>JAJLZQ010000001.1:0-685257 GCA_030572255.1 Kodamaea fukazawae | reverse complement strand
GGGGTGGTTGGGCCTCCACCAACTTGACGTGTGAGGAGGAGGTGGCCCTGTCCTTCAAGTAGGAGAGCTCGTCTGCGTCGGGGTTGGGCTCCAACTGGACAAAGGGCGGCAAGCACTCCAATCTGATCAAGAAGTGGAAGCATGCATGCAAGACGTCGACGGCGTGCCTGAAGTTGTGGAAGGGGTTGCCGCTCTTGTAGCTGTCTCTGACGGCGAAAATCAAGCCAAACAACTCGTTGGAGGACGGGAAGTAGAGGTCTGTGGACTTGTCGTGCTTGGCCACCTGGTCGAGGGCAAACTGGATCATGAGGTAGACGCAGTACACCAAGTCGTCGTTGGAGAGCTCGTGGGCCGGGAAGGACCAGTGGCCCACCAAGTGGCACAACTTGGAGAAATGGGCTTGCGTGTGGTTGTGCAACAAGGTCTTGAAGCAGATGTCGTGCTGCACCGCGTTCTTCAAGTGGATCAAGCGGGCCACCGTGGCGGGCGACATGTTGGTGGAGCTGGTCAAGACGCCGGACATGGTGGGGATGGACTGGATCATCGGGTTGCCGTCGGCGTACGCGTCGTGCACCTTCTCGGGCGACGTGCCCGTCCACGTCTCGACCCTCGATATCCTGTTGGTGATCAAGTAGGTGATCTTTTCTGTCGCCTCGTTCAAGCGGGCTATCACCGTGGGCCCTAGCTCCTCGGCACCCACAATTATCACATTGAGATGCGTGAAGTGGTACTTCAAGATCAACGCCTTGTCCGCACTGGACAAGCGGTCCAACTCGCCCTGCGCCTGCGGGAGCTCCGCCAATATTATCACAATGGGATAGTTGGTGTCCGACTCCTTGTTGCCCCGCCCAAACAAGTCACGGACCAAATCGACAAACGTGTGGAATTCCAACCTCTGGCGGTGCTTCAAAGCACCGACGCTCACAGTCTCCTGGCTTAATGTGATTATTTCCGTCATTTCTCTTCTGTTGGTCTCTATCAGGGTTATCTCTTTCTCTTATAATACAAGTAACATGTGCTGGCGCAAAATACCCTAAACTCTTCAATAATATATGCTGCTTCTCCTTTTAGTCAACAACAAAGATATATGATAAAAAATTCTTTAAAACCCTTCCGGAAATGCTATCTGATAGTCTTTCTTCCACGGTATATATAACTTTACTACTTTTTTTTTTAAGCTTCTAAAAAGAAAAAATGTGCTTCTCTTTTTTTTTTTTTGTTTTAATGTGGCGTTGAAATCTTTTTTTCTCCAACTTATCTAGAGATAGGGAAGTGTAGAGGAGATAGAGATGGCCAGGCAGGTGCCGAGCTATGGAGGGGAGTAGAGGAGAGGCCGGCGGATCGGCTGGGCGGGACGGCTGAACCGAAGTGGGCGTGGCAGCGGTCCAAAGGCGGCCGTGGGGCCTGGGTGTGGCCGCCTGGTGAATGACATGCCCACCACCCGAAGTGGTGTCGTGGGTTGCGTTACCGAAGAGTCACATTTCTCCTCCACTCACCTGGCAGTTGCTCATCTGGGTCCTGGCGCAAAGTCCGCAGGTCCGCAACGTGGAACAATAACGGTGTTGAGGACGGCTTGGGTGTGCTACAGAAAATATTCGCTCTCGCTACGCCAGATCTGACCCCGGTACGACTGCAAACCCTAGATGGACCGACTAGACTCAACAATGTGTTGCCTGGGAGAAGAGTAAAACAAAAAAGAAAGCAAGTCTGGAAAAAAGAAACGGCGTATCATGTACATCGGAAAAAGGAAACCGTTTCCTGTATGAACTCAACGGTGGGCAAAAAAAAAAGACCGTTGTACAGAGAAGCGTGTGGGTGGGAGGTGTGGTGAGGCGAGGTGGACGTGAGAGGTGGCAAGGAGGTGCAAATCGAGTGGCCTCCGGCACAAGGTGTGATCACAATCGAGAAAATAAATTATGCAAAACGTGGGGAACATTTGCGGTTCGCCAGTTTTCCGAAGCAACCCATCACGCAACCTTCACAGAAGCGCATAATTTTATATGTACAAATACACGAGAGAGTTAAAAGTTAACATGCAAAGCGGGCCTCAGAGTTAAGGTTTAGTTGCGGGAGGGTTAACAAAGTGGGAGACTTAGAGCGGGAGGGTTGACAAAGCGGGAGACTTAAGCGGGAGAGTTTTCACACCGAAAGAGACCAAAAAATTGGCCACTTTTGTGTGGGCAGTAGCGAGAGAGTTAAAAATTAACATAGCGAAAGTGTTACTAAGCGGAAGTGTTACTAAGCGGAAGTGTTACTTTCGAGCGGAAGTGTATGTTAATATGTATTAGTAGCGAGAGGAAGTTATGCACAAGCAGGAACTAGAGAGGTTGCAAATCGAGAAAGTAAACATGAAGCGGAAGTCAACATGTCTGGCAGTAGCGACTTAAACGTCGACATCTAATGCTGTAGCGAGTTACAAGTACATGCCAAGAGCATGCATATTCATCAGCATTCAAATGGACACCATAAAAGGTGCACCAACCAAGTTGGTTATTTTGCAAATGAGGGAATTACCTTATTGCAAAGATTATGTCTTGCAAAGCGATTATGTCTTGCGATTATGTCTTGCAAACGATTATGTCTTGCAAACGATTATGTCTTGCAAGCGATTATGTCTTGCGATTATGTCTTGCAAACGATTATGTCTTGCAAGCGATTATGTCTTGCGATTATGTCTTGCGATTATGTCTTGCAAGCGATTTTGTCTTGCAAGCGATTGTCTTGCAAAGCAGTGATCGAGTACATACAAAACATTGGCGAGTTAACATAGAGCTACATACATTGCAAACCATCCCTATATCACCTCAACCCAAAATATATACTCAAGATAATCACCAAGACACCCAACATTATGTTCAACTGCTTGAAGCGCCTGTTTTTGACCTGCTTGGAGTGCTCCTGGAACTTGGTATCTATGTACTCCAATAGCTCTATTTTCTCGATTATGTCATTGGACATAATACCCTTGTCGTCGTTGATGCGGCCCTTGATCTGGTTGAGTCGCAGATCCAACACGTCCAACTCCTGCACCAAGTCATTGAGCCTAGATGCTTTTTCGTTAATGTCCGACCGGTACTTGACCTTGATGGTTTCTCTGTTCTTGTTGAGATCCTCTCGTAACTTGTCTGTTTCCGAGTAAACCTGGCCCAAATACCTCGACAAACGGTCGAGCTCCGAGATGGAGGCGAAATCTTTGGCGTTGGTGGCAACCTGGGGGTGTGGCACAGCCTGTCTCTTGATCATCTCCTTGCGGTATTGCATGCTGTTGCCGATCGATTCCATCATCCGGCTCAACATCTGGATGTTGGCCACACGGTAGTCTTCCTCTTCACTGCGGTAGCTATTCCGCATCTCCTCGGCGATCGAGTCGATGTTGAGCACGTAGTTGGTCAACTCGTCGTCGTCCGCAAAATCCCCAAACCGGTAGCTGTTGAGTCCTCCGGCGTCGACAATCTTGTTGAACTCGTCATCTGTCAAGTCGCGTTGGGGGTTGACGTCATCTTCAAAGCTGTGGTCGGACTCCTCCAACTTAAAGGACTTTTCCGCCTGCGGAGTTATGGCGTCCAACCCGGAGCTGTTGCCCGTAATCTGTGAAAGATCCACCTGACTCGGGATCCGGCTGATGTTCTGCTCATTCATCGACTTGTAGAACTGGTCCACCAACCTCTTGTTGTCCACCTCGCTGCTGGTCACCATGTACGACTTGCCGTTCAAGTTGACGCTCGAGCCCGTGGTGGAGTGCGCTATGGAGCTCGAACCAGAGTCGATTCCGCTGCCGATAATGCCGGCGCCGTTGCTGGCGGTGCCCGAGTTGGCGTTGTTGGTGGCGTTGGAGGTGGCCGACGTCGAGAGGCCCGGAAAGAGCTTGATGGGAGACGTGATGGTGTTGCGCGGCTTGCCGCCGCTCGACGACTTACCTCCTCGTATGGGCGTTTTGGGCGACGTGATCAACATGCTGATGCCCTTGTCGTGGTAGCTCGGTTTCCTCTCATGTGCCGGGCGTTTTCGAAGAAAGAGGTTGTTGTTGGGACTGGCGCCTTGGGTGGTGTAGTTGGAGGTGGCGTACGACTGGCCGTTGGTGGACGGGAGGTTCCCGGTGGTGTTGTTGAACATGGAGTTCCCCATCAAGATGCCCGGGCTGAGCTGCAGTGGATGGTGCACCTGTTGTTGGTGCAGATTGTGGTGTGTGATCATGCCTGGCCCGTCGTCGTCAAAGGAAGAATGCAAATGCTGGGTGTCAGCGGGTCCGCTGGGCGAAGACAAATTATCGATAATGGGCAAGGACGAGGAACTCTGGCTAAATCTATTCCTACTTTTGTGGACCGAATCTTCCTGCTCCTGCTCGACTATGTTGTGGTGGTGACCGCTGAATAGCTCTTCATCACTGCTCACGAGGTGTTCTTCGGGATCATATAAATACATATGAGGTCCGTCCTGCACCAGCGCCTTTTCCTGTGTCTCCTGCTTCCCCATGTCCGACTCAGGGGAAATCTCCTCCATTAATGCCAATGATTTGAATGCTTTTAGGTTGACAAGTGTGCTATGACCTGCAGATTTGAATGTGAGACTTTATTTTACCAAATTGCGTGTTCCTGTACACAATCAAATTACAATACAAACCCCAGCAAATCACAAGAAAATAGGGCGGCTAACCTCTTGGCTCTTGACGTTTCTTCTGTAAGTGGGGATGTGCATGGCAGGGGGATGAGCAAAAGAGACCGTGGCTACCTTGCTGGCGGATTTTATCGGCCCCAGACCCGCCGAATCGGGCGTGCCTCTGGCAGCAGCCTGTTGTAATTCAAGGGGTATTCGATTGTTTCCAACTACAATGGGTCCCAAGCAGGCAACTCTTTCTTCAGAAATGACTTTGACATGTGGACTGGATGATCTGAATGGGGAATTTAAGCTTTTGAGAGATGGTTGATGGAAAATGGTCTGGTGGGATTGTCACTCAGCTGTTTGTGTGTGGGCACCCGCCTTGTTGTATGCCTCTATGCTGCTCTACAAGCGTAAGGACACAAAAGGTCTCTGACGTTTCTCAGATGCAGCACTTGGCTTCCTCTTCCACCTTCCGAATCATGCAAAGAGACTTGCTGTAGCCCCCACTTGATATTAGGTTTTGAAATGCCTTGGGCTGCTACACCTTCGGACTTTTCCCGCTTGTACATTACGAGGAATGGGGGAAGCGATTGTGGGTTTCCTCGGTACAGCTGGAGCCGGAATCCGTTGAGGCGGCGGCCGGTCTCCCAAGGCGATGAGCCGATTTGGTGCACACTACCGTGTGACCCGGTCCAAACCACCGGTCAGTGTGCTTCACCCTCGATTTCGAACATGCCAGCTCGGTATTAAACGGCTGGCAGGACTGCCGTAGGTGTGCAATCTCGTTGAGGGGACAAGCCCGTCGGTTTGGTATTGTTTCTCCACAGTTGCAGGCTGTTAAGGCCTTGAAAGCACACTTCCAGCTCCCCAAAATGAAAGCCAAAAACACCAACGAGCTGCCACTGCCTTCCTCTTCCCGTTTTATGGTGCTGACACACTCATATGCCAATGCTTGTGCCCCAAATCTGTTGATTATATCCAATTACACAGGGCTATCCTTCCAGCCGCTCCTGCACGTGAGCATGGGTTTATCGGCTGCGCCAATTACCGAAACTTTAAAGACAAACACTGGGCCGACTTCAAACCAAACCTACAGCTAATTTACTAGCTCTTTAAATTCTCTATAAAGCATATCTCCTAGTTTGCAGCAGAGGTACGAGCACTGGCACCGCTACTAATCAACTTCAAGGTCTCCTCGCTCAAGTGGATCTCTGGCAATTGCTTCTTGGCAGCGTGGGTAGGAGCGTCCAAGAATCCAGTCTTGATGAGGTAGCTGATGTAGATGGCCAACTGCTTGCCGTCCACACCCTTTCCTGCACTGTGGTCGACCCCGGTCCATGCAGCGTCAGCACGCAACGACGTGGCTGCGTTGGTGTCATCCAATTCAGGCGCCTTTGTATCCTGAGGCAAGTTGTCCAAAACATAGTGCAACAATGGGAACAATGCAGATTCACTGTTGTTGGAGTTGGCAACGTACTTTTCCAACAGCTGCTTCCATTGTGGGTACTCTTCACGAGCAACCTGGTAGCCGTAGTCGTTGAGACCGTCCAAGAAGTCGGTGAACTGGATTCTTGGGTGCCCGGTGACTTGAGCTACCGCCAACTCGGAGTGGGTTGGTGGGTGCAATGCTGTTGCAACAACAACACGCGCAACATGGTCGACAGGAACCATGTTGACGTTGTTTGGAATGACCGGGAATGCGCCAACCTCGGCACTACCCTTCAACATTCTCAACAAGAAGTCGTCGGTGTTGGAGGCACCAGTCTCACTGAAACCAGTGACGTAACCTGGTCTGGTGATACAACCTCTCAACCCTCTGGTGCCTGCTTGTCTGATAATGTACTCGGCAGCCCACTTGGATTGACCGTACCCGTTACCCAAGCCTTGGGCGGATCCTTGCAAGTCATCAGATTCTGGAATACCAGCCTTACCTTCAGCAACCAACTTGTCAGACAAGTTGAAAAAGTATGGGGTATCAATGGCAGATGTGGAAGAAACAAACGAGAAGTACTTGGCCTTACCAGTACCACACAAGTTCAAAACGTTGATGGTACCAATGACGTTGGCATCTCTCAACTGAGAGTATGGGTAGATCCAGTGCACCAAAGCACCGTTGTGAATGATCACGTCAACAGTATTGGCCAAGTTGGACCATGAAGTGTTGTCCAAGCCAAATTGTTCCTTGGACAAGTCTCCCAAGACAACTTCAATCTTGTCAGCCCACGATTCTTGCCAAATACCGTAGGTCAATCCAGCCTTACGGATTCTTTCCAAACCAGCTTCCTTGGTAGAAGCTCTAACGTGGGCAAAAATCTTGAATGAGTGAGACTTACGAGCAACCAACAAGTCACGAATAATAAAGGCACCAAGGAAACCAGTGACACCAGTGACAAACACGTTGATGGTCTTGGAGTCGTCCAACTTGTCCAAAGATGGATACTTGGAAAGCAAAGCAGACTTGGTTAACTCAGCAGCATCTCTGGCGTACTCAGAGGTTGAAGTAGTGCCTGCAGCAGAAGCAGAGTCACCGGACTGGTGTCTCTCGACTTCCTTGGCAAAGCCCTCAACAGTAGGGTGCTTGAAGATAACACCCAATGGGATATCCACGCCCAATTGCTTTCTCAATTCAAAAATCATTCTGGTACCCAAAATGGAGTGACCACCCAAGTCAAAGAATGAGTCGGACTTGGAGATGGTTGCTGGTCTCTGGGGCAAAACGTCAAACCACAAGTTTTTGATCTGTTGTTCCAATGGAGTCAAGTCGTCTTCCTCAGGAGCATCTTGGGAAACCAAGGAAGACACCAAGGTCAATTGCTCGGGACTTGGGAATGGCAACTTTGGCTTGTCAACCTTACCGTTTGGATTTAAAGGCAAGATTGGCATAGGCACAATGACAGTAGGAATGGCGTAGGAAGCCAATCTCTTCTTCAAGTAGGCCTTGATATCCTTGATCAAGTCTCTGTACTCGACGAGACCCTTGACAACCGGGTCCTTGATGCTTTCGTCAACGGGCGAGGTGAATTGCTTCAACTCTTCCACTCCCTTGGCAACAATAAAGGAGATCAAGGTTGGCTCACCGTTGTGGTCCTTTCTCACCAAGGTGATGTTTTCTCTCACCAAAGGATGTTGGGACAAGTGGGTATCGATTTCACCCAACTCGATTCTGAAACCTCTGATCTTGACCTGATCGTCGGCTCTACCGCAACACTCGACGTTACCGTCTGGCAAGTAACGACCCAAGTCACCGGTTCTGTACATTCTGTCTCTAGGGCCCAACCAGCCGTGTTCACGCCAAGTCTCAGATGCCTTCTTGTTGGCTTCGTCCTTCTTGGTCCACTCGGAGGCTTCGACAAACCAGTTGGTAAGGAACTTCTCCTTGTTCAAGTCTGGCAAACCACGGTAGCCTTCAGCCAAACCGGCAGCTCTAACGTAGATTTCACCAACTTCACCAACACCACACGTTTGGGTTCTATCATTTCTATTAACAACCAACAATTGAACGTTGTACATACCAGTACCTGCAGGCATGACATCTTTCAAGTTCTTCAAGTAGCTAGGGTCAGCGGCACGGGACTTGATTTCAAAGAAGGAAACCGATCTTTGGGTCTCGGTGGTACCGTACATGTTGACAATGTAGACATTTTCGGCCAAGGTTTGCAATCTCAAACAGTCTCTCTTGGTCAAGATGTCCCCAACAAAGAAGGCGTGGTGCAAGGATGGGATTGGGGTGGATGCTTGGGCACTCAAGACTTGGCCCATGGCTGGGGTCAAGTGGGTGACGGTGGCGCCGTATTCGGCCATCCAGTCGGCCAATTTGCCTGGGGTTCCGATATCGTCAGCGGTTGGAATCAACAACTGGGCACCCAAAAACAAAGGTGTGAACATGTCTCTTTGGATAGGATCGTGTGCAATCCCCGACAACATGGTGAATTTATCCTTAGAGGACAAGCCAAACTGCTTAGCCATCCAAGGGAAGTAGTATGCTAAGGAATAGTGACGCCCAAGCACACCCTTTGGAATACCCTCAGAACCAGAGGTGAAAGACAAGGTGGGGTTGGAGTCAGGGCCAACCACGACACCGGTAGGCTGGTCCTTGAACTTGGTGTATGAGGCAAAAACGTCTGTGCCGTCGACAAGACCACCGGACAAGGAGCCGTTGTCGTCGATCTTTAATTGAGGGATCTGGGTCACAACGTTCAACTCGTCCTTGATGTAGTCGAGAACCAACGAGTCCAAAGTGCCTGCTTTTTCCAAGATGATCAAACCAGTTGGCTTGGCGACGGAAAGGTAGATGTTCTGTCTGGCTGGGGGGTAGGCTGGGTCGATGACGGAGAAGGTGGCGCCAGCCTTCAAGATCCCCAACACGGCAATCATCAAGTCGACACCACGGTACGAGTAGATCATCACAATGTCGCCCTTCTTGACGCCTGTTTCCTTCAAGTAGTTACCCACAATGTTGGATGCTTGGTTGATCTGCTGGTAGGAAAAGGTACGGGTCTTGGTGGAGGGGTCCAAGAACGACTTGGTTTCAATGACACAGTCCCTGTCTGGGTGGGCTTCGGCGTTGGCCATGAAGATATCCTGGATGGCGCCTCTAAATCCAGACCAGTCCAAATCAAGGGTGGGGTCTGGCAAATGCTTCTTTTGTGATTCGGTGATCAAGTTCACCTTGGTGATGGGCACGGATGGGTCTGCTTCCACCGCCTTGGCGTAGCTGGCAATCTGCTCGCCCAAAGCGCTGATTCTCTCTTGTCTGTACAACAAGGAGTTGTAATGTATGGAGAGCTGCTTGCCGCTGACATAGACAGCCAAATCACGGACAGACCCGGCAACATGGGAATCCAACTGCTGGCCGGCCTTGGCATGCTCGTACGAGATCCTGAACAACCCTGGAAGGTGCTCCAAGGCCTTCTCGCTCTTAATTGCATTGGCGACGTCGGTTAACGACTGGTAGTCGACCTTGGCTGCACAAGCCTCGTATTCTTGCGTAACCTTCTGCAACAACTCGGTGAAGGTCAAGGTGGGTGTCAAGCTCAATCTTATTATGAATTCGCTGGAATCATTGTCTGTGGCAATGACAATGTCCTCGTCGCCAGTCAATCTGTAGATGATGGCAGCAAACACCGCCAAACCAAATATGTAGCTGGGGGTGGCCACCTCGACGGTGTGCTTGGCCTCCACAGATTCGTTGTTGGTAGGCTTTAAGAAATCATGCGGTAACACTGATAAAGTGGGATTCTCCAAATAATTAGTCCAGAAGTTGTTTGACATGGTATTTACAAAGGAATGTTTCTAGAGATTCAAAAAAAGAGGTGAGCAAGCTATTTATATTGTATGCTCTGGCCATCGCGTCCGCCGGCAGCCTGTTCCGGCGGTGACTAACTCTTTTGGGCTACCGAATTTTTCACTGCGGAAAATTATGAGTCTTATAAATTCGCCGCTTATCTGGGGAACCAGGAGAGAGCGCTATGAGTCATAGATCACGTGAAGATAACGAAACGGGAAGGCTGCTTGATTGTGGACGGCCCGAAGCGATTTGCAGCCAAACACATTTGGGTAGGGTCTTGTTTGGGTATGTTGGTGGGGCTAGGTTGGTGTAGGTGACTTCTATTGTTTTCATGTGTCTGTTTTAGTGTGGTGCTAGTACAGGAATGCCAATTCGTGGATGTTGTCGCTGAAGTGTTGCATCGAGTATATAGTGAGACAACATGCTAAGGCAAACTCAAAGAACCAGAAACCTCAAGAATTTGGAAACCTCAAGCAAGCAACTTCAAAGAGCCTATATTGAGCAACCCTGGAACCTACAGTGAACAACCTCAAGGTACTACTACTAGACACCTCAAAAAAAAAACCTCAAGGTACTGAAAACAACCTAAAAACATCTCTTGGGACCACCGTCTACACGACGAAATAAGAATTCAACATTGTCACTATATACTTGTCTGTTAAAGGTCCTAATTCATAAACAAAAATTGTAAATCGTCTGGCGTCAATCTGCTGACAGCAGCGTCATCACTATTGATGGTGGCGTGAATCATATTGGCCTTCTTCTCTTGCAACTCAATAATCTTCAGCTCAATGCTGTCTTCAATACAGAATCTTGTTATTCGAATAGGTCTCTTCTGACCGATTCTATGCACTCTGTCCATGGATTGCCATTCAACACTCGGGTTCCACCAAGGGTCCATGAGGAACACCTGGGACGCCTCACACAAATTCAAGGCAACACCACCTGCCTTCAACGACAACAAAAACACCTCCACCTCTGTGTTCTCCATAAAGTGCTTGATGGTCTTGTCACGCTGTTGGGGAGACATGGACCCTTGAAGTTTGACTGTGCGGAACCCAGCTCTCTTCAATCTGAACTCGATAAGATCAAGCATAGACGTAAACTGCGAAAACACAATGGATTTGATGGTGTGCTTGTCCGACTTCAACTTGTACAACTCTTCGAGAAGTGCTTCAATCTTGGTTGAAGATCTCCACTGGTTACCGTGGGCCCCACGAGTGATACGGTTGACAATAGACGCCTTTGCAAACAACTCCTCGTCCACTTCAATAGCGGGCTGCTCCAAGTCGATCGACAACCCAATATGACAAACAGGACACTCCAACGAGTTCGAGGCACCCCCATACGATTCCACGTACTCTTGAATACACATTCTGCAGAATCTATGATGGCACTTAGACTCGATCGGCTCTTCGGATTCATCGTCACAAATCTGACAAATGATAACCCCCTCAACGTCTCCTGCTAGAGAGTTGTTCCCGGCCTTCTTGAGCACAAGATCTGGATGGTCTGCCAACTGTCTCATACGTGTGATCAACGTGAAAATGTTGGCATAGTTGTTAAGCACAACACCCTCTGCAACGTAGTCATTAAACTTACGCTTGGAATCACTGTACAACGAAGTGTACAAGTCCTTCTCCTCGGGGTTGAAACGATCTTTTCTGATCTCAACGACTCTTGGAGGCAATCCCAAATCATCTGCTCTTTCGATCTTGGTTCTTCTCAACATGATGTTGTCCAAGAGCAATCTAATGTGCTTGAAACTGGTGAGACCATCTCCCTCGATACCATGTTTTTGAATGTTCTTAAGCATAAAATGGTTGAAAAAGTTGGTGTGGACCATAGGGGAGTGTCCACATTGATCACAATGTCTCCAATCTGAGAAACTCCAGTTTGTGCTCTTACATTCACACTTTGTACAGTAGTAGTTGTGGAAAGGATCGATCTTCATGTATCTGATCAAGGAGTAAATTTCACCAATTCTGTTCTGTAAAGGTGTACCGGTAAGACACCAGCGCTTGTACGTTTTCAAGTTGTTGGCTGCCTTTGCAGTCCCAGATGTTCTATCCTTGATATTGTGAGCTTCATCCAAAATGACTCTGTAAAATTGTAAATCGTGAAGGGCAGACTTTTCCTTCACCAAGCCACCCTTACGTTTAAATCCATAAGTTTGTTTTCTGTAGGTGGACTCCAAGACGGAATACGATGTTAAGATCACATCATATTTGTTGAGCTCCTCTGTGCTGTTGGACCTGTTGGCACCGTGGAACAAAAGCACCTTCAATTTGCCTTGCTCAGTGTGTTTTTCAATCTCATTCTTCCACTGCATCAAAGCCACAGTTGGTCCCACAACCAAGTTGGGTCGCTTGTTGAGGTCTGACATGAAAAGCCCAATGGTTTGAATGGTTTTACCCATACCCATCTCATCTGCCAAGATACCACCCTGAAACTTTCCGTCTTCTTGCTTCAAGAGCCAGTTAAGACCTTCAAGCTGGAAAGGTAACAACTTGACGTGCATCCCAGGAGGTTGTGCACACCGTTCTGGGGTAATACGAGTCAAACTTTGCAAGTCTGGAAACACGTCTTTCAACTCTGGATGTTGATCGTATAATTTGGCAGTGACTCTAGTAAAGTAGGGCACTTTGACCTTGGGTTCCTTTTTCTTTCTTGGGGCTCTGCCCTTCTTCTTGGTGGTCGTTTTGCTGGCCTTGGCCGACAACGAGTCGGGGTCAACCTTATCTTCGTCGGACAAAGGAATAGCATCTTCGAAAGAGTCTCCTGACTTCTCCACAAGTCTCTCTTCGATGATATCTATCTCTTCGTCTTCGTTCTCACCTTCAGGTGTGTACTCAAAGTCTTGGTCTGTGCCATCGTCAGCTTCATCTTTAACCTTCTTAGCACGGGATCGGGTAGTCAGAGCAACCCTTGAGCGTCCTCTCCTAGCTGGAGTGGCTCTTCTTCTCGTTTGTAGGGGTTTTTCATCATCATCCAGACCACCTGCCGCGTCTTCATCTTCCTTCTTAAAACGCGTTCTACCGTTAGAAGTTGCTTTGGAACTCAGCAGACCGTTTCTGGTTGTCTTTCTGATCTTGCTTGGTTTGGTAGTCTGCTCTTCGTCCTCATCTTCAGAGTCTTCGATGTAATTGACGGACTTTGCCTTTGCTCTACCTCTCTTTGGTTTCTTGTACTCTGGATCGTCCACTACGAAACCACCTTCTTCAAAGTCGCTCTGCAGACCTTCAGACACGTTTAGCAGCACAGACTCTTCCTTCTTACGTGCGGGAGCCATCGTTTTATTTCTCTGTCAAGTAGTACTAGTTATCTGGTTGAATTCAAGTTCAGAAGATTTCACAAATGGCAGCAAATTGCTGTGAGAGCGGCAACGCCACGTGACTTTGGGATGTCATCTTTTGATCCGATAAGATTGGTAGCGCGCACACCAAAAACTACAAACGAGCTACAACGTCATTACTAATGCATATATTGTTTCTATTGTTTAAAGGCTAGCTTATTCAATGATGGAGCGAGGTATAGGAGAGGAAAGGAGCTTTCTGTACAAGATAGATTCTTCGTCTTCGACATCTTCAAGAGAAGGCTTTCTGTGCTTGTGTTCCTTCACTGGTGTGTAATCTGAGCTCTCCGAGTCAGACGTTCTGGAGTCTGTGTGTGAGTCTGATGCTATGGCCGATTCGTTGCGGCTGTCAGTGAAGCTAGCGATACCAGATCTGTTCTGTTCACTTTGAGCAAGTCTTTCCTGAAGATCTTGATGTCTTTGGTCCAAGGTGTCTTGTAATTGTCTCTTTTCCTTTTGTGCTCTCTTCTTGTTAAGTCTTTCTTGCTTGGAGACTCTCGAGCGAGACACTTCATCTCTGGCCAGTCTCAGACGCTTTGGGATGTTGATTACCAATGCATGTTCTCTCTTGAACGATTTCCAATCTATGTTGGCAAGGTCAAGCACCCTTTCGTTCAACTGGTAGATCTTTTCGAAGTTGTCTGCAGCAGAGTGTATCCTCAAGTAAGCCTTGCCTTCTTTCCTCACCACCTTTATTTCGTAGGACTTGAAGCTGCCAAGTTCCTTGAAAAGTTGGAATTGGAAGGTCTCGTCGTTTTCAGCTTGTTCGACTTGGACCTCTGGCAGTGTGGGCTGCTGGCGGAGCTGGCGATAGGCTTCACGACGGTTGTGTTGGTCAACAAGTCTCTGTTGTTCGTAACGTCTCTGTTCGTCATAGAGTCTTTGAGCCTCGCACTCTCTTTGTCTTTGGATTTCATAAAGTCTTTGAGCCTCTCTCTGCCTTTCGGCTTCTCTTTGTCTTCTTCTTAACTCATACAACTGTCTATTGTTGAGCAGGACATGAGAGGGCATTCCAAATATACTGTCAAGCGTAAGAGGTTGACCGTATGGGCTGTATTGTTGTTGGTAGTAGTCGAGCATTGTTATTTTGTTTCAGTTACTGGCTGAATGCTGTGGGCATCATTTGTATTTATATGACATGGAGATTGGTGGAATGTTCCAGACGTTTTTGCCGCCAGAAACATCTGGAACCCTCGCGAAGCTTCTCTGCAGGACAACCGTTATAATGTCGCGCTTTGGAAGAAAATACGACACATGTCGTCAGCTTGTCTCTCAAGGCCTTACTAATGTCTAACTGCAGCGTAGGCTTTATTGTGGTAGCCCTGCATTAACGAGCCGTCAAGTGATCGCCAGTCTGGTTTAACGAAGTGATGACTATTTGGGTTTGTCCAGTCGTTTCTTCACAGACGAGTCAGTTTCCGAATACTGAAAAAACCATTATACAAAGCTTCCAATATATGTTGTTGTGTATATATAGTATACAAGAGATGAGAAACTTCTAAGAAGATGCAAATACTTTTCTGTGAAATTTGTGGGTAACTTAAATGTTACCAGCGGCGGCAGCCTTTTCAGATCTTTCAGCATCAAAGAGGAATTCAAAGTAGGATTTATCAAAGGAGTGAACTCTGATGAAACCATCTTCCCCACCACTACTGTAACCAGTACCTTCAGGGTGAACTGCAACTGTGTTCAAAGGACCGAAATGACCCTTGACACGGCCGATTTCGTCTTCGAAAATCTTGTGGTAGAATCTAGCTTCGAACTTACCTTGAGACTCGGCAGTGGTAGTAACGTTTCTTGCTTCTTGACCACCACCCAAGATCACGAAATCTTTGATAGGGGTGATGGAGGCAGAGTTCATTGGGGCGTCAGCCTTGTAAACCTTCAAGATCTTGAAAGTGTCGACATCTAATAAAACAGCACATCTATCCTTGGAAGAGGTAATAAAGTAGGACTTGTCTTCTGGAGCAAACTGTATGTCAGTGATGGCAACGTTTGTTTCTTCAGTGTGGATGCCGTGAGCTTGGGTGGTTTCAAGTAATTCACCGGTGGTGGCATCATATTTGGAAACGTAACCATTATCTAAACCGGCAATGATGTATTTGTCGTCATGGGACCAGCCTGCAACAGTGGCCTTGCTTTCACCCTTTGGAGTCTCGATAACAAGAACAGGTTCAGTAGCTTGTTGATGTAAGGTGCTTTCATCGTGGTTAATCTTATATATGGAGATGGTACCACAGTGGCCCATGACTTGATCGGCAATGGCTAAAATCTTGGAGCCATCAGAAGAAAAGGCAACTCTTCTACATGGGGATGGAGATTCCCAAGTAAAGAGGCATTCACCAGTTTCAACCTTCCACAACTTGAAGGACATATCTGCGGACCCAGTGACACACAAATGACTTTCTGGATCAACATCAATGGACCAGATGGTACCTCTGTGGCCCTCTAAAGTGCCCAATCTTTCACCATTAGAGGCGTACCAGATACAAGCAGACTTATCCTTGGCAACGGAAAAGAGTAAGTCACCTTCTCTGTTATATTTGACTTGAGTTAAGGAACGCTCATGTCCCATCAACTTGATTGGTCTCATTGTTGTATATCCTTTTAAAGCTGACTCTTGTTGATTAAATTTTTTTTCACCTTTTTTTGCGTCGTGTGGGACACAAATGATGAGGGAAGCATGG
This sequence comes from Kodamaea fukazawae, assembly GCA_030572255.1. Classification (NCBI taxonomy): domain Eukaryota; kingdom Fungi; phylum Ascomycota; class Pichiomycetes; order Serinales; family Debaryomycetaceae; genus Kodamaea; species Kodamaea fukazawae. The sequence goes on along the minus strand of JAJLZQ010000001.1, from coordinate 669,329 downwards.
AGAAGCTCAAGACTGTGTGGGACGCAGCCAATTTAGTGAGAGAACAGAGAGACGTCTCATGGGGTTGTTGAAGCTACAATACCGCTGATATAAAGGGATTTTTTTCTTTCTTTCTTTCGTATACTTGCCACACCTGATTTAACAAACATCTTCAATGACTTGTTTCTTGCCGTCGTGATCACCGTAGTCCAACTTCAACTTTCTCTCAAAGAGCTCGAACAACCACTCCATACAGGCCTTAGTGATGGCAGCATCGTATCTATCCTTGCTCAGCTCGTCTCTAATGAAGGCGTGTTGGGCGTCGTTGATTTCCAAGAAGGTCATGGCGACGCCAGCCTTGCGCAACTCTGCTCTGATCAAGTCACGGCCCTCCAACGGAACGTGATTGTCTTTGCAGCCAAAAATCAAGATTATCTCACCTTTAATGTCCGCACAGCGGGCCAAGGAGTCGTCCTTCAAGCCCAAGCCCAACGAGTGTGAGTGGATGTCGGTGGGGAAGAAGCACACGGAGGCAAGCACCTTTGGGTCGAGCGCAGCACGGTACGCCAAGTGGCCACCAAGACACATCCCCGTGGCGCCGATCTTCCCGTTACAAGTAGGAAGCGACTGGAGGTACTCAATCGACAAGGTGGTGTCTTCGTCGTAGGACTTGACCTCTTTCTTGATTTTGTAGTCGTTCCCCTTGTCTGTGCCCTCAACGTCGTAGGCCAATGGCTCGTACGACTCAAAGTTGTGGTAGATTGAGGGAGCTACTACAATGTATCCCTGTCCGGCGATATCTTTGGCAAAACGGGCAACAGGACCAGTCACTTGGTAGATCTCACTGTAGACAATCACCCCAGGAAACCTGGCCTTAGGGTAATTGGGGATAACAGGATGGAAGACAAAGAGTCTCATGGTAGTCCCATAAGAGGTCTGGACGTCATGGAAGGTTTCTTTGATAAGCATTGGGGTGGTGTGAGGGATCTGAACATATTTCTTTGGAGAACCTGTAAAAAGAGGGTATTGCCAACCTGCAAAAGGAACCTGTAAAAAAAGAGGTAACATGCAAAATGTGCAACCTGCAAAAGGCAGCAAGTGAACACTCAGGTTGAAAAACATCTCTGCACTGCACACCCCCTTTTGCACTTTACGATCAAGGCGGATTTGCCGGTCATGAGCCTGGCTGTTGTACGTTACTGTTCAAATCAAATTTCAAATTTTGCAAGGCTATCATTTATTATCTTATACAACAAAAACCAGCTACTCCTTTTTAAATTAAACTTGCTAAAAAACACTTCTCGGTATACATGCAAATGTAGTTCCCTCTTGACTTTCTAAATAAAGGCGAGAATTGGGAGATTGAAGGATTAGGTAATAATAAAGGATCGAACTGAAACGGAAAGAAATTCGTATACCGAGATGATTTTTAACAAGCGGAGTAAACCGTTGGGACAATTGTCTTATAAACGAGTGGAAAAAAAAAAATTACTTGCCACCTGCAGCCTTTCTAGCGTCAGCTATAATCTATTGTTAGTATCATTGTGATTACGGATGGGTGTGGTCATTAGTGGTGTGTTGTTTCCAGCAAGATCACTTACCTTCAGCTTGCTTTCTGCGCATTACGTCAGCATCAGACTCCATTCTCTTTTTTGGGTCGCCTTGTTTCTTTTGGGCTTTGCCGGCAGATGCCTGTTTCTTCATATTCTTTGCTCTGGCAAGATCCCTTTGGTTTCCTCTGGTCATGGTTGTGTAGTGTTGGAGTGGGTGATGTGGATTGATTTTTTTTTTTCGTATGGAGGGCGAATTCGTTCTCATTTATACCATGCAGTGGGCATTTTTGATCCACCTCGCAACGCAAGGTTCACTTTTGATCTCTGGATTACCAGAGATGGTTACACACCAATTCTTTGCAGTGACCGCACGGAGGTCGGCGGAGTTGGAGGGGACCCGCCTTCCAGGGTCCAGTGCAATTGGACAGCCTGTTTGTGGCGTACCCCATGTCCTCTGAGCAGGTCCAGACGCACAGAAGGGCGGGGGTTACGGGGTTTATGGAGTTATTTGTGATTGGCACCATAGAGTTAGTAGCACTTTGCCATGCGATAACTCTCCCCATGAGATATTATTTCTTCCGCGAGATCATATTTAAGTTATTACAAGCCAGTAAACCCTACTTTATTCTTTTATTAGCTGGGGGACGTTTGGTCCAGTACAAAGAGGGCTCGCCTAATGAGCCCACGTCAATTGCTTGACACATGCACCAAGCATTGCCTCTTTTGTGCTGGTGGTTTTTGCTGGAGATTCCAAAAGCAACATACCTCCTTAATACCTTAAATCACCCACACTGTGCTCTTAGCCCCTTATTACGTGTTTTTACTTCTCCTCCAATTCAGTAATAATATTCCTGTTGACCTTTGGATCGTATGGTTTCAACAAGAACTGGGAAAAGGTCTTCAAGTTATTTATGCCTCTAATCTCGCTACCCAACAATGGCATCTTGACCAAGTGGTAGTCCTCGTACAACTCGGCCATCTGGTCCAAGTACTTCTTTTGCATCTTCCATCTGCTGGCACATCTGGTGCACTTGGAGTCCTGGTCGTCGTCGGCAAACAACAACTGGTTCACCACAATCGAGTTGACGTCCATGTCATACGACATCAACTCCTGGATCATTCTTTCGGTCTCGTAAAGCGACAAGAACTCGGAAATACACACACACACAAAGGTGGTCAAGTCGGGGTTGGTGAACTGGTCGTTCACCTCGGCAACCTGCTTTTGCAACTCGTTCAACTTCTCAAACATGTCGTTCTGCTGGCCATTGCCGCCCATCCCCAACATGTTCATCATTGGCCCAAGCTTGCCGCTCAAGGCCTGGAACTTGCCCAACAAGCTTTGCAAAGTCGAGGGCAATTGCAAGAAACGCAACGTGTGCCCGGTAGGAGCAGTGTCAAAGATGATGGTCTTGTAGCTGATCTTGGCTTCTCCCTTTTCGTCGCCAGCGTCGTCTGTGTTCTGGTTCTTGATGTGCTTCAACACCTCCATGAAGGACAATGCTTCATCTATACCTGGAATGGACCCGGTCATGTCCTTCATCATGCCCTTCAAAGGGTCGTTTGGATCGTTGTTGTATTGTTGCGCTTGTTGCTGCAAGTCACTCATGGCCGCCTCAGGGTCAATCTCCATACACGACAAGTTGCTCAAACCTTCAACCTTTCTGGCGTCCTTGCCAAACTTCTGGCAGAAGGCGTCCGACAAGTTGTGTGCTGGATCCGTTGAAATTAACAAAAACTCCTCCTTTGGGTAGTTGAGGGCCAACTGGACGGCAATCGAGGAGGAGGTGGTGGTCTTACCAACACCTCCCTTACCACCAACGAAGATCCACTTCAAGCTGGTTTGTTGCACAATCGATTCTAAGGTTGGTTCCAATTCAAAGTCCATACTGAATGCTGTCTATTACGTTGAATCTATTTTTTTTTTTGATCTTTTCGCACTCGTGTCTTTCTAGAAAGTTCGAGTTGCACGTTGTGAATGTGATCTAGCAGTTAGACAATCCAACTGCCCGCACGGGACCCTTGAAGCAAATGACAATAAGCTGATTGTTTGAACCCTCACCACCTAGTGCTCCTGCAGTGCCTGCCAATTTTGTCGTGGAGACTCGCGTGCAGTTGTACTTGATGTCGAAGTTGGTGAGTTGCTGTTTGCTAATGTGAACAGCAGTATGATACCCATGACAAGTGACTTGGTCAGTTCTAGGTGATCATATACTTGCTTTGTTTCCTGGGTTGTAACTGGTGTCGAGTGGTTGTCCTGTGGTAAGGTAGTTGTTGCAAGTAGGATTTCGCAGCCATCGAGCAACCACTTAGTGTCCGCAATCAATACAACGAAACATTGAGAGTGGCTCTTTGTAGTCTTTAGTGTTTGTTTAAACCAGGCACTTGGTGCTGGCATGTTAGTCTTTAGCACGTGGATAGTTGACAATGGAGAAGCATTGTAAATGGGTATTCACAATTTACCCCATATTATGTCAAATATATCCAGAAATATCCAGAAAGTGCTAGAAACATTAATGAGTATGTACATAGCATCATGTGGGTCAAAACAACCTACAACATTAAGCAGTACGCTTCCCATTATAGAAGTGACTATGAATAGGGGTCATGCGTTGTATCAATCCAACTAAACAGATGGCTTGCCAACACTAAACACACTCTTGCCAAATCAATCCTTGTCTTCTACCCACACCTACACTTAACAAATCACCCCCGAACAAACATCAGAAAATCCGATATAGTGTAACGGCTAGCACGGTTCGCTTTCACCGAGCAGACCCGGGTTCAACTCCCGGTATCGGAATTCGTTTACTTTTTGCTGCGCTGGCGAATGCGTTAGCCGCCCGTTTTTCGGGCTTTTCTTTTTTTTTAGTTCTTGTTTCTCCACGTGCCGCAGAAGTCATCCCCAGAGATTTAAAGATTTTATTACGAATCTAAAATAAAATTCGAGTAATCGTACCATGATAACAATATGAAGTTTGCCAAAGTATTACAACAAACGTTAGTTGAGGAGGACATACCAGAGGAGTGGATTTCTGCCGCCATCCAGTACAAAGCGCTCAAGAAATGTATCACGAAAGTGGTGCATGAGCTCGAGTTTTTGGGGTTAGAACAAAACACGCTCAAGCTCTTACTTCTGAACGAGAAGGACTCCAAAGTTATCGAGATGAATGAAGGGGACGCGGTCCCCTCCAACCCTATTATCGCAGAGTATACGTTGACGAAGAACAGCAACTGGAAGAGTGACGAGTTGAAGCCCATGTTGAAGATCACCTTGGACTACTCGAACGAGAATTTTACAGATGATCACATATATGAGTTGGGATTACAACTCAAGAAAAAAATCGAGAGTCTTTTGAACGAAGAAGACCCCACATCCTCGTCGGACGAAGGGGAGAAGATTATCGAGATCAAGGAGCAGGGCGATGAGTTGAAGGTCATCAGTCCCGTCACCTCCAACAAGCAGCACGACCCCGATGTGCATCACAACTCCAAGAAAAATGAGATATTCATAACCCTTAACTCGGACTTGAAGTTTTTTAAGATGTTAGATGATGAGTTGGAGAACTTGGATGCTTTGAAATCGTCAGAGGAAAAAAAGTTGATCACTCAGGTCGAAGCCATAGGGGAGGCTGTCAGCAAGTTGGCCCGTCCAGGCGTCAAGTTGAGCAAGTCAGACATGTACAAGTGGAGAGAATTATTTAAGATTTATCTCGACAGCGAGGTCTACTTCAAGTACAACGAAACCTCATCGTCGCTGAGCGAAAGATCGGGAGAGCAAATCAAGGGGAACTTGGCTGAATTTCTTGCAAATGTCGAAAAATCTGGTATTTTGACCCAATTCAAGCTGAAGAACTCCGTCAACATATTCAACAACTTTGTCAATGTCAACTATCTTTTGTTGAAGATTTGCCAGTTCCAGCATATCAACTCGGAGGCTTTTAGAAAGATTTTGAAAAAGTTTGACAAGCAGACGGCCCTTGGCGTTAGTGCTAGATTCCCGCAATTGATGTCGTCGAACCACGTGTTTGTCTCAACAGGTACCTCGATAGCACAGAAGATTTGCTTTGTGATGCAGAACTCGGTGATCCAGTTGGTTCCTCAATTGGACGACTACATGTGTCCTATTTGTGTGTCCATTGCGTTTAAGCCCATTAGGTTACAATGTGACCATGTCTTCTGTGTCAGATGTCTTGTGAAGCTTAAGCAAGATGACAAGGTGGATTGCCCTATGTGTAGATCTGAAGGGGCGATCAGCAATGCAGACGGGAGAAACTTGGATCTCAAAACAATGGAACTCATGAGATTATACTTTCCACTTGAAGTGAAAGAAAAGTTGAAGGAAAGAGACAAGGAAAAGTATCAACAGTTAAAAGAAAACAGTGGAAACAAGTGTGAGGTGGTATGACAGAGTTTCAAGATATCCTGGGTCTTTCGACCTCTGCATTCGCATACCAGTACGAGCTACATAATGAAGAAGTGGTGTATTTGCTGGAGGAGCATTTAATTGGGTAGTGGTTTAATACGCCTTTTCTTAGAAATGGATTTGTGTTTAATTAGATAATAAAAGGTTTATAGAGATTGTTTCGTAGTTTGAACTCTAAGAAGTGGCAAGAGAGGAAGGCAAGCAGAGAGAAAGGCAAGCAGGAAGGCAAGCAGAGAGAAAGGTGAATACTGGAGGCAAAGCAGATAGTGTGACGTAACCACACAAGAGTAACCGATCAATAATCAGAGATTTACTAGGGATTCCCTGCTCTTCAACTCAACTTTCACCCATTAAAGTGTTGTATTCTTGGCATCTTCGTTTGGGGGTAGCAACACATCTTTTCGCAGCCTTCGCAGTCAAATTTGCAACCACCAAGTATCACAACCACTAACGCCCCAAAGACTAAATAAAGAATCAATACGCGACGAAACCACGAAAGGCAAATAACAGGCACTTCAACACGTCGTGTTGCGTTTTCGTAATGCTTGAGTTGGCGTCTGTACTGCGGAAGGCGGGTGTTGTTACTGTTCGCAGAGGTGCATACTTCCCAATGACAGACAGATACAAAAATGTTACTGTGAGAGAGTGAAGGCGGGCTCCGTGTGTGTGCAAGCAGTATCAAATCTAAGACGGGACGTTGAAGGCGTTATAATTCACCGTTGATGACGCCAACGGTCAGACGAGTGGGACAAAGTGTCCTATGGGACTGGAGAGTCGGACGAGTTCTCCCAAATGAAGCCAGGATTTCGGCTTCTCTTTCCCACAAACACTTGCATAAGCACAATCTACCAACATTACAAAAGCAAAACAGATCACTCTTTAAAGCATGGTAAGATTTTGTTTTCGGAAGTTAACACGACGTTGCGTTACTCTTCAAGATGCCTCGAAATTTGTGTTACTTTAGTCGAACCATCAAGATTATTGCAACCAGTAGGCAATTCAAGCAGAATACTCTAAACAAAGTAGGCTATTGCGCTAGGGGCGGCCGCTCTATTAGGCTTTTGACCCCAAAATCAAACCATGCTTGCACGCTATTGTTTGACGAGGGCGGGTTCGTAACTGAGGGTTCTGGAAATACGGGAACTGTAGAGCTGTCTGCAAACCCCAACAATCAAGGCCCAAAACCACCGCAAATTAAATTAGGTTCCCTTGAGCAAGGTGGTGGCATCCTATCCATTGAACCGATGGGACGATATACGAGAGTGCCCATGTGGTTTACGTGTGTGTTTTGTTGATTGGCATTGAGTAGCGTAGCTGTGTCTCTTCTTTCTGGTGGAGGGTGAGTACCTGCGTGCGGCTAACTTTAGCTGCTCCAGAGAAGAAAGTGAAGCTTTTGGTGCTTTCAGCTAAAAGGCGAGCAAGAAAGAAAGACAAACAAGAAAGTAGATGCTACGGTGGTGTTCTGAGGTGTTCTACTAAACATAGACTCCTCGGTTTGACAAAAATAGAGAGGTTCCACCTTCCAAAGACGACCTCCCTCGAAAAGGTCGCTTGTAGAGACAATACAGATATACCAGTTGGATCTTAATTAAATACAAGTACTTAACATCTAGGATTAAGGGTAATCGGGTATCATTTTGATGTTTTGTCTATAAGTATAAATATCAAAGCACTTCAGCAACAACCAAGTTCTTGACTGACTGTTCCACGTCTCTGTCTGCTACTTTGATTTTGGGGGCGTCTTTTGCAGCTACCGGGGTGTCTGCGTCGGCCTTTTCAGCCTTGTAGCCTTTGACCTTTTTGTCGGCGGCCTTTGCGACCGGGATGTTGGGGGAGATGGAGTTGGCGCCCACGGCGCCAGGTTGCTTCTTGTTCTTGCCTGTGCCAATGAGCTTGTCTTCGTCGCTTCCGACAACGGGGGCCTCGTTGGCAATGCCTCCCTTGGGGGCCTCCGCCACGCCGATGCCCTTGTCGCCCTTGGAGTTGCCGGCCATGTTCTTGGCCAAATCCACGTTCTCGCTCTCCTTGTCGGCCTTATCGACGTTGTTGATCATGTTCAACGCCTTGTCCTTGTTTGGCTTCACGTCGGCGCCGATCCCGCTCTTCAAGCCGCTGTTCATCCCAGCTGGCGCCGCCTGTTTCACAATCTCGTAGCTGGCTGGCGCATCTGGTCTTAGTTCTTGGGAAACATAGAATATACATGTTCCAAAAAGTAACAACAAGAAGATATATCCAAACACCTTTCGACGTGGCGTGTTGAAAAACAGCTTTGAACCGTTGAAATTTTCATATGGCGAAAGCCCCTTCTTCTTGGAAGGCTTCATATAGTATGGCCTTGGTAATCCGTTGTTACCATGGGTTCCCTGCATTGTTTATACTTTTATTCTTTTAATTTCTTATCCTCAAAAATTTACGCTATGAAGAAAAAAAGTGAACAAGTCACTCACACATTATATATCATACAATGGAGCTCTGCTGGATACCGTGGAGCATGAGAAGACACAGATAAGGAAGCAAATACCACACTGTAGTGTTTTCGTATATACCAGGGACCCAATGATCCTAATGTAGCACCAATATTACGGGTCTGAGCGTGCTGGATCCCTCGTGAAGTTGGTCCCATCTGGGGAACCGATGGTCTCGCTTCCGGTACAAATACGAAGAAAAATGAGTCTGAGGTTAGGATCGTGTTTGTGATGTAGAGGCAGTGAGGTTTACAAAAACAATAACTAATAGTGTGGACATGTTTGGTCTGATTAGTGAAGCCCTTCTCTATGTGATGATGGTTGTTTGTATGTTTGCAGCCACGACACAGGCGACGCCTCCGGCGTGCTTTCTCAGCTGTCTCAACGAGCTGGCGCATGGCTGTTCCCGCAAGCACTTGGACATGAGCTGCCTCTGCTTCAAGGAGGATGAATTGGTGGGGTGTTTGGTGGACATCTGTCCGTACGGGTCTTTCCTTAGCGCCAGAGACCACTACCTTGGGACGTGTATGGAGCATGGTAAACCCACCATCACCAACCCCAACCCGCCGCCAGCTATTGTTCGCCAGTTTGCAGCCGCCCAACCGTTGGCCCACAAGCATCCAAAGGTCAAACAAAAGGACAGTCCCAGCATCCGAAGGCTCCTGAACAATGGCGTGAATGCCCGGAGAATTGCGCTTCCCTTGGATAAGGCGGCGCCAGCGGTGGTCCAAACACGAAATGTTGCAACACGCCGATCACACTGATCGGCCCGCAAAGTGCGTCGCAACTCCCCACTGGCTACGAACTTCTAGCTTGAGCAGCACTCATGAAAACCCAAATCTGGCCAAAATGGATATCAGCAAGAAGTAGGTGTCTAGACTTAAGGAATTAGGTGACCAGATACGAGGAAGTGGTGATCAAATTGGAGGAGTGGGTGACCAGATCAAAATCACGTATCTAAGTTGTCGGGATCCTGCCATTAAATGTGATAAGTTCTGTCCATCACCATTTTCGATTCGTTCCCCAAACCCCTTGTTAAGCTTGTTAAGTACCAATTGACCAGATTTCTCTCTGATGGTATTGGCAGCTACCATTGCATCTCCTCTCCTCCCATACCCCCCAGTAAACCGGTATGCACTTACTTCTTGAAAACATAGCCGTAGCTTGTCTTGTCCATGCTAACGCTCACCACGCTCTCCCTCGGCACACTGACCAAACCAATCGATCTCTTGTGCACCTCGTCTGCTTTGAACATATCGCGAGAGTACTCGTAGCTGTTGGAGATCAACATGTTACCAAAAGGATCTATCACCGTGAGAACCCCGTCCAAAACTCGAGAATCGTTGAGCTTGATACGGAGACTGGTCCCGATAAACTTGTCCGGCGTCACATCCATCGTCCTCTGCTATTGTCTTGGGTATATAATATCAATAAAGTGTTTGTTCTCTTTGCAGTAAATCAAGACCTCGCATTTTTTTTACCCGGATACGCTGGGAGTATATAAATTGAAGAATCAGCCCCAAGAAACTTCTTTTCCAACATCGCAGATTCACTCTCCAAGACAGCCTTGTGGTTTATTCTTCCATAGTAAACCTCATTGGAGTTCAATAGTGGACGAAAGCGTAGATCAACCCTTGCGGAGCACGTTTCTGGGCGCCCGATATTGACACCTACGTGGAATATTGGGAATCAGTTGTGACTAAATTTTTTCTTTGTAGAAGTAACTTTAAAAAAGCGTATACCCATGGATGTTCAACAGGAGCTTGAAATAATCAGAAAGGAGTATAAGTCGTTTTTCAAGTCGACTTCCGTGAGCCTGAGTGTTCTAAGGATAGTGACGAAGGAGGGCGATATCCTCAAAGTCTCGGTGAACGTCCTGGGCTGGTACCTCTTGGGCGATTCCTCAAATAGGTATGAGACGTTTGAAGCCATGATGATGAACAAATACCCTTCATTTCAGCAGACCTTCAATAATGAATTGACCAGCAAGTTGACCGACTTGTTGAAGGCTCACAATGATTGAATAAGCACCCTCTCGTGTGCTGCCAAACGAGTCTTCTCACCCCACGACGCCACGCCACTGCATCCATTTGCTGGTGTTCTTAATCAAAGAATTCCCCAGACTCGACTACCTACACTACACTAGTTATAAATGCAATAAATTAAATATATACAGAAACCCCCTCAATAATACTATCCTGGCGTTGACATTAAGCAGCAGCCTTCTTCTTGGCTTGACGCTTGACAAAGGCCTCGACATCTTCAGCAACATCCAACTTGGTACCTCTAATGTAGTATTGCTTGTTTCTACTCAAGTACTTCTCTGGCTTGTAGATGACCTCGATATTTCTGAGCTTAGGACTGAAGACAGGAATTCTCACTTCACACCCAATTCTGTTGAACTTGTTTCTGATCAAGATGTTGGTACCGGCCGAGTTGACACTTCTCTTGATACCAATCACTCTGCCCAGAACCTCGGTTCTGTCGAGGTAGGTCACCTTGATGACATCTCCGGCACGCAACCCCTTTTCGCGGTCAACCAACTCGCTTCTTCTTCCACTAGGGTCGTACTTCTTGACAAGTTGTTTGTGTAAATAGGACAAGACGTTTTCACCGTTTCTCTTTTTTGGCAATGGTTCAAACACAGCCGTCGACAAGTTTCTGATAGGAGACACACCGTGCACGACGGTCCCTGTTATTCCACTGAATCCCTTACGAATAAGTCCAAACATGGTCTGTTCAATGTGTTGATAGGCCAAAAAAAAAATTTCAATACTGAACCGCAGAAGGAAAAAAATGCGTGCTACACGACTGAGTATCAAAGATGCAATAGTGATTAGATATCCTATATAAAACGTAGTATACAAGAAGTGAAATGGAGAATGCCATATAGTAGGGACGCTTTTGAAGGGCCTAGAAACGAGGACGTCTCTTTCTACCTGTGAACTTGGAGTCAAGAGCGACGGTTTTACCTCTTCTTCTCATGGTGTCCTTCTTTCTATTAATGTAGTCCTTACTCGACTCCAATCTTCTGAGAAGCTTCTTGTTGACTCTCTTGTTGGTTTCTGGGGCGTCCATCTGGGCACCGGCCAAGTTGATGTTTCTCTCTGCCATACCGGCAGTCAAGACCAAGTAGTACTTCTTTTGTTTCTTGGACTCTGGGTCGTCAATCACCAACCCACCTTGGAAACCTGCGATTTTGGCAGCCTCGAAAATCGAGTCTCTTTGGGCGTCGTTTTTGGGGTAGAACTGTGCTACAAACTTGCCTCCTCTTCTCAACGAGGCATACAAGGTGTTGAAGAATCTCAACAATCTCTTTCTTGGGTCGACGTTGGCACTGTCGGCGTTACACAACCATTGGATGGCGGAAATGGAAATGGCCGCGTCAAAGGTCCCGGCTCTGAAAGGAACACCATTCCCCATGTCGGCAAGGAACAAGTCACCTTCAACGTCACGATCCAACCCTGTGGCAAGCATACTAGGGGAAATATCCATCCCTATCCAGTTGTACCCCTCTTCGGTCAAGATCTCTCCACTCAACCCAGAACCGCATCCCAAATCAAGAAGCATGTGAGGCGAATCGGGCTCCAAGTTTAAAAGCTCCAAAGCACGGAGTGTCATCTTGGCTTGAATATGTTGAACACGCGTAGACTGCGTGTACTTGTGAGACTCACTGTCATTGTAAAACACCTCTGGTGGTGCGATCTCTTCAGGTCTAGACATTTGGCGGTCCTTGTAATTATCTCATCTCTTAAAAATTTCTGTGTGCTTAAGCATGAGCTGGTCACGTGAAAAGCTTCAGGGACTGTTGCAGCAGCACCAACTGCTATCAACGAACACTCCCACTATTTGGCTTGCAATTTCTATAGATAAAGCTCTGAAATTGCCATTTTGGGGTCAAAAGCACTTGAAAAGTTATGGGTCGTCTAAATATCACCTCAACTTGCTATATTCCACCGATAATTTACCCATCAGTGTATTGGTCGGCGAGAAGTATACTCCGTTGCGGGTGGAGAAGCATTATCGAAACACAGAGCTCTAAAATGACTTCCACTTGTGGCTCAACAAAGAATATTCCATGAGTTTCATTTTGTTCTAAACTCTTCTGTGAGGAGACAAGGGTTGTTATTATATTGTCTCATCCAAAACTCATGTCCGAAATAGGAAAACCCCATACTTTAATTATCCGCCTATGGTTGTGGAGATGAGACAATCCATGAAGTCAAACAAGGGCCCACAAGCACTGGTAAATAGCAACCAAGACTCCTATTGTCTCCCTTCCCCCACTCCACAAGCTCAAATTATTGTGGCAACACATCTTGCTTACCAGAGGCAAGCCGTAAGATATGCACATGGTAATGTTTTAGATTGTGCCTGTTTTAGTATAACCTCGAGACAACCGTCTGGGCTCGTACGACTACAATTGTTGGATTTAACTTTCTATAATAAATCGGTATCTAAAACAAGAACTTACTGAGAACTCCTATACGGGTTAATTCCAGCGGGCTTTAATATCATTAGCAGAGCCGTAAGCTGTAAGCCGCAAGCTGCAACCAGTACTTTTAGGAAATTGTTTTGAAAAGAAGGTAACGGAAGAAGTGAAATGATATGGTAAAAGTGGGTAATAAAAGGGCCAATTGTCAAAGATTAGGCTTGACACGGCGCCTTGTCCAACTAAAAGTGGAATTCTGAATCATTATCTTCCTTAACTGGGTAAGGAGGAGTGTGCTTTTCCTGTTGGGAAGAGCGTTCCGACTTTTCAGATTGGGCCTTGAAGAAATCATAATCATCAGCTTCTTCAAACTTGTATTCTTCTTCTTGGGAGTAGTAGTCGTGAGAACCGTGGATAGAAGGAGCAACGGATGGAAGAGCCGTGCGGTTGACCGATTGCTCGGCCGTGATGATGGCTCTGACCTTGGCTGGCAACTTGTCTGGTCTGTAGAAACGCAAATCAACTCTACCAATAATATAAAGAAGATTAATAATGGTTTCAAAAAGACCCCAACAGATGTACATGGCCACGGGTTTGGTCAATGGCCCACCATCCTTGTTGTAACGAGCTTGGAAAACGACAATGGTTCTCAAAATGGTACCAATGAAAATCAAGACAGTGGTCACAGTGATAATCCCAATGGAGTAGTTATGGGACAAGTCACCTCTCGAGGTGGTCAACCCTTCAACCATGTTGTGGTGGTGATGGGTTGCAGCAATCACACGAACAGCGTGACGATGGTTGTGGTTTCTCTTCATGAATGTTTCTTCAGCTTCATGGATAGCGTTTGGCTTGACAAAGTAGAAAGGTCTGAAGGATTCAACCCACCATGGTTGGTAGGTGTACAAGTTTTCATCCTTTCTGGTTGGCTTGAAAAAGTAGGCCAACCCAAGCAAGGAAATGGATGTCAACGAGTATAACAAGACAAAAATACACGAAGCCTTAACGGTACGGATATAATGGTGGTAGACCGAGTTGGAAAGGAAGTAGACGTATGGAACGGCAGATGCAACAATGGTCATGGCCACAAGCCCAGACACAATTGTGTACAACGAAATCATAAAGAACCAAAACAACTTACGGGAACCACCAACAGGATGTCTCCACGTGAAGATACGTTGAGCCAAAATCAAATTGAAGGACACCAACAAAATCGAAGGCAAGATAAGGAAGACTTCATCGGAAATACCCAAGGGCACGTTTGCAATGTTACGACCCCAGAAGAGTCTGCAAATCCACCCGATAATTCTCATGATACAGTAAAAAACCCATCCAAGAGACAAGTAGAACTTGTGTCCACGGGAAATGTTGATTGAAAAGATGATCAAATGGGCAATACCAAGGATTGCAAATACGACTGCAAAAATGATACAGGGCGCAGCGTCTGTTCTCGTTGGATACCCACCAAACAAGTTGATTTGGTACGACTGTGTGTAGTCAAGCAAAGTCTCGGGGGTTCCTCCCAACAACGCCTTTGCTTGCTTTGCAAGAATCCAGGAACCCGTTCCTAATGCGGGATGATTGTTCTGGTAACGTAAAAGTTCCATAAGACCATTGGTGGCCGTATACTCTTCGTCCAGCAGCATCTTGGTAGTGTTCAAATGAAGCAGTGATGTGTGACCGGCCGCAAGTGTATTCTGAAAATTGCTTGTGATAGGGATGAAATGCCTTATTTATGAAGCTCCCAGGCTGCAAGTCCAAAGAGTTAATTGTGTCCCAATTAGGAAGTATGATGTAGATGTTAACAAAAACCTACAGCTTCCTAATTAGGTCGATCGCCTATACCTATTCCTAATGAGGAAGTTTTTTGTCACAAGCGTGAGCGAGCAAAGAGAACGGCTGGGGAGTGCAACAACGCAGTTGAAGGATGAGGGCGAGTGGGGAGCGTCAACTACATTCCAAGGGTGCAGTTGTTCGTTCGTTGACCTCTAGAGACTCTGAAGTTTGGAACATTTGCACTTGGGCATGTGCCAAGGGCTGAATCGCCAGATGTTGTGGCCCCTGGTCTCTGATCATTTTACCGTGCAAAACCTGAGCCATGACAGGAAAAATTCCTTTTTGGGAAGTCAACCAATTCTCATATGCTCCTTGTTTGAACTGTGTGGTGCATTTTGATGGAAGTTTCGGATCCTCGACGGACATGGTTCTTCCCCAAGATGCCCCCTCAATACTGTTGGTGAAGTTTTAGACGTCGGCGTGTCACTGCAGTCCATTTATCTCTTATGCTAAGCGAAAGGGGAACTATACCGAGGTGCAACTAGTAATGGTGATTCGTGACAAACTCGCAGACGGAAAACAAGAATACAAGAATCACACCAATTCCGTGGCTCATGTGAGATCTACTAGCGAAAATGCTTGGGTGTACAGAAATTTCCGGTGATTGTCAATGGGTATGTCTTTGATTACGTAATTTCCATGCTGACGTTAGGTAAGCCAAACGGATTACGTAAGAAAAAGTTAGATTCTTAGGTAAGCACATTTTGGAGTTAAGACTCTCTGCAAGACGCGACTCTACAAAGTAATGCCTACTGCCCGTATAGACTGTACCGATATCCAAAACCGGTTTGATGACTCGCATCAGCCAAGCACTCCTGATAACATAATATCAACGCCTTTTGGGTACTCGATCATAGAAATCCAAGGTGACTTAAACACGCCAGCATTTGCTCCTCCACAATCCACAGCCAACAAGGATTACCTATCACAGTTTATAAAGGTGGATGAAATATATGACGCCGTGAAGTGTGGGAACATGGAGTTTTCAGAAAATGACCCAACTAAGGTAACCCTCTATGTTGCTAAGTCACAAAGATTAATAGGCAAGATAGTGAAGTTGGATCCACCTTTGGGTATACTAAAGGTTCCCACAAACTCAGACCAGACAGACATGAAATTGATAGATATTGTTACCAACAAGATGATTTTTAACCAACGACCCTTACCTATCATGTGATTTAAAAAGGAGTTGCTAGAGATTTTGACTTTGCCGGATGCAAGGTACTGTGCCAGGCCACATACCCTTCACTCATTGAAAAAACACACAGTGGTCTTAGGTTTCTTAAATATAGACAATTCCATAAACAACACTCACTGTGGTTGAGTACTGCACAAGCAAGAATAGCTGTCTGAGCTAGTCTATACCCTTTTGAATCAACAGTTTCCTCGAATAAAGACCTTACATGAAACCTTTTGTGAACTTCTACATATAAAAAGTCTCAAATCAATACACTATATTTAAAATCTTGCCCTATCGCTTCTATGTTCCCAATTGAGGTCAAACTCGTGCTCATAAACAACCAAATTGGTGTAAATCTTCTTGATATCTTCATCCGAGTAGCCTAACTCGTTCTTGAAGTATGGAATGACACCTCCATACTTTGTGTTCAAGAGGTCAATGGTAGCCAACATTGCTTCATATCTTGAACTGATCAAATTGTTGAAACCATCAACCTCTACAGTAAAGTTCTCACGACCCTTGCTGATGATTTCTTCCATGTTCTGTGCGTTTTCCTTCATCTTGTCTCTCAACTTGTTCACGACCTGCAAGAACTTTGCTTGGAGTTTTGGATGATCCTTCCTCAAGCCCACGGTGGTCAACTCATACTCCTTTCCTACCAAGTGCTTGTCGACACCCACCAACAACAAAAGCAACATGGAAACCATCCCGGTTCTATCTTTCCCAGCAGTACAGTGGAATACAAATGGAGCACCATCATCACGAACATAATCAAAGATGGTTCTGAACGCCTCGATACCATTCTTCAACATATCTTCATAAACATTGACGTAGGTGTACCAACTGGACATCAAGTTCGAGTATCTGACAGCGATCGACTGAGGAGAGTAGTCGTCCTTCTTGAAAACTGGTGAGTGGATACGAGTAACTCCGTACTTCTCCAAACCTTCAGGAATTCCATCGTTTGCACACTCTCCGTCCGATCTGAGATCAAAAACAGTCTTAATACCCAACTTGGCTAACTCAGTCATTCCGTTTGAAGTGATTGGAGCCATGTTGGCACATCTGAAAATGGTGTTGGGCTTGACGTAGTACTGGGCACCCGTGTCGTCCAACTGGAACCTTGGCAGGGTAATGTGCCAGCCCCCAGCGTCTCTGAAGTTGTTAACACCCGAGATATTCTTCCATCTAGGCAAGTTCCCTACGCTTTCGGAGGCCTTGACAAATCTCTCCAACTCATTTTCGGGAGACAAGTAGTCAAGGATGGTCTCAACTACCTCGTAATTGTAGTTGAGTTTTTGCTTGTTGGTCAATGGCAATTCCTTTGGGTTGGCAACCTCCAAGTCATCGCCAGCATCGATCTCTTCAACTCCATAGAAGTTGTGGTCAGCGTGGGGAAGCACCTTCAACACATGGGAGCCTGGACCTCGGTTGAGTACGTTTGCAAAGTTTGCAAAGTCGTCTGAAGGAATAATGTGATCTTGTAACCCATAGATGCTGAGAACAGACCATTCCAAGGACAAAGTTGATAAGTCTGAAAAGTCTGGCTTGGTCAAATCCATGATCTCTGCCCTTGGAATATGGATCTTCTTGACTTCACCGTGCCTCATAGCCTCCAAGTAGATGTGGTCCAACGACTCGTCGCTGACGTAGCGGCCAACCACAGTGTGGGAGCTGAATCTGGCAGAACAGTTGATTAAGTTGGGGACTATAATAGCCTTGGACCCTTCGCTGCCTCCCTCCTTGACAAGAGCGTCTTGTGATTTGGCCCACAAGAACATGGCAACACCACCTCTGGAGTGGCCAATCACAGAAGATAAAGTGAAGGAGATCCCCAACGGGTTTTTGTCTCCATTGGTGACAAATTCGGCACAAGCCTGGATGTCTTCAATGTCTTGGTGCAACAAGCGACCGGCTTTAATATCTTCGTTGTCAGCCGAGTGGCCGGAGCCTCTAAAGTCGATTCTCAACGAGTAGATGCCCAATTCTGCAGCCAACTTATGGGCCAACTGCTTCTGGTAGCAGTAGTTGCGGTGGCCTCCTTGTCCATGTAAGATCAAGGCTATTTTGTTGCTTGCTGGGGCGTAGTTGTTCTCGAAAGGGTTCTCAGCGTCAGCTGAATGCGGAACTGCAATGGTCCCATTCACACCTTTGCCTAAGGTGACCTCGACCTCCCTGGGTTCTTTAACAGCGTACTTCGACATCTTGTCTCGAAAACTACTCAGCTTAGGTATATAGTAGGTATATCCGTTGGAAGGAAGTAGGA
Source organism: Kodamaea fukazawae (assembly GCA_030572255.1). NCBI lineage: Eukaryota > Fungi > Ascomycota > Pichiomycetes > Serinales > Debaryomycetaceae > Kodamaea > Kodamaea fukazawae. The sequence continues at coordinate 651,195 of JAJLZQ010000001.1, read as the reverse complement.
AATCTCTGGTTACCCGTAAATGTATTTATATATATTCACAGGCTCGGTTGTACTCACCGAATTTAAACCGAATCCACATTTTTCCAGTACTTTAAAAGTGGGGAACCACGGAGACTGAGCGGATACCGGCCCAAATCGTTACACACGTGATAGCTACTTTGACACCCACCCTTCTCCATGGACAATAGGGATGCTTACAGCCAGTTGGGGAAGCTCCTTGATCAGAAGCATTCTGACCAGTTGTCGACGCAGCTCTCTGTCTTTCAATCCGTGTTGATTAACTTTGCCAGCAAGTATGAGGCCGAGATCAAGCTGAACGCAGAGTTCAGAGACAAGTTCACCAAGATGTGCCGCCTGATTGGTATTGATTCGTTGGATTTATTGTTGTTGAACTCCAAGAAGAGCAAGCAGAACTACCACATTGGCTTGTCGGTCCGCATAGTTGAGATTTGTCAGGAGACGAGAGACATGAACGGCGGCTTCATCGCATACAAGGAGTTGATATCTATTCTACAAAGCAACTCCAACATGGACTTAACCATCACCGAACAAGACATAGATAGCGCTGTCGGCGTGTTGGGTTCGCTAGGGCTGAATGGGTACACTACACAGCTTATCAGCAACAAGAAATGGCTCAAGTTCTCGTCTATTAATTCTATCTCTGCTGACCAGAGAAAGGTATATGATCTATGTGAATTTATGGGGGGCCACATCACTTTTAGGTTGTTGATGGATAACTATGATTGGGATAAGGTTCGTTGCAAGAATGTCATCGAGGAGATGATTCTGAACGGGTTACTCTGGGTCGATGCCCAAGGCGAGAGAGGCGAAAGGTCCTACTGGGAGCCTTCCTGGATATCCAATTGATCCTCGAGACTATGCAGAAACTCCTCCAATATTGACTTGACGTCAACGGTTGTGTTTCTGCGTGCCTAATTACTTCCCGTATTCAAACTCGAATGAAAGACCTATTTGGAGCTGTCGTCACTCGAGAGCTCGCTAGCAGCAGCATCAGCAGCAGCCTTCTTACGAGCCTTCTTCTCCTTGTGACGCTTGTTGATTGCCTGGAAGGTCTCCATTCTTTCACGTTTCTCCAATGGAATGTATCTAGCAAAGTTTCTTCCAGAGCCGTTACCAACGTTAATGTAACCAGCACCCTTGGCAAAGGTCATCTTGTGCTCGTCCTTTATGAAAAAGGATTCCAACATTTCAGAGAGATGATTTCTGATTTGGTTCTCATTCAACAACGTTCTAAAAGTCGAGAAACCCTTGTGTGCTTTGCCTTGGGCAGCATTGAAGTCAAGAATCGACTTCCAGTTCATTTCTGGATACACACAGTCGTACAACACCAATGGGGTATCGTGGGCCATCTCGTAAGTTGGCTTGCAAGGGTTTGTTTCAACATCTAATAAATACTTGACGACCTCTGGCTTTTCCAACTTCTGCCCAGCTAAGAAGAGAATGGCCACCATACATCTAACTTGGTGCCAAAGGAAAGCAGTTCCCTTGAGGTCAAATACATAGAAATCACCTTTATAATGATGTATTTCTGCACTGTAGACTTGTCTCACATAGTTTGTAATTTGCTTTGAGCCGTCAATCTTGCAGAAGTTTCTAAAGTCGTGGGATCCCAAGAAGTAGCTGGCTGCAGTCTTCATGGCGTCAAGATCCAAGTCTCGTTTGTTGAACAAGTACTTGTAGTGTCTATAATTACAGCTGAATCTGGCATCAAACTCGGCAGGAGGTCTCAAGCAGACGCTGTGTATTCTAATGTCTGCTGGCAAAAGCGAATTCAAGATGGTGATGTATGGGATTTCCTTGTCGTCGTTCGCTTCGACAGCTTGATCTTCGGGTGCCAACGACGACCTAACGTTAAGGGCAATCACCTGGTTCATTGCACTGACCCCTCTGTCGGTTCTACCACATCTGCTGAACTTGCATGAGTCAGGAATAGGATGCTCAATCAACTTGGCGGTGTGCAATGCCTTGAGCATCTCTTCTTCTATCGTTGGCAATGGTGTTGGTTCTTGCTGATACGCCAACCCCGAATAATTCCATCCCAAATATGAAAACCTGAGTGCAATGTATCTCTGGTTGTACTTGCTAAAGTCAAACACCTTCTGTTTCTTCTTCTTGTGCTGCCCATCGTCGCTGCTGACAGGCGTCTCAACAGGTGTTGGAGTAGCCACTGCAGGAGGCTGAACCGCCAGTTCTAACTGGTTAATCTTCTCTATGAGTTGATCCTTGGTCCAGCCAGCGTACCTGGACGTACTCATATCGGCGTTATTAGGACGTTTGACCATAGCTCCGATGTTGTTCACGAGTGATCTAAACATACCAATCCAAAAAAATCGCGATGAGTAACTTTCGAAAAATTGTAGTCATATTCAAAGATACCCCAGTACTAGCTTCAAGAAGGTCTACTCTGTCTACTATACACAACATTGAAACATGGAGACACAGAAGAGATCATTAGCTTGGGACAACTTAAAGTGTGAGTTGCACCCGTGGTTGAGAGAAGCCATAGCGTCTTTGGGCTTTCCCACAATGACCCCAGTGCAGGCATCTACTGTCCCACTTCTTAGCGGTAACAAAGATGTGGTTGTGGAAGCAGTGACAGGCTCAGGAAAGACCTTGGCCTTTGTTATCCCGGTGTTACAGAAGTTGACTGTTAGACTTGCGGAAGAAGAACCGGTCAAAAAAGGGCACATGCTCTCAGTCATCTTGTCACCAACAAGAGAACTTGCAAACCAAATCGAAACCGTTTTCAACAGCGTCATAGAATACTTACCCGAAACCATGCCTCAGATCAGAACTCAATTGTTTGTTGGTGGGAACAGTAATGTTAGAGAGGACTTGGATCGTTTCTTGGAACACAAACCTCATATCTTGATTGGAACTCCCGGAAGATTGATGGAGTTCTTGCCTTCATCTCAATATATCAAGACAAACTCGGTGGAAATTGCAATTTTGGATGAAGCAGATAAGTTGTTGGATGAAACTTTCAAGTATGATGTGATCAACATCTTGAAACGACTTCCAAAGCAAAGACGTACAGGGTTGTTCTCTGCCACCATCTCCTCTGCTGGGGACGCCGTTTTTACTACGGGTATGAATAACCCCGTCAAGGTTACAGTCAAGTCGAGCAGCACCAGCCACAGGTCAGCACCAACCTCCTTGCAGATATCATACATGTTGGTCGAACCAGAGTATAAGGTAAGCACCTTGGTTGAGATCCTCCAGAAGTACCACTTCAAAAAGTGTATGGTATATTTCCCAACATGCCAGTCAGTGAAATACTTTTACAATGCTTTCACGTCAATTATTGATTCTCAAGATCCGAAGATCTACTCCTTGCATGGTCAGCTCTCTACAAATGCCAGATTGAAGACGTTGAATGCTTTTACAGACGGTGACTCCAGGTTGAACAAGTTTGTCTTGATGACCACTGACGTTGCTGCCAGAGGTATAGATATTCAAGATGTTGACCTCGTCATTCAATTAGAACCTCCAACTAATCCAGATATGTTTTTGCACAGATGTGGAAGAGCAGGTAGAGCCAACAGAACTGGTAAGGCTATCGTGATGTTAAACAAAGACAGCAGAGAGGAAGACTACATTGAGTTCATGGAGGTGAAAGGAGTCAAGATGTCTGAAACACCTGCACCACGTATGAAGGATCATGATAAGTTCCAACAAAAGTTTAGAGAGTATCAACTCGCAGATAGAGCCCGTCATGAAATGGGTGTCAAGTCATTTGTGGGATATATCAGATCATACTCAAAGCACATGGCATCCTCTATTTTCAGATTACAGACATTGGACTATTTGGGAATGGCCAAGGCATATGGTCTCATGAGATTGCCCAAGATGCCAGAACTGAGGTTCATTGCTGAAATCCCGGTGGACGGTTGGTTAGGGGAACCTATCGATATGGATACATACGCTTTTGCTGACGAGGCCAAGGAAGAGTCTCGATTAAAGACTCTTGAAGAGGACAAGGCGAGAAAAATACTGGAGGCTAAGAAACGGAAGGAGTTCAAAAAGAAGAATGATTCATGGTCGAGTCAAAAGGAAACCAAAGAGGGTAAGCAAGAGAGAAGAGAGAAGATGAAGAGAAAGCGTGATGCCATCGAAAAGCAGATCATGGAAGAGTCTTCGGATGATGAAGTTCAGCAAGAAGACTGGAAAGATTTGATTAGACTGGAAAAGAAGAAAAAGAAGAATGAAAGCAATGTTCAAGGGTCATTCGACGATTTATAGATACTTTTGATAATGGAACGAATAGCGGGACTAACTGTAGTGATCTGTAGCACGGTGTTCGCTCGTTCGATGTGTAATGGCTACATTAGTTCTTCATTTACACTCAGCAAATTTCATTGCTCTATATATTAATAACACTAATTTATGTTTAACCTTTCATAACTATACATTCAAAATTCGTAACAAGACATCATCAGCCTCCGAATGTGAGGACTATATCTTCCATTTATGACTATCAGAACGGATACCGTCAAACACAAACAAGTTATCCAATGGGGTGTATTGACCGGTGGTCAATTTAAGAACTTCTTGGCTGACAATACCACCTAATAAACTGTTGAGGTTATGGTACGAATGGGTGGTGTGAGAAAGCAATTCCTTACTTATTGTTGAGAACTCGTCAGGGATAGCCACTATAGAGAACAAATTCTTGAATAAGTTTGTAAATTCAGTCAAGTCATTGATGGACGGCTTGTAGGAATAAGTCTCAAGGAAACGGTTGTAAGTAAGGATAGCAAAATAGATTGGCAACATGTCATATTTCTCACCGCCGTACATTTCATTGACTAGTCTCTCTGAAAAGAGCTTCTTTGAGCCTTGGGTGACAAAGAGAGACTGAGAGTTCTTGCAGAAAGTTGCGATTGAGTCATGACTGATATCTGATTCAGATTTCCCTAAGGATTTCAAAATCTTAACAACCTCTTCGGTGAAGAGTTGTCTGTCCTTCTTTGCTTTCTCGACGTAAATTTGTTGCAACTTTAAGTAGTTGTCCGTGTCTGATGCCATATCAGGTAAGTTTCCAGGTAATGGAAGCTGACCATCGTTTAATTGTATGAAGTTGCGGAGAGCCTTCAAGTAGATCCAGAATATGTTTGAGCTGTCTGGGCTCTCGATTTTCGGGTTGTCAAACAACTCAATGATGCTTGCTGGAGTCTCTGTCTTTTGGAATGCTCTGTGGGAAGAAGCGAGTGCTTCTTCAAAGTTTGCTTCTAAGGTGATATCTCTCAGCATGCTTCTGATGAGGGCTTTAAATTGCTCCTTCTCTTTATAGTTACTCGGGGCGGGGGCGTTATGCTCTTTACTCCAAAGTTCCAATGCCTTAATAAAAATGACCACGTAAGGGATTTGAGAATGTTGATACGAGTCTAACGTATTCAAGTCTATCAGATCAACGTACTCTCTGAGTTCAGGCCAAGGTTTATCGATCCGGAGATCATATAATCTCAGGGGGTCGTGGGTTTCAATGACCGTAATCTCGTGAGATATCAAGTTGATGGAGCCGTAAAAGCCAATAGTGTTGACTATCAATACGGGAATTTGCTTCTTCCATAAAATACTAATGAGCCCTTCTATATTAGGGGTATAGTCGGAAATGATAACCACATTGAATTGGTCCCAAAAGGAGTCTTCCAAGTCCAGAACCTTTGTGGTGACGGCATGCCCGTGAACGTCGGGGTTCAATTCAGACAAATACAGTGTGACGGCAAGGGCCAAGTTGGAATTCAAGTCCTTGGGCTTTAAAAAGAAGTTGCTGGAGATATCCATCTCACTTGCCAATTTGTCATCTACAACGGTAAAGTTACCGACACCTGGTAACACCAAATTCTTCAAAATCTCACAGCCTGTAGTTGTGGCATTTATAACACATATGTGAGATCTCTCAAGGTTGGTTTGGCCTGTAGACGCCCATAATCGTAACTGTCTATCATACTTGGATTCTTTATCAATCATTTTTTTTTTTTTTATGTAGTGAAGCAATCTGAAGTAGCTCTCAAAAGTTTATCAAAGGAATGTAAGGGAATGTGATGCTGGGGGATGTGGAGAAGCCCAATTGACAGTGGTTTGGTAATGAAACGCGTAAAAATCGATTGATTTGATGGAGTCCACTCAGAAATATCAATGCTTATACTTTTTCAATATAATAGGGATGAAATTATACCGTTTCTGGTTTAATGGTAATTAAAAATCCTAGTAGAGAAATCACGTGCATAGCCTTGCCGCTACCTTATTTGACGTATAACGTGATCCGGCGTCCGGGTAACACGTGTTACGCAGGACGAGGACGGGTCTGCCCATACCGCATTGAAAAATTTTTGATCTCTGAATTTCTTTTGCGTAAAAGTGAGTGGCGCTTAAGTAAATGTCAGACCGTCCCATGTGCTCACCTCTTTTGATTAAGAGATTAGATTACACGTCTACATTAAGATTCTCAAATGGGAATAGGATATGACAATTGGGTTGTATTTTTTGTATGAAGGTGTAATTGAGCATCTTGCGTTTACTAGGCTCGGTGCTATTGATGCCATGAGTCTCTGATTTGCCACGAATTCATATCGTATATACAGACGCTTACATAAGTACGTTCCTTTTTTTTTTTTATCTCATCGGTAAAAAAAATTTTCCTTCCCAGCTGTAACCAGTTAAATATAAAGAAATCTGCTGTTGAGTTCTTTTTTTTTTCTTTACACAACATTGGAAAATGTCTGCTGCCAGTGAATCCAAGTACTCTACTGAAGTCCTTTCCGAGTTGTTGAGCGCCTTGAAGGTTGCTGACAACAAGGACGAAGCTGCCGCTAATGTTTCTTCTTTCTTGAACTCTTCTATTGTTGAACACGATGTTCCAGTTGAATTCTTCAACGACTTGAAGAAGCAATTGAACAACAAGAAGGATGCTGAAGCTGTTACCGCTGCTTTGAACGCATACTCGCACATTGCTTCTGCCAACGCTTTGTCTCCATCCGTTGAACCATATGTTGTCAACTTGGTTTCCGATGTTGCCACTCTTGCTGGTGAAAAGAACAAGGATGTTGCTGCTGCTGCTTCCAAGGCTTTGTTGGACATCTCCACTGCCATCACCCCAACTGCTGTCAAGGCTATCTTGCCATCTTTGGTTGACAACTTGACCCACTCCAACAAGTGGACCGAAAAGGTTGCTATCTTGGCTGCTATCTCCCAATTGGTTGACACCGCCAAGGCTCAAATTGCTTTGAGAATGCCTGAATTGATTCCAATCTTGTCTGAAACCATGTGGGACACCAAGAAGGAAGTCAAGGATGCTGCTCACGCTACCATCACCAAGACCACTGAAACCATTGACAACAAGGATATCGAAAAGTTTATTCCATCTTTGATTGAGTGTATTGCCAAGCCAACTGAAGTTCCAGAAACCGTCCACCTTTTGGGTGCTACCACTTTCGTTTCCGAAGTTACCATGGCTACCTTGTCCATCATGGTCCCATTGTTGTCCAGAGGTTTGGCTGAACGTGACACTGCCATCAAGAGAAAGGCTGCTGTCATTGTTGACAACATGTGTAAGTTGGTCGACGACCCACAAGTTGTTGCTCCTTTCTTGTCCAAGTTGTTGCCAGCTTTGAAGGCTAACTTTGCCACCATTGCTGACCCAGAAGCTAGAGAAGTTACTTCTAGAGCTTTGAACACCTTGAAGAGAGTTGGTGCCGTTGGTGCTGATGACGTTATCCCAGAAATCTCCACTGCTGGTGACGTTTCTGTTACCTTGAACGAATTCAACAAGTTGGTTGCTGACAAGAAGATCCCAGCCAGATTCGACGTCGCTTTGAACTATATCGCTGCTATTGCCGGTGACTTGATTGACGAAAGAGACATCCACCCAGAATCTTGGATCAAGAACGTCTTGCCATACGCTACCATCTTCTTGCACGAAAAGGAAGCTAAGGAAATTATCGAAGAATTCAGAAAGAGAGCTATCGACAACATTCCAGAACCTCCAGCATTCGAAGATGAAGAAGATGATGGTGAAGACTTGTGTAACTGTGAGTTCTCCTTGGCTTACGGTGCTAAGATCTTGTTGAACAAGACTCAATTGAGATTGAAGAGAAACAGAAGATACGGTTTGTGTGGTCCTAACGGTGCCGGTAAGTCTACCTTGATGAGAGCTATTGCTAACGGTCAAGTCGAAGGTTTCCCAACCCAAGAGGAATGTAGAACCGTCTACGTTGAACACGATATCGATGGTACTCACGCTGACACCACTGTCACTCAATTCGTCATTGAAGATGGTGTTGTTGGTTTGACTGTTGACGCTGTTCAAGAAAAGTTGAGAGAATTCGGTTTCTCTGAAGAAATGATCACCATGCCAATTCAATCCCTTTCCGGTGGTTGGAAGATGAAGTTGGCTTTGGCCAGAGCTGTCTTGAAGAACGCTGATATCTTGTTGTTGGATGAACCAACTAACCATTTGGATACCGTCAACGTTGCTTGGTTGGTCAACTACTTGGAAACCTGTGGTATTACTTCCATCATTGTTTCCCACGACTCTGGTTTCTTGGACAATGTTTGTGAATACATTATCCACTACGAAGGTTTCAAGTTGAGAAAGTACAAGGGTAACTTGTCTGAATTCGTCAAGAAGTGCCCATCCGCTCAATCTTACTACGAATTGGGTGCTTCCGACTTGGAATTCAGATTCCCAGAACCAGGTTTCTTGGAAGGTGTCAAGACCAAGCAAAAGGCTATTGTCAAGGTTTCTAACATGACCTTCCAATACCCAGGTACCTCTAAGCCACAAATTCGTGACATTAACTTCCAATGTTCTTTGTCTTCTAGAATTGCTGTCATTGGTCCAAACGGTGCTGGTAAGTCTACCTTGATTAACGTTTTGACTGGTGAATTGTTGCCAACTGAAGGTGAAGTTTACGTCCACGAAAACTGTCGTATTGCTTACATTAAGCAACACGCTTTCGCCCACATTGATAACCACTTGGACAAGACCCCATCTGAATACATCCAATGGAGATTCCAAACTGGTGAAGATAGAGAAACCATGGACAGAGCCTCCAGACAAATCAACGAAAAGGATGAAGAAAACATGAACAAGATCTTCAAGGTTGAAGGTACTCCAAGAAGAGTTGCTGGTATCCACGCTAGAAGAAAGTTCAAGAACTCTTACGAATATGAAATCTCCTGGCAATTGGGTGAAAACATTGGTATGAAGAACGAAAGATGGGTTCCTATGATGTCTGTTGACAACACTTGGTTGCCAAGAGGTGAATTGATGGAAACTCACGCCAAGATGGTTGCTGAAGTTGATATGAAGGAAGCTTTGGCTTCCGGTCAATTCAGACCATTGACCAGAAAGGAAATTGAAGAACACTGTGCCATGTTGGGTTTGGAAGCTGAATTGGTTTCCCACTCCAGAATCAGAGGTTTGTCCGGTGGTCAAAAGGTTAAGTTGGTCTTGGCTGCTTGTACTTGGCAAAGACCTCACTTGATTGTCTTGGATGAGCCAACCAACTATTTGGACAGAGACTCTTTGGGTGCTTTGTCTAAGGCTTTGAAGGCTTTCGAAGGTGGTATTGTTATCATTACTCACTCTGCCGAATTCACCAAGGACATCACTGAAGAAGTCTGGGCTGTCTTGGACGGTAAGATGACTCCATCCGGTCACAACTGGGTCCAAGGTCAAGGTTCTGGTCCAAGATTGGAAAAGAAGGAAGACGAAGAAGACAAGTTCGATGCTATGGGTAACAAGATTGCTGCTGCCAAGAAGAAGAAGAAGTTGTCTTCTGCTGAATTGAGAAAGAAGAAGAAGGAAAGAATGAAGAAGAAGAAGGAATTGGGTGACGCTTACGTCTCCTCTGATGATGAAGACTTCTAAGTTATGTAGATGTTTTTGAAAAGGATTTGCATTTCTTATATTTATAAAAACCTTCATACAGTTCAGTATATAAAGTTGTTTTCATATTAATATTATACTTATATAAAATTTTGATGTAGTAAAGATTCGATCCTAACTAGTTAGTGTTTTGCAGAGAATTTCGTTACGCACCAAATCTTTTTGCAGCCAATGTGGTTGACTGTTGGAATAGATGTACAAATAACAATAGCGCTTACTAGTCTAGCAACGTTTGCAGCGGTAGTCGCCACAGAAATAGTACCCGATGCTTTCCATTTTTTGAACATTAGCAGCAGACGTCATCTCCAAGCATTTGAGCTACTACCGCTGAACTTAACAAAACTAAGCAGCGAGCCATTTTGGAGTCGATCATACGCTCCATATTCCGTTTACTGTCCCAGCACCTCTATAATACGAGAAGCAAACGGGATGATTGGCAAAGAAGAATCCTCTTATATTCACAATAGACACAAGCAAACAGAAGTTGCATTGGCTGGCGTCTTCGAAAGACACAAGATTCCAGGCTTTAACTATCTTGCATTCAAAAAAAGCAAACCAACTACGATTGCAATTGCTATAAGCGGAGGAGGTTATAGGGCAATGTTGCTAGGCGGAGGAGCACTCAATGCAATGGATATTCGTAACCCTAGGTCTACCCAAATGGGTGGGTTGCTTCAAACAACTTCTTACATTGGTGGGATATCTGGAGGTTCGTGGGTGGTGATGAGTAACTATGTAAACGATTTTGAGCCGATAGAAGTTCTAAAGACTCGCTTCTGGAGTCTAGACAAGGACTTATTAAAAGGCATCCCAAGCTTCGATCCAATGGAAATCCACGACCACACGTCCCCCAATATGGACGAGAATCAAGATCAAAGCGATGAAAGCAATGGGCTTCTCGCGGGTATCCTCAAGCGGTTGGGATTCAAAAAAGAATCAAACTACAAAAAAGACATAGCGTATTTGAACAAGTACTTTGAGCCTTTCTTTTCAAAAAACTCACTGGAAGTTCCAAAGGAGATCCCGTTAAAGGATATATTCACTTACTACAAAAACCTCCAGATTGAGGTGAGATCAAAGAAACTTGCGGGATTCCATTTGTCTTTCACTGACTACTGGGGCAGAGCATTATCTAGGAGGATATTTGGTAACCTAGCACTGACGCCCGGTACAACCATGACCTCTTGTACCAGTTTAAAGTCCTTTAAGAATTTTTCGCAGCCATTTCCAATTATTGGGACCATCCAGAAACACCCAGACTACGTTGATTCTAGCCAGGAGTCGCACATGTTGGAGTTTACACCGTTTGAGTTTGGGTCATGGGACTCCTACTTGAACGCCTTTGCCCCAGTCAAGTACTTGGGGTCCCACTTGGAAAATGGCAAGGCAAAGCGCTCGGCCGAGTACCCCGGGTTGGCCCAGTGTGTTTCTGGGTTTGACAATGTAGGCTACATTACTGGAACACTGTCATCCTTGTTCAACCACATCTTCGTATACGTCTACAAGATGTTGGACAACTTGAATCTGGCAACGTCTGCGCCAATCCTCACGATTCTCCGGGCATTCGGGTTGAGCGGCGATGGCAAGTCTGTGGAGAACCCCCAGACGCATCCCGACTACGCTTTGTACTCCCCCAACCCATTCTACAAGTACGGAAACAAAAACCAGGGCTCTAGCAGCATCAGAGAGGCACGCCACTTGTACTTGGTTGACGGAGGAGACGATGGTCAGAATATCCCCGTCCAGCCGTTTCTAGTGAGATCGAGGCATGTGGACGTGCTTTTAACCTTCGACTTGACTGCAGACATTGACAACTACCCCAATGGCACGACGTTGCACCACATGTCCAACAGATATCACAACCCCCACCCGTCGTTTGAGTTGCCACATTTTGCGGTGGGACTCCACAATGGCACTATGTTGCTAAAGTCCAGCTTCCCCAACGTTCCTTCCAGAAGTGAAGTTGTACAAAGAAGCCTCAACACACACCCGGTTTTTTTAGGCTGTGACATCATCTCGGACTACCCCGAGCTACTGACGCTAACGCAAATATCACACAACGTCACCTCCAGCCCCAACACAACCCTGTTCCCACACTCCCAAGTCAATACAAATCTTCCCCCGCTAATAGTTTACTACCCCAACGTCCATTATGGCTTTGAGGCGAATCGCTCCACATTTCAAATGACCTACAGCGCGGCTGAAGTCGACGGCATGCTAACGAACGGTTACAATATCGCCACGTCCTACAACTCTTCACTCTTTCCAGCCTGCCTAAACTGCGCCATTTTGAAGCGGGAGTTCGATAGAAAGCACCTACAGGGTGCTGGGGGCTTCAAAGTGCCCTCTTTCTGTGCCAGATGCTACCAAGCGTACTGTTATAAAAGCAATTAAAAAAGAAAAAAACCGTTGAGAACCGTCAGATAAAGGCTTTTTTTTTTTGTCTTGTGAAATCAAATTGATAATATGTCGTCTTCTACAATGACGGAGACAGATCTAGTGCTTAGTGTGAACTCACTATACATGATCTTCTGTACTGCGTTGTTGCCGTTGGTTTTGATAGGGATCGGGCTCTTCTATTCCGGGTTGACACAGCGGAGGTCGTCGTTGACGATGCTAGCACTTCCCTTGTTTTTGACTCCTCCGCTATTTCTCGAGTGGTTCATATGGGGGTATTCCCTCTGCTATTCGTCGTCATCCAACAAGTTTATTGGCAACCTTGACTACGCGGTGCTCCGGCACTTGCGAGATCCAAGCAACTTGCTAGTTTCCAACTCCCGAGGCGAGATATTGTCTGTGAACCATTTTTTGTTTAACGGCTTCTTCAAGGTCATCTGTGCTGCTCTTACCTTCCCCGGATGCATAGCTGAGAGAGGCCGGATCTTCCCCATGTTGGTGTTTGTCTTTTTTTGGTCTGTCATCATATACAACCCCGTGACGTACTGGTTCTGGAGCAACAACGGGTGGCTCTCCTTGGAGGTGAACAAGCTTCCTGTGTTGGACTTTGCTGGTGGAACATGCATCCACATTGTCAGCGGAGCCACCGCCTTGGCATATTCATACATCTTGGGACCCAGAAATCCAAAGCTGCTATACAACTACAGAAACTCCAACACCGGGTTCATCATCCTCGGGACGTCCTTGATCTTGTTTGGGTGGGTTGGATTCGTGGGAGGCTGTGACTTTGAGTTCTCGACGGTGTCCTTGTCGCTCTTCACCAACACCATGTTGTCTGCATTTGCCAGTGGGGTTGTGTGGTCGCTGATCGACTACTTTTTCTCCTCCATCCCCTTGGAGAACCAGCACCCAGACACCAAGCTCGACCGTGTGGAGTCGCAGAACCCCATCATCCCCCACATCTCGGAGACAGGGGTCTTGCTCAACCAGCGTTTCCACGAGTCAACGTCCAACTTTGTGCAGAGAAGGAAGATTTCCATGATTTCCTTTTCCTCGGGAATAATCACGGGCTTAGTTGTCATCACCCCAGCAGGTGGGTACGTTTCCTCTCCCACTGACTATTGGAAATCCATAGTGTTTGGGGTGGTTGGCGCCGTCTTGTGCAATCTTTCCACACGAGTCAAGTACTTTTTCCAAATTGACGATGCCTTGGACATTTTTGCCATCCATGGGATTGCAGGCTTCATTGGCTCTATTCTCACTGGGATTTTTGCCCACGCCGACAACACCACTAAGGGAGGCTGGGTCGAAGGCCACTGGGTCCAGATCGGATACCAGATCTTGGGTAGTGTTGTATCGTTTGTCTACTGTTTTGTTCTCACCCTTGTCTTTCTTTACTTGATCGACCTCGTTCCAGGCTTGCACTTGAGAATAGACAAGGACTTCAACAGAAGAATGAGGGCTATTGAGAATCAAAGCGAAAAGGAATTGGAGTCCCAAACAAGCCCGGCAGATGACCTGGTTTCCTTTTACGAAAAGGTGGAGCTTCTTGGTTCCGACAGCTACGAGTTCAACAGTGAGTTCTTGATGGACTTCATAGAGTTCATCCGAGTGATTCGTCCTCAAGACTACCAAGACAGCGAAATGTTCACCGAAGAATACTGGAATTATAGAGAGGTGGTGCCGATAGACAACGCTCTAGCTCAAACGTCCGACTACGAAATGTACGCCGGGCACAACCGTATGACCAAGAAGGAAAATTAATGAGGTGGGTAAAGGTATAGGTTTCACGATAATCATGATTATTTATTAAATATATTGTCTAACGTTCTAAAAAGGTTTGTAGGGAGGACCGGGCCAGTGATAGAAGGCCCGATACCAGCATCACATGGTGCAAGCACCTCTAAGATTGTAATCACAGGTTGCTTTATCGCTTGGAGCTTGGTTGCTTTGTCGCTTCAAGCTTAGTTGCTTTGTCTGAGTAGCCTCTCGACTAACCCAACAACCTCATAGTCAACTCGAAAACAGCAAAGGTGGCCCCGTTGGCAGGAGCAGCTCTCAAGATGGTTGGAATAAACCCTCTATAAAATCCCTTGACCCCGTTCTTGGCCATGACATCCTTGAAGACGGAGACACCGCCCTTGTACTTTGGTTTTTCCAACGAGTCTGTTTGCAACTTGGACTTGATGACGTCAATTGGGTAGATCCCGAGCCACAAGGTGTAACCAGACAAACCACCGTACAAGCACAACTTCCAGCCTGGGATATCGGCTCTTTGCAAGGCCGAGTTGTGCTTCAATTCCCTAGCAATGAGGGCTTCGTAGGTGGCGAAATAAATACCCAACCCAATGGATTCTCTCACCAAGGTTGGCACGAGCCCTTTGTAGACACCGGCCAAGCCTGCAGATTGGTAGATCTTCTTGGTGCAGTCGATAGGACCATTGAAGGCCTTGGTGGCTCCAGTCTGTGTTTGCAACCGGATACGGATGTGCTCGATAGGCGAGGCCAAGAAACCGTTGGCAAAACCGGCAAAAGCACCACAGGTGAAGAACTGGCCCAAGGTCAATGGTGCACCGTTCAACTTGTTGTCGTAGTGTCTCTTCATGTACTCATTGACCGAGAACTGGACAGAAACACATGCACCAACACCAACCAACGGAGTCAAGGTACCCTTGTAGAAGCCCTTGGGCCCCTCGTTGGCCATCAACTTCTTTATCACATCCAAGGCCCCGGTGTAGGTGCCCTCCGGCGCAGACTGCAAACGAACCTTGACGGTATCAAATGGCTGACCCACCAACACTTGGGCAATACCACCCATGGTACCACCAATCAAGTCCTTGATCACTTGGGCGTTGTCTCCGCTAGGAATATCTTCAAGCTCGAGCATTCCAACTGTTTATCTTTGCTGATCTCCTAATAGGTTGACTCATCTTTTTTTTTCGGTCTGTATCAAAGGCTGGGAGCGGCATTGCTTTCCCATCGCATCAAATCTCTGCTCACGTTGTTGTACAAGGCATTATTAGGCTACTTGGTGGGGAGAGACGTAGACGATATGGGGAAGCGACGGCACTAGTGGCAAAAGCACAATTAGGCACTTGTTATGTGTGCAGTTGCTTCTTGTCTCGAGCTACAGCACGTTCAGAATGGTTGTAAATGGTATGTATAAATAGATTTAATGTGAATGGTCAAGCTCCTCTTTATCTTTATTGGCAAGAATTAGGCCATCGAATGGATTCATGCCGTTTTTGGCGAAATACTGGCCAGACGACTGGGCTGGTGCCGTGACGGGTGCGGGGTTGTAGGAGCCTGGGATCCCCGGGCTGGTGAGCGGGCTCGCAAACGTGTTGGCTACCGTTGTTCCTGGCGCTGCCAAGGCAGATACGGAACCCGGCTCGTTCTTTGCAGCAACCTCTGAGTTCATGTTGGACATTCCTGGGTGGTTCCCCAAAGTAGCAACCAAGGGAGTCCTGGTGGAAGTGGAAACACCGTTGGCCGATTGACTCCAATTGAAGCTCGACACGGAACTTTGCAACGGCGGTGGATGCGAGTTGAAGATGTTGGACACACTAGGAATCGTGGGGAGTCCTGGTGCGTTCGTTGCTGTGGCCGAAGTAGGTACCGCCGACGACAGAGCGTGGTTTTCACTGGACATACTCTTGTAGGAGGATATTTCCAAAAGAATGGTGACATCCTTGGTCGTCTTGGTCAAATTGGCCATGGACGATCTGATCTCGTTCAAAACAGGCAAGTCTTTCATCACACCTTTTACTGCAGAAAAGGTCTGAATGATGGCCTTCAAGAATGAGTTGATATCATCCCAGAATATCCTCTTAGTAGATTGAGATGGGTTGTTGCGGATCGTGCCCAACTTGGTCTTCAACCTCTTGGTGATGTCCATGGACGACATACACACGTTGGTCAAGTCCTTAACCTTGGTTGCGACCGTATGGCTAATATTGCCCTCTGCCGAAGACACAGGTTCGCTGGTGCCCGAGTTGGCAATGGCGCTCTCAATGGCGCTCTTGCTGATGGCCTTTGTAATTTCACTGAATACAACCTGTGCATTGGTGGTTGAAATATCAATGGCTCTGTATAACTTTTCGTCCACGTCGTCCGAGTCATAGGCGATGCTGGTATTGATGCTCAACTTCTGCTTTTCGGGTGGTGCAGAAGTGGTGCCTGGAAGCGCAACAGGCGGTCCGGATGGGCCACTGAGACTTCCACCATTCGAGTTAGGCAAGCTTGAGTATGCTGAAGAGCTAAAACTTGGCGGCACCTTTGCATTTGGAAGCAACAACTTGTATGCATTCATCACCTCGTTGAATGATCCGTACAAGGTCAAATAAAGCATTCTGATAAAACAAACATCAATCTTGGCAATAAACGCAACAAAGTTTTCACTCAACAACGTCATGATCGATTTGAAAGAACCGATACACGAATGCAAAGCTACGATAACATTGCTGGTCGTGGTGCTGGTTTGTGTATCATTGGACTCTTCAATGAGCTCCAAGCTCTCAACCAACGAATCAATCGTAGACTTGGTAGCATACAAGTAAGAAACCATCTTGATGGTAATCTTTTTGTCAATACAAAAACCTGTAAATCTTCTGACAGATGAGTGTAGTTCGCTGAAAGCAAATAAAATCTTTCGTGAAACCTTGACCAAGGTACTTGAGCTGTACAAATTCGATGTTTTCAAGACCTTAGATGGAGAAATCTCGTTGGTGATCTTGGCTGGGAGTGATTTAATAATTGTGTTTTCTTCCTTGTTGCTTAATTGGAGTGGAAGTGTAGCATTCTGGGAGTTTGCTTGCAAAGTTCTTTGAAGATTTGTGCTCAGGCTACGCACAGAACTCACTTGAAGCAAGTTGGGGTCAAGCACTGACGTTACCGAGGATTCATCCACGGGGTTCTCCTGGAGTGTCGACAATCTTCTAAAGTATGCACCAGACTTGTGTTCTGTGTCAACAATATCGTTCTTTTCCAAAATCCTATCGATTTCTTTTAATGTATTGGATCTTTGTCTCGAGCTTGATTTGGAATTTGGATTACTTAAGATGGTATCATTTGGAGCAACCAAAGTTGGGGTGGAGTATGAGCTTGGAGTGGAACCTGTACTTTGGAAGGACTTGGATGCAGAAGGTGTGGCCAAAGGGGAATTTGACAATGGGTTGGAGATAGACGAGGTAGAGATGGTGCTCGTGCCAGTAGCCCCTGTAATTGGAGGAATTGGAGGTGGAGTTCCAACATTAAATGAAGTTTCCGCAGTAGAGGCAGAATTGGGGAGAATGATAGAATGTTCAGCATCACTTCCATCGTTCCCATCAGATAAATGGGCCGAAGTGTTTGCACTATTTAAGCCACTTGACGAGGCGTGAGAGGTAGAAACCTCCTCATCAGTTGGTTTTTTAATGATGAGACCCATTCTTCTAGCGGCTTTGGATGCTTTGGACTTTGTTTCTGAAATTCCTTGAGGTCTAGTGGGGGCAGGGCCCACTGCAGATGATTGGGATGCAGACTGGGGTTGTGGCAAAGGTGCAGAAGGAGCAGGAATTGCTGGAGGGGGTTGCGAAGGCAGTTGATTTGAAATGGAGGCCTTTTGTATTTGTTCATTAATCTTGAACTCCAATAAACCTTTATTGTGAGTTAAGTAATGCTTGAGATCAGAAACCCAATTGTGGTCTGGTCTTTGCTGTTGTAAAGCTCTAATGGCATCTAATGCAGGGATTATCAAGGGGTTGTTGTTAAGTTCAATCAAGTTCAAGTTTTGCAACTCACCCAAAACAGGAGGTAAATACTTGAAGTAATTGTCCTTCAAGCTGATCACCTTCAAGGATTGGATTGATCTTATCGATTGGGGCAAGAATGACAAGTTATTGGAAGAGATATCCAAAATTTCCAAGTTTGAAAAATCTTTCAGGTTGAAGATATACTCAGGGAAATGGGTTAATTGGTTGTCATGCAAATCCAAAAACCTGATTGATTTTGAAATGATGGAAATATTAGCCGGAAGCTCTGTGATCTGATTGCCTTGTAAGGTTAATTTACTGATTTCAAGTGGAGGATTGTAGGAATACAAGAAATCATAAAGATGTTCTATAACGTCACTAATACTGACAGACGAATCAATAATCTTATTTAACTTGACGGTTTTCTTGAATTGGATCTGATCCAACTGATCTTGTAAAATATTGAATATGGATGACTTTAAGGATGACGATAAGGGGATTGTAGATGATGAGTTGGTGGAGACCAAAGAGCTATTCACACCACCTGGTTGCGATGTCAAACTCTGGGATCCCAGCGGTGTAGATGAGGGAGAATGCATGGTTTGACTTGGAACCGAAGCTGCCGATTTAGACATTGTATATTATCATGAATCTTCACCCTTTCAGTAGTAGAAATCTATAAATGATCGGCTCCTCACAATTATTCCTGACAATCTAGAAAGATGTGTTGTTGAATGGTTGTAAAAATAACTTTTTGCTATCTTTTTTCCAGAATAGTGTGTAAATCAAAAATGGGGTTCCTTTGGAGGAGGGGAGGAGGGAGGGGGAAGGAAAAGGTCCTGGAATTAGTAGAAGTTAATCTCTGTACAAGAAATGTAGCTCAATCGGATTCCTTCTTGAAGTGTAAAACAAAAATGCAAAGAGAATGGTTATCTTTCTTTATGGGAAAGTTAAGGAGATTGGGCATCTGAAAGCTCCTATTATAAGGGATGGCGGGCCCGCTGGGTCACGTGTGTATGAGATTGGTTGAAAAAAGTTAACATCCGCAACAGCAATAAGATTGTGGAGACGTATACGTATTGAATGGCTCGGTTAAAATACACTTTAGGATTCATTCATTGTGAGGAAACTTCGCAGGTACTCTTGTTAAACCGTCAGAAGAAGCCCTGGATGGGCCGATGGAATGGAGTTGGAGGCAAGTTGGACCCTAATGAAAGTCCTATGGACTGTATTGTTAGAGAGACCTTTGAAGAGACTGGGCTCATTGTGCCTAGGTTTGAATCAAGGGGAGTTTTATTGTGGAGTTTGGACTCCATATCGTCTATCTCTGGATCCGAGGAGTCTGACTTGGATATTGAGGAGTTTGGGGGGCTTTATTTGTACACAGCAAGCGTGAGCAAGGAGTTCGTTGCATCGAATAGAACCCCCTTCAACTCCTCGTGTGGCGAAGGTATTCTCGATTGGAAGAGATTGGACTGGGTGTTGCACCCAGACAACTTGGGCATAACGAGTAACCTAGAGTATATTTTGCCGACCTTGTTTGAGGCTTCGGAAACAGACCAGTATGTCACCTACTACGAAGGGCATGAGGTGATTCGTTTCGAGCATCAGAAGGGAGGAAACTTCAACTATCCGGTAAGTGGTTAAAAAAGCAGAGTAATTATACCATTTTCTTTTTCGTTAATACTATATTATTACTATATGTACAATTAAGTAGTCCAGAGACGGGCTGTACCGTCAGCGCCGGCACTGAACAACCAGGCTTCTTTTGGATGCCAAATTAAATCTAAAACACCGATACTGTTGACAATCTTGTGTCCAGTCAACTTCTTCAATGGAACCAACAATGGGTTGGTCATCAAGTCGTCGTACACAGTGCCGTGGAAGATATGAATGTTACCGTCGTCGGAAGCAGATGCAAACAATGGCAAGTTAGCCTTATGGAACTTAATGGATCTAACAGCCTTATCGTGGTATCTCAAAGTCTTGTATGGAGTAGAGGACAAGTCCAAGTCGTGCCACAAGACTCTCTTATCGTACGAAGACGCCAACAAGTTGTCACCTCTTGGATGGATATCAATACTAGACAACATTCTGGCACCAGGCAACAACTTCTTGATCAACTGTTGTTGAGCCAAGTCGTATACTCTGATTGTTCTTTGGGATGCAACAAATAATTGTGGTTTGGATGGGTGGAACTTGGCGTCCATAATGATACCCTTGGACTTCTTGAATGGGGATTGCGACAAATGCTTGGACAATTGATGGATCAAAACGGCAGTGTTGTTACTCTCTGGCGACACACTGACAAAGTAATCACCCTTTCTGTGCCATGACACCTTCTTGACTGTCTTACGGGTTTGGATAATGGCAGAAATACCCAACTTGGCTTGAGCTTCGTTAGGTGGGTACCACTTGGCAACATCCTTCTTGGCATTGGTGGCACTGGAAGTTGCTTCATCGTCGTCGTCAGATGCTTCATCCTTAGCAACATCAACATTGTGCTTGTTGTTGTTACCAAACTTACCGTAACCCCAACCAGCTTCAACTCTGACCTTGGAGGAGTTCTCAATGTCAAAACCAAAGACTGGAGGAACAACCAAATAGATGAATTCACCGGCAGATACTAACAACATACCAACATTGGCATCTGGGTTCCATTCCAAAGATTCAATCTTGTCGTCTTCGTTGTCTTCCTTGACAATCTGTGCTTTGAATACCTCTCTACCGGTCAAGACTTCCCAAACTCTGACAGAACCATCATCAGAACCAGTAGCCAACCACAAACCACGAGGGTCGATGGAAATGGTACGTATTCTGCTGGTGTGGCCCTCGTAGGTGGTGGAGCAACGGATAGGGAATGGTCTCAAGTCCTTTGGAGATGGCAATTCTGGAATCAAACTCTCAGGATCCACATTCAACTTTTGTTGTCTAATTCTAGGAGCCAAGTACAAGTCCAAACATCTCTCGAATCTTTCTCTGACACTCTCCTTGTATCCCGGAACCTTTCTCAATGCACTGTACTTTTCAGGAATGAAGTTTCTTTCTCTTTCAGAAGGTTCTTGGTTTTCCCATTCTTCTCTTTCTTCCTTAGACAACAAGTATTCTTCTGGAGGGTTGTATGATTCTTCATTGGTTGGAGGTGGTAACTTTGGAGCTCTCAAGGTCATGACATGGTCTGGCACAGGCACTTCATCTTGCCACAAGTCAAAGTCGTATCTATCTTCTTCAGCCTTTTCCTTGACCTTATCTGGAGGAATGATCTTACCTTCTCTAATGGCTCTAACAATCTTCATGATTCTCTTGGCTTCATGCTTAGAAGGAACAAATCTTCTCTTTGGTTCTGGGACGGCGGTCAAAGGCATGATTTCTGGCTTAGATGTGAACCAGTCAATGTATGGTTCATATGGATCGATGTCTTCGGTGGTTGTTTCTTGGGCTTGAATCTTTCTGATCAACTCCAATTCCTCGTCACTCAACTTCAAGCTTTCACCTGTGTTTTGGTCAAGCAACCCGGTCCATCCTTCTGGCAAGTCAATGGACTCAAGCAATTGGTCCAAGGCAGATCCCTTGGCTGGTCTCATAATTCTCTTACCGTTGATGTCATAACCAATGTGGGGCATTTCCTCGTAAGCAGAGATGGGAATGTTCCCAATGGTGTTGAAGTTTTCCACGTCACTGTCGTCACTGTCGTATACTGGTTCGATTTCAGGCTTGATGATTCTTGGCTTACCGTCAGAGTATTCGGTGTGTACAACCTTTTCGGCTTCGTTACTTCCACTGGATAAAGTTCTGATCTTGACGCCAGACAACTTGTCAGTGATGGACAAGTTGTCGTCCTTTGGTTCGTCAGAAAAGTCCTCAGACTCCACGTCACTCACGTCTTCTTCTTCTCCAAGAAGATCGTTTAATTCTGCTTCGGAATCCTCTTCTTCCTCAGACTCGTCAGAGTCTTCTTCGTCTTCATCATCTTCATCTTCATCGTCTTCATCATCCAACAATCCTTCCACTTGGATCTCATCATCGGAAGACTCTTCTTCCTCCACTTCTTCAGTCTCGGGCTTTCTCTTTCTCAGAGCGCTCTCGGCCTTTGAAACAACGCTTGCTGCCTTGTTGGTAGTTCCCTTCTTAGGCATCTTTGAATAGTTGTTGTAGACTGGACTGGAAAAAAAAATCATACACCTCATCTCTTCGCACTTTGGTAGTAGTTTGGCGCGTCACGTGCATATCTTTCCCTCCAGATTATCAACATGAACGCCATACGAAGAATCAATGATATCAATCAACAGGAGTTAAGGAGGAACACAGAGTACGACTCATCGTGGCATTATGACTATAGAGACACTTGCTACATACATATTGGGGGGTTGCACGCGGATTTGAAGGAGAAAGACGTGGTTGTCATTTTCTCGCAGTACGGAGTCCCCACTCACATCAAGATGTTGAAGGATCCAACGAACCCAGAAAAGAACAGAGGCTTTTGTTTTTTGAAGTATAGCAATCCAAAGAGCTGTGTGTTAGCTATTGATAACTTTAATGGGATCAAAGTTTTCGACCGGGCCTTGAGGGTGGACCATGTGTATTTTAAGCTCAGACACGATGAGAACGAAGACGACTACTTGGTTGACTATAGCGATGTTAAGAAGGAATATGAGAATAGCAAGAAGAGAAGGATTGGTGGTAGAGATAGCTCGAGCAGACAAGAATCTGGGCCCAGAAAGGCGATCACTAGTGGAAAAGAAGACGATGAGTTTAGAGACCCGTTGCAGGACATGGGAGCATCAACAGTGGACGACGAATTCAGGGACCCCTTACAGGATATGGGAGCGTCGACTGTTGACGACGAGTTCAGAGATCCCTTGCAAGATATGGGGAAGTCAAAAGTGGAAGATAGAGAAGATGACGAATTTAGAGATCCTTTAAAGGATATGAAAAGCTAGGGTTTCAGACTCCGATGTGGTTCGTCGTTGTTGGGGTACAGGTGCAATATGCCACTACGAATGTACTCTCAGTAGGTCTACAGAATTCATTAGTAATGTATTATTTTTGATACTATTGTTGAAGAATCAATTGATTGTACTGAAACATTTTGTTTGAAAATCACTTTGATACTATTGTAGAAGAATCACTATAGTAGTCCCAAAACTTGGACTTCTCAGAGACGTTCAATCTGCTTTCCACAGAGTTTAACGAGTTCAACTCAAAGACCTTTTTGATTTCTGTGGTTGAAAAGTCCTTGCCAAAGTCGTAAATCTTCAACTTCAACTGGTGCAGAGAAGTGGAAGCCAACAGCTCAAAGAAGTATCTTGCGGGCGAAATGTAGGGGACAGGCAAAGAAAAGTACTGGGGAGAGTACTTGATGACTAAGGTTTTAATGTTGAAGTGAGGAGGGATTTCTTCGACCTTTTGGAAAGGAAGAATGGCAGTGCCGTTGGAGGGGGTTCCCTCAATCAACAAAAAGACAATCTTGGACTTGAGAGAGTCGTCGGTCAACTTGATGGGGTTGCCCGAAAACTTACCATTGAAGGTGTGGTGGAAGATGGAGAAAAGATTGAACTTGAACAAGTGGCCGTCCGAGTCAGGCACCAAGATGACAAAGTTCCAGTAGGCAGTTTTGGCAGCCAAGGCCAAAAAGACGCCGTCAAAGGGACTCGAGTAGTTGGCCACCACCAAGTCGCCCTTTTTGGGAATGTACAGGTTGATCTTGTCCTTGTTGGAGCGCTTGACACCGTCCACCAAGATTTCCGGGCTTTTGAAGCCGTAAAAGACATTGGCAATGAACTCCAATCCAAGGCCTGTGGCCCGGTAAAAGTTTATGGCAAACATGTAGACTAGGAACTTCAACAAGAACACAACCGTCTTGACAAGCAACACAGGGTACTTGGAGATTCCTGTAGGCTGAGGAAACTTGATGGGCATGAACGGAGAGAGCCCCGTTCCCTTGTCTCTCCAGTTGGTGAACTTTTCCATGGTGGTTGGATTACTTTGCAGGGGGAAAAGAAATCTTTTAGCGAGAAATGGCCATTTTATGACAGTGTGAGAGGGATGACAGAACCAAAAGCAGCCATCGCTCTAGATGCCAGTAATAGATAGGCCAATTGTTTGCAATCTACTTGTCATTCCAAATATTTGTTTAATTAATACTACCTCATAATTAGATACTAATATACACTAGTTTGCGGGTGGCAAACTTGAAAACGTAAAACCCAAAAAGGTACTCAAGGTACATCCCTTTTATAAGTGAATTGAAAATTAGATATTCGTTAAATTTACAATTCTTGGGAAGCCTTACCTGGCTTACCTGGCTTCTTGGTTGGCAACAAGAAACCGTTAATGTTTGGCAAGACACCACCTTGGGCAATAGTGACGTGACCCAACAACTTGTTCAATTCTTCATCGTTTCTGATGGCCAATTGCAAGTGTCTTGGGATAATTCTCGACTTCTTGTTGTCTCTAGCAGCGTTACCAGCCAATTCCAAGATTTCGGCAGCCAAGTATTCCAAGACGGAGGTCAAGTAAACTGGGGCACCAGAACCAACTCTTTGAGCGTAGTTACCCTTTCTCAACAATCTGTGAACTCTACCGACAGGGAAAGTCAAACCTGCCTTAGAAGATCTAGAGCTTGAAGCTTTTTCGGAAGAACCGGCCTTACCTTTACCACCAGACATTGTAATTTAATAAGTTTATTTAAGTATGATACTAATAAAAAAAAAAGTTTGAATCGAGGAGGAATCAGCTTGTATTTATATTTTGAACGGGTAGTGTAGAACGAGAAAAAATACGATAACAAAACAATCTCCTTGTTTGGGCACGAACGACTGGAGGAGGCAGGCGCACTGAAATTTACCCTTGGAGCGACGCCACTCGTGTTTTGCGGGAGAGGAAAGCACAGGTACGTGATCTTGTGTACGTGTTTGCTGGGGCAGCGGCACGAGCGAGGAGCGTGGAGCGTGGGCCGGTGACTCGTTTTACCGCGGCGTGCCCAGCGCTACGCGCGCGCCTCCACGTTCCCCGTTTTACGCTCGTGCATGTGTAAATGTGGGCCCCGATTTACTCCCTTTTTTCCCTCCCGCTCCCCGTCGCTCGGAGCCCGCTGCTGCTCGGAGTCGCGTGCTCGTGCACACACGCGAAAATCGTCCCCCCGTCATTGGCGCCCCTCGATCGTTTCCGTGCCTCTCCTGCCATAACTAAATGCTGACACTCAACTTGGCAATTGGAACACCGTCATCTTTTGTGTAGAGGACGCGCAATCTCTGGTGCCTCTCCCATGGGTACCTCTGGCGGATTGTTTACAAAGAGGAAAAAAAAAAGAAACCAATGGAATAAACCACGCACTCTGGAGACCTGATTCCCCCCCGTTGATATTCATTTCTCACTTTTCCCTTTGCCACTTTATTATATAAATAATCACACTTGCCCTTAAATTTAACAATTTCAAGAAAGTTTTTATTCTTTACAAACACACTAGAAAAATGGCTCCACCAACCAAGGCAGAAAAGAAACCAGCCTCTAAGGCTCCAGCTGAAAAGAAGCCAGCTGCTAAGAAGACCTCTTCCACCTCTTCTGGTGACGCCAAGAAGAGAACCAAGACCAGAAAGGAAACCTACTCTTCCTACATTTACAAGGTCTTGAAGCAAACTCACCCAGACACTGGTATCTCCCAAAAGGCCATGTCCATCATGAACTCTTTTGTCAACGATATCTTTGAAAGAATTGCTACTGAGGCTTCCAAGTTGGCTGCTTACAACAAGAAGTCCACCATTTCTGCCAGAGAAATCCAAACTGCCGTTAGATTGATCTTGCCTGGTGAATTGGCTAAGCACGCTGTCTCTGAAGGTACTAGAGCTGTTACCAAGTACTCATCTGCTTCTTCTTAAGTTTGCGGTGTTTAAAAGTCTGGTTTTGGTTTAGTTCTCTTATCCTTTAGTTCTTTAATGTTTTATATGTGTATATTAGCTAATGAATATTCTATGATAAGAGTGAGTGTAGTTAGTTTAGAATGATGTTGAGAGATATGTACAGGGCTCTATAAATCTTCTCTTCTCCCATACAATTGAGATCACTCAAGAAATTTGGTGAGGATTTAAAGTCCCAAAAAAAAATATGCAACACCAAATGAATTCCCCCAGAAGGTCACAAGAAGCTCTAACATAGTCTCCTATTTCTATATATCCTTTTGCAAATACTTGATATCACCAACAATTCGACATATTTGGATTCAGAAGTTGATTCCATAAAATAACGTGAAAGACGCACATACCTTCTACAAGAATCTCTAATGTACTCTTCTATTTCTATACCTTTTTACTCCCATACACTTGAGATCACCAAACAACTCAAGATATTAAACAAGTGATGGATCCAGAAGGTATGTCTGATACCATAAAATATGCAATACGCAATGAAGTATAGAATGAATATGCGGAGAAGACCCAAGTTCTTCAACTTGAGCTTGCCCGTCAGCCTGCTGGCGTTGACTTGCACCAAAACCAACACTGGTAAGATCGACAAGACATTGTGGTGGGAGGAGAATGGCGTCGTCCAGCTCACCGCCAAGTTGTGCACAAACACAACTAAGATGGGAACATTGACCGGAAGCACCCAAAGCATCACCAAAAAGTAGGAGATTTGGAAGTTGAGCACGCTGAAGTCGTTGGAGCTCTGGTTCATGGACTTCAACACATTGGCGGCTTGCACCAAGAGCGCAATCACATAGACGAATTGGTACGGCAAGTACCACGAGATCAACAACATCAAAAGGACAGTCACCACAATCTTGCGCCCAATCGTATCCTTGACTGCAGCCTCCTCCTTCTGTTCTGGCTTGTCCTTGACCTCCTGTTCGTCTAAAGCGGGTTTGTTCTTGGGTTGGGCATCGGCGTTCCTGCTCACCACGGCTCTAAATACTTGGGCTGACAACTTGAACAACTTGATAAGTACAAGACCTCCGCCAGCAATAATGTAATAAGTGCAGAAAACGATAGCAAGACCCATGAGGTAGAACAAGACCCCAATGAGCCATAAGCTGGTTTCCTCAAGCCCCAAAAAGTACGAGTTGAGCTTGTACTTGGTGTTGCGTACCAAGGTGTTGGTGTCATGCGAGTCCAACAAGGAAGCTGGGTCCAAGCAACTCAATATACGCTGGAAGAACTCATTCTTGGTTACTAGAGTTAAAATCAACGCAGAGAGCACCATGATCACAATGCGCATTGGGCTGTTCAACTTCGCCAACGACATGGCAAAGTTGGGGAACTTGGACGTGGTTTCATACTCGTGCAACTGAACCAAAAGCGTCAGCAAGATAATCAGAACACACACAGACACCAACGCAAGACGGTATCTCAACACAACCAACTTCAAGCTAGCAAAGAGATCAATCTGGATCGTCAAGTCTAACGTAGAGCTGTTGAGTTTGGGTGAACTCCACAACTCAAGGTTGATTCCAGTGAGACCGCTTCTGCGGAATGGAATGAACGGAGCAACACTGTGTGCAGATAAACTCAAAGACTTGGTGTCGTCAACGTTAATGTGCCACTTGCTCTCGTATGGTTCATCTGTCCATTGTCTGATTAAGGACGAGTAAGGCGATGACTCGCCACTGGGGTTGCTCTTGAAGTACACCTTGTATGCTAAAAGACTGCTCCAACTTCCCGGGATGTTGATGTTGACCGACAATGGACGGTTTTCTCCAAGTGAGATGTCAGACCCTCTTTGAAGGAGTGTGAACAAGTCCTTTCCTAACAGCAAATCCACAGCAGCACGCTCAGACACTTGTGCGGTTAAGAAATCATCATCATTTCTAAACAAAGACTTGGAAGCCTTAACCAAAACAAGGTCATATGGAAGCGATGTCTCATACTGCAATGCATAGAAAGGACGTTTCTCACCATCAAAAGACGACTCAGAAAGTGATTTTGCCGGAGACCTAGGCACCAATCTCACATCCTCCAACGCATCAATGCAGCTTAATCCAACGTACTCTTTCGAGGACTCGCTGGAGATCTCATACACCTTTTCATTGTCGTCAAACGTGGCCCCATTGGATGACTTGGTACATAAAAGTACCGAAGGCTTTTCGCTTTCATCTGTAAAGTTTGCAAATGATAAGGAGCTTAGCAAAGAAAATCTGAATCCGTATTTTGGGCCTGATAATTGGAACAAGCTGTAATTGTGGGATGGGGTATTTCCTTTTGTTAGTTCCAAGGTGTTCTGCGAGTTGGCAGAATAGGTTGCAAGTGAATTGACGTCTATTTTGATTTTAATTTTGTCAATGTCTTCACTAAAAGCAATTGAATCTTCGGAAGTAACCTTTTCAAATCCAGACAAAAACCTCTTTCTAAAAACGGACATTCTATGGCTCAAGCTGGTAGTCTTTTGAGGAGACTTAGCATCTGCTATCTCGAGCAAGGAGCGGGCAATGGCGTTACGCAATTGAGCGCACCAAACGATGGCCAAATGATCGATAGTGGTCCACACGTGTTGGATACCAGTAGTATAGGTGGTGAATCCATGTTTAGGTGGGACCAAGTAGCCCAAGGTAGTATAGTCAGCTGGAAGCATCGCGTCCAGTGCACCACCGGTGATTGATATCAATGAGATATCTTTCAATCTTCTAGTAGCAACCTCTGTGATGTGTGAGTCGCCAGACAAAGATCTTGTTTCATGAAAGCCTTGTTGCCAAAAGTTGTCAATTGCCGAGTAAATCTTGAGCAAGTCGCCATCAAAAGTCAACGGAGCAGCGGCATGTGGGGATGCCAAAGTGATTATTGTGTTGACTGAGTTCTCCACGTAGTTGGGCAAGGTCACCATGGTTCTAGCGACAATGCCTCCCATGGAGTGGGCCAACAAGATGACCGACTTTGGAGGGTTCTTGGTCTTGGAATACAAATCCAAGATGAAGCTGATGGCCTCGTTCAAGTATTCTGCCTGGTCAAGCAAGGTTCTGCCATGGAAGGCTGTGAAGTCTTCGTTGAAGTCAGCCGTGAAGAAGTCAAAGTTTGTTATCTTTTCATTATTGTGATGGATATACTCCTTGAAGTACAAGTTTGAAGTTTCAGAAGCAATAGATCTGGACTGTCTGTAGCTCCCAGCATTTCCAGGAATAAACAACACGGGGATGCCCTCTAAGACGGAAAATCCCTCATCGTCCTCGTTGGGAATAGGATCTTGGCCCTGTTCTCTGTATAGGTACAAGGAGTATTTCGAGGCAAACTTTGTGTGTGATTGATCAAAGGACTTTATTCTGGCGTAGGATGGATACATCCACACCATACGGCAGCTAGCCTCCTCTGCACCTGTAAGTGGCTTGGAGTATTCAAATGTTGTCAATGCTATGAAAAAGACGCCCAACACCACTAGGAGGTGTAGCATCAGTCTGGGGCCCCACTTCAAATTTCGTTGTATCGCTGGACCATTCATTGTTGATTCAGATATTTAAATTTATCAAAGATCAGTTTTCTATAAGCAGGGTGCCAGCCAATCCATTCAGAGAACGCTTACGTTGGAATTCTAATCAGGGAAAAATTGATATTTAGAGAGACTCACTTTCGCAGTATATGTAAAACTTCCTATCCGTTGCCGACGTTTTCCTTCCTGTAGTTCCAAGGGTTGAATATGTAGGTTGGCTATGCTGTAACAGTATTTGTTGCTTGTGTGTGTGTGTGCTCGGCCGACATTTCTATTTATTGTCTTTTGGGCCACTGTCGTCTTTGTTTTCTTCCTCTTCTTCTTCCTGTGGTTCCTTATCTAAGATCTCAACCTTGTCACCGAAATTGTGTTTTGAGAGGACCCGTACATCTATATCCTTGGATACCAAACCCTCGTCCTGCGCCACGTCGAGTAACTCTTTGATCTCACTGGTTGAGAAATGGCCGTCGAGGGGTATCTTTCCTTGTGGGATTTCAAAGCCGTCGGAGTCAACGTGCTTCAGGGAGGAGTCGTCCGAGTCACTATCACCACTTGAATTTGAGTCGTCATCATGGTGCTCTTTATGTGGCGTGGAATCCTTGCCAGAAATCGGCTCTGGGGAATCGGCCTCTATGTCTTTGTCGTTCTCCTTATTCACCGACGTTTCTCTCACCAAATCTTGCAATTTGTGGAGGGCGTGCTCCCTCTCTTCATTATTATCGCCTTCCTGGTTTTCGTGCTGGGTAACTAGTTCTATCTTACTCATGTCTAAATGTCGTTGTTATTGATGATTGTTCGTCGGCTAATATAGAAATTAATTATCTACAAAAGATGTGACATGAGCTTTGTCTAATCTCTCTGTTACGAGCCACGGCTGGAGTGCCTCATTCTTTAGCAACCTTGTCGTCGTCCTCAGACTTTTTGGAGAGCTGCCTCAAACCTTCCAAAAACGCTACCACACCCTCTCCGGTGTAGTCGTACTTCAAGCTCTGTGCCAATAAGTAGCCTGCTCCCTTCCCTTTGTTCAATTGGGAGCTCAACTTTTGTTCAGACTGTTGGAAAAAGCCGCTTCTCACAACATCCATAATATCTTGTTTCGTTGGGTTTCTAGACATGGACTGTGGCAAGTGCTGGGCGTAGAGCTCCTTCAATTGATCCTGGGGCAACTTATCCAAGTGCTCTTCAACCAATTCCAATGTCAACAATTCGGAAATTGAGTTGAGAGGCGTGTTGGAAAGTATGCTTCTCGACTGGGAAGCAGATGTCGATTGAGTCCTAGAGTTGAGGTTAATAACTGGACATTGTCTACTGAATTAGCGATGCTTGTATTTCTTGTCTAAGATAAAATTGTGTACTTACTCTTGGGGTTCTGATTTTGGGGCTGGGGCTGAACTCGAGTCTGCTGCTTCGGTTGTGGATGTTGCAGGGGCAGGGGCAGGGGTGGTGTCGTCTTCTTCTTCTTCCTCTTCCTCTTCATCTTCATCCTTGATGGCTATCAACTCATTGATTTGTTTTACTATTCTTAAATCCTTTTCTGTTAACAAATCTGGTTGGTCCAAGTCACCGACGTCTTGTAACCAGTATAAGTGCTTGGCGCCTGAACTCAAAAAAGTCAAGGCAAACACTCTTCCTGTCTTGCAAGACTTTATATGTTTAAAGCTGACATCACCTGGGATTAATAACAATTCGTCTCTTTCGGATGACCCCCCGTTCACGGTGAAATCTGCTTTTTGCTTCCATATGAAGGCAAGGAAATCCGGCTCTTCGGTACTTGGCTTGATGGTAACTATACCCTTGTGACGCAATGGGGTACAACGCTTGGTGGCCTCGTCATACTGCACCTTACCAGCATTGAACTTCAATATTTTGGAGGACATTTTGGACAGATGTATTGTAGGAACAAACTCGATACTTTGAATTTGGTAATCGCCACTGGTACGAATCAGAAATATTTTGGATTTTCCGCACGACCAAATATTAAAGCTCTCTCCATTCCACGAACTTTCCCACTTGATCCACAAGACATGGCGTTCCCTCCCCCTGAAGTCCAAGAGTTGGTTCTGGAAATTGCCAAGATCTTGAGAGAGAGAAAGCAGACCATTGCTATTTCTGAAGCAGCGTGCGGTGGTTTGTTGTCTGCCTACATTGTCACTGTCCCAGGAGCATCCAACTTTTACATTGGAGGCAAGTTGGTTTACTCTTTGAAGCAAAGACTCAAGTTGTCGGGCTATACCGACGAGGAAATTGCCAACTATGTTGGTCCTTGTGAACTGGTGGCGCTTAAATTAGCTAGAACCACGAAATACGAATTGGGGTCCACCTACGTTTTGTCGGAAACGGGGTTTGCAGGTCCAACTTCCGATTTGCACTTAAGAGAAAATGACAAGAACAGTGCGAAAGACGTAGGAACTGTCTATTTTGGCTTGACGGGTCCTGCTGGTGATGTTTCATGTACCAGACAGACCCTGAACCAAGAGAGAGCTGAGAACATGAATAGTTTTGCAACGCTAGGCTTGCAATTCTTGTTAGACGAATTGAAAAAAGTGTAACAGTGGGTAAATAGTAATGAATATATTTTGATGTATGGTATTATCTGATCTAGATGTAGTGAGGTATTCGATATTTACCTAGTTATTAATCCAAAAAGATGAAAAAAACTGGAAAAATCCAACAATGGTTCAGATGAGATAATCAATGCTAAATTGAAACTGCAAACTAACTACAACTTCAGAAATGGCCTATTTTAGAGGATTCGACCTTCTTGTGAATGGTCATGGAGCTTCTAGAGTGGCTCTTGGTGGTGAATAAAACACGTGCCAAGTCACGCTATTCTACACGTGATTTGAACCAGCCAGTTTCCACGCGAAAATCAAATCGACACGTCTTTGGAAACACGAAAAATGTCAAACGTAAACAAAGTTTAACGAAAATTTGGTGAAGATTCAATGCAATGGTTATAGACGAAAATTTCATAGAAAGGGTATGTACGTCAGAATATGGGTGCCCCTTAATCAAGCCTAGATCTCTTTTTGTGAAATACGTGTTTGCTGACCCCATGACCTGTTCATGCTGGAATGTCACGGAGGGGGAGGCCCCCAAAATTCCCAAACAGATGGGAAACAAGTTGTAAACACATCGCTGTGTCAGAATTAAAGTACCGGCATGCCCAGTATATAATGTAGCAGGGCCCCAATGTACCCTCTATTACTTACATAATTAATCTCCATTTTGCTGTGTTTGTAAACAGCCGAGCGTGTAAAAAAAAAGGTCGAATAACCAAATCAAAAAGCTGGAAACTTTTTTTCTAGTGATCTTTGATTTCATTTGTTTTAATCGAACACCCCTTTCAAGCTATACTATAAGATAGAGTTGAATAATTATGACTGGTATGTAATTCATTTGAAGAGTGTATTGACGAGTCGAGCAGCCACCATTTTGAAGTCTGAGAGGGAAGACTTGCCCTCTTTAGAGAGGAGGATGTATTGATTTGTTGATGTTTGTTTATTGCAGAATGTCCTATGTATCCTTAAGTTCAAAACAGCACCAAGCACGGGAAGGAAGCATAGAGGGTGTGTAACACACCGCAAGGAGTGGATTGATAAGAAGAGGTTGAATGGACACGCAAGACAAACGCAGAAGAGTCAGTTGGTTGGATTTCTCAGCCACCGCTCGTCAACAGGAACAACACGTATAATATTTCGCATAGATTACTAACATGTACACCTTGTTAACAGAAGTTGAAACTACCGGTGCAATCCCGCTCAGAGAGCCTGTCCAACATGAAGTGAAGATTATTAAGAGAAAGTTGAATGGTTACGTTGGTTTTGCCAACTTGCCAAAGCAATGGCACAGAAAGTCCATCAGAAGAGGGTTCAGTTTGAACATTATGGCCGTTGGTGAGAGTGGGTTGGGTAAGTCCACCTTGATTAACACTCTTTTCAACCGCCAAATTTTGGGAAAGGACGAAGTCACCAAGGGCCAAGTGATTGCTACCGCCGAAGAAGGTGTGGAATCTGAAGCCAGCGTCCAAATCAAATCTCACTTTGCCGAAATTGAAGAAGACGGCGTCAAGTTGAAGTTGAATGTTATCACTGCCCCAGGTTTTGGTGAGGCTGTCAACAATGCCAACTCTTGGAAGCCAATTGTTGATGAGGTCAACAACAGATTTGATTCTTACTTGGAAGCCGAGAGCAGAGTCAACAGATCTGCCGTCAGTGACGAGAGAGTCCACGCTCTCCTCTACTTTATTGAACCAACCGGTCACTCCTTGAGAGCCTTGGACATCACCTTGATGAGACAAGTGCACGAAAAGGTCAACTTGATTCCAGTCATTGCCAAGTCTGACACGTTGACGAGTGAAGAAATTGATCTCTTCAAGCAAAGAATTTTGGATGACATCAAATACCAAGGTATCAAGATCTTTACCCCACAAGACTATGAAAATGACGACGAGGAAACTGTCTTGCACACCAAGCAGATTTTGGGCAAAATGCCATTCGCAGTTGTTGGTTCCACCAAGGAAGTCGAAACACCCGACGGAAGAGTCGTCAGAGGTAGAAGATACCCATGGGGTGTCATTGAAGTTGATAACGAAGACCACAATGACTTCATAAAGTTGCGCCAATTGTTGTTGAGAAACTTTTTGGAAGAATTGAAGGAGAGCACTTCCAACGTTTTGTATGAAAACTATAGAACTGAAAAGTTGAACAAGATGGGTATCGCCCAAGACAATACCGTTTTCAGGGAATTCGACCCATTGGCAAAGCAAGAAGAAGAAAGAACCTTGCATGAGGCCAAGTTGGCCAAGATGGAAGCTGAAATGAAGGCTGTGTTCCAGCAAAAGGTGTCTGAAAAGGAAAAGAAATTACAAAGATCCGAAGCTGATTTGTTCTCGAGACACAAGGAAATGAAGGACAAGTTGAGTAAGCAAATCAAGTTGTTGGAAGACAAGAAGGCTCAATTAGAAAAGCAAAAGACCTTACCACAAGAACCAACCCCAATTCCTTCGGCTCCTTCCAAGGCACGTAAGGGTTTCTTGCGTTAAACCACTTGATCCCGTGGACCACTTGAAAATGAGAATTACTATCAATTTGTTACTGATTAGGTACCTTCTCTCAAACCTCTTTTATTTCTACTTGTTTAACACACACTTTAACATTACTGCTTAATATATGATCGTTGTGGAATCTTCGTACGCGTACTCTATACACTCCCAGTCCTTCTGTGAGGGAAAAGCAACATCTACGGTCTTGTGACGTGTTCCATCCCATTGAGAAAAGACCCCATATCTCCTCCACACATTCCGTCCCCCAATTCAGACTTGCCCCAGCAACTCACGTCTACATTATCCATTTCAGTTTTAGTTTCCACTGCCCTACACCTTGCCACCCCCCTTAATTTGACAATTGCAGATGAAATACTCCTAGGCTGGCTTTTTTTTTTTTTTCTAGGTCACCACTTTAACCGAATCCACAGATACATTTTTTTTTTTTTTAATTGCTGCTCTTTTCTTCAAAACAAGTATATCAAGCAATGTCACTGGAATCCACTCATTCTACTGCTAAGAGCACCGCTACCGGGGCAGCCTCCGAGACTGCTGCTCCTCATGTTGAACCTACCGCCGAGAAGCCAATTTCTCCAGTGGAAGGCAAAACTTCGCAACCACTGAGCGAGCATTGCAAGGAGCAATTGCTTAAGACTGTGCAAACCTTACAATTCGCCTGGTTTGTCGGACACCTTCTTACTTTGTTCAACATTGCCCTTTACCTGTTGACCTACATCAGAATTGGTGCTAAGGCATACAAGCTTTGGTATTTCTGGGCCTTGTTCGGAATTGTTGAAAGTTTTGGAATTTTGATTTTCCAAAACCTCCAAAAGGAAGGGTCTACTTTGGGAGCTGTCCTTAAGGACGACAACACACAATACTTCTTCTTGGGGGTTGCTTTGTTGTACTTGAGACCATACGTGTTGCCAACTTTGATTCCATTTTTCTTGTACTCATTTTTCCACGTCTTGGTTTACGTCAACACCTACTTGTTCCCCATCTTTGGCTACAACAAGTCTCCACTTTCCAAGAGAATTGCAGACTTCATCACCAACAACAATGTCAAGTCCATTCAATTGGCCAGTGTTGCCGAAGTCTTGGCTTACTTTTGGTTGATTCTTAGATTGCTCACCTTTAGAAAGAGATCTTTGGTCTCATTCCTCGTGTATACCTTGTTCATTAAGGCCAGATATGAGAGTTCCATCTTTGTCAGAAACTACTTCAAGTCTGTTGAAATCCACATTGAATCCTTGATCAACCAACACGCTGGCCACATTCCAGCCGTCAAGCAAGGTTGGGTTGCTTTTAAGAGCTCTCTTAGACAAGTTGGCAGCGTTCACATTGTTAACAACTACACCAAGGAAAAGTCCACCTAAAACATGAGCTAATCGACTCGTGTATCAATTGGATTATCTATTTATTTTGTTCACCTTTTTGATGATCTGAGTGTTTTGTTCCCGTATTATATAAATCTACTTTTTGAATAAAGTTTCTGTATTACTTAGCAAAAGTCAACCTTCTATGCTGTAACGAGAGTATGCAACAGAAGCGTTAGAAACCCATTTTAGAGATGTGAATCACGTGACCAGTTTCTGGAAGGGGACCTGAACTAATCGGGATTGCGATCTTTTTTCCATAACGTTCCATTAAATTCCAAAAGCGATAAATGGATGTTGCTAAGGTCATACTGCATAAATGATTTTTTTTCCATGTTAGCTCTACAAAAGTACCATATCGAACGTCTTAGAACTCAAAAGAACTTTTTCTATAGAAAAATTTCATCGACGACAAATTATCATGAGAGTATATAATAAATGTAGAGTATCCGCTTTTTTCAATTCTCTTTCATAAAGTTTTATTCTTTACAATTATACTATTATAGAAAATGCCAGCTGTCGGTATTGATTTAGGTACTACTTACTCCTGTGTTGCTCACTTTGCCAACGACCGTGTGGAAATCATTGCCAACGATCAAGGTAACAGAACCACTCCATCTTTCGTTGCTTTCACTGACACCGAAAGATTGATTGGTGATGCTGCTAAGAACCAAGCCGCTATGAACCCAGCCAACACTGTCTTCGACGCCAAGCGTTTGATTGGTAGAAAGTTCACTGACGAAGAAGTCAAGGGTGACATGGCCCACTTCCCTTTCAAGGTTGTTGACAAGGGTGGTAAGCCAAACATTCAAGTTGAATACAAGGGTGAAACCAAGGTTTTCACTCCAGAAGAAATCTCTTCTATGGTTTTGACCAAGATGAAGGAAACCGCTGAAAACTTCTTGGGTGACAAGGTTAACGACGCTGTTGTTACCGTCCCAGCTTACTTCAACGATTCCCAAAGACAAGCCACCAAGGATGCTGGTTTGATTGCCGGTTTGAACGTTATGAGAATCATTAACGAACCAACTGCTGCTGCCATTGCTTACGGTTTGGACAAGAAGGACGAGAAGGAAAAGAACGTCTTGATTTTCGACTTGGGTGGTGGTACTTTCGATGTCTCCCTCTTGTCTATTGAAGACGGTATCTTTGAAGTCAAGTCTACTGCCGGTGACACTCACTTGGGTGGTGAAGATTTCGACAACAGATTGGTCAACCACTTTGTTAACGAATTCAAGAGAAAGAACAAGAAGGACTTGACCTCCAACCAAAGAGCTTTGAGAAGATTGAGAACTGCTTGTGAAAGAGCCAAGAGAACCTTGTCTTCTTCTGCTCAAACCTCTATTGAAATTGACTCCTTGTACGAAGGTGTTGACTTCTACACTTCTATCACCAGAGCTAGATTTGAAGAATTGTGTCAAGATTTGTTCAGATCTACCTTGGAC
This sequence comes from Kodamaea fukazawae, assembly GCA_030572255.1. NCBI lineage: Eukaryota > Fungi > Ascomycota > Pichiomycetes > Serinales > Debaryomycetaceae > Kodamaea > Kodamaea fukazawae. The sequence goes on along the minus strand of JAJLZQ010000001.1, from coordinate 613,879 downwards.
CCTGTCGAAAAGGTTTTGAGAGACGCCAAGGTTGACAAGTCCCAAGTTGACGAAATTGTCCTTGTTGGTGGTTCTACCAGAATTCCAAAGGTCCAAAAGTTGGTTTCCGACTTCTTCAACGGTAAGGAACCAAACAGATCTATCAACCCAGATGAAGCTGTTGCTTACGGTGCTGCCGTCCAAGCTGCCATCTTGTCTGGTGACACTTCTTCCAAGACTCAAGACTTGTTGTTGTTGGATGTTGCTCCATTGTCCTTGGGTATTGAAACTGCTGGTGGTATCATGACCAAGTTGATTCCAAGAAACTCTACCATCCCAACCAAGAAGTCTGAAACCTTCTCCACTTACGCTGACAACCAACCAGGTGTCTTGATTCAAGTCTTTGAAGGTGAAAGAGCCAAGACCAAGGACAACAACTTGTTGGGTAAGTTTGAATTGTCTGGTATTCCACCAGCACCAAGAGGTGTCCCACAAATTGAAGTCACCTTTGACATTGACGCCAACGGTATCTTGAACGTCTCTGCCTTGGAGAAGGGTACTGGTAAGACTCAAAAGATTACCATCACCAACGACAAGGGTAGATTGTCCAAGGAAGAAATCGAAAAGATGGTTTCCGAAGCTGAAAAGTTCAAGGAAGAAGATGACAAGGAAGCTGCCAGAGTTCAAGCCAAGAACGGTTTGGAATCTTACGCTTACTCCTTGAAGACCACCTTGAACGAAGAACAATTCAAGTCCAAGTTGGAAGCTTCTGAACTCGAAGAGGTTGAAAAGGCTGCTGAAGAAGCCATCACTTGGTTAGACTCCAACCAATCTGCTACTCAAGAAGAGTACGCTGACAAGCAAAAGGAATTGGAAGGTGTCGCCAACCCAATCATGGCTAAGGCTTACCAAGCTGGTGCTGCCCCAGGTGGTGCTCCAGGTGCCGCCCCAGGTGGTTTCCCAGGTGCCGGTGCTCCAGGTGCTTCTACCGACGGTCCAACTGTTGAAGAAGTTGACTAAACGAATTAATGATTGCTCTTCTCAAATGTTATGAAATCGAAGAAAAAAGCGCCAAGGGTAGAGTTTTAGAATCTGTATATGTTTATTTATGTATTAATTATTGGGTTTTTGAACATCATATCTAGTAATGTCTGTAGTGCTTAGCAGCTGGCGGTGAAGCAAAGACCGTTTTTCCAATGTGTTGCCCGTTTTGGTAAATTGCGTTGCGCTACCCATCCCCGGAAACTCCTGTCCGACAAAATGTTGGAATCCCGACTTGTCATCCAACAGAATCTCACCTAATGTCGAGGAGCGTCCTGCAGACAGCTCCCCTCATTGCGCAGTCGTTTACACCGGATTTTTCACAACAGTTTTAGTCGTACAACGCGGTTGTTCCTCCCCTAAACGGGCAGGTTACGTAAGCCTCCGAAGGACTCATAATTTTGTTGGACATTAGTAGAGTGGGTCCAACATTATTTTGCAGAATCGTATAAATATCAATTGTTGGTAAGGTACTTAAAACTCTTTCGAATTTTGATATTTTCCGGATAAGGTGCCTAGACAGTTTAGAGAGGATTAAACGACTGGTCTACTAAATATTTCTACTGCAAAGTTTCAAGCCATTGATATATAAGCCAATTGTACGTATGCACGTCATAGTTCTGGGACGTTTGAAGTGATTTGATTCGAGGGAACGACCGATGCACAGGGAGGAAAGGGGTCTGTGTGTGTCGCCTTGCTCGTATAGCGGGCAGCAAGTGGGAGGCTCGGAGAATGAAATGTCTTTAAACGATGGGATCGTAAATTCCAGGTGAGAAAAGTTTATACTAACAAATTTGCAGATGTCGACTCACCAAGTTGTGCACGAAGCTAACAACGTCACCCCACGTCCAAGTCCTGAAGAATTCTTCAAGAGACAACCAAGAAAGGGATACTTTTCCGGCTTGGAGGAATACCAAAAGTTGTACCAACAATCCATCAATGATCCAGAAGGCTTCTTTGGTCCAAAGGCCAGAGAATTGTTGCACTGGGACAGAGACTTCCACACCGTCAAGTCGGGCTCTTTGCTCCACGGTGACGCCGCCTGGTTCCTTGGAGGTGAATTGAACGCCTCCTACAACTGTGTTGACAGACACGCCTTGGCCCACCCAGACAAGCCAGCTGTTATCTACGAAGCAGATGAAGAAAAGGACTCCAAGATCTTGACCTACGGCGAATTGTTGCGTGAAGTTTCCAAGGTTGCCGGTGTCTTGAAGTCTTGGGGTGTCCAAAAGGGTGACACTGTTGCCATCTACATGCCTATGAATGCACACGCCATCATCTCCATGTTGGCTGTTGCCAGATTGGGTGCCATCCACTCGGTCATCTTTGCCGGTTTCTCCTCCGGTTCCATCAAGGACCGTGTCAACGACGCCTCCTGTAAGGTCTTGATCACCTGTGACGAAGGTCGCCGTGGTGGTAGAACCGTCAACATCAAGAAGTTGTGCGATGAAGCTCTTCTCAACTGTCCTACCGTTGAAAAGGTGCTTGTTTACAAGAGAACCGGTAACGAAGCCATTGCCTTGAAGGAAGGCAGAGACTTCTACTGGGATGAGGAAACCGCCAAGTTCCCAGGCTACCTCGCTCCAGTTCCAGTCAACTCCGAAGACCCTCTCTTCTTGTTGTACACCTCTGGTTCTACTGGTACTCCAAAGGGTGTCGTCCACACCACCGGTGGTTACCTCTTGGGTGCTGCCCTCACCACCAAATACGTCTTTGACATCCACCCTGAAGACGTCTTGTTCACCGCCGGTGACGTCGGTTGGATCACTGGTCACACTTACGCCTTGTACGGTCCATTGGCCTTGGGTATCCCAACCATTGTCTTTGAAGGTACCCCAGCCTACCCAGATTTCGGCAGATTGTGGCAAATTGTTGAAAAGCACAAGGCCACCCACTTCTACATTGCTCCAACTGCTTTGAGATTGTTGAGAAAGTCTGGTGAAGCTGAAATTGAAAAGTACGACTTGAGCTCCTTGAGAACCTTGGGTTCTGTTGGTGAACCTATTTCCCCAGATATTTGGGAATGGTACAACGAAAAGGTTGGTAAGGGCCAATGTCACGTCACCGACACCTACTGGCAAACCGAGTCCGGTTCCCACTTTATCGCTCCAATTGCCGGTGTCACTCCAAACAAGCCAGGTTCTGCCTCCTTGCCATTCTTCGGTATCCAAACCTCCATCATAGATCCAGTTTCCGGTAAGGAAATCGAAGGCAATGATGTCGAAGGTGTCTTGGCCGTCAAGGACTCGTGGCCATCCATGGCCAGAACCGTCTGGAAGAACCACACCAAGTACATGGACACTTACTTGAACCCATACCCAGGTTACTACTTCACCGGTGACGGTGCTGCTAGAGACCACGATGGTTACTACTGGATCAGAGGCAGAGTCGACGACGTTGTCAATGTTTCCGGTCACAGATTGTCCACTGCTGAAATCGAAGCTGCCTTGATTGAACACGGCGGTGTTTCCGAGGCTGCCGTTGTTGGTATCAATGACGATTTGACCGGTCAAGCTGTTGTTGCTTATGTTGCATTAAAGGACGAAGCCCTCGAAACCATCGACGGCAACGAAACTGGAGAACAAGCCTTTGCATTAAGAAAGGAATTGGTCTTGCAAGTGAGAACCGAAATCGGTCCATTCGCCGCTCCAAAGAGTGTTATCATCGTTGCCGACTTGCCAAAGACAAGATCTGGTAAGATCATGAGAAGAATTTTGAGAAAGGTTTCTTCCAACGAAGCCGACCAATTGGGTGACATCACCACCTTGGCCAACCCTTCGTCAGTTGCTGGTATCATTGACTCTTTCGCAAACCAGTTTGGTAAGAAGTAAATGTAGTGATAGACTAATTAATAAGTATTTATTATACCTAGTGATATTGTATTTTAAAGGATATTATGAATTATGCAATTCAGTATACTGTACGTAGCTTTCTTCTCTCGGCTCAACTACTTGTTGTGTTGTTCGTTGCTTACGTCCTCGTTTCTTCTTTTCCAACTTCTAGCTTACGTACTCTACCCTTGTTTGCTTAGTCATTTGTACTTCTTCATTTCTACCTCTATGTCCTAGTGCAACTTTTTCCTAAATGATTGTTGAAAAGTCTAAAAAAAAGGTGCATCAGAGACGTGTACTATAAACAAACACACTGGAGGATGGCAATGAACTTACCATTGGTGAAGCTCACAAAGGTCTTCCTATTAATAAAGGCCATCCAATTGGTGGTAGTTTACTTGACACCGGTCAAGTTCGACACGTCGTCAGAGATCTTGATATCCAGCTACAAGGAATCCAATGAAGAGTTTTTACAAAGAGCATGGATCTTTAGGGACGTAGTGGAGGATATCATCAGCAAGACCATTACGTGGGACCTTGTGTACTTTTCGGATATGTTTATCAACGACGCCACATACGAGCACCAGTTTGTCTTCTGTCCCAACTGGATCAACCTCATCAAGAGCCTCCCATTCTGGCAAGGCAACCTTTATGGCAAGGTGATGTTGAGTCTCCTTGTATCCAATGCATGCCACTATTTGACAGTTTTAGTGGGCTGGTGCTTGACCCAGCTGTACTTTTCGAACCGCAAGATCATCACCCGGGATGGCGCCAAGGTCGACGTGATAAACCAGTATAGTGAATATGTGGGGTGCTTGATCATCTTGTCCAGTGGGGGAATCTTCCAAACCGTGGGCTACTCGGAGAACTTGAGCAACTTGTTGAGCTTCCTCACCATCTGGTTCCATGACATGTCGTTGAACTACAGCGACTTCAAGCAGGCAAACAACAAGTCGGTCCGCAGCACAGCGCTCTACCTCGTCTCCGGGGCGTTCCTCGCATACAACTTCACCATACGAGCCAACGCAACGTTGATCGGGGTCATCTACTTGTATGACTTGTACGAGTTCTTGAGCAGTGGCAACTTGCACGATTCCATCATGAGCATCTTGGCCGGAGGCCAATTATTTGCAAGCATCTGCTGGGCCAACTATATCAACTACAGAAAGTTCTGCCCACAAAGAGGAGAATGGTGCAACAATACAGTGCCTCTCCTCTTTCTGTACGCCCAGTCAAAGTACTGGACAAACGGGTTCTTGTCCTACTGGAGTCCAAACAACATCCCCAACTTTCTTTTTGCATTACCTGCCATCATCATCCACGTCAACGCCATCTACTACTATTACGTTGTAGAGTTGCCCAAGATCAAAAAGGTCAAGTCGTTGATACTTGTCAATCTTCTAGTTGTGGTTGGTGCTGTGTTCTTCTGGAACGTCCAGATCTTGAATAGAGTGGGTACTTTCTTACCTTTGACGTATTGGTACGTCGCAGACTTGTTGGTAAACAAAAACGTGTACGGGAAAGTGGCCGTCTATTACCTATTCATTTGGACCATCCTTCAAACAAGCTTGTTTGCAGCTTTCCTCCCTCCTGCATGATGGGACCCAATCTCTAGGGTCTCTAAACACTTTCAACGACTACAGATGCACCAAAAACAACCAGCAGACTTCATAAATTACTAAACACGATCTTCAACACATGGAGGCTCGTGTAACAAGCTACAAGATCCACCGATAAATGTCCCAAAACCTGGTCTTTTTCTCAAGTATGATTCAAGCAATCTGATCCGCACATTTTTAAGGGTTATATGCTGCAAATTTTTTCCTAATTAGGATGGTGAGAACGACTAGATAAGTAGAGCCAACTAATATAAAAAGAAGCTCAGGACGGTAAGGAGGGGATGTAATTAACATTAACCATGAATAGACTGAGTTCTGAGACTCGTGGGTTTGTTGCCAACTTATATGTTGAGCTGTATGGGCAATACCATAAGCTCACCAATGCCAACAAGCTTTCTTTCAACGTCTTGTTGGCAGCTATCGTGATCTTAGCAGCATGTTTGCTTGTTAGCAAGAGCGAGAGGTCCGTCAAGAAGCCAAAGGTATCCAATAAGGATAGAAAATATGGGCAGTGGAGTGCTGAAGACTACAAGACGCCTATTCCACCAGCATATCCCAACTGGAGCTTTGAGCTCACCAAACCAAAGCCATACCGTGCATTCAAGCACAAGTACCATGTCACCATGGGGATCAGAAACATGAACTGGGACGAGTGGATTGAGTTGGACAACGAGTGGGCCAAGTTCCACGACGCCAAGTTGCAAAGAGTCAAGGAAAGAGGAACCGAGTTGTACGAAACCAGTCCCAAGGCCAGAGATGCTGCGTACGAGTTGTTGGACGAGTTCAAGAGATACTTGCCAAACAGATACCCCACCTTATTCAAGGCCACCGACAAGGGGTTGCTCAACTTGGAGACTGGCGAAGACTTTGACTTCAGACCAAACCCACAAGGTGAGGACCCCATCTTGACGGCAGCCAAGTTGGTGCAAGACGACCTTGCCATCATGATGGAGGACGAAAATGGAGATTACGTTCTCGAGTCGGGAGCCATCATTTTGGCTGGGTTCTGGAGATTCAGAGACAAGTACAAGATGAAGTTGAACACCATCCACACCAGTGGAGACGTCCCACAATTCGAAAGCAAGTTGAAGAGTGGGATGAACAAGTTCTTTCTCCGTTTGGCGTGTGACAAGCCTGTGGTGAGAAACAACTACTTTATCCAAACCGATGACAACTTGGGCTGGTCTCATTCCATTGGCCCCGAAACCGATGAAGTTGTCGGCTGGTACACTGCTAAGGAGGCCACAGACATCAACAAGTTGTACTTCAGAAGTGAAAGACAAAGTTTGAGAAGACTTCCAAAGTCCGGAGCTGTGATCTTCACCATTCGTACATACTTTTTGCCAATTGTGCAATTGTGCAAGGAGCCATACATCCCAAGAAGATTGTTGAACGGGATTGAGAGTTGGACCGGAGACGTCGAAGAATACAAGGGTTACTCAAAGTACAAGGATGCTTTGTTACCGTACTTGCAAGAGATGGCAGAGAAACAGGAGCTGGAAGGTTTACGTTTAGAAGAAGAAAAGCCTGTGTATCCATTTTAACTAATACAAGAGTAGTGTGTGAAAATGTAGGACTAAAAGCAATCTCGTATTCATGTTTCGTTGCATTCTAACAATTCACCTAACACTTCCTCAATTCACCGGAAAAGTTACCTAACAAATCACATCGTAAATCAACAGTCCGCCTTGTTTTCTACTTCACATTTTCATACAAATTAACCTTTATTGACTAAATAATACAATAGAGAAATGAATATTGAGATAGTAACAAGATTAAGCTCTTTCACCTCTTAATCTTCTAGCCAAGAAGATATCCTTCTTTTGGATGGTAACTCTCTTAGCGTGAATGGCACACAAGTTGGTGTCTTCAAACAAGGAGACCAAGTAAGCTTCGACAGATTCTTGCAAGGCACCGATAGCAGAGGATTGGAATCTCAAGTCGGTCTTGAAGTCTTGGGCGATTTCTCTGACCAATCTTTGGAAAGGCAACTTTCTGATCAAGAGTTCAGTAGACTTTTGGAATCTTCTGATTTCTCTCAAAGCGACGGTACCTGGCTTATATCTGTGTGGCTTCTTGACACCACCAGTAGATGGGGCAGACTTTCTAGCAGCCTTGGAAGCTAATTGTTTTCTTGGAGCCTTACCACCGGTAGACTTTCTAGCAGTTTGCTTAGTTCTAGCCATTATAAATGTGTTTGATAATGTTAAGAGAAAAGGTTACTGGGGGGGGGCAAAAAACTCTTTATATATATGGGGGCAGATTGCCGGGGGAGAGACGCGGGAGGCACAAGGAGAGGGATGCGGTCGGTTAGCGGTAGGGGGAGGAAGCGTGTCAGCGGGAATGGTTGCAAAACGCCAGGAAGGTAATGTTGCCGCGGGGGAGGAGAAAAGGTGTCAAAATACGGGACCAGTATTTACTCAGCGCGAGGGGTATACTACAGACCAGCAATGAGTCCGCTTTTAGTGCACGAGCGTGCACAAGCGTGCACAAACCTGCACACAGACCTACCGAGATTTACGCACTCTCGGCGTAACTGGCATACCTGGAAAAGAGACATCTTTTGTCGGAGCGAGAAGCCCACAATGTCACACTTTGGCCCATACTTTTCTCCGCGCAACATTGTATGTGACTTTCCCGTTCGCACTCTTTGCGATCATACCCTGGCATACCCAATTACTGCAGGTTGCAAACCTTTATTTGTCCTTTGCGCTCGCCCCTTGGCCCTCCCTGATTTCTCATATTTAAGAAAGGCTTTCCGCACTCCCACTAGAGTCTTTTTTTTCTATCATCTATAACATATATTATTAACTAACAATGTCTGGTAGAGGAAAAGGTGGAAAAGGTCTCGGAAAGGGTGGTGCTAAGCGTCACAGAAAGATTTTAAGAGATAACATTCAAGGTATTACCAAGCCAGCTATCAGAAGATTGGCAAGAAGAGGTGGTGTCAAGCGTATTTCTGCTTTGATCTACGAAGAAGTCAGAGCTGTCCTCAAGACCTTCTTGGAAAACGTTATCAGAGACGCTGTCACTTACACTGAACACGCTAAGAGAAAGACTGTCACTTCTTTGGACGTTGTCTACGCTTTGAAGAGACAAGGTAGAACCTTGTATGGTTTTGGTGGTTAAACATTTTATGCGTTTTATGTTCACTTCTTATATTGTATACTAGTATTAATAATGATTTGATTGTTGAGAAGATTGTAGCGCTTGCCCATTTTTTTTGCGACAAGAAAGTACCGTAGCGTTCCGGCAAGGATTGAGGAGCCCAAAAAGGGGCGACTTCCCAACATACCTGGACATACACCTGACCACGCCAGGCGGTGGCATGAATGACCTAACGAAAAAAGGGGCAGCTACAAAGTGCCATACAATGCGGAATCATTTTTATTAGGTGCGAACTTGTTGTAATCTATACATTTTTCTGTCTAATTGGAAATAATACAAATGGGGTATAATCTAAGTCTATAATGTGATGCAATTAGTTGTTGATGCGGTCAAACTCCTCAATGGTCAAGGGCTCGCCGCTGGAGCCGATAATCTTGTGCTGCTCCACGTCCAAGTCACGAATCAAAACGTGAATGTGGCTGATACTCTTGACACTCTGTAACAAGCCCCAGTTCTTGAACCAGCAAATCTGATCCTGGCGCAACTTGTACTTTTTGGTGAATGTCTTGTAGATGTACTCGTCAATGGTTTTCTTGGACTCTGGGGAAATGTCGCCCACCTCCAGGTTGGGGTCGTTGGGAATGAAGACGCTCGACCACACACACAAGTGCACCACGTTCGATGGGAAGAAGTAGGGGAACTGGTTGTAGATAATCTTGATGGTTGAAGGGTCAACGAGAAATCTCGTGTGGATGGCGTTGTCCCGCTTCAACTTGTCTTCGGTCCAGCCCAACTCAACCTCCAACACATGGTGCATGATGTCAACGTTTCTGGCCTTCAACAGGTGCTTGAAGTTGAGGTACCTGTTGGTTTCAAGCTGCGATCTGGCGAAAAGCTCCAACCTGTTTCTCGACACAATGTCCATGGACTCCTCCCAGGTGAAGGGAGTGCCCAGCTTGATTTTGCTAGGGTTAGGCATGGCCGCGGACGAAACGAAGGAAATGTTCAATGATTTATATGCTTCCTCCAAGCTTTTGTGCGCTATAGGAGTCGATGGTGGTGTTTGTAAGTACGACATTTTGTGGACTCTTCTCGTGGGTATATATGGTCGGTGGCGATACAAGCTACACGACATTACAAATGCACGACAGACTAGCACGTTTATATACAACTACGCCCATCGGGGAAAATGGCTCTCCATCTGTGCAAAAGAGTTGCAGTGGCCCCGATTGTGGTTGCATTCTCCGGAAATGCGGTTGCATTTTTGAAAAATCGCCAAATACGTGTGCAATTTCTTTTTTTGACGAGTTGACAGATTACGCACAAAGGGTCACAACTGATAAAAAAAGTCATCATCTACAGATATCCTCCACAAAACGGTGCTGATGGAGAGACGCCTTTATCTAATGTGGAGAAACCTCGCTTAGGCTGTGAGGCACCCAACGGGTTTTGCGGTGCAGTTGCCAATTGCTCGAGCGTGGCCCACTCGTGCCATCGCCCGGCTGAGCAACGCAGTCCGGCGTATCGCAACGGTCAAAAAAAGCTTTTTTTCCCTTCCTTCTTTCTTTTCTGTCACCAGTGTGTCGTTTGCTGTCGAGGGTCCGGGTTTCTTTTCCGCAGAAACACACACGTGCGCACACACGTGACACATCACGTTACGACACCAAACTTTGTTCCCAAAATTCAACGGACGGTTGACTCCCACTTATCTTTCGATATTACTTTAACAGCAAAATGATTCACAAGTTGATTGTGCTCCGTCACGGCGAGTCACAGTGGAACAAGGAAAGCAAATTCTGTGGGTGGGTGGACATCCCCCTCTCGGACAAGGGCAAACAGGAAGCTCACTATGTGAGCCAGTTGCTCCAAGAAAATAATCTCATCCCCGACATTTTATACACGTCCAAGTTGACCAGGTCAATTGAGACGGGCAACATTGTGTTGCGAGACCTACATAGGCTCTGGATCGACCACTATAAAATCTGGCAGTTGAATGAGCGCCACTACGGAGCGTACCAAGGACTCAGCAAACATGAGGTGTTTAAATCTCTAAATGAAGACCGTGAAAAATTCAACTTCATCCGCCGCAATTATCGCGGATTGCCTCCCCTCACCTCCAGTGTCTCTTCCGATCCGAGTATTGATGACAGGTATAAGGATTTAAGTCGTGAAAATATCCCAAGGGGTGAGTCGCTCGAAATGGTTATTAAACGTGTCGTGCCGTTCCTTGACAATGTGATCCGAAAAGAGCTAATTCAGAGGAACCACACCGTTATGATCGTGACTCACGGCTCTGTCGTGAGGAGTATGATCAAGTACTTGGCCAACGTCAGCAACGACGACATATCCAAAATCAACGTGCCCACGGGCGTCCCCATCGTGTTTGAGCTCAACGATAATGCAGAGCTTGTTAGAGATTACTACTATTTGGATCATGAGTTGGCGAAGAAGGGCATGGAAAAGGTTAAGAATGAGGGTTTGAGTAAACTTTGATTGCCACCCAATCTTCCCGATTTCGTATCTTGAATGCATATTTTTAATTTATTTCCGACTCTATAGAGCACAAAATTGCCGCTTTCCGTGTAAAACCCGTTTGCAAAACTTCCAGAACACACGGGATTTGCGTATACGGCGCTAATCTTGTGCTCGGTTCTGCAGATAAGCATGCTCTTGTTTTTTTTTTTCTTGTGAATGTCGCTTAGTTTCATCCTTCTCGCACGACTTCATCACACTAAAATGCACCCCTACTAGTATTATTAATCATGCGCCTTCTTTCGGATTTGCGATTCTCATAATATATAAAAAAAAGAGATTTGCCACCCTTTTTTTACTTCAATTATATTCTGACTAATGAGTAATCCCAACGATAATACCATATCCAACGATATGATGACCACCGTATTCCCCGGCCCTCAAAGAACGCTTAGCGATTTGATGGACGATGAGTTATACCAAGTGCCCAACAGCCCCATACAAGTAAATTCTACACTCGCCACCGCCACCCAAGCCTTGGCCAGTGGATTGCAACAACACCACCACTTTCAACCCGTACAGCCCAAAAACGTTCAAAGTGGTCAGCTTTTTACGCACTCCAACATGAGCAATAGTTCTGGCTTGTCAATGTTTTTGAATTCTGTTCAAGCCAACCCAGTGGAGGAACAGGTTGCTCCAACAAACTTTGACAACACAACTTATGCTGCATTTTTTGAAGATTCTATGGACGTGGACGTGGAGCTGGACCCCACTGCAAGATTAAACGCATTTGCTGAATACGGCAACCCAGAGGCTAACTTGTTGTACTTGCAACAGCAACAGCAATCACTTTTCGCATCAATCCAAGACTCCCAACAACAATATAATACATTCACATTGCCACAACAATATTCCGCCAGACCAAATGGTAGGATAACGGTGTTGGATAACGAAGACACCATGGACAAGAAGAAGGATGAAGAGTATATGTTGTTCAACCCAGACATACAACCATCAGAGTTGGTCAACGACGTTCCAGACAGTCTCTGGAATGCTTCTGATGACTTTTTGTTTGTGCCACCAACTGGTCATGCGCAAAAGCAAGCTAATATGTACGAAACAAACAACTCTGTGATACCTGGGTTTGAAAATGACTATTTGTACGAAGACTTGGAAGAAGCCGAAGAAGATATTTCCGATGACGACGAGGACGGAAACTACTTTCAAGTTGACGACGAATTTGATGAATTGATCATGAATGATATGCGTGCACAAGAAAACAACAACTACATGAACCCGAACTACTATGGCAACCCCACAGGGGTCAACGACCAGGTTGTTCAGTTGAGACACCAAATGCAAGACTTCCAGATTAACGATGTGGATGTCAACTCGGCCTCCAGCTCTCAAGTTCTCGGTAACCCCGACGACATGTTTTCTGGAAGCGACTTTAGCGCCAGCGCCAATGCATCTGTGTCGAGCTTTGCTCCCGAAGAAGGCGAGGGTCTTTCTACAGAGCTGAGCCAAGTGACAGAGGACACTGACATCAAAAAGCCGGTTACCGGAGTGGAGATGTCCTTGACGAACCCAAACCACCAATGTGACTTGATCAACCCTGCCACTGGTGTCCCATGCGGAAAACAATTCTCTAGACCTTACGACTTGATTAGACATCAAGAAACAATTCACGCATCCAAGAAGAAGATCTTCAGATGTGTGATTTGTGAAGGAAGACAAGACGGGGGTCCAGGTAATGGAAAGCTGAAGACCTTCTCCAGAGGTGACGCATTGTCCAGACACATCAAAGTCAAGCATGGTTTATCCGGCCAGGAAGCCTTGGATATCATTAACCAAGCTAAGGAGAATGTCGAGTTTGTCCATGTTGCTTAGAGGGTTTGGTGTTTTTTTCAACAACTAATATTTATTTATACCTTTTTCTTTTTTTTTTTTTAGAATTTTTTTTAGTTATCAGATTGTGAATACATATTGATAAAGAAACGTGTAGATTACGATGGGGGATGGTGTAGAGTCGGACATATGTTGGAGTAGCTGGCCATACCAATTTAAATTGGCGAAGTGTGGTGAGTGGCGTAAGCGAGAATAACTGCATAAACGAAACGTTACAAAAGGTTGAAAACGATAACTACGTGGAACAGACATGCTGCAATAAAAGCAGACAGTCGAAAGCACTTCACTATTGGACCCGACTTGGACGGGTCATTCAAATACATTTATTAACCAAAAACTCTAAACGTCAAAAGAACGCACGGAGGACCGCGGCATGCAAAGGGGAGGTTGGAAGTCAAACACCGGTCCGTCAAACCATGTTTTTCAACTCAACGTCTTGGGAGGAGGTGCCCACTTCGAGCTCGATGGGCACCTGCGGTTGGGTAGCTTCCAACTTCTTGTAGTAGATGTACTGCCATGCAATTATGAAATCCAAACACATTTGGAACAAGCCAGCGAGCAAGAATATGATGGAGATGTCATCAGTGCCGTAGATTAAGTAGCTGAGCTTGGTCATGTCTCCACCGAGCCACAGCAAGAGCAAGATGACCTTGAAGTTTTCGACCGACTTCAATCTCTGCAACAAGAGGATCTGTGGCAACGGCAACAAGGACTCGATAAGGAGCCCCAAAATCCCGATAAAGTTGCCGTACTGGAGGTTGCCCTGGAAGAGATAGGTCAAGCCGCCAAATACAATCATGAAGTAGGCAATGAATTTCCAGTACTTGTCCTGTTCCTTCCATTGCCAGAACTTGAAGGGTCTCTTGTAGTAGACGTCGTAAAACTTGATCAGCTGGGTCAAGACAGACACCACCAAGGACTTGAACAGGCCAATCACCTCGGAGATCCAGGCCTTCAAGTTGGACTGCTCAAAGTAGGGCTCAAAGCCCTCTCTGGTCCTCAAGTTGGAGTTGAACAGAAGTGAAAACTGAGGAATCGGTGTGAGGATCTCGGGATCATAGTTGGCCGGTCTGTAGTCCAACGACACCTTCAACAAGATACACTGGATGAAGATCATCACCACCGCCTGTCTTAGCAAGGTGATCTCAAACGGTATGATGGTGTAGTAGTAGATTTTCAAGGTAGCCGCCATCAACATGGTGACACATATATCCAATGAGAAGCCAACAGATGTCTGGCGCTTGTAGATGCCAAAACACGTTGACCCGTACGAAAACACGGGCGTCAACGTCATGAACACATTGACACACCGCTGCAAGTCGGGCAAGTACACCAAATACGGGAGGTAATCCTCCGGTATCAAGTTCATCCTTCTGTATAGTATCTTACTCTAACAAAAAAAAATCGTTTTCTAACTAGACACAGTATTTTTTTTTTTTTTTTTTTTTTTTTGGCTGTGTTTTCTTTTAGAGTTTTTTTTTTGTATTGTATGAGCCAAGCCTGAATATGGAGGAGAAGCCGTGCTTCTAGGCAGCCCGAACAAAGGGGCCGGGGATGTTTCGAAACTGGAGAAGGCGTCTATGAGAAAAAAAGAAGGGGAGGTGTAGAAATATTTTTGGTTTGGTGAATAATCAAAAGGACGGTGTCATAGTAGCACGGCCTCAATTGTTCCAGGGACCTCATGAGATTCGGAATCGGACAAATTTCTTGGGCAGTTAACCGTTGGGCGGGATCATATGACCGAGGTGCACATGATAGTGAGGGTGGTGACTCCACACTAAGATTTTTTCTGCAGGACGGACGCCCCCCCACCTGACCAGGAGGCAGGGTCGTCGGCTGAGGATTTTCCTCGGAGTTGAGGGTTTCTGGGCGAAAGGAACCTCGGGACAGCGAGCTGCAAATTTGGTAGCAACCGATGTTTTTTTCATATGGGGCTGTGACTCCTGTGACTCCTAAACTCCAGATCTGCGACTTTGGGGGAGCCGGAGCCGGGAATCGGCCGTGAGTCATTGGCTGCGCAGCCAAACCTCCCTTCCCCCGGCGGCCCTCGACGCCGGCCCACACGAGAACTAATTTTGCTACTTTATCGCCCATCGGCTCGCTACTCACCCGTACAGCACTGTACAGAAGTAGGGAGTCAGAAGGACAATAATGTCCGCCCGGCTCCCACCAGCCCTCCGCTGACATCACCCTCTGGCGCCTATACCCGCTTTGGGATCGTGCTGTTATCCATGGATATCTGGCAAACCCTCCCCCAGAGCCTGGCTTCTGTGGACTGTGAGTCGGCTGCACTTTTGTGTCACCTACTCCGTCTATCCGAGGACTTGTGAGTCCAACTGACTTATCAGTGTGGAAAAACTGGACACAATGCTGGGTAAACGGAACATGCGAAAAATCATCCAGTTTTCTGCCCACTTAATCTGGGGAAATACCGAAAGTATATAAATAGGGAGTAATTCCGTATTGTAAATTTTTTTTTGATAAAGTATATATCATATTCAAGTATGCCATACACAGCTATTAACGTTAACGAGGAAGAAAAGTTCTTCCAGGACCAGGTTGAAGAGATCAAGCAATGGTGGTCGCAACCCCGTTGGAGAAAGACCAAGCGTATCTATTCTCCTGAGGACATTGCCAAGAAGAGAGGTACCTTGAAGATTGACTACCCTTCCAACAACCAAGCCAAGAAGTTGTTTAAGCTTTTGGAAGAGCACGACAGAAACAAGACTGCCTCCTTCACCTTTGGTGCCTTGGACCCTATCCACGTTGCCCAGATGGCCAAGTACTTGGACTCCATCTACGTTTCCGGATGGCAATGTTCGTCGACCGCCTCGACCTCTAACGAGCCTTCTCCAGATTTGGCTGACTACCCTATGGACACTGTTCCAAACAAGGTGGAACACTTGTGGTTTGCCCAATTGTTCCACGACAGAAAGCAAAGAGAAGAGAGATTGAACATGACCAAGGAAGAAAGAGCAAAGTCCCCATACATTGACTTTTTGAGACCAATCATTGCTGACGGTGACACTGGTCACGGTGGTATCACTGCCATCATCAAGTTGACCAAGATGTTTGTCGAAAGAGGTGCTGCCGGTATCCACATTGAGGACCAGGCCCCAGGTACCAAAAAGTGTGGTCACATGGCTGGTAAGGTTTTGGTGCCTGTCCAGGAACACATCAACAGATTGGTTGCCATCAGAGCCTCTGCCGATATCTTGGGCAGCGACCTCTTGGCTGTCGCCAGAACCGACTCTGAGGCTGCCACCTTGATCACCTCCACCATTGACCACAGAGACCACTACTTTATCGTGGGTTCTACCAACCCAGATTCCCCAGACCTCTCGGCTTTGTTGTCTGAGGCCGAATCCAAGGGTATCTACGGCGCCCAATTGGCTGCCATTGAGGCTGAATGGACCAAGACAGCTGGTTTGAAATTGTTCCACGAAGCCGTCATTGACGAAATCAAGGCTGGTAACTATTCCAACAAGGAAGCCTTGATCAAGAAGTTCACCGACAAGGTTAACCCATTGTCTCTTGCATCCAACAAGGAGGCCAGAAAGTTGGCCAGAGAAATCTTGGGCAAGGACATCTACTTCAACTGGGAAGTTTCCAGAGCTAGAGAAGGTTACTACAGATACAGAGGTGGTACCCAATGTGCCGTCATGAGAGGTAGAGCTTTTGCTCCTTACGCCGACTTGATTTGGATGGAATCCGCTTTGCCAGACTACAACCAAGCCAAGGAGTTTGCCGAAGGTGTCAAGGGCCAATACCCTAACCAATGGTTGGCCTACAACTTGTCTCCATCCTTCAACTGGAACAAGGCCATGCCTTCTGACGAACAAGAAACCTACATCAAGAGATTGGGTAAGTTGGGTTACACCTGGCAATTCATCACCTTGGCTGGTTTGCACACCACCGCCTTGGCTGTCGACGACTTTGCTCGTGCCTATGCCGAAAACGGTATGAGAGCCTATGGTGAAAACGTCCAAAAGCTCGAAATCGAAAAGGGTGTTGAAGTTGTCAAGCATCAAAAATGGTCGGGTGCTGAATACATTGACGGTTTGTTGAGAATGGTTTCTGGTGGTGTCACTTCCACCGCTGCCATGGGTGCTGGTGTCACTGAAGACCAATTCAAGGACCATTAAAATATTACTATTTATTTATTAAGATATGACGACGAAAGTTAATGTAGAAATGGTTTCTAACACCGGATCTGAGACGTTGGACAGTACATGTGTCTCTATTAGTGATCCCACGTCATCAGATGTACGACCCCACACGTACTGTTGGCACGCTGGACACTCTGATCCGGCTTGTGGCCCCGGACTTCACTGCCATTGCTCTTAATGCCGAAACAGGTCAAAAATCCACACACACCTATGATTCGACCTCCACCCACATCCCGGCCACACATATGTAGATAATTTGGGTGCTGGCTGTGGTGCTTGCCCTACTTCGTCGTGGAGTTTGTTGTGTGCTCACAGTGGCATCTCATCACTAATCTGGCAACGCGTACAAAATTAGAGTAAGGCAATGGGCTTCATACGAGCTGGCAAGAGTGTGAAGAAGGCAATGGCCGTAAAAGGCCAGAAGAGGAGCCTCAGTACACCTGCTGTGCTACAGGAGGGTGTATCTGGCCCACCTGCTCCCAAAAGAAAGACGCCTGCCCCGCCAGAGAAGCTCACGCTAGAAGACCTCCCACTTGAAGTCTTGATTCAGATCTTCACCTACGCCGGACACTTGAACCAACTCAGTCTTGTCAACAAGAACTTGAACCGGATCTTCAGGTACGACTCAGAAACAGGATACAACAGAGTGTTGGTGTTCCGAATGATCAGATTCTACTACACTCGAGATTTGAACTGCAAACTAGACGTGGGATCCATCACCCATAAGCTTGAATACTACCACCACAAACTAGCTTCATTGAGACTCCTCTACCAACAAAACGTTCAGAATGGCCGGTCCATCCAAGACAAGTCATTACATAAGAAGATTGTGAGTGATCTCAAAGTAATAGAGAGATGCATCGTCGAGTTTCAGGAGTTGGACAAGCATTTGGTGATTACCGACGACATGTTCAACAACTCGTACGGGAGTGCCGACCTTTTGGCAGAGCTTTCATACGTGAACCTCTATGGCTACCCGTCCGAGTGTCTTGTCACAATCACCAGCAACCAAGAGATTGAGTTCCAAACCAACGCTCGGCCCCAGTTCTTCATCTTCAAGTTCAAGGAGCTTTCTTGGTACATGGACAAACTAGAGCATTCAATCATATCAGGGGAGATCTTTGAAAACAGCGAACAGCCCTTTGAGCTACAAGATAGAGACACCATAAATGCATACGAGGAACGAGCAGATCCTCACAACAGGGTGTTGCAGCCGGTGGAATCAGCAGAAATCGAGGCGTTTCTCACCAAAGAAAACGACTTTGAAGGGAGCACACTAGGGGCCCAGAAGGACCTCCCAGACACCTTCTACCAAACAGGAATATACTCCAAACGCAAGTTGGGGGTGGCCATTGCATTGAGCGGGTTTAATTATAGAGTCTTGGACATCAATAAGCTCTTGCAGGCCACCATCAACTTGATTGCATCCTCGGTGACGCCCCGGCTCAACTTCGGCGACTTCTCCTTTGACTACGTGGTACGAGAGCTCCTACTACTCACGCCCTCGTCGGCCCCGGCCCTACGTGGAAGCACCATTGTGGAATTCTTTGACGTTTATAACTTTTATGAAACTCGAGATTGCTCGTTGTTGGGAACCAACGCTGAAAACAATACTTTGATACAGGATATATCCAAATCCATTATTCGTTTATTAACCAACTTCTACGGAAAACAGCCCTCGGAAGACTCCAAAGACAAGGTCCAGGACCAAGAACTATGGCATTGTATAGTTGAGTTGAAGAACCTCTCCTTGGCCCAATTGTTAATGATGTTTAATGATCGTCCCGACTACGAGGTTCTCCAGTTTTTGTCTGCCAACTCCCATTAGTGTGGCATGTGTTGTTGTTGTTGATGTATATGCAGTTGTTGCTGTTGCTGTTGCTGTTGTTGTGGTTGTTGCTGCTGTTGTTGCTGCTGTTGTGGATGTTGTTGGTAAGGATCAGGCAAGTGATGTAAACTAGCGCTTGGGTTTGTGATCTCGTGGAACCAAGGATGTTGCAAGGCCTGTCTTGCGGTGATTCTGGCGTCGGGTCTCATTTGCAACAAGCTTTGCAACAAGTTCAAGCCCATCGAGTCCAAGTTTGGAACAATCAATCTCAAGTCTTGAGGAATGAAGATTTGCCAGTCTTTCTTGTAGTTTTCATATTGCGAGATGTTTGGCCAGGTTCTCTCGTTTGGAGTACCCATGAGCCTAAAGATCTTGATTAACTGGTCGTCGTTGGCAGACCCAGGGAACAAGGGCTTACCTGTACACATTTCGGCGAAAATACACCCTGCGGACCAGATGTCGATCGACGTAGTGTAGGCTCTGGACCCCAACAACACGTCCGGAGCTCTGTACCACAAGGTGACAACCTCGTTCGAAAAGGTGTTGAAGGGAATCCCAAAGGCTCTGGCCAACCCAAAGTCACCCAACTTCAACTCTCCCTTGCTGTTGATCAACAAATTTTGGGGCTTCAAGTCACGGTGTAAAACTCTATTGTCGTGGCAAAACATAATCCCCTTCAACAATTGAAACATGAAGGATTTGACCACCTTCAAGTCCAAAGCGCCTTGGTTCCCATGCACCTCCATATATCTCTTCAAGTCCTTGTTCATAAACTCAAAAACCAAGGTCAACTTGTTCTCAGTGTGGATCACATCAAAGAGAGTGACAATGTTCTCGTGGTCCAACTCCTTCATCAACGAAATCTCTCTAATGGCTGTGGATGGTGTACCTTCTTCCGAGTCAAGGTTAATTTCTTTCAACGCAACGTACTCACCCGTAGTACGGTTCTTTCCCTTGTAAACTGTGGCATAAGTACCCTCTCCAAGCTTCTCAAGCTGCTGGAATCTAAATATCGTTAGTATCAACAGTTACAATGCATACATAGCGGCTAAACGTACTGTGAATTGGAGCTAGACATGGTTGGTCAGAAAAGGAGCGCGTGTGGACGTTTAATTTTGATTGGAAAAATTCCTGCACCAGGCCACAAGATCGGAAACTTATCTCTTGGCCGGTGGTGATGGTTCTGGTCCTCCAGTCACCGTACGAGAAAGCTAGGAGTAAAGGAGGGAAGAGGAGATGTGTTTGAGTTGAGTTTCAACTTGCTAGAGTTGAGTTGAGGAGTATATGATGCGATGGCTGACCACTACGTTGAAGTGCAATTCTACCAGCATCTGTAACTCGGAGAGGGGTCCATCAGATGACATTCAATACACACACGAAACTACAACAATAATTACAAAATAGCATAACTTATGGACACGTATCATACCAGCTATCACTTACAGCCATACGGTTATTGTTAAATCCTTCTCTTTCTCGTCATTCTGATGTCACTAGTGACTACTTCTATTTATACACATGGTCTGCTCTGGCTGAAAAGCAACCCTCTATTAATGGTTTCTGGGAGGTTTTTTCATGAGAGCCATGGAGTTCTCGACCCAACCCTCTGCTCCTCCCTCGAGAGCCAATATGTCTATCACTCTTGTCTGGGTGGCGTCTTGAGGCTCGCAAGCAAACTGGGGAGCCTTGGCAATGGCAATCACAGCAGCGTTTCTTGTGCTGGGGATTCTAAGCATTTCTCTCTTTGGCTGCCATCCCACCTGGACCGCCAAGTCCTCGACATGGTCGACCAAGGCCCCGTAGGCTGAAAAGTTTTTGTTTTCCCCAACCTCTGTCTTTCGTGGGGCGTATCTTCTTCTGGCCCCAGAGAGGGCGTGGGAGCAGCAGGGAATCACAATGAATGGGTACCCCAACAACGGGATCCAGCACGTCAACTCGTCGGAATGGTTTCCGATAATAAAAGTGTTTTTGGGAAAGTCATCGGTGGTACACACCTGGTCGGAGTTGAGCAAGCTTTGCGAGGTGACCTGCTCATCCTTGGAGTTGAAGATCCTCCCGTTGTCTTGCACGCTGGGTATCATCTTAGACACGGCGGGATGTGGTTTCAAAAGAACGCTCGGTATGACGATCTGCTCCTTCAACAGGTCCTGGACCTGCTGGGGATACATGGCCCAGGACTTGCGCTTTCTGGCGTCGATCCCTACGCCCTTGTAGCCCTCCATCATCAAAATGTGCACCAACAAGCCGTTTCCACATCCCAAGTCCCTGAACTCAAACTTGTCCTTGTCCTTGAACTCGTCCTTCATGCTCCAGAACTCAATCAAGAAGGCTGCAATGGCCAAGTCCTCAAAGACGTGCTTCTTGGGATCCGTGCTCTCACACCACTCGTCCACCAACTTGGACGAGTACTTTTTCTTCAAGCTGATGTATCTATCTTGAAATGCCAGTTTGGGAACAACCAAGTCGTGATTAACTCTCTTCTCGTACCCCTCTTGCACTCCGTCCGAGTGCTTGGTGGATGTTTGCAACAAGCGGAGTGCTATTCTGATGGACCGATCCGTGTCGTCCAACTTCCTGATGGACTCGAGGTCGTTATTGAATGGGACATAGTGTATGGATAACGTGGATTTGCTGTACAAAATCCCAATGGCATGCACAGGTGGAAGGTAGAAGGGTGTTTCTTCGTCCTTATTGATATGTGGAATGTATGCAACCAACACATCGGAGTCGTCACTGGTCATGACAAGACATGTTTGGTTTATGATATGGTCCTTGAACGGGTTTCTTGGTATTATTCTTCTCAAGATTTCATACTTGGACTTGAATTGGATCGGGGAGCCTTGCAAGGAGATGGTCTTGACCTCCACATCATCCAAGTTTCGAACCAAAATCTCTGTGTTTTCCTCATTGTCAACAGAGAACTCTGGGAATTCATCGATTAGCTTGCTGACAAAATTGGTCACTCCATTCTCCGGATCATATATGTTCTGTTTCAAGATATCTGCTCTCATGATGACTGTAGAGTTGATGTTGGGGTTCTTGATCAAATTAAGCATGGCTTTTTCAAAATGTTCGCTTCCAAAGCTGACCGGCCGCTGGAAAATGGGAACCCACAGCTCCCCCAAGAGCGACGAGCCTTTACTCATCAACTCCAACCGAGGAGCTTCCTTGGTTCTCTTGGGCTTCATATGGATGAGTTTAATCTGAGCAAAGAAAAAAAAAATCGTGCATTTCTATACATGTTGCGAAGATCAATAATCAATAAAGTAGGCGTCGGTTATATCGGTATACTTGTGGCTCTTGTAGCAGTAGTGACATTTGAAAGTGTCCATACCCTTGTTAGATAGCTGCCAAACACTTTCCCGAAGTGTTAGATGTTGGCACAAGTTTAAAACCACCAACGGACTGTGGTTTCCTAGGTGGTCGTTAGACTTCATTCTCTTTATTCTTAAATCTTCGGATTCAGGAGGAGGTTCGATATTGTCGGTGACTGGGATTAACTGTTCCTTCGAAATAGGACATATGAAGATGGAATGGAAGTTGAAGAGGAATCGGTTGGAGTCAGGAAGTTGGAACGGCAAGTCAAACAGGTACGGTGCACTGAGCAAGTCTTCACTGGTGAGACGTTTCGGGCCTTCTTCATTGGAAAACGACAACCGCTGCATCCGGGTCTGGATCCTCTTAAACTTATGGAAACTGGGCAAGTAGATATACCCTGCTAGCAAGCTTTGGAATAAGGAGGAGTCGTTCGAGAGCTTCATGTCTCGGCAGTACTCCGAGATGAACTCCGTGGCCAAATTGACAAAGAAGGACTGCTTGGAGTTGATGGTTTCAAAGGACTCCAACAACTCATACACAAACAAGGACTCGGTGTTGTCCTTCTTGATCTTGTTGTATTGGAACTCGAGCTTGACCTTGTCCAAAAAGTCCTTGATGGTCTCGTTGATCTTGTCGTCCTTGCCGTTCCCGATTTGGAGCGCCAACAAGGTCATCAATGGGGCAATCACATCCAAAAAGTCCAGCAAAAACTTGGGAAAGTTGACCTTGGAGTATAAGTATGCATTAAAAGAGTTCTCCAGTGAAAATTTGTCCTTGCCAATCAATAGCAATATGAATTGTAATAAATGGAACTTGAACTCCGTCTTGTGATACTTGGGCTTCTGCAAGCTCTCCACGCTCTCGTGCTTCTCCCGGAACCACTCTAATGCTCTGTCTAAATCATGCCTGTTTGTCACGTCGTCCACTATCTTCTTCAACAACTCAAAACTCATCAAATATGACTCGTCTATCGAGTATTCGTTCGACAATTCTTTGGCAACATCGTGGACAATGTCACACTGCCCTATCTTTAACAAATGCAAAATGACGGACTTGACTAGCAAGTCCCGGTTACTGTACTTGACCCTGGTGATCTCGTCAAACACATTGTTCTCGTCACTCTCTCGTAAATTGTGAATGGGGAGCGAGTTCAAGTTGAGCGTGAAGGTGTATGCATCGTCCAAGTTGATAGAGAAACTGGGATTGTTCAAGATATTCTTCAGAAACTTGTTGGTGGCCGAGTTGTACGTCTTCAACTTCCCAATAGACCCCTTGTACCATTGGTTGGATATCTTCTCGTAGCTCTGGAATGCGGAATCCTTGACTGTGCTCTCCTCCTGTTGAGATTCAACTTCCTCCCGCAAGCCGGCTTGTATTGATTTCAATGACTCTAAAAAGCTGTCTGATTCCTCCAAAAGTCCCTTTAGACTCTCCTCTCCGCTTTCTACAAAGCTTTGTACTTCTGTTGATAGTGTTTCTAGTAGCGACATTGGTGGTGGCTAAACTTTTAATGATCTCCCTAAATTCCCCATACTGCGATTATGTAATGCGTATAATTTCTATGTACTTCTATACGATATCTAGACTAGTCTAGTCTGAGTAGATATCAGGGAGATACAAGAGAGTCGAGCTCAATCCTGTATCAGTAATCTTACGGTGGTACTGGCAACCAATTCTCAGCTGTTCTTTTTGTTGTGTGGTGCATCCTAAACGTTCCATCGCCAAAGCAATAGCAAGTAAGCGAGGTGAAGCGGTGTACTCTCCTCTACTTCAAGTGGCATACCCCTTATTTAGTCTGCGTGTCTTAAAGAAATTGCAAGCAGAATCCCTAGGAAACCCTTATTATTCATGACTTGATTGGGTCGAAACCAGTAAACTTCATCTCATCAGTGATTCTAATGACATCAAACTCTCTTTCCGGTCTAAATATCCAAATAATCTGCTTTCACCAACAACTCCAACGCCAAGTGTGTGGGTATGTTAAATTCAGGTATTATGTCGTTTTCTGCTTGATCCTTGTACTTGTAGTTGTAGTGCAAGTATTCCACAATGGTCTCCAAGATATCGCCATCCATATCCAAGTGTATCTTTCCGGTTCGGCCCTCTTCAAACTCGTCCATGTTCATCAACACAGAGGAAATACGGGCAACTTCTTTCAGTATGATGAACTTGTAGTTATCGGAAGATATCAAGGTAACGTGAGTATCGGTCATTGGGTAGGAGGAAGAATAGTATGAACGCGTTCACTCTGACGGGTCTCACAGTTTGTATAGATAGGCCGTCTCCACGTGATCCAAACATTTTAAAAATCGTCACCTAGTCAGCCATAGATGATATCCAATCCCAACAAAGAATGGCAGAGATTGCAGAATGTCTACTATACCAATCGGCCATTGTATGAGACCACGACGTTTGAAAAGGAAAGCTTGTCTCAATATAAGGTGAGGGTCTCGGACAATGGTACGTTGTTAGCTTTGACCAGGAAGCAGAATCCCGATAACTCGATCATGGTGTATTCATTAAGCGGGAAAGAGGTGTATTTCATCCACTTGCAAACACAAGTGAATGTCCAAATCCTTGATTTTGTATTTAACGGGGAGGATTTGTGTGTTGTCTTGAGCAATGCTAAGATACGGTATTACTCTGACTTCAATGGCGGGTTTAATGAATACTACTTGTTTGCCAATCTAGTTCAATTGAACGACACTACCCAAGCATCCACGCAATCTCAGGAACCCGAAGCACCAGCTACTTTTGAATTTAAGGATTCCAAGGTGTTTGATAACTTGTTGGTTATCCTGACGTCCACCCAGTTCATCCTTACTTCCTTAAAAACCTTCACCAACTATTCTATAGACATCCAGGATTTGGATTTCAGTACCATCCATGACTTTGAATTATCAAAAAACCTAATCATGATAAGCTCAGGGTCCACACTTTTCTCATTGACTTACAACCTCGACTCCCCAAGTGTGGACTTGGTGGACAATAATGCCTACGGAGGACCGTTCCACCAAGTCACCATGTCGCCCAACCAGGAGCTTATATCGTTGTTCAACGAAGATTCACAGACCGTGTACATTGTCAACAAAGCGTTTGATCGTGTTTTCTTGGAGTACAACACCATGGTGCAACCGTTTCAAATCGAGTGGTGTTCCAACGATGCCATTGTGCTTGCCTTGAGGGACGAGATGAAGTTGATTGGACCTTCCCAGCAATCCATTTCTTTCTACTGCGATTATGACTACCGGAGAGTCACTATCCCAATATTAAAGACCGTGGAAGATGGGTTATTGGCTATTCAACCATTAGGTTCAAGCCTCATCAGCAAAGTTCCCGACACTACCACCGATTTGTTTGGTATTGGAACAACTCACCCAGGAAGTATGTTGTTAGACTGCATGGATGATCTTTCTATCAATCCTTCGAAAGCAGCCAGATGCATTTCCCTTTTGAAATCCAAAAACTCGTTAGAACGAGCTAGCTCCTTGTGCTTGAAAGTTGCATTACTTGAGTTTGATACAGATTTGCAAAAGAAGTTGATGAGAGCTGCTTCATTTGCAAACACCTATGATGACGATTACGACTCCGCTGCATATTTAGACACCTTAAACACCCTTCGAGTTTTGAATCACTTACGGTCGCCAGAGGTGGGGATCTTTCTCACCTACCAACAACTGAAGAGCTTGGGATGGGAGCGAATCATTACAATGCTCTTGAACAGAGAGATGCATTTGGTGGCTCTCAAGATCATTTCGCTTTTGGACATTGGTTATCTTAAGAACTCTGTCTACATACACTGGTGTTGCACTAAGATCCAAAAAAGCAACAACCTCTCTGAAGATGAGCTTTTTGAAATTATTGCCAAAAAGCTTGCTAATACGGGAACCACGTCAATGGATAAGCTCTACCAAACAGCAAAGAACAAGGGTTTGACCACATTAAGAACCAAAATCATATTCTTAGAGCCTTCGGTTCTTAAAAAGATCAAGCAGCTTGTGAAAGCTGGAGAGTACAGACTTGCATTAATCAAAACATTCCAATACGGCAATGCCGACTTGGCTAGATTGATTTTGCTCCACTTGCAAGATTCGTTGAAGCATTCGGAGTTCCTCACGTTATTGAAACAAAACGAGATCGATACTACTACCAGGGACTTGGAGGAATCTGGATTGGGTAAGGACTTGAAACAGCTAGGATTTGATACATCTTCACAGGAGATTATCCATGTCAGCGGCGAATTGATCAGCAAGTTCTGGATTAACTCTATAGGGAAGCACAACCCACAATTGTTACACCAGTTCTATGAGACTAGCGATCAAACCGGGGAGTTAAAGAAAATGGATTTGTCCAAGATGTTGAAGAAACCAATGACAAGCGAGGACCATGATGACTACAAGCATCTTTTAAGAGAAAACTTGAAGAACGCCGGCAGCGACAGAATCAAGAGGGTGCTTAACACAGAGCTCCAGCTTTTAGAGTACAAAAAGACCTACACAGACTTGTTCAATGATGACTTCTACAGAGACAAATCTGCTACCCAAGTATTGGCACACTTGATTCGGTTGAGAAGACACGATGCCTGCAAAGAGATAGTAGATAAGTTCAAGATTGACCAAGCAACATATGAGCTGTTGAGCAAGGCTAACGTCCAGGGACGTCCGGTTCGTGAACTGGTGTCACATAGAGTTATAGATTGAAGATTCCAGAATATGCATTGTGTTCTATGTAAATGAGTTAATAACCTGTTGAGATGCAAGTCCCCCAGCTGAAGAAGCTTACTCTGATCCTGGTTGGAACCTGCCATCTATGACCACCCCACAACTAGCACCTTCTTCTCCGGTCAAATACCCAGGGAGTATTGCTGGGTTGACCACCATTTCATCTTCTTTTGTCGTCATTACAGAAAGTTCGTGTAGACCTGCAAACACGTCGCTACCTGTAAACTTGATCTTGATCGAGGAATACACATCTTCACCATTTTCTCCCTTGGCAAGCTTTTCTTTGAGAGTAAACTCGGAGTACTGGATCGGGGTAATGGAGGTGAATTCGTTAGTTTCAAACACATCGTCGTCCTCGTCAGGCTCATGCGTTGAGCTTTTCTTTTCTTTGACGTCCTCAAAGAGCTTGTTTGATTTCAAGATCCCGTCTGCCGAACCCTTGAATCTCAAGTTTGCTGTGGCCCTGAGTCTGTCTTCTGGAGAGTGAGACTCGAAGTTGGACGTTTGAAGCGTTTGGTGGCTCTCCAAAGTGCTCAACGGAAGCGCTTCGATGGTACCATCAGCATACGGCGTCCATATGCCCAAAGCTTGGGAGAATCTCGAGGAACCGTTCAAGATGTGCATGGATTGCAACAGGCGGATTGGCTTCTGGTTCTTGTCTGTGACTAGCTTCAACATGTTGATTTTGTTCTGGGGTAGAGAGCGTTCCACCACCTGCAAGATCAAGTTGGACACCATATCGTCGCCCGGAGAGTGTATTATGTGAGGGGAGTTGAGCGGAATGGCCAAGAAGTACGGTCTCCTTGACGAGATATGAGGTCTGGACAAGTTCTTGGACGCATTGATGGACTGGAGGTCAAACACCTGGACCCGTACCAAAATCAACGGGAGCCGGGGGTGTTTGCAGACGTAGACATAGGTCAAGTATAACATCAGGAGCTCGTCAACCAACTCCTTGAGAAACTTCTTGGGATCCAACAGGATCGGCACCTGTTTGTCGGACACATCTAGTGCCGTGGATTTGATCCAGCTCGAGCTGTCGGGCCGGTCAATGATATGCTGGCAGTCGATCTGCGACGACTGGAGGAGATTGAAGCCGTTGGGCCAGTAATGGTATACCAAGTGATCCACCACCTTCTTTTTAGGAAGTTCCTTGGCCCTCCTTGCAAATTCCATCACCAGATCATTCAATTCCTCCTGGGTTCTGACACTGCTCTTGTCAAGGTGTGGTTGTGTATTGGAGGCCTTTGGCCACGCCAACATGAGCTCTATTATCGATTTCTTCGGGAGCCGTGAGAGCGAGGTCACCACAACCCGCTTGGATAGCACAGGCACATAAGTATTGGGTAGAATGTTGACTCTGTGGTGCTGTTGCTTCCTTCTAGTCATTGTTTATGCTTTTGTTTGGCGCGTATATTTGGCTCTTCTACACTTTCTTAAAAGGGTACCTTGGGGGAAAAAACGATGCGATGGGCCACTGAGATTTTTATACTTTTTCACTTCATAGACCCACCACGTTAGGACCTTAAAACTAACCATGTCTACCGAAGAAACACCTAAAGCCAAGCTTGGTGATGACCACTTGGATAGAAAAACGTTATTTGTTCGTTCTGTGCCAAAAGAAGCCACTTCCGAAGAGCTTTCTGAGTTCTTCTCTCAGTTTGTTCCTGTCAAGCATGCGGTCATTGTGAACGACGAAGACCAACAATCCAGAGGGTTTGGGTTTGTATCCTTCACCATGGAGGACGATACCGTCACTGCTTTGGCCGAGGCCAAGAAGTCCAAGTTTAAGGGCAGATATTTGAGAGTGGATATCGCCAAGAGAAGAGATAGAAAGGGTGCCAAAGAAAGAGATGCCGGGGAAACGAGAGAAAGACACCACGAACCCGTTGAAAAGAGAAAAGCAAGATTGATTATCAGAAACATTCCTTGGACCTGTAAGGATCCAGAAACCTTGAAGAAGATCTTTTCCAAGTACGGTGCTGTTTTTGATGCTTATATCCCAAAGAAGACCGGAGGTCAGATGAGAGGGTTTGCCTTTGTCACCATGAAGAAACACGCAGCTGCAGAAAAGGCAGTCAAAGAGTCCAAGGGTCTTAAGATTGACGGCAGAGAAGTTGCTGTTGACTTGGCTTTGGAAAAGTCCAAGTGGGAATTAGTCAAGGACGACCAGAAGGACGATGAGCCAGAAGAAGAAAAGGAAGAAGAAGAGGAAGAAGAGGACAAAGAAGACGAGGAAAACAACTCTGACGAAGAGGAAGACTCCGAAGAGGCTGCAAACGACTCCGATGACGACTTTGACGACTTAAACGACAACGACAAGGAGCTTGAAGAGGAGGACGAGGAAGAAGAAGAAGCACCAAAAGCAAACAAACAAGAAGCATACTCCATTTTTGTCCGTAACATACCTTACGACGCCGACGAAGAATCTTTGAAGGAACATTTCACCAAGTTTGGTCCTGTCAAGTACGCCTTGCCAGTCAGAGACAGAGAAACCGGGATTGCCAAGGGATCTGCATTCGTTGCATTCTACAAGGAGGAATCCTTCAGAGACTGTTTGGACAACGCTCCTTCAGTCAACGCCACCTCCATCTTGATAGCAGATGACGTTTCTCCATCCTACGTCTACCAAGGCCGTATCTTGTCTGTGTCTGCCACTGTGGATAGAAAGTCTGCCACCAAGTTGGCCGAAAGAAACTCGGAGAAGAGAGCCGAGACCTTGGGAAAGAGCAAGGGAGAAAGCGACAAGCGCAACTTGTTCTTGTTGAACGAAGGTAGAATCACCGTCAACTCCAAATTAGCACAATACTTGTCCAAGTCGGACCTTGAAATGAGAGAAAAGTCGTACAAGTTGAGAGTCCAACAATTGAACAAGAACCCAACCTTGCACTTGTCATTGACCAGATTGGCCATCAGAAACTTGCCTAGAGCCATGAACTTCAAGGCCTTGAAGGCATTGGGTCGTAAGGCTGTTATCCAATTTGCTACCGAAGTGAAGGAAGAAAAGAGACAACCATTATCTAAGGAAGAAGTCAACCGTTCTATCAAGTACAAGCACGAATTGAACGACCAGGAGGGTGCTGTGGAAGACAGCGACAAGAAGAAGAAGGACAAGCATAAGGGTGTTGTGAAACAAGCCAAGGTTGTTTTGGAGGTGAAGGGTTCTGGTGAAACCGGACGTAGTAGAGGGTATGGTTTCGTGGAGTTCAGAGACCACAAGGCTGCATTGATGGCATTGAGATGGTTGAACGCCCACGAAGTGTCCATTGCCGAGATCTTGGAAGGTTTGACCGACGAAGAAAAGAAGCATGCTGAATTGGAAGGGTTGTCCAAGAGAAGATTAATTGTCGAGTTTGCTGTTGAAAACGCCCAGGTCGTTAAGAGAAGAAGAGAGAAGGTGTTCCTTGCCAAGTCAAGAGGTGCCTCTGCCGACGAAGTCAAGAAGAGAAAGAGAGGTGACCGTGACGATGCCGATGAAGACGATGGTCCATCCGGCAAGAAGGCCAAGAGAAAGGGTAAGAAGGGAAACATGAACAAGGGAAACATGAACAAGGGGAACAAGGGTGGTGACGAAACCAAGTCCGGTATCTCTGAAGATGTCAAGCAAATCATTGGTGCCAAGCGTAGAAGAAGAAAGGGAAAGAACTAGTGTATAATAGAGAATAAGATAATTGAGTAAGCGTGAGTGTAGCGAAGTGTGGGAGGCAGTACAGCTAGTAGGTTTCAAACAGTGTTGGTGATTCTGTTCAGGCACCCACGAGCACCGGTGGCGATTCAAAATTTGATAGTTAACGGCATTATTCTTCTGTTTCATGATTCGAATAAACCTTTGTAAACCTCCCAGCCTACAACACAGTGACATCAAAATACATTATCTAAATAAAAGGAAATTACTATACAAAACATAAAGCTGCTAGGAACTCAATAAAAAATAAGGATAAAGGAAAGATAATTAGATGCATGAATTGAGCAGCAGGCAGAACTTGGTCATAATTCATTATTATAGTCCATGTTAATGTGATCATAGCAAACACAATAGTTGTCGTTCGTTAAAAAAATGGGGATCATCAAAAGTCATTCACCAATGCTCTAGACTTATAAAAAGTAGTCACTTCTCTGTTGCTTGTTTCCATTGTTCTTCACCATCAAATCACCGTCCTGGACAGCACTAAAGATCTTGAAGTTTGGAGTGAGGTCCTCGTTGACTTGCATGACACTGGCAACGTTACCACATCTGTAACAGTAGTTTGGGGCGGACCAGACGGTGACCACGTCCTTGTCCTTAAAGTGGTAACGGAAGCCTTCCATCACCAACTGATGGGCTCTTGCAATCAAACTCAAGTTATTTATGTGGTTGAACTCCCTACTGACTCTGGAGCCAAACAACCAACCGGCACCACGAGGGGACACGGCCCAGGTGTCGACGTTGTCTGGGTCGGACCAGACCAAGTCACAGAAGCCACCTTCGTGAGGCACCTCCTGGGCTCTGCTCAAGACTCTGATTTGGTCCAACATTCTGATTTCGGGAGATAAACCTCCATGCACACACAAAATCTTTCCGTCAATGATGGCAGCCAAGGTCAAAAAGTCAAAGACCTGGCAGCAGTACTTCCAGACGGTGGTGGAGCCATACTTGGTCAAGCATTCCTCGTAAAATCCATAAACCTGGGTGATTTGTCTAGACTCGTGGTTTCCTCTGACCAAGGTGATTCTGTGTGGGTACTTGACCTTCAACACCATCAACAAGGTGAAAGTCTCTAAGGAAAAATAGCCTCTATCCACATAATCTCCCAAGAAGATGTAGTTTGTGTTGTTGTCGTCCGAAGGCAAGCCCCCGGAGGTTCTGAACAATTCAAGCAAGTCGTGGAATTGCCCGTGGATGTCACCACAGACGGTGACAGGGGACTGCACCGGCTGGATGTTGGACTCTTCCATGAGAAGCTCCTTCACAAGCTCACACAACTGCTTCATGTCGGATTCAGACAATGCAACACATTTAATGATCTGTTCCAACCATTGATCTGGTCCTCGCTCTGACATTACTAAGGGGATGTTTGATTATTCCAAAAAATGAGATCTAGACAAGCTTTTGGCCAAAGGATGGAAAACAACAACTAACGTCAACTGCGATGTTTCTAAGTGGGTCTGAGAAAACTGGTTCTTCAGCTAATGGGTTGGTCAACAACAAATATGGTAATTCCCGGGGCTGTGGTGGTCGTGGGATGGGATTCCAAGAAGTTCGTTGTCGTTAATTACACAGTTCAATGAAATGAAGGAAAAAAAAAACAGCAACTGGAGCGTCACGTGCAGTGGCCGTTCGTGATTGCAAACCACGCCTGCAACAGGGAAGCGGAAGGAGGTGTTAAGAGAGGTGTGTGAGTCAGAGAAAGGGTGGATAAAGAGGGGAGGAGCACGCTGAAGGTGATATTATTGCAATTCGCTTCTAAATTGGCTAGTTCGACGTGGAAAGTGGGACCCTTGTCTATCCACCTTGAATATATCGGTAGCGCACCAAATCTTTTTCAAATTTTTTTTTCAACATTGAAGAACGGGTACAGAATGATGAGATACACTGTGGCCAGAAACAGTGTACGTTCATTGTCCAGAACGAGCTTGAGGATGAACCAACAGCAGCCGCTTCCTTCGAGTCCTGAGATGAAGTCGAACGACTTGTGGAACAAGAAGGGCGAGGGCGAGACTGGCGAAGCCAGCCACGGATCATTGACCAGAGAGGTGCTTGGTATGACCAAGAGAATCACGGAAACCTCGCAACCACCATTACAAATATCGCCAGCATTCACCAAGAGCTTCCAGCAGCGTGAGACATACGACCCTTTTGACTTTTCAAACACCAGGTTGAACATGGAGAAGAAGAGATACCAGCAGGACAAGACGAGCGACCCGTTCGAGAGAACCGGCATTGATCCTAGAAACTTATACTGTATGCCCGACATCTTGTCGAGATTCATCACCAGCACCGGCCAAATCTTGCCCAGATCCCTCACTGGATGCAACGCCAGAAACCAAAAGAAGTTGGCAGACGCTATCAAGACCGCCAGAGCCTGCGGGTTGTTATCCAGTACCCACAAGCATGAGAAGTTCCTTCCAATGAGAAACTTATAATATAACTGTACATAGACAATAGAGAGGTAAGAACGAGGTTGTAGAGAGATGTGGGAAGCGCTTATCATGTTGTCGAGACTTGACATGAATAATACTCAGCTTGCTTGGTATAGGCTGGTTTACATTTTAGGCTGATAAACTAGTTTGCTTTATAGGCTAGCTAGCTTGCTTGATTGGCTTGACATGCTTAACTTGACACGCTTAACATGCTTAACTTGACATGCTTAACATGTTTGACTTGACATGCTTAACATGTTTGACTTGACATGCTTAACATGCTTGATTTGTCCTGCTTAATGCTATGCTTATCAAACTAACATGCTTACTACTTATCAAACTTAGAAAACTGCATAATGTTTAACTTCTTCATGCTTCATGCTTACTGCTTATCATACTTAGCACGCATAATACTCAATGCTTAACAACTTTCATCTTCAAGCTTTATACTTCTCATACTTGACACTCTTAAGTGGTTACTGCTTAACCCCACGCTTGATTCTTGATGTTTCATGCTTAACATGATCATGCTATCCTTACATACTTAACATGCTTAAAATCCTTCATGGTTGATGCTTTTCCTACTCATGCTTCATGCTTAACATGATTTACTTACTTGACTCTATCTCACCTCTCATCATCCTGTACGCATCCATGGTGGGCCCAGAGGGTGGGCCCACTCGGACATAGGGAACTACGCCAAACACACAACCAATCACCTAACCCACCCACCGTACGACCCAGCTACACCCACCGGCCAGCCGACGAAAGTCTAGGCTTCCAAGCTCTCCAAGTTCACCAACCACTTTTGCGACAGGAGCACGAATTTGTCGCCAGCGACAGCACAAAGAGAGCCACCACACACCGCAAAAACAACGAGGGCAGCAGCAGACAAGCGGCACAGCGCCTGGGGCAACATGCCATTGGGCCACGCCAGCGCCCCCCAGGAACGCCCGGAACCCTCACACACCACTTGGTCATACCTGGGTCATCCCTGGGCGGCCCAGGGTATCCCCACCATTCACCTACCGCAAGCAGCGAAGGAATGGTAGCGGTCGCCAAAGTAGTGTATACAAGTGGCGGAAGGCGCGTGCACCTCCCTCCCCACCAATCACAAATCCCCATGATCAGTTCATATATAATTGGAGTTATTTCCGCACAAATTTCATTGCCGTTACCCTTAAAACAAAATGTACTCCCAATTAGTTAGAAGCCAATTGCAAAGAAGCTCCATCAGAACCCTCACCCAATCCAGAGTGGTCATGTCTGAGATCGGCAAGGACTCCTTCTCGGAAAAGGAAAGAGCCCAGGAAAACGTGTACATCAGAAAGAGAGAACAGGAACAATTGAAGGCCTTGAAGGACAAGGTTGACCAACAAGAAAAGGCCATTGCCGAGTTGAAGGAGAAGCTCAACAACCACAAGGCCTAGGTGCAATGACAAGAGGGTGTATACGTGGGGAAGAAGCCGCAAAGGTTTTATGTATCAAGTGAAATATTAACCCCGATATTTGTGTGTATTCCGAATATATATGATAGTTTCCCTAAAGAGTAAAGCAAGCCTGGCGATCGGTGATGGTAGATGTTTGGAGGGCGTTTCGCCGCAAGCGTATAAATTTCAAGATCGCCGCACCTCGTTACAAGTGCTCAAAAATTAGATATAGGGTATTAATAAGGATGAGAATTTTGGAGAGCAATACGTTTGTTGTTCCCAACGTGATGACCAACGACGATGATTTGAGTCTTGGGCGGGTGTACCACATCCCGCCCGTGTTCAGCAACACCATCCGGGCACCCAGGATTTCACACCCACGGCTGCAACACCACCAGGCTGGCGAACGTCATCGGGAGTTGCATGGGCCGAGCGTCCTGCAGCAACAAAGTCAAACTGACACACGGGCCCGCCGACATGGCCACCGCAGCAGCCTGGCCCGCCACACACACGTCTCCCACCTCCGTTCCGACGAGGCCAGAGAGAGAAGCCCTCGACTAGCCACCAGCGGCGATTTTCCGCTGGCTGCACGGGAGGTGCCCGTGGCGCACCCACGGCCGGAGGCCGAGCTTCCGCCCTACGACGACGACGCCCCACCGTACCGAGAAAACCTCCACCGCTCGGTAGACTTGATCTCCTACGACCCTAGATACCCCGTCCCCGTGCTAAGAATCAACACGGTGATGGTCAGAAACGAAAAGTTGCTCCGAAAGTGCATCAAGAGATTGACCAAATGCAACATTCTTCCAAGCGAGGTCAACTTGTGGCTGTTGACACACATTGACGACTCCATCTTCCACGACACCATCCCCGATCTCCTCGACCCGCTCCCGCCGACGGACTCCCCAGCATCCACCAGGTCCTCCTCCACACACTCCTCGCCCAGAAGAAGACCCCAAAACGAACAACACGACTTGGAAATGGCCTTGCGCTTGTCCTTGTTGGAATCATATAATAACCACCTCTTTGACATGATGAACATCCTGTCGACCGCCAACTACTCGGGCTTCCGCTTCAACCCGTCCTCCGCCAGCAGCGTGGCCTCCGACAGACCGTCCTCCCCTCGCATCCCGCAACAACCCTATGTTGTTTAAGTAGATAATGTACTAATACCCGGCTCGATACCGCCCTCTGCCAAACCAAGGGCTGCCCGACCCAGTAAGCCGTCACGTGCACGCAGTGAGGCCATCCACGCCAAATGTCGCAAAATGTTCCGCCGCCCCAAACAATGTGCTCATCATTTTACATTTTTCTTCACTAGAGCCAGTGACGTCAAGCCAACGAGGAAGCCGTACCGAACATGTCAACACAGGGGTATGCGAGAGTGGGGGAGGTGATCCGCCGACCTCCGCAGACAAACCCGTACGGTCCAAACCCCGCGGATTACCTATCCAACGTATCCAAGTTCCAGATTATCGAATCGACCCTCCGAGAGGGCGAGCAGTTTGCCAACGCCTTCTTTGACACCAAAACAAAGATCGCCATAGCCAAGGCTTTGGACGACTTTGGCGTCGACTACATAGAGGTGACGTCCCCCACGGCGTCCGAACAGTCCCGCCGTGATTGCGAGGCCATTTGCAAGTTGGGCTTGAAGGCAAAGATTTTGACTCATATCCAATGTCGCATGGAGGACGCTCAGGTGGCCGTGGACACGGGCGTCGACGGCGTCGACATTGTCATTGAGCCCGACCAGTTTAAGGACAAGCTCCAGGTGAGAGACGAGGTGGTCCAGGTGATTGAATACATCAAGTCCAAGGGCATCGAGACCCGTTTCTCGTCCGAAGACTCCTTCAGATCAGACTTGATGGAATTGCTTGGCATATACCAGGTGGTCAACAAAATCGGCGTCAACAGAGTCGGGATCGCAGACACAATCGGCTGTGCCCACCCCAGACAGGTGTACGACTTGGTCCGCACCATGAAGACGTTGGTGGCGTGTGAAATCGAGTGCCACTTCCACAACGACACTGGGTGTGCCATTGCCAACGCCTACTCGGCCTTGGAGGCGGGCGCCAAAATGGTGGACGTTTCCGTCTTGGGGATTGGCGAAAGAAACGGAATCACGCCCTTGGGTGGCTTCATTCTGAGAATGATTGCCGCAGACAGGCTGTATGTCTTGAGTAAGTACAAGTTGCACAAGTTGAGAGACTTGGAGAACTTGGTGGCAGAGTCTGTGCAAGTGAACATCCCCTTCAACAACCCAATCACCGGCTTCTGTGCCTTCACCCACAAGGCCGGACCCCATGCACGCGCCATCTTGGCCCAGCCCACCACCTACGAGATCTTGAAGCCGTCAGACTTTGGGTTGACGAGGTACATCCACTTTGCAAACAGACTAACGGGATGGAACGCCATCAAGTCCAGAGTCGACCAGTTGAACTTGGTGCTCACAGACGATCAATGCAAGGATGTCACCGAAAAGATCAAGAAGTTGGGCGACGTCCGGCCCTTGAACATCGACGACGTGGACTCCATCATCAAAAACTACCACGCCGAGTTGGCCACCCCCATCGAAAAACTACAAGAGTACACATCGACTCCTCCAAAAATGCAATCACAGCTGCCTCCGCTGAGAGTGACGGCGGCGCCGCCAAGAACAGTGCAGGCACCACAAGGCGTGGCTGCAACTCCCGCAAGAGCTCCTCCCAGACCAACTCCAAAGGCCCCACCTCGTGGAGGAATCCTCATGAACAGCAGTCCCCCAAAGAGAAACATCCAAGAGGTGAAGCCACAGATACAATCCTCTGCTGCTCATGTTACCCTTGCCAACGGAAGTCCCGGTATCCCGGCGGCAAGTTTGCAATCTTCGCAACCAGCACCACTAGCAGTGGCGCCACAAGCAGTCCCACAAATTGCACCACAACAAGTACAACCAGTTGCACAAGAGGTGCAACCGTTGGACGCCGAGCTCATGCTGACCATGCCGTCCTTTTTCGACGACTTGGACTTTGACAACTTGGGCGAGCAGTTGGAAAACCCTACGCCGGCCGAGCCCTCCAACCCAGCAGATATAGAGAATGCGCTCGAGCAAGAACTCAAGGAACTCAATGACGTATTCAATGGAGATCTCGATGTATTTTCTTCAAAGGCATTTAATAGTAAACCGGGCGACATGGATGATATAGATAGTTTTCTTAATATATAATGATTAGGAACATAATAGTTTTTAAATGTAAGGGAACATGGATAGTTCTACAGGATACATATATAGTTTACTATAGTTAGGATGGATAGTTAGGATAGTTTTTATAATGGTTAGGGTGGATAGATTTCTAATAATTAAGATGGATAGTTTTCATGATTAGGATGGATAGTTTCACGATTAGGATGGATAGTTTCACGATTAGGATGGATAGTTTTCTATAATAATTAGGATAGCTTTTCATACAATCAGGAACATAGATAGCTTTCTTAATGTATAATGATTACGATACATATATTTTCTTAATCATTAGGATACATGGATAGTTATATACAATGATTAGGATACATAAATAGTTTCCTTAATATAATGATTAGAATACACAGTTTTCTAAATGTATAATGAAAGTTTTTAGTGCTTAGGATACATGTGTGCTTCCTTAATGATTAGAATACATTGATACCTTCCTTATTGTAAAAATTAGGATACATAGTTTCTTAATGTATAATTAGGATACAGTCGCGAGGACACTAGACGCCAAGACAAAGCCAGGGCACGAGCACAAGCACGGGCAATATAGCTTCTTGTGCATCTGGTCGAAAAGGCGATTCCACCACGAATCGCTAGCCATGTCAATTGCGCTGTTGCGTGGTGTTGGTGGCAGCCTCCAGCACGCAAACCGATTGGCAAATGGGCCGAGCACAAGTCTCTGGGAGTACCGGACTCTCCGGAGCAGCGCCTATTGTAGCAAACCCACCGTGGAGCATCGACTTGTGGAGCGTGTTGCTCCCGTGGAGGCTCCCTGCGAGTCCCAGCACCACATTGTGGACGGCTGGCGTCACAGGCAATTGTCGGTTTAATTTGTGTTGGAGGCCCCAACAAGCAGGGCGCCTCGGGCCCCCACGCGGCATCACCGCAGATCTCATAAAGCTTCAATTGAGCTGGTTTCATAGATAGATTTCATAGCACCATCGAGCCAGGCGGCAGCACAGGCTCGTGCACCGGGCTGCGGCGGCAGCACACGGTCGTCAACCCCTCGGGAGGACACTTTGCCACTCGACCCCCAATCAAACCCGGACAAGGTACATGCACATGGACAAGAGGCCAAAGACGATGGCCATGGCGATGCACGACTGGAAGGCCCGGTAGTAGTGCCCTGTTTTGATTGTTATTCCCTCACGTCGGTCTCGATAGTAGATGCCTATCGCCGCACAGAGGTTGGTGCAGGCAATAAGGGTACACACAAGCTGACCGGTGGTATAAACCATGATTTCTATTGCAATGTAGTGACTCTAGAATACGGACCCCATGGAAGAGTAGTACACGTTCATTAACTTTTTTTGTTTGAGTGACTGTCCCTTTGAACGAAAAGGGAAACTGAAAAAAAAGCGTTACTTTGTCATCACGTTTCCCGCTCGTTCAGCCCCATAGTGGCATTTTGCACCCATTCCACGTAAGCGAGATGGATCAGCAGACAATCAAGCAGCAGTTGCCAGGCAGCCAGGGACACACCAAGGAGGGGGAGCCCCACCCAACCGAAAAAAAAGAAGCCGCTGCCTCGCCCACAGACGCTGCCTCGCCCGTACACGCAGCGGCCCCCTTGGGATCCGGTGCCCTAACAATAGCCCGATGCAAGCCCTCCTACTTTTGCCCGGTGAGAGGTGACAACATACATTTCACAAGAGGGAAAAAAAAAATGGTTTGAAAACAAGGCGACGTGGTGTTTGACACACCAAGAGGCAGCAACTGTCAAGAAGCAGAAAATGATACTTCCCCAGCGTTATACCGACAGCCAACGCCGGTAATTAAGCTTTTTTTTCCTTTTTTCATGTACTCCTCTGGAACCTGTATACATCCGGTATCCCTTACATAGAGCTTGTTTCCCATTAAGGTCTTTTCACTATCAGTGAATAATATTCACGTTCTGGGGGAAACTAAAGTTTAATTCGCGTAAACAATTTTTTTTTTTTGTTTTACACGAATACGTTAAGGGAACTGTTTTACGTGTGATTAAGATTTGATAAATATATCGATTACAATTAGAATATAAACAAAGGTTAGTTTTTGACAGCAGAACCACGACAAGGTAGACAAGCAAGCCCCGCAAAGATGTCATTGGAAACAATCGAACTACAACAGCACCGGTCGCAGCATCCCAGCGCAGACAGCCACCGCAAACAGGTGTTTTCAGGGATGCAAACATCAAGCTTTCCCAGTAAACATGAAACGAGCCACCACGAGAACGAGGACGAGTACATGAACGGCAAGGACATCATGACGACGAGCTTCCAGAGGTTGTCGCTTGCGATTCCCATCGACCCCGCCAACTACTCGTTCATCTCCATGTTTTTGTCTAGGGTGTTGAACTTGCAGAATGTCAACTTGATGTTGACCAACGCCACCACCGTCGAGAACCCCGACTGGGCAGACATGTCGCCCCGCAAGAAGTCCCGTTCCACAGAGATCTTGCCCAACATCTCCATTCCCATCGACTTGTGGTTGGCCGACAATGTGCAGATCAAGCAGGTGAAGATCAAGAGCAACGTCCTCATGGAAATAAACAACATTGTCGACTCAGACCTCACCTCCTGCTTGGACTTTGACGTGGACGATGCCACCCTCACCTACCACGAAAAGCTTCTTGCCGCCTACAGAGTCTACGACGTGCCCAACAGGGCCTCCGTGATATCGAACCACTCCAACACAAACAGCGGCACCCCGTACAACTCAATCGACTTTTCCGTCAAGGAGGAAGACAACGAGGATGACGCCTCCCAGTACAACCCAAACTCCCACAATTTCGACAATATTATCGAAAGCGATGAGTACGAGGACGCAAAACTGATTGCAAGAACTTCCTCCAACCACTCGTCCCAGTCCGAGTCTGGAAACCAGCTGAATGGCCTTTCTTCCAACGGCTACGCTTCGTCAAACAACAACAGCGTGGCTTCGGTCCACTCCAACGCAAATGGAAATGGCCACCACTCCATAAGTCTGTTCTCCTCCAACAAGAGAATCTCCGGCATGGGACAAAGAAAGCGTTTCCTGGCCTTGATCGGACTGGTCACCCACAACAACAAGAACAACAATAATAAGTCGGATCCTGCAAACTCAAATGCAAACCAAAACCCCACCAACAACTTCAAAAACGACAATAGGTTGAGTGACAATGGTCATGCATCCTTTAATGGAAATTCTATTGTTCACTCCGAAGAGTTGCCAATCTCAACCATCCACTCGGCTGCTGCTCCTTCCATCACCTCCCCAACCACTTCGGGTGGCTTCAACGTGGAGGAAGATAACAAGAAGCAGCAAGCCTTCAACTCGCTCATCACAAAGTCAAGAATCTACAACAAAATCAAGCGTAACCGTGAGAGCGCTAGCTCCTTCAACTCGAGCTTGTCGGTACTGTCGTCCTACAGCAACAGAAATAGCGTGACAACCACAAACACAACGACATCAAACTCCTCAAGAAGAAGGTCAAACTCAAGCTTCTTGATCAGCTCCCCAGACACAAACGAAGTCAAGTTTTTCCCGTCGCTGGCAAATGGGTCCGGCCTCCCTGCCTCCCTCTCTCCAATCCCGTTATTAACTGCTCCTCAAAGAATTGAAAACAGAAAAGCCAAATACGAATACTATTTGCAATTGTCAAGACTTATGAGAACTACAGAAAAGCTTATCCAATTATCAATAGCGAATAAGGGAGGGGTAGACAACATGAGCTTCAACTCAAAGTTGATCAAGTTCCTCGAGTTCATAAAGAAAAAAGTATTGAAGTTTATTATTATTGACGTTTTCCAAATGGTGGTGGACTATGCCCAGTTGAAAGCCCATGAAATGTTCAACAAGACCTGAGCTTGGATGTTTAATATATTTATACCATCAAAGAACAACTGCTTTGAGGAAGTTGCCTTAGCTGCCACTTTTACAGCAACGACGTGAACTTTAGCTTGTGCTGCTTCACCTGCAACTAATAAAGCAAATGAGGTGAATTACTTCATCTGCTTCAGCCACTTTTAATAGGCAATGGCTTGAAAGCTCCACATGAGTTGAAGTAACTGGATACTTGCAAGTACCCAGCAAAGTGGCACTACCCGAAGAAGCCTCCCAGTTTTGAACTTTTGGGCTTCCTCCACAATGTGATCAGAAAACTGGTTTTTTAATTCTCTATAGATTTGCTTTAATTCCCCTGTTTTATCCCCCCCCCTAACTAGGTTAATAAACACTTATTTGCAAGTGCTTAGCATTTGCAGAATAACGTTTAAAAGTTGATCGTTTTCACAGGCTGCTGCCACTCTTTCTTTATCATTCAACTGCTTGTTGACTTGGTTTTCCGACTGATGGGTGCCTTCTTTGATTAAAATTCTGATTCTGAATCTTGGAGGTAATGATCTCTCCAAACGCACACGGATCCCCAAGCCAATCAAGGTGGCCAACGAACAGTGTGTGATTGTAG
The DNA here is from genome assembly GCA_030572255.1 of Kodamaea fukazawae. Classification (NCBI taxonomy): domain Eukaryota; kingdom Fungi; phylum Ascomycota; class Pichiomycetes; order Serinales; family Debaryomycetaceae; genus Kodamaea; species Kodamaea fukazawae. The sequence goes on along the minus strand of JAJLZQ010000001.1, from coordinate 571,677 downwards.
GTGTTATCTTTATCAACACTTCAGATAACTGTGTTTTATCGGCGCCGTGAGTCACAGTGATGTCTCCCAAGTTAACCACAGCCAACTGTGCAAGTGTCAAAGGGTGTTCTGGGTCGGAAATGGTGGATATGAGATCAAAGATTTCCTGGGAGTCGATTTGGTCTTCCTCCAACTCATCGTATTCTGAGTCCAGCGATCCATCAGACTGTAAATCAGGAACCTCGTTTGCAAGTTCAACGGGACTTCTCTTAAGCGAGAGCGTTAAAAAGGTGTGTGCTAACTCGTTGCTCTTGTACTTTGCAGGCTCTTCATTAAGACGCGTAGGCAACTGCGATACATCTATGATCGTTGGGTTAGCGTTGATGGGATCAGACATTATTAGTAACAAGGATTCTTAAAGTTTTAGCGACTTTTCTTAGCCTGGATAAAGCGCTGCAGAGACAACTAAAAAAAGTACGACATCAAATATTTGCGACACAGAGATCTCTACAATCTTATACACCAAACATGGAGAACTACGACCACTCGTACTTCCAGCAATTGGCGCCGCTAATAAAGGTTCAAGTGGCGCTGGGTCTTAAGGGGTCTGAAATTGAAACTGCCATTAAACAACGGTTGGATCAATTTGATATCAGCGGCAAGACATGGGATCCCTCTATTTTAAAGAACCGAATGCACTCCAGCAAGTATATCATCAACTATGGTTCATTAGAGTTTTTCGAAAAGTACGCCCTGAAGGACCCGCTGATAGGATTGTCACCATTCCATCCTGGGTCAGATTTATATCCTAACGGTGTTCTCAGCTCCAAATGGTTGGACAAGTACGTGAAAGAGATCCCCTTTACTGTGATCCATATTATGGAATTGGACAACGATGACGACTTTGTCAACAAAATCAATGCATTAAAGTCGAAATATGACACCTTGAACACTAAGCTTGTTGTTATAATAGCTTGTCCAGACATAGACGAAAGCAGAATCATTAAGTTGAGAGCCACTACAAACTTGCCAAAGGTGACTGGGCTATTATATTTGAATTCCAACAGTTCCAAACTCAGCCATGATGTTGAGTTGACAATTGACAACCTTTTGGCCAACTTGAAGCACCAAGCAACCAACTTCTACAATGCCTTTGAATTCAAGATCAAACACCGCAATAAGAAATACTATTCCATCTCCTCAGCTGCCCCCAAGGTGGACACCAACATCGAGATGTCTCCAAAGTTCTTGGAAACCAGAAATTTGATTAAGCAAGGTATTATGCATCAGTTTATCAGTCCTCAAAACCTAGAGGCCACTGTCAGATTATTGGAGTTGGCGTATCAAAATCTCATTGATCTAGTGGCAGAAACCTTTTCCGATATTACCAACTTGACCGACCATGACTTGAAGCTTTACAAAAGTTTGAGACAACTTATAGATGCCATTGGGTTCCACATTGTCAGAGGTTACTTTTCGTTGGACTTGACGTTAACTGCATTTAGAAAGCATAGAGCGCATTTGGAGAACGTGTTGGCTATTACGTTGGACAATGCCTTGATCACCAGCAACTGGGTCTCGATTCAGTTTGAATGGTTGGCTCAGTTGATGGACTTGGCAATTCCAGGAAAGATTTCTTTAAGCAATAAAGTCAAGGCTGTTAGCTACTTTGGGGGGATCCACTTGGACGAGAGCTTTCTGTTCAATGTTCCAAACAACTCAACCTCGGCATACATGAAGGCTGTCGAAAGCTTGAAACCTTGCAAGAATACAAAAGAATTTGAGGGATACTTATTCAAGTATAAAAACACCAAGGAGATTCAATTGCACATTGTTGAGCTTTTGGAGAAAGTTTCTCTTCAGGTTTCCAAAAATAATTTGACGCCATTAGAACAGTATGTTAACTGGATGTTGGCCGATGAGTATTTTAATCTTGGCGAAGAATACTATAAAAAGGCCGCTGAGTGTTATGAAAAGTGCCTTGCTGATGGCCAATGGAAGCAAATCAACACCTCACTTCTTCAAAAGCTTTTGTTGTGCTACGAGAAGATAGAGGACCACGAAAAGCAATTTAAAATCATATTGAAGTTGGCAACCTTGGATCTGAGTAAGCCAACAAGTACAGGGTATGCTTCTTTAGTCCAAAAATTACTGGAAATATCTTTAACCGATTTAGAAAACATTTTGAAGTATCAGCTCTTATTGGTGAATGCTGAGGGTAAAAAGGAAACATTTGTCCATGAGGATTGCATTATACAATTGCGAATCACCAATCGAGTCAGCTTGGAGAAGCTAAAGGAATTCTTTTCTGGGTCGGAGATCTCGATCTCGATTGACCTGTTGGACATCGAGGTAGCTGAAAAGGATGGCGAATCAACCACACTCACCATCAACAACAACAACAAGTTGGAATCATCAGAGCACAATGAATTAGAAGAATTGGAATGTAACTTGGATTGCAGCACTCCAAAACTTATTCAATTCAAGCACGCTTTCTCTCGAACGGGAACCTATAAAGTCAAATCCATAACTTCCAAAATAAGTATCCTGATTGATGGCTCTGTGTTTAAAAAGGAGGAAACCATTGATAATCTTGATTCTAATGAATTCTATGGGACTGTTTATTCAGGTAAGGCCAAGAAGGAGGTAAGAGTACTGTCCAACAACCAAGTTAAAGTGTTGGCGGTGCCACCCAATGTCAGCTTAACCATAGCACCAGGTTTGGAGAATATCATAGTCGGTGAAAGCTTGAATATCCCCGTCAAGGCCAAGTATACCGAGCACGCAAAAGTTGCATACAAAACACTTCAAGCATCAGTCAAGTTAAAGATCTATAAGGATGGCACTACCGACGAAGACTTGATAACTCAGGCCAATTGGGACAATTTGAAGGACGACGAACCACTCGACTTGACACCTGGAGAGTCAGACCATATTCTTCACGTCAGCATCCATAATCCAAGCAAGAGACAGTTTAAAGAAGGGGACCTTGTGATTGACTTTGAGTGCCTTTCTACTCTTGAACCCGACGAAGTTGAAATGAGGACACATATTGAGAGCGTCAAGCTTGATTTGATCAAGTTTCCGTTTGTAACGAGCTTTGTGATCAGCCCTAGGATTAGAGAAGAAGAGTTTGGAATGCCATCCACTTTCTTTGCCAAAGAAAACGAAACTACCATGCCCATTGTTCCTAGAGTTTGGGAAGCAGAGGTCTTTTTCAAAGGCAAGACAGAGGGAGTCGAGATTATTGAATCTCAAATCGACTTGAAAACTAGAAACAGCGAGGTGTTTGTGACAGAGATTGAAGACGAAGGTAACGATAAGTTTAAAAGGCTATTCTACACCAGAAGTAAGAATGGATACACACATAGATCTGTGGTTGTGATAGCCAACTTGAATGTCAAGTGGAAGAGAGACGGTCAGACTGCATTGAACGAGTACAAGAGTCAGTACTGGGATATCACGCTTCCACTATCGGACCCAAGGGTCTTGTTGGATGTTGAAAAGCTAGAAAAGAATGTTTTGAAGTTGCAGTATACGTTGGAGAACCCAACGCCCAGAATCTTCACCTTCACGACGGAGTTTGCGCTAGGCGATACGTGGGAATTGAGTGGCGAAGACAATATCATACCAGAGAAGCAGCCGGCCTTCCCAGTGCTACCATTCAGCAGACACAACATGACGTTTTTTGTGGCTGCCAAAGCAGTGTCAGAAAGCGGCGAGATGGGTGCCTTGCAGATACCGGTTATGAAGGTCTTCGACATACAGTACAAGGTTGGTTTGCCAACGCTTTCAGTAAGCGACCAATTGGTCACAAAGGAGGGTCTTTTGTATTTGAAATAGTATAGGAATATAGAAGTTAGCGCATTCTAGAAAGAATTGGGTGTAACAGACAATTGCAATGGGGAGCCTCAGTAAGCAAGCATTGCCATCATCGGAAAAATGGCGAAAATGAGAGCGGCCACTTTGGCATCAAGCACGTTTACAACAAGACCAGCGGTTCTACAAGCTTTCAGCATACATTGATTGTGCTATAAACCTAGTTGACACGGAGCAATTCAACGTCGAAAATCAAGGTGGCGTTTGGTGGAATCAAACCTGGGAAACCAGTTGGACCGTAGGCTTCGTGGCCTGGGATGGTCAACTTGGCTCTGGTGCCGACACTCAACTTTGGAATACCGGTGTCCCAGCCCTTGATGACTTGGCCAACACCAATGGTGCATTGGAATGGCTTGCCTCTGTCACGGGAGGAGTCGAACTTCTTACCGTTTTCCAAGGTTCCGGTGTAGTGGATGGTGACCAAGTCGCCGACGTTTGGCAAGGTCTTGCCGTCACCTTGTTGCAAGATTTCGATCTGAGTGGTTGCTGGGGCAGAAGCAGACATGATGTTACGGATAATTCTAGTACTATTGGTTAATCCTTTGGCAGGGGTTTTCAATTGCTGAGAAATAATCGAACGAAACATTTGGTAACTTGAGTTCGGTGGGGGCATGGAGTGCTGAGAAAAAGTTCCACAACGGGACTGTGTGCAGGAAACAGGGAGTTTTCAGTTCCGGCGGTTGGATTTTTCAAGGCTACAAAGCAACTGAAGAAACCCACACGTGATGTACCCCGTTCTTCAAATACCGTGGGCTCCATTGTTTGCAGTGCAGCCCGAGTTTAAGCTTTTGCAAGATATTAATCTTGCCGTTACGTAAGGCAGTATTGCCGTCTGGGTGTTTTTGGCGCTTACATAAGCTAACTTTACTTAGCCTCCCCCATTGCTATATATAAACGACCCAGTTTGGCAAGAGGTGTATATATATACGGACGCTAGACTATCTTTTTTATCCTTGAGGATAAGTGTACCAATGGTGGATATCAAAATCGTTATAGATCGGTCGAGTAGTAGAGGCACCTTCACCAATTATGATGTCATCAAGGGAACTGTGCATTTGACGGTGACCGATTCGATCACGGTTTCGTACATTGAGGTCAAGTTGGAGGGAGTGGCAAAAACCCAATTGAAGCTTCCTGTCCAGAGAAGGAAAAAGGTGGAATACAAGACCTTTGTGGATACACATAAAATTCTATATGACACTAGCATTGTGTTTCCTCCCGAGAACATTCGGCAAGTGTCCAAGGCCAAGGACTTCACCTTGACCCCGGGCAACTACATATACCCGTTCCAATTCTGCCTCCCGTTGAACAGTGCATGTGCCAAGATGGACGGTATCTCCAACAAGATCCAGTTCAACAAGAACACCTTGGACGTTGTCATCAACAACGGCAACTTCAATAGAAAGCAGTTGTTGAACAACATCATCAGCGGCACCTCGTCGGAGAGCACCACCGAACCTCCGAGCTTCGAAACGGCCTCGTACCATATCCAATCGCAGCTCCCACCCTCCATGAAGATGAGCGATCTTGCCTCGGTCGACTACTTTGTCAAGGTGACCGCAAGAAGACCCTCCTTTTTCCTGGCCAATTTGAGAAGCACAGACCCCTTCAAGTTCTTGCCCTTGGATCTCAACGTGCCAAAGACAAGGGTCGACGAGGAGTATAGAGAGGGTTTCGTGAGAAACTACCTCACGTTCCCCGCCAGAGTCCCAGACATTGTGGGTGTTCCTGTGGGTAGCAGGCTGAAATGGTCGGAAAAACCAAGAACCAACCTAGACACCACGGCACCTCCGCCAGAAAGAAGAGGGTTCTTTAGAAGGTTGAGCAGCAAGCTCTCCGAGCCATTGCCGACCTCCACCAGATCAAAAGACTACTATGAAGTTGACGCCAAGGATGTCAGGTTTGGGTTGGAGGCAAGACACCAGTATCCGCTCATGTTGACGCCATCCGAGGGCATCAAATTGAAGCTTTATATAGTGTCTCCAAGCAATCCAGGAAGATACACACTCGAGCAGTATGGAGACCCCAACAACACGAACGGGTTGGGGGTCATTTACTTGCAGAATTTGAAAATCGAGCTTGAAGGAACCACCTTGCTCTCTGTCCAGGCCGACAAAGGTGCAGGCATTGAACGGTCGTCCATCGAACAGAAGGGGGTGGTCCAATTGTGCAACAATTCCTATGACAACTTGAAGTTTGACTTGAAGGACTGCAAGCAGCTGAGAAATAGATCCATTGCCCTGACGTCCCCCAACGACAAGGTGTATGAGCTCGAGATTCCCGCCGAGTATTACTCCAACGGCGTCGTTCCGGATGCATCCTACCCCACCTTCAGAACCTGCAACATTGAAAGACAGTACAACTTGAAGATAGTGGCGGGTTTCACCTCTCATGCGGTCGACGGCACCAAAAAAGCCGCCTCCGACGAGGTCAAGGAGATTGAGCTTTTCATGGACAACGTCAGGCTTCTGAGTGGCTTGCAAATGACAAAGGAGTTGGCTCTCAACAGTGAAAGATACTTTGGAGTGGCCCCACAGGACGTCAAGTCTGGGCTGCGGACCTCGTCTCTAACTCCTACCCCCGTAGCCGCCCCCCACGAACAAATTCCAGACAAGTTGGCTGCTGAAATGGAGTATGCCCAGGCCAACATCAAGTTGCCTCCACGCCCCGGTACCTCTGGATACGCCAACACTCCACCGGCCGACGTTGCTCCTCCCGCTGGTCCCCCCAACAACAACGCAGCTTCGTCCGGCAGACCCAACTACAACAACTCAAACAACAACTCGGCCTCTGCCCCAGACACTTCCTTGGACCCCGACCATGACGGCCAGCAGATCGCCCTGTCCAACTTGCCCACCTACGACGACGCCTTGCGTGAGGCTAACTTCCAAGACAATAGCGAACATCAACGCGCGAGAACTAGGTTTGGCCAGCCCAACTAACCTTCCTTCCACATTGTTATTCCTTCTCTTTGTATATTCTCCTACAATGTAATACTTTTAGTCGATACCTGGAACCCATAGCGACTACCCCAGACCACTGGTGGTGGACTCATGACGTAATTCTCGACCGACCAGTCATAATCTTTGCAGTCCCGGCTTGCACAAAAAAAAAAAAAAAAGTGAGTTTGGCGAAGCAGCGAAAATTTGAAAGGCAAACGAAAATAACTGAAATATCTTTTCACATATTCTATTAATATATAGACTAGATCAAGTACATCTAAACGGAGAATGTCTAGTATTGATAGAGCCGACAGTTTTTTGGCGAGAAACAAAACGGTGGCAATTGCGTTGACCGCTGTGGCTGGTATTTCTGCAGCCACCGTTGCTTACTACTTGTACACCAGCAGCAACGGATCTGAAGATGGGAAAGCAAGCGATTCCAAGACCAATGAATCAGCAGGAAGCGACGCAGCCAGCAAGAAGAAGAAGAAGAACAAGAAGAAAAAGTCCAAATCTGCTGGCGATAGCGAAAGCGAAAGCAACGAAGTGGCTGAAAAGTCCAAGGAACCAACCTACCCTGTTGATTCCAACAACTTGCCAGACATCAGCGACGAGTTGGTTGCCACATTGAGCGAAGAACAAAAGGAAGAGTGGTCGTCTGCCTTGAAGGAGGACGGTAACAACGTTTACAAGGCCAAGAAGCACGAAGAAGCCATTGCCTTCTACACCGCCGCCTTGAAGTTGAAGAAGGACCCCATCTTCTACTCCAACAGATCGGCCTGTTACGCTGCTTTGGGCGACCACGAAAACGTCATCAAGGACACCACCGAGGCCATCAAGTTGAAGCCTGACTATACCAAGTGTATCTTGCGTCGTGCCACCTCGTACGAAATCATTGAAAACTACCAAGAAGCCATGTTTGATTTGACTGCCTTGACCATCTACGGCAGTTTCAGCAACAAGTCCGTCGAGCAAGTTTTGGAAAGAGTCTTGAAGAAGCACTCTGTCAAGATTGTCGAATCCAAGCCAAAGCAAGCTAGATTGCCTTCTGCAGGTACCATCAACTCTTTCTTTGGCGCCTTCCTCTTGGACCTCACCCCTGAAGGTATCAGTGAAAGCTCCACTGGTGGTAACAAGTACTTGTACGACGCCTTGCAAGCCCTCAGCAAGCAAACTGAAGAAGGTTACGACGAAGCTGACACTCTTTTCAACCAAGCCGTCGAAGCCTTTGACGTTGACAACTTGACCTCCGAATCCGAAGACGCCACCACTGCCGTTATTGCCTTAGAATACTATGCCGGTTTCCAATTCTTGAAGAATGAACAACAAGAGGCATCCGACGCTATCAAGAAGGCCATTGCCTTGAAGCCAAGACCAAACTCCTATGTGTTCAGAGCCTTGATCAACGCAGACAACCATTCCTTTGACGACTCCATTAACGACTTCCAAACCGCAAAGGACTTGGACCCAGAATCCCCAGACACCTACTACCACTTGGGTCAATTGTACTACTTGACCGGTGCCTTGGAACTCGCTGAAGAGTGCTTCACCAACTCTAAGAAGTACAACCCAGAAAATGTCTTTGCCTACATTCAATTGGCTTGTATCTCTTACAAGAAGGGCTTGTTTGATCAAACTACCGAAAGATTCAATGAGGCCAGATTGAAGTTCCCAACCTCTGCTGAAGTTCCAAACTACTACGGTGAAATCTTGGCTGATAGAGGTGACATTGAGAACGCATTGAAGCAATTCGACATATCCGCTAGATTGCAAGAAAGCTTGCCAACCTTCTCTGTTGGTGCCATCCCATTGGTCAACAAGGCTGCTTGTATCTCTAGAGAATCATTGTACAGAATCGATGAAGCTGAAGAATTGTTGGTCAAGGCCTGTGCTTTGGACTCAAAGTCGGAACCAGCAAGACTTTCCTTGGCCCAAATCAAGTTGCAAAAGGAACAAGTTGATGAAGCTATCGAATTGTTTGAACAAGCTTCCGACTTGGCCAGAACCTTTGACGAAAAGGTCCAAGCTACTTCTTTCGCTGAAGCCACCAAAATGCAAAAGAGAATCAGAAATGATCCTCAATTGAGCCAAAAGATTGCTGAAGTTATGCAACAAAATGGTATCATCCGTTAATTTGGATATTGAAAAACCTTAATGCTCGAGAATGTTACTGATCTCAGTTGTGGAAAATGTCTGTCGTTCCTTCTAGCTCCACTTATACGCCGTGGTTAGGATGGTATACACTGTGGCATCTATCTTACTTCTGATTGTATATACTTATTAACCTGTTTATTTTTGTAATGATGTTGTAGTATTTGGGAACGTTTTTTATGTTACCGTTGCGCTCAGTTTTTTTTGCAGCAATTCGATGTCTTTCTTCCTCAGACCCTTATTTGCTTCCCCAAAAAATGGGATTTATGATGACAAGCAAGATCAACTCCTAGATGTACTGTTCGTCATGCCCTCACTAATTGCGGGTGCCAGTCCCGGGGATGGGTCGTTGGCTAAATTTTACAAAAATCCATCAAAAACTTTGGAAAATTGGTTGGCGGCACAAGTAGAAAAAGGAACCATTAAGGATTGGAAGATATGGATTCTTAAAACTCCAGAGGAAGGTACTTTTAACTTGGATTGGTGCAAAAATAAGTACTTTCTAAGAGGATTTCCTGACCATCAGCCGCCACCTTTTAAGTTACTTTTGGAAATTGTGGTAGAGATTAACGAGTTCTTGTCTGGAGACGGGAATTTGGCACTACTCCTTTGCAACGCAGGAAAAGGTAGATCGGGGTCCATTGCTTGTGCCTTTCAATTGTTCAAAGATAATGAATCACACCTTAGCGATGTCATGGGGAACTTTACAGCCAAGCGGATGAAGCCCTATTCGGGAGAAGGTATTTCGATTCGTTCCCAAGCGAGGTATCTCACCTACTGGGAAACGTTTCTTGCCCTTTCTTCGCTACAAAGACGCAATTTGATCAACAGGTTGTATTCACCGACCGCTATAAACATCAATTCGGTGACAATCTTTGGCACAACTCACAAGCAATGGAAAGACATGAAAGTCTCCTTTCAAGGTTACTCCACAGACAAAGAACCAACAAAATTGAGCTCCCTCTTTGAGGTTTCTGCAGCCAACACGGTCGTTCTTGCTGACGCTGACAAGATTGTGTTGCAACAGCCAGATGGATACAAAATCAGAAACGTGCAAGATATTAGAGTCGACATTAAATGGTGCTACTTTTGGTTTAACCCATTCCTTGAAAACTCTGTACCTTTCAAAATCAACTGGTACGAAATAGACGGGTATCAAGGCTCTAAGCACAAAGGAAGCAGATTGTTTGACGAAGTCGAGATCGATTACTCAATTGAAGAGGTCCAATGAATGGAGATTAGGTTTTCATATTACTAATACTTCAAACCAGCTAACTAAGATCCACTCCTGTAGCCCGTATCATCATCCCTACTTTTCTTGTACATTTTGCAATCAATGAAAGAATTGACATAACCGGAAGTTGGAATGGAGAAGCTAAAGATAAACACCACAAAACTTTTGGTATTTACGCTGAAATAGAGATTGAATGGCCTTTGACGAGTTCCAGCCACAACGTATATCCATCCGCCCGCACCGTTGGCTGGAACCATCTAGATCAGATTTGGAAGTGTACAAAAGCGGAAAAACAAAATAATCTTGACAAACAGTACGACAGTCTGTCCTTGTTCAAGTTAGCTTCAGTCTCTAGGTAACTCCAAAGATGAACTCGGAATCCAACTTAGAAGAGGAGCTTATTCTGATAGACAGGCTTGAGGACCAACTCATTGATCATCCAGATGCCGACACTAAGCGAGAGATCCAGGAAACTTCACTAGACGAGACCTTTCAGAAGAAGTTGAATCAAAGAGCGGAGCAGATCAAGATGAATCAACCATCTGGAAACAACCAGTCTGGACAAAACTCTGCATATGGACTTAATTTCCAGCTCAACAATTCCCAAGATAACTTTGGATCAGTTAATTATCAGTTCCTCATCAACAAGTATCACCTTGAGTACAAGTACAAGGAGATGGGGGATTTGGACCAAGAGATCAGCGAATGGTTTACCTTTAACGATCTCAAAGTTGTCGGTCCATTGGGAGAACTCTACGACGTTTACACTTGGTCCAAAGGGGATGACAGCCAAAACAATCTTATTAACAATTGCATTGAAGATTTGAAAAAGCACGACAACCTCATGATTCACGATGTTATAATTTCGAACGCATTAAAGGTGTTGATCTATTTCTCCTTTGGAGAGTACCAAAGCCAGTCAGAGAAGTACCAACAATTGTATCAAATTTTGAACAACAACCAAGATTTACTTAGGCGAAACTCCTACCAAGAACATTTGTTGCGGTTACTAGTCAAGTTTATTGACGACAGAATACAAATTGACAAATCTTCAGAATCATCTCAGCTCAGTCCAGAAGTGGAGGCAAACTTTTTCAGAGTTTTGACTTTACTCTACTTCTTAATACTTGTCTGCTTACACATTCCTGAAAACAACCCTGCCAGAGAGTCCTTCGTTAAAAAGTTGAGAGACTACGACTTATTATCCAAGTTTGTTGAGTTTATTGAGCAGTGGAAGTGGAATCCAAACACTTCGTATAGAATCAGAAATGTTCTTTTTATAATATGGAAGTTGATATTGCTCGAGATGGGAGACTTGGACCATCTCAAAAAATGTGATGACTTTTTAACGAAAATCCATGATATCAGGAACAAAAAGGGTAACGATTCAACCGGAAACAAGTTAAGATGCTCGCCTGTCGATTACTTCACATTCAAGGAAGATATTTTAGATAAGTATCCTCTTTTCAACGACCCCAACTTGAAAAGCTTTGACTTGAATAGTTTAAACGTGGGAGCTGGAAAGGACTCACAATCATTCCAACAAAAGTTTGATGAATGCATGAGTATTGTCACTCAGTCCAACTCCTTGTTGAACTTAATAGATACCCCCAAGACCTACAAGTCTCATTCCGTGTTGAGCCAATTGCCAACGCAGCCGGTGCATCTAGCTACTCCAGCGCTGTCGCCCAAACTCACTCCGTCAGACTATATGACAGGTGGGGAAAAGATTAGGAGATCTTTCCAAGTGAACCAGTCCATGCCATTCATATATCCAAATAACAGCGATAACGGTGCTTCGCCAAAGGTTCCTTCTGCAATCGAAGAAGCAGACTCGATTTTAAGAAACTCAATCTACGAGAGTTATTCACAGAAAAAGTTATGGAAGGAGCGTCAACGGTTTATGCAGCAAGAGAGAGGACTGAAAAGCGAGTACTTCCAAGAAGACAACGACGAGTTCAACTACACTGAGGCGTTACTTGAAAAGTACCCTAATGACGCAGCATGCATCAAGTCACTCTTAGTGGTTGAACAGTTTTACAAGAAGAACTTGCAAAGGTTTTACACGTTTGTGGAAGTATTGATAGAGACGATCAAATCCAACAAGTTGGACTACAATCTCAACTTCCCTGAGATGGAGTTGAACGGAGCGACGTCGGTTCTTTCGAATCCACACATTCATCTTGGATTTGAAAAGAGTGGCGTTGACCGTGCCGCAGCCAAGAAGAAGGTCCAGTTTGTGTTGATGCTGCAACTTGAGGTGGTCAATGTCAAAGAGCTCACCTTAAAGGCAAGTAGTTCGATCTTGATATACTTGTTGAAGTGGTTCAAGGCCAGCCACGTCTTGAAGTACTATTACTTCTCGTCTATCTTGTTTGACCAGCAGTTTTTATCTGTCACACTTGACTTCATCAGCCGCAGTTTCAACAACGTCAACATTCAAAAGCTCACTGCTGAGGATAGAAGTCGGTCGGACTCTGGCGACGAAGGGTTGTCGGATTATGAAATATTGATTAACCAAAACAAAATCATGAATCCAAAGATTGTGTTGCCTCGGTTTGATTTCTTCAACAACTGCTTGAACAGATTCCCTCAAAAGTTTAATTACAAGTTTATAAACAACGACTTGATTCTGCAGATTCCCAAGGTTATTGACAATGACAACATTAACAACACCTACATCCGGAGTTTTAATGACAATTACTGTTTCATTCTCTCCAATCTTTTGAAGATTTTGAACAAGCTACTTATCAAGAACATTTCTCAGAGAATCTTCACGTTGAACGAGTTGAGGCCATCGGATCTTTTCAAGATGATTGTTGTGAATTATGACAACGAAGCCTTCACCAAACCTATTCTCAAGGCATTGAAAAAACTCATTCCGTACCAAGGAAGAAAATGGAAGTCTACCAACATGGATTTGATTTCTCAAATCTACTTGAACTTGGACCTTACTTTAAAAGACAACTGGTTGAGTGGGAAAGACTTGGAGGCAGACTTCAACAATGCCTACGACCAAGAAATAGCATTGAGAGCATTGCTCCAATTCTACAATGTCCGCAAATATCCAGAGGAGATGGCTAAGATGGGCTATGAAATCACCAGTGAGTTGGACATACCTTCTCTTAGTTTGAACGACGACGAAGTCGAGGAAGAGTTAATTTGAAAGGATGAAATCATTGGAGTGAAAGGCAGAACAACCAAGTCTTTAGTATATCTAGTTTAATATACCAAGCAGTGAAAGAAACTTGCACAGAGTATGTAGCACCAATTCTCACCCTCTAGCATTTCTCTAACATGGAAGGCTCAAGTTGTGCATCAGAGCAGTAAGACATGAAGCGATTACGTCATATAACCCGCCTTTCACGACTCAGTTTGGATTAAATCAAAGCTCCTAGTCAGTTACTCACAGCAGCTGTTAAACAAAGGTACTTCCTAGGCTACTCATCAAAGTTACCCTACAAACTATTGTACTCACCATAAAAATACCAAAACGACACACCCATAAAACAGAAACGTAAAATAGGATTAGATATATCTGTTAAATAGCTACTTGTCGGACGGCTATACTAGTCGAGTTGCTCGTCATACGGCTATTCTTTTGTAGAGCTACTCTTCGGGCTGTCAGGCTCGCAGACTGCAAACTTTTTGCAACCAACCGGATCGTGCACGCACCGATTCGGTTTGTTTGTTGAAACAATTTTTTTTTCAAAGGCAATCATCAATACGTAATGGTCAAGTTAACTCAAATCGACGACGAATCCAACACTGTTCCTAACGACTTCCCTGAAAAGGTGAACGTTGAGACTGTTGCCAGTGAAAGCGAAGAAAGCGAAAGCGACTCTGAAGACGAAGACTTTGACTTTGACTTTGAAAATGAAACCATCTACGACAGAATTGTTGCTTTGAAGGACATAATTGCCCCAGAACAAAGAGAAAGAATCTCCAGTGCCACTGAGAACGTCACTTCTTTCATCACCTCTGGCTTTAACAAGACCGGTTCTCTCTTGTGGACCTTGACTTCATCCGCTTTGTTGTTGGGTGTTCCATTGTCTTTGGCTATCTTGGCCGAGACCCAATTGAAGGAAATGGAAAACCAACTCTCCTTGCAACCAGGTGCTCAAGATGTCTTGGCCACCGGTGTTGAAGAGAAGAAGGAATAAACAGGTTGACGTTTGACTCATGAATGTGAACATGAAATGCTTGTACATATTTATAAATAAGTACAAATAGTACCAGCCATGGTGACTACATGTATGAATAAATAGATGAATTAACTAAAGAAGAGATGAAGTTGTAAAAAGCTGGCGAGGTATCGAAAAGAAAAATCTATAGCAACCGGGAGGTAGACTTAGTGTTGCGTCTCGATAATGTATTAAATGAAGAGAAAGCCCAAGAAGGTGAAAGCATAGACTCTAAGCTCTCTTGTGCTTAATCGACAATGCGTAAATGTCTAAGTAGGTTGTGATTTCGTAGATGATCTCGGTGACGAACACACTGTGGATCCCAAGGGTGAGCCCAAAGCCCATCCAACTGATTGCAAACAAAACCTTGTCGTAGTCAAAGCCGTAGATGCTGATCAAGACCTTGGAGACAAACAATTGGAAGATAGGAACAAGCATTGGGATCTGGATGTATGGGAACTCTTGGTGGGTCAAGTGGGCCAAGATAATTCTGCCCACACAGAAGGCAATGGTGCACCCAATGGAAAGAACCAAGGCAAACCCGTGGTCAGAGAGAACCTCAGGGTACGACCAAGCAAACAAGATGATGAACCCGTAGTAGGCAAAGAATGGAAGCAAGCCCTTGTAGGCGTTGTCGGTGTGTTGCTTGGCAAGGTCGGAGCTCTTGTACTTCTTCTCGTAGTAGGAGTTGACGTTTCTCATGGCGGAGATAATGTTGAAGTACAAGGAAGCCAACCCAATCACAACGTAGAAGATGGACGAGTTGATTTCGTACGCTTCGCCAAAGACACTGACTTCGGCCAACTTGTAGTTCCAGATGTCTGGACCAAAGATCCCGGTGATGATGTAGACACTGCAGATCATCAAGACTCCCTCGACAGGCCCGCTGAACTCCGACAAGAACAAAACGTGGGTGTGGTACTCTTCCCAGGTGGAGGTGTAGAAGTTGCAAACGGTAGCAAACTGAGACAACATCAACAAACCACCGTAGCCCATCTTCAAGACAGACGCAAAAACAAGGGCACCCAAACTGG
Source organism: Kodamaea fukazawae (assembly GCA_030572255.1). Lineage (NCBI taxonomy): Eukaryota > Fungi > Ascomycota > Pichiomycetes > Serinales > Debaryomycetaceae > Kodamaea > Kodamaea fukazawae. Next base: position 556,274 of record JAJLZQ010000001.1, on the reverse strand, counting down.
TGTTGATGGCGTCAATCGAGTGGTCAAACAACTCACCCAAGGGCCCACTCTGCCCGGTTCTTCTGGCGTGGCACCCGTCACAACCGTCAAAAGTCTGGTACATAAACAAGCCAAACGCATAGAAGAAGTAGCACCATCTTGGCTGACTGCTGTCCAAGTACGGATCATAGTAAAACACACAGAGCAAGTTGACCAAGACGAAAACAAGTCCCAACAAGGTCACCACGTTGGGTGCCATGCTGAGGGGGAAAATCTGCACAAAGAAGTTCCACCACCGCTTCAACAAGTACTTGGACACAATCGAATGGTCCTCCGACGCATACTTGTAGGCACGCAAGTGCTCCAATTTGTTGGTTGGAATGAAGATACCCATGCTTGAAAATTTTTTTATCTCTAAATTGATTTGATCAGTGGGGAAGCTTGCTCAATCTCGCAAATATCCTGTTAAAGGCGAAAACTGCAACAGGCTATACTAAAGTGTGGGTACGGCAACGGCGTTTTGTTGCTAGGGATTGGACAACCGACAAGTGCTGATTGTTTTACAACCTTGCTCTATCTAGTTATGAATTTTCACGTGGAGCACCCACGCGGTACGTGGGGGCACACTGTCCTCTGAAAATTCCCGTCTGGGAATAGCCTCCTAATCACGTTCCAGCATTGTTTTGGAACCGTTGAGATCGTGAAGTGTCAACGGTAACAGAGAGACAACCATGGGGAACGGGGTAATGGTTGGATTTGGGAAGTTGGCACACGAAGTTTTGGCAATAGCAAAAGTAGCAACCACCAAGTTTTACACTCTTCTCGTAGTAGAAACGAATAGACCGTTTATCAAATTATATATACACTAGATATAACAATACATAAAGCAAATCCAATAAATACTAGATTGAAAAAGAGGATTTGAGAGAGGGGAGGGGCGTTAGATTCGTTTAATCAACTTCTTCCATAGCAGATTCGACGGCAGGTTCAGAAGCAGCAGAGGTGGAGATTTCAGCCTCAACTTCGTCTTCTTCGTCAATGTTCAAACCCAAGGAGATCAATCTGTTAATTCTACCAGCGAAAGAAGATGGTTCGTCCAAAGTGAAACCAGAGGTCAACAAGGCGGTTTCGTACAACAAGGTGGTCAAGTCCTTGACGGTCTTGTCTTCGGCACCATCGGCTTCAACCTTCTTCTTCAATTCCTTGATGATGGCAGACTTTGGAGAGATTTCAAAGGTCTTCTTGGAAGACATGTAAGAGGACATGGTGGTGTCTCTCAAGGCTTGGGCCTTCATGATTCTTTCCATGTTAGCAGACCAACCAAATTGACCGGTTCTGATGGCGGCTGGGGCGTCAACCAACTTGTGGGAGACAACAACCTTTTCGACTTGGTCACCCAAAACTTCCTTCAAAGCCTTGGTCAATGGTTCAAACTCAGCAATTTCCTTTTCTCTTTCAGCCTTTTCTTCTTCGGTTTCTTCCAACTCGAAGTCCTTGGTGATGTCAACCAACTTCTTGTCTTCGAATTCCTTCAATTGAGTCATGGCGTATTCGTCAATTGGGTCAACCAAGAACAAAACTTCAAAGTTCTTGGCCTTCAAAGCATCCAAGAATGGAGACTTTTCAACAGACTTGATAGATTCACCAGTAATGTAGTAAATGTTTTGTTGGTGTTCTGGCATTCTGGTGACATAGTCAGAGAGAGAAGTCAATTCTTCAGAAGACTTGGTGGAGTTGTATCTCAACAACTTGGACAAGGCGTTTCTGTTTTGTTGGTCTTCGTGGATACCCAACTTGATGTTCTTGGAAAATGCAGTGTAGAACTTGTCAAATTGTTCAGAGTCTTCAGCAATTTCGTTGAAGGTTTCAATCAACTTCTTGACAATGTTCTTCTTGATAACCTTCATAATCTTGTTTTGTTGCAACATTTCTCTGGACAAGTTCAATGGCAAGTCTTCAGAGTCCACAACACCCTTGACGAAACTCAACCATTCTGGAATCAATTCTTCAGCTTCGTCGGTGATGAAAACACGTCTGACGTACAACTTGATGTTGTTCTTCTTCTTCTTAGATTCGAAAGCATCAAATGGAGCTCTCTTCGGAACAAACAAGATAGCCTTGAATTCCAATTGACCTTCAACGGAAAAGTGCTTGACAGCCAATGGGTCTTCCCAGTCGTTGGAGATGGACTTGTAGAAAGCATTGTACTCATCTTGGGTAACGTCAGATGGGTTTCTGGTCCACAATGGCTTGGTCTTGTTCAACTCTTCGTTTTCAGTAACCTTTTCGGTGATCTTCTTGGTCTTTGGCTTTTCAGAGTCTTCGTCTTCAACTTCTTCCAACTTTGGCTTCTTGTCTTCACCTTCTTCGACGGTTTCTTCTTCGTCAGCTGGAACTTCCTTTTCAACTTCCTTGGTGACAACCAATTGGATTGGGTAGGAAACGAATTCAGAGTGCTTCTTGACAACTTCCTTAATTCTCTTTTCTTCCAAGTATTCCAATTGGTCTTCCTTCAAGAACAATCTCAAGACGGAACCACGGCCCAATCTTTCGTTGGTTTCATCCAAGGTGACGGTAAACTTACCACCAGCGTTGGATTCCCAAATGTATTGTTCGTCGTCGTTGTGCTTGGAGATAACTTGAACGTGGTCAGCAACCAAGAACAAAGAGTAGAAACCAACACCGAATTGACCAATCATGGAAACATCAGCACCGGCAGACAAAGCTTCCATAAAGGACTTGGTACCAGACTTGGCAATAGTACCCAAGTTGTTGACCAAATCAGCCTTGGTCATACCAATACCAGAATCTCTGATTTCCAAAACCTTTTCTTCTGGCTTTGGAGTGATTCTAATGAACAATTCTGGCTCAGTCTCCAACTTGGATGGATCAGACAAAGCTTCGTATCTAATCTTGTCCAAAGCATCAGAGGCGTTGGAAATCAATTCTCTCAAGAAGATTTCCTTGTTGGAGTAAACAGTGTTAATGATCAAGGACATCAACTGAGAGATCTCAGCAGTGAACTCATGTGTTTCAACCTTAGTGTCAGACATTGTGTTTGTAATAATCTTTGGAGAATAAAGTTTTCACTTAAGAAAAAAGCACGATTTTTTCAAGCTTATATATATGTTCGACGGTTTGGACTTTGTTGCAAAAAAAAAAAAAAAGTCGGTTTTCAGAACTTGGTGGAAATCCATAGAAGGTTCTAATTTCGGTATGTTGTACACGACCCAATATCAATGTACACTATATATATGGAGAGGGCTAGTATAGAATAGAGCTCGGTGTACAAGTACGCGTGTTATAAGGTTCTGTAGTATTCTATATGGTTCCTGGGTGGCACAAGTAGATGTGACCTAGTGAGGGGTATAGTCCGGTGGCTGGTAAGGAGTACAGGTATCTTAGTCTGCTGAATGTCAAGGGACCATTCATAGAGTTGCAGCAAGAAGAGGTGATGAAGCCTGGGTTTGGATCAGAGATTCTTATTGGAGATCTGTGGCAAGATTTGGTGAGTTGCACATCTAAGTTGCGCTTTTAATTCAAGTTACTTTACAAGAGCAACTGTTATTAGGGGAGCCAAACGTTCCGATCAGTTTCGATCAGTTTCTTTGTTTCGCTTCTATTGAAACACATACTCTTCCAATTCGACCCCACAGTCAACACACCTCTTCTTGACCATGTTCTCTTGGCCCTGGATCTTCATTGGAGCAGACCAGTCGTGGACGTGTCTCTCACCCAACCCCACACCATTCCGCAACTTCCTGGTGTACTCTTCTGCTCTTGTCTTCCTTCTCATTTCTTTCAATTGCTTCTGGTACTTTTTATCCTTCCTCGCAATCTTCATACCCTCTCTCCTCTCCCATTCCTTATCTAAACCCTCTGCCGATCCCCACTTTTTCCAGGCATACTCTTCGACTTGACATCGCAAGTAAAGCAACATTCGTGAGTAACCGTGGGGGTTTGGCTTTTCGATTCGAGGAAGGAGACCCTCGTCACGGAGCTCAGGGTCTGTTAAGAGGTAGTCCTCCTTGCATTCCGTTTTGGTAAGTAACGAATACTTCTCTGGCATTTCTCTGGCACACTTGCGGCAAACGCGTACCTGGTTGAAGTTGTCGAAGATGTTTCTGTCTAGTTCAATGGAACCACACTGCTCGCACTTGGGGGCGTTCTCGATATCCATCGGGGGTGCTGGCTCCTTGACAAGCTTGATCTCTTTGACCACCTCTTCCTCTGCAGTCTCCTTGTCATTGTTGAGGAAACCACCTTTGGAGTCTTCCATGGTGGCAAAGTCAAACTCAATGTAGTCCAGTCGCCTGATGGGGGGAGGTACGTACTTGGCGTTAAAGGCCTCTTCTGAATCCTTGTTCAACCGCACGCTGTTTCCTATCGCTATGATATCCACCGGCCCGTCCTGGGGCTTCCCATATGGGTTGTGAGGCACCGGAGTCGCTGCTTTTGGCTGCAGAGGAGCCGAACTCCCTCCCTCCTTCTCCCTCCTTAACTTTTCTTGGATTTGGAGCGCTCTTTCCCGGTTCTTCTGTATCTTCAACAATTGCTCTTCAGTCAACTCTATTGCACGCCGCTTGGGCTGATCTGCAAAAGAAGCACTTATTTTGATGGAAGAGCCATCGAGGATCTTCTGTGAGCCACTTTCCGGTCTTTTGACGCCAGTAGCACCACTATTCTGTGTGTCAGCGCTGCTGGACGTATTGTGGGGGACCGATGGCGTTGCCGCAGGTATGATTCCCTTGCTTCGATTCAACCTCTCCAACGCACGTTTTCGATTCTCCTCCTAGTCCTGTTAGTACAGATTCCAAATTAGTCTCTCCGGTATACTTACTATTCTCTTCTTTTGGTCCTCTGAAAGAGCTCCTCTTGCAAAGGCCATGGTGACTGTATCCTTGCCTTACAAATGTATCGAGTTTGCAGTTTGTATCTTGCAGCTTAGGCGTCACGTGCATTTGCCGCAAAGATCAGTCTAGCCCACCACGGCCAATTTTTAAGTTCCAGATCGTACTTGACAGGAAACTAGCGGTTTGGTAGAGAAATCAGGATGATATGCTGCTAGTATGACAAGGAGTTGGTGCTATAAATATGAAAACCTCTCTGCTTTTAAATTTGGAAATGCCTTTGGTCAATAGCACGAACAATCAGATTTGGAAGTCCCCTCAAAGGTAAAGGACTCAGAACCCTTTTGCATCAAAACTTTTGCAGAATTGTTATCCTATTATAGGCCCAGAGAGGCCTACCCTGGAGTTGGTGATGTACTTGGACAAGGAACAAGGGCACACTTTGAAGGAAACGGACCACTGAGATGACTCTCCCACACCGGCTGGATGTGGAGAGGCTCACGTGCGGCTAAGTTGAAATCGCGATGGTGGCCTAAACTTTACGATTCCTGGTAACTCGTTCGATAGCATGACTACCAAGTACCAAAGGGGAGATCCCATAAGTGGTTGGAACGATGTGCCTGCGATCATGTCGCTCAGTCGGAAGAACACATCGTCGTTGAGTTTGAAGAGTTCGACCACCGAGGACGGCACACCAAAGTCAGAGGCCAGCAGCATTAAAGAGGATGCGCTGTCCGAAACCGCAGCCAGCACAGAGGAAGTACAGACCAGATTAGACCAGTTTTTTGCCCTTCCCAACACATTACCTGAGAAGGAGTTCCAACATTACAAGGTCAAGCTCAACGCTGCGTTGAAGGAGCTCAAGCCTGCACAATCCACATTTCTCTACGAGATACTCGGCAAGGTGCAGCTCTTCGTGGACTCCAAGGACCCCCTGATCAAAAAAGAGGCATTGGGCGATGTGGTGAGCTTCATGATGGTCAGTGACGGCGTCACCAAATGGTGCTCTCCATTAAGAAAGTCTATCGAAAAGTTAGATGTTTGATATTAATAAGCTGTAACAATAAGGTAATATTAGAGTCTGAGACACATACTCAGAAGTAAATGATTGTACGTAAAGGAAGTAGCGGAAATTGAATAATGGAAAATATAATAATGTAAAAGTGTAGTAGCTTAAGCAAGGTGGTGAACATCTGGCTATAGATCAAGAGTTTAAAAGTGCTAAGGAAGAAAGTCAAGATAGTCACAAGACTTCACTTTGTTAGAATACTCGCTACAACCAGAAGATCCACTATTGGACCATCCACTACACCCATCATACTGAGCAATCTAGCATTTATTGTACAATTATATACTCTACATCTTTCTTCTCTTTCCGACTTGGGCTTGGAAACCAGTCTTAATGGATGAAACAGATCTTGTGGAACCACAAGCGTTACAGCTCAAGAAATGCAATCTGTTGGCGGATTCTCTCTTCAACTCTGTGTTCATGGACTTACAAGTCTTACATGAAACGTACTCGATGATGTATCTTCTCAAGACCGACTCCATTTGCTTTGGTTGGAACTTACCCTTCAAGACCAATCTCTTTTCACCATCGATCGAACCAGAGGTACCCAATTCGGCAAACAAAAACTGTATCAAATGCTCTGGGTTTCTTTGCAAGACGGAGGAGATTTCCTGGACGTTTGCAAACAAGGTCTTCTTGGACCCTTCTCTTTGACATATTGGAGGTGGGATTCTGAATTTAGGACCCTTTCTGTCTCCAGCCAACTCTGGGTTATTTTCCTTTAAGATTGTGAAGAAACGGGATAACAATTCTTCATATGGCAAGCCGATATTGGATTGGGCAGATGCAGAGGAGCCAGAAGCACCAGTGGCAGAAGACTCAATCGATTGGTCTTCGATACCAGCTTCTTCTAATTGTTGTTCAAAATCAGTGGCTTCCAGGCTTTTGGTGGACTTCTTCTTCTTCTTCTTGATGGTGAGGTCGCCCAAGGTGCTTGACAAATCATCCACTGGCGATTCAGACGTCTCGGTGCCCTCCTCTGCCTTCTTGGACTTCTTCTTTTTCTTCAAACCTGCAAACAAATCTTCGGAACCACTGTCTGGAACAGCAGAGCTCACGTCTGCAACGTCTTCTTCAGCCTTAGCTGGCTTCTTCTTCTTCTTCTTTAAAGTAGGATCAAAACCCAAGTCTGCCATGTTGTATGAGTCTGATTAATCTATGGTAAAAATTTTTTCACCTACAGACTTTTTTGCTCTAACAAACTTTTGGTTCGTGCACTACAGCCCATTTTACCAATGTCTATACTATACAAAGAATGAATGACGAGAAGTAGAGAATGACGTCTATATGAGGAGTGGGGGCACTTTGGCCAAGGCAAAGTGAATGATTGGAATGCAGAGCAGTCTCAGAAAGCAAGACTTTTTGCTTGCAGCTAGTGATTTAATGTCTGAAGATTGGGATTGGTGAGTGTGACTCTAAAGATGATTAAGAAATCGACAAGTCTTCAGTTTTCTTGGATAACTTCTCTTGTTCAGCCTTTTCCTTGGCCTCAGCAGCGATCTTGTCTGCTTCGTAACTCTCAGTACCTGGGGTGAAGGTGATCTTGGTCTGTGCTTCGTCTCCCTCGCCAGACTCTTCGGTGGAAACCTTGTAGTCATCTTCGATGGAGAACTTCTTCAAAAACCAGGTTTCCACTTCCTCTTGGTTGTTGTATTCGGCCTCGTAGATGGAGTCGTGACCCGAGGCGTTCTTCAAGAACGGGTCAGCACTGTATTGCTCACACAACAACTCGACAATGGCCAAGTGACCATTCAAGGCAGCCCAGTGCAACGCAGTGTTACCCAACTCATTACCTGTGGCAACCAACTTGGTAGCGTCCTCCTTGGAAAGAATAGACAACAAATGCTTGACTACTTCAAAGTGCCCGTTGGCAGCAGCCATGTGGATGGGTGTGCTCAAGGTGATGCTATCTTTGATAACGGTCAAAGTCTTGGCACCAATCTCCTCGAAAACGGCAGTCAACGTTTCTAAATCACCCTCTCTAGCATCGTACAAGATGCAATCAACTTCTTCTTCGGTTAACTTGTATATTTCGTCGCTGGCCATGGTAGATGTTGTAGTTATCTCATCGCACTTTTTCATTCGATCGCTTATATAAAAGTGGTACTGCATACGGCGCTCAAGGTTTGAAATCAACTTGCTTCCTTTCACGCCATGCCCCCCAAGATAGAGGTGCTAGACGACACTCCGCCGGCCAAGAAACCAATAAAGAACCCATTTGAGCTCAAGAAGAAGAAGGTGGTGGTAAAACGAGAAGCAAAGGATGTTTATAAGGAAAGAAAGGGATTGAATAAGCTTGAGGACTGGGGGAGCACTCCTCTTGACAAACTATTCCACACTCTTGCAACCAAGATAAAAGGGCCATTGAACGAGTTGGATCTCCAGACTCTCTATCTTAGATTCTTTCCTGAGTCCAAGGAAAACGATTTGTTTGAAAAGAGATATGCTTTGGTGGACTTGTTGTTAGACAACTTGACTGAGATCCAGAGCTTGTCGGAGAGCTCTCCACCTTCACAAGACAAGAGTTTAATCAAGATTTCATTGCATGACATTAGAACTTTTAGCAAGCTTGTGAACTTGGTTATTATACATGGTATCTATCCAGTGCTAAAGGAGTTCAACGTTGGCGTGCCGATTGAGAAGCGGTTCTTAAAAGATTTTGCCACCACTAAACAAATCAAGGTGGACAGAATTGTGGATCCAACACTACAATCTCATCATAAACTTCTCAAGTTAGTTTACGACAAGTTTTTGGCCGTATTCAGCATTGATTCCGACGTCAGAGACTTGCTACTTAAGGGAACTGGGTTTTCGGACTTCCTTACTGTGGTCTTTGCCTTGATTACATTTTTTAAAGACCAGGAGGCCCTCAAAACATATAAGGGAACCATTGAAATGCTTCCAGAGACATTCGAGTTGTTTCAGACCTTTTCTGTTTTGTTATCGTCGTCTGCTCCCACACCCAAGTCCATGCCATTTAGGCTCTTTGTGATGCACGAGCTCAAACACCTTCCCACAAGAGCACCAAGAGGAGACGGTTTGGTGAGCCTTATTGAGTATGTGTTGGGTATGAGAGATGATGAGGAGGTTAATATTGAGAGGTTTGAGCACGTTGCGTCTGTGGTACTCTCCAAGCCCAAGGAAATCCCCAGCCAAGAGTACTTCACCTCAATTGGCGACCAATGCTACGACTTGCTAATTGATTTCAACAAGTCTGCCATTATCAGCTGTGTGACGCATCTTATTGATGCTTTATGGATTAAGAATAAGTTGATTGTTCAGGACTTCTTTGCCAAAAAGATTTGGGAGAGGTTTAACCCTGAAGGAGGTGCCACTGGAGAGGTTGAATTGAACAACAACTTGAACGTACTTATCTCTTTGACAAGAAATAATGCGTCTTCTGACTTGCTTGACTTCCTTATTGGCCCCGTGCTTTTGCCTGTCTGGACCTTCTATGTCTTCTTCAAGACCAACAATCAACCCGTTGACGTTGTGCAAAACGTGCTAGTCAGCTACTTCACTATCACTAACGAACCAATAGAGGCGCTAGATCAAATTGCAAAAAATTTATTGTGGGAAAACTCGTCTTGGCAGTATGAATTTGGTCCAAACAAGTTAGTTCACATTGTTAGACAACTGGCGAGACCTTCCACCTCAAAAGAATTAAAAGTGCAAGAGTTCTTGAAGGCATTGGAGAAGAATGGAGATATATTTGTTGGACTATTGTCGGAACTAGATGAGGATGTGATCCAGAAACTTTTTGTGAAGTTACTTGACAGATGGTTTAGTGGACAGAAGTCAGAGGCTGCCATTGATGAAACAAACCCATTCATCGTATTGGTCGATTTACAGCTCTTGGAGAAGATTGGCTCAAAATTCAACGATATTCTTGCCAGGACTCCTCAGGAAATGTTAGAGATCTTGCTCAAGTTCTTAAAACTGGAGCATTTGACGGCTGGGGGTAGACCAACAGACGAGGAAGTTGATTCCGACGACGAAGATGAAGACGACATCTTGTCTCAATCATTGCCAAGCATATTGGAGTTGTTATCGACTATCTTGTCTGAGTCTGAATTGCAATTGGACTCGGCAAGCTTTGAAACTCTAGGAAAAATCAAAGATGAGTTAAAGAAGTTGGAGAAGAATGGACTACTGTCGGTGTTGACAAACTCCTCAAGAGCATTACATGACAGAATTGAGCTCTTGTTGAGCGAAGACAAAACAGTGACGTTGTCAAAGAAGGATTTGGACGAGAAAACACTCAAGCGTGCTATTGTCAGCTTGAACGACCCACTTGTCCCAATACGTGCTCATGGGTTGCACTTGCTTAGGACGTTGATTGTCCAGAAAAGTGAAGTGATCACGCTTGATTTCGTTATCAACTTACATTTGGTACAGTTGACAGACCCAGAACCTTTCATCTACTTGAACGTCATCAAGGGCTTGGAGAGCTTGCTCGAGTACGACCAAACCTCAGTCTTGAAAATCTTATTGCAACTATACTTGGACGAAAAGTCAGAAATAGACACAAGATTGAAGATTGGAGAGGTGATCTTGAGGTTTATCCAGAACTCCAATGAGCTATTCTCTGGAAACTCAGCCAAAGAAGTGGTTGGAACTATGCTTCAAGTGGTACGCAGACGTAGCGATGGAGAAGAACTTGATTCGAGGTTAAGAATGTCAAGCATGAGTTTACTAGGAATATGCTGCAAAACCAACCCTCTCGGTTTTTTTGGCAGCTTGCCAGATATCTTGGACTGTGCCGTTGGTATCTTGCAACTCGAGACTGACAAAGAACAAGCAATCATGAGACGAAGCGCCATCGTTTTGATCCATGACTTGATCATGGGAACTTCATCCACAGATAAGGTGGAATTTCCAGCAGAATATAGATCCAAGGTCTACACCTTGCTAGTATACGTCAAAGACACAGACAACGATGTCTTGGTGAGAGAGCAAAGTGAAAGTGTGCTTACTAGCATCCACGAACTTACAGAATTAGCGTTTGAGGAAAGCAACGAAGACCGAAAATTAGGAGGTATATAATCTTATAGACATTTTTAAGCGGTGGTTCTTTGAGCGGTGTTGTTGGCGTACTTACCAGTCTTGTAGTCCCAGTAGAAGGTCAACTCCTTAGGAACGGAGTCTGGGGTCTTGCAAACTTCAGGAATGTCAAAGTCGAGTCTGCTCTTGACGTAGGTGTTGTAGTCACTCAACTTACAAGAGAAACCTGGACCATCGTCGCAACCAGGAATTGGGACGACGGCGTCGTTGATGACGTATCTGACGTAGGTTTCATTACCACAGGAGTACTTTTCGGTGATGAAACGGCCACCCATTGGGGTGACGTCGACGTGGTGGTAGGAGTCCTTGAACTTGACGGCGGTGTTGGACATTGGGGTGGTGATGTTGTGCAAGCCCAAGGCAGAGGCAAACAACTCAATGTCAGTGTCGTGGGTGAAACTCAACCACAACTTGTTGTCGCTGTCTTCGTTCAACAAGGCCAAGGAGGCGTTCAATTGGATAGCACCTGCGGCTTGAGCGTTGTAGCCACCTGGGCCGGAGTTGTAGTAGAACATCAAGTCTTGGGTGTAACTGTAGGTGACAAACTCGTCACGGGTGAAGATTTGGCAGAATGGAGAGGCACCGGCCCAACTCAATTCGTAGGCACACAAGCTGAAGAGGTTAGGAACATCAGCTGCAGTGACGTTCAAGCCTGGGTTGGCCTTGGTGAATCTGGAGACAATGTTTTCGGCCCAGGTCTTTGGGAAAGCATTGACGTAGGAGCTGAAGTGGGTGGAGTTCCAGGCTGGACATCCCCATCTTGGGACCAACGAGTTCAACCCGTAGGTGGCGTTTTCACTGAGGATAACTGGCTCATACAAGGACGAGTTGCCAAAGTCAGTGCCCAAGAACCCTTCGGCAAAGTACAAGGCGGTTTGCTCAACTCTGGCGGAACCAGCAATGAAAATTGGCAAGGTTTCGTTCTCATTGTACAAGGAGTTGTACTTCTGTCTGAAGTTGGCACCGGCCTTCCAACCAGTAGCAAAACCAGTGTAAGGACCTGGGGAGTTGAGCGGGGTGTATTCGTACTCGTAGAGGGAGTCGTCCTTGACAAAGTATTCGTAGTCGTTCAAGAAGCTCAAGTCTCCGGTGAAGGTGCCGTTGTAGGACTTCAATCTCTTGACCAAAGCAGCAAGAGACAAACCTGCAGGAACACCTGGGAATCTTTCACCGTGTCTCATCAACAATTGAACCTGTTCAAGCTTACATTGTTCTGGGATGTCGGTGGAGATACCGTACCCTGGTCCTTCGACGTAGGGCCCGGCAGCAGCCAAGAACTGAACAATGTCATACTGTTGCGAGTTCGCTAAGAGAGGCGATGCGACGTTTTGGGCAAAAGTGGCGGCTGATAAACCCTGAGAAACTAATTTTCCAATGGCAACCATTCTGGACTAGTTTTGTTGTAGTTTGAATGGTATCCAACGAAGGAATTGCTCCATTTATATACTGCCAAGTGCATAAGCGCAATCTCAATTGGAAAACGTGGTTACTGTCCCCGGGCCAATCACACACCTGTTCCGGTGTCTCGATGTTGCATCTCGTTCGCCCAAATCGGAACGGAAGGATAAACGGCGCATGCAGGATATGCATTAAATGAGGTCCAAACGTCAAAAACGGGGAACTCCATGCCCGCAAGTCATGGTCCTTGTACTGATAAGGAGACGGCTACTGCTTGTGTGTGGAGGGCATGGATGAGGCCCAAGTATGGCTCTAGCACACCCCAGGGTCAGTGTGTGTTTACTCCATGAAGTTCCGGCTGATTCCCACGTTTCCTAGTCTGATGGGCCGATCTCCCCTATTCAAGACGTTTCCTGAGTCAAAATTCACAAAAATTGCTTGACATGCGCATGTTGAAAACAATTTAAACTTGGGTAGTGAGGAGTCGGGTAATTGCAACGCATGTACAGTACGTTACAGAGTTTACCGGAGTCAAACTAAAGTGGAGTATCGGAGAGATAACCAATTGTAACCTTGCAAGAGGCTAATTGAAGCACAATAGCTAACCTCGTATCAGCACCGGCAGCCGTTTGTTTGCACCAATTGTGACAATTTGACCAAAGACGGATGCACATAAGCCCCAGATGGCTCACCGGAAGCATTCGAATTAGCGAGAGCTGCGTTGCATGGTCGAAATACTGCTCCCCAGTGCAGCCTCTCAGCTCAAAAAGCGGCTTTGTGACAGCCTTCGGCAACGTGCCAAATTAGACTTCTGTTTTTGGGACTTGCGCATCTTGGGTTTCTAGAAAACTAGGAGCTTGGCATGTTGCATTCCGTAAGGTAAACTCTATTCTGGTGAAGTAGTACCCTTCGTGGATTTCCAAACTGAAATCGATCTGTTTGGCATCCAAACGACCTTTCCGTAGATGGCTTCAAAATTGTGACTCTTACACTAGTCTGGTGTCACAAATCTCGGTAGGAAAACGTGGGGATCGACCTCAACAGCTCGCAAATCATGGGGAGATTCAATATCTGCTAGGTGCTAAAATGGAGTAAGAACTGTCTTGGCGTTGAATTGTTCTAAACCTTCTTTGCATTAACTTGGGAATCTTGATTTAGATACTGCTTGTGTTGAGGAGTGTATCGTAATACCTGAGCAATGAAGTGGGTGAAACAGGTCGACTGGACTTATTCGAATTCTATGAGACCTGGAGTACTCTCTGTTACCAACAGATTCATATCAGCCTGTTCGGCTGCAATCTCAATTGCATTAAAGATCGAGAATTGCACGAAGGCTTTTTAGAACTGCAACATCTGATGTGGTCAAGCCCACCCGTAAAGGTGAAAGTATAGCTCTTTCTGGCGTAGTTGTTTTTGCGACCGGGGAAAACGGTTTTGATCAGCAAACGGTCGATCAACAATAAGGGTTCTTGGTGCTGATCGTAAGACAACGTTTTTGAATAGATATCTAAGTAGTACCGATGAAATGGGTCATAATTTCAAATAAACGGGTTTTACATCCACTGCCCGTATTCCGTGTATTTCGGCTCCTTCTCTCTGGGTGCAATGGTCATGTCAGACTCGTTTGTCGATGAAGGCAGTGTCAACAAGGTTCCTCGGTGAGGCTGTGAGGGCTGAAGCTATAATCCCGATAATTCAAGCGGTGCCATGAGCGGTGCCTTTGTGTGGTGCCTTTGCGTGGTGCCTTTGTGTGGCCCTTGAGCGTTTGTCTTGGCCGAAAGCTAAACCAAACTTCACCATAGCCTCTTTTGCCACATCTGGTGGGATGCAGCAAGTCCCGGTTTCGGTGTTTTGCAACCAACCGCAGCAAGTATGCGCAGCAGAACCGTTGGATTGAGGAGTGCAGGGTAAAGTAGAGCAGCCGGTTTCCTTAGTATGAGATGGGCGTGTGGCGTAGTTGGTAGCGCGTACCCTTAGCATGGGTAAGGTCTCGGGTTCGATTCCTGACTCGTCCATTCTTTTTTGTTGCAAATGCCAAGGCATTTTTTTGAAAACGTTTCGGGCTGGCAATCGAATTGTCCGAATTGTAGAGAGATGTACCGCCCCATGAGTCTAACTTCGATGTACAAACCAATAAAGTTCATATGCGTTATCCGTATGCATTCGCTCGTTGCTTGCAGCGTGACTGTGGATGAAGCAAACTCAGCCACCCGCTACTTCTCAACCGGCTCTCCACTGCCTAAATAGGCCTGGAGTCTATTGGCTGACTGAAAGCACTGCCCTTTCACTTGGTGGACTACCAGTGCTCCAGATTATTCCTGCTCACAAAACGCATGAAGGCAACGCTACTAAGCCCTTGCTGAAACACTTGCAACACTCTACGAGACGGGATTGCACGTATGCGGCGCGAGGCGCAGGTTGCAAAAAGATACCTTTGCTCCCAATTGTTCGGCATATAAGCAACAATACTCGGGAATCACTACAAGATACCGTAGAAAGGTGACCAAACAAAGAACTTAGTTCAAGTTAGGCGGCCATTGACCTCGACTGGCACGGCAACGGCTACCATCTGAATTTGGTTTGTGTTTGTAGATGGTCACCCCTTGTTGCTGTCGGCATTAAAACGGTCTACCACGGAGTAGGCTGTCGACCTTCTACAGTCATTGAGTGGGTCTACAGGAGGAGGCAAACTCTACTTGAAGGAGAGCCAGCAGAAACTGGTCATCGTGTCACGCTGTAAATGCACTTTTGGGGGTTGGGCTTGTGTAATTGCAGCAACTCCGTCCGTGTGCTCGCCGCAGCTAAAGCCGCGCGCAATGGAGCCCATACCGGTCTCGTAAACAATTGTCCCGTCTCTCTAAAAAGGGGTGGGGAACTGCCTATTGTCAAACGTGACGTCTTAAACGGGAAATCCAAGGATACCACCAGAGCTGGCAAATGTATAAATACTGGAAGAAAAAGCCATTATTCAATCTTTATTAATTTACATATCCCCAATGTCCGATGCAAAGACTGATCCGTGGTTGATTGCCGAGGCCGTGCAAACAGCATGGTTTGGTTTCATTTTAATATTCAGTTGGCTGCTTTTCTTTGTAATAAGAAGGCGCTCAGCTAACTTGAAGCCAATTTATTGGTTCTACTTCTACTTTACCATTTTTGTCTTAGTGAAGTTGCTTGGAGGCATTTTTGGCATAATTGTCTTGAGTATGGATAATTTCAATTTGGGTGATTACATCGGTGCTTATGTGTTAAGTTCCATCTCGCTTGGTTTTTTGACCAAATGCATGTTCCCGTTCCTTGAGTGGTACTACGGGCATGACGACACTTATGCCGAGAGCAAGGACGACGAGTTTGCTGGTTCTCCAGTAAAGAAAAAGTTGCCAAAATTGCACCCATTCAGAATTATGACGGTGGTCTTGCTTGCAGCCATTATTATTAACGCAGTTGGTGCTAATAACGTAGCTCAACAAGGAAAGCCTTCCCCCCTCAGTAAGGCTGGTGCTGTGTTGTTTTTGGCTGTCAATGTTCTTTTGGTTGGTGTCTTGGTGCATTTGTACTTGACCAGAGACGAAATGAGAATCATGTTTGCTTACAGTATTCCAATCTCAATTTTGTTAATTGCAAGATGTGCTTACAGTATCTTGGTCGCGTTCAAGGGTGTTGCTTTCGGCGAAGATTCCATCTCCAAGTACACTTACCTTTTTGGTGACTACAAGTACTACACTTTTATGGTTCTTTTGCTTGAGGGTTTGGTTTCCATTGCTTTGATAGGGATGATGTTTAGATTCTCCCAAAAATTCAATATGTGATAATAATTTTAATATACTAATTGTGAAGCATCGTGGCACGTAGACAATGGTTGTTGTACTGGAGACTCCTTACGAAAATGTTGAATAATAGTTTCACGAGGTACTCATCGAACTGCCAACGTGTACGGCTCTATTTGTAGAATCATCCAGGGGCAGGACAAACTTCCTTTGGTTGGATGAGATGCCGGTATTTGCAGACTAACAATGCGATGGGAGCGCAAGGGTTTTATCGGAGAAAACGTGTACATGTTTGCCGAATCTAGTTGGACGACACTTGACTGAAGCGAAGACTCATGTCATGCCAGTTGATTTGAAATCAGCCTACCGCCAAGTTCATGAGCTCTGTCTTAATTCCGATGGTGGTTTGCAGTCAATTTGGTGAGGCTGATTATAGGTTCAAGTGGATGTCACAAGTTCAGCGTTAATTCCGAAACTGATTAGAAAGCAAGCAGTTCGACGAGTTCACATGGCGTGTTAGAAAACTTTGCGTTAAAACCGACAGCCCATGGCATGACTGTACTTTTGCAGCCTCTTTGAAAGGTTCTTGAGCTCTGCGTTAACTCCGGCCGTGATTTGCAATCAAGTGCAGCAAACAGTTTTGCACCTTCCCTGCAAACTGCTTGTTCGGTTTTATCGCTACAGCGATCAGGTGATTAGTAATCTGCGCAAAGACTACCATACACTAGAGAGATCAAGTATCCAACAAAAGCATACTATGAAGCGCGTCAAAAGGGGACGTCATGCCAACCTGCTCTCATAATCTTGAGAAAGAACACGGAATGACTGCCATTAAAAGTCAAACTACGGTGATTAGATGATGCTTTTGGAGAGCGACCCTTTTTTCTTTTTTTGGCGCCATAAAACCGGTACGCGGCAATGATTACTAACAACTAGCAAGCTGACGTAACCACATCTTGAAATCACTGGAGTATAAATTGCAGCAAATTCACCGTTGAACAAGTCAGTATTCAATCAACAAAAATGACAATTCCAACACCAAGAGTTCCAGGTCTCGACTACTATCTTCCACAGCAAGAATTTCCAGCCTCTGAAGCTGTCTCTGATGACGTTAAGGCATTGCCTAAGTTGTTTCAGCCATTGACCATTAGGGGATTGACGTTCCCTAACAGATTGGGTGTTTCTCCAATGTGTATGTACTCTGCCGATGACAACTTTGAAGTGACTCCATTCCACCTTGTGCACTATGGGTCACTTGCAACCAGAGGTGCAGGTTTGGTTATCGTGGAAGCCGCTGCCATTGCTCCCGAAGGAGCCTTATCTCCACACGATGTGGGTATCTTCACTGACAAGCAGGCTGAAAAATTCAAGCCTATTGTTGATTTTGCTCACGGGCACAAGCAACTCATTGGTATTCAGATCGGTCATGGTGGTAGAAAGGCAGGTGGCCGTCCTTTGTGGGAACACTTAGAAGACATTGTTCCTGAAAGCCAGGGAGGTTGGCCAACCAAGACTGTGGCTCCATCCGCCATCCAATTTAGACCTCACGGTAACTACCCTGTTCCAAACGAGTTGACCACAAAGCAGGTCAAGGAGATTGTGAAGAAGTTTGGGGACGCTGCTCAGAGAGCCATCGAGATTGCTGGCTTTGACTTCATTGAGATCCACGGTGCCCACGGTTATCTTATCACTGAATTCTTATCTGCCAATTCGAACAAGAGAACTGACGAATACGGTGGATCTTTTGAGAACAGAACTAGATTTGCTTTAGAAGTCATTGACGAAATCAGATCGAGAATCCCAAAGTCGACGCCGCTCTTCATTAGACTTTCCGCTTCCGAAAATGTTGATAAGCCCGAAGCTTGGACTATCGACGACACCATCACATTTGCTAAAATCATTACCGACAGAGGTATTGATGTTATTGATGTTTCTTCTGGTGGTAACAGCTATGAACAAGGTGCCAGATCCGGGGTTAGCAAGGACAAGGCAAAGAACCCTGTT
The DNA here is from genome assembly GCA_030572255.1 of Kodamaea fukazawae. NCBI lineage: Eukaryota > Fungi > Ascomycota > Pichiomycetes > Serinales > Debaryomycetaceae > Kodamaea > Kodamaea fukazawae. Next base: position 538,143 of record JAJLZQ010000001.1, on the reverse strand, counting down.
CACGAACCCCTTGCCCGCAAGCTTAAGGCCGCTCTTGGCGATCGTGTTCTTGTTGCATGTGTTGGAGATCTTGGATATGACGGAAAGATCACCAACGCTTTCTTGGAAGATGGCGTTTTCGACATTGCCCTTGTTGGAAGAACCTTTTTGAAGAACCCAGGTTTGACCTGGAAGTTTGCCGACGAATTGGACGTTAGACTTCGCCATACCAACCAATATGGCTGGGGATACTATCCAAAGAGGGAAGGTATCATTGAATTGATTGAAAGAACCAAGAAGTTGGACGTCAAGAACTAGATATTAGACGTATATAGATGAACAGAACAGTGTTTAAACTTTCAAAACGGTAGATTGTATTATTTCCAGAGAACTCGCTTCCCGTTGATAACGCAATTGTAGGTGTTTCTGCAACCAAGCCAACACCCACAGCCATAACAAAGTGGCTACTTCGGCTGTGTGCGTATTGAAAGCTCAACCAGCAACCATCACATGTTCAACTTTACCCTTTTCATTTCTTTCACATTGTGAGATATCAATGGTGGTACTACAGCTTGACAGAAAGCAAAAACTTGGTCGGACAAAGCTCTGGTGTACCCCAAATTACTGTTGGCAATCACCACCACCCCTGTTCGTAGCAGCTCAATACGGCGCAAACTTTAAACTTTATTTGAAGGTGTGCTACTCCAGTGTTAGCTCTATCTAAACATCTTATCGTCTATCTTTAATCTAACTTCTTAAAGGCTTCTAACGACATGTGTTATGCCACTCTTGGTGCAAAATCACGCAACGATTGGAGAGAGCACATGCACGTTGTTTTCGGTCCATTGGCTGCAAAATTTCTCCGCACCTCCATCTGATCAAGTGAAGACCAACATTTACAGGGTGCTACGGGTACCACGAGTGAGGTGACTTGCTATTTCTGAGAGTTGGCGGAAGCGGAGAGCTGTACTGAAGTGAATAATGTTTCAAAAGTGAAGTTACCAAACTAAGTAAGTTTCCTTCCTATGTTGGCTACGGTTTCAGCTTTGATTGCGAAGCCCAACACACCTCAGAGGCAGCAACTCAGAAACGTGGGGTTGCACCGAGGAGCATTGCTGAGACAAGATTGAAGTGGTTTGCCACATAATCAGGCTATTTTGAAGTGTTACATTCGGACCCCACTGCCCAGGCTCTTAAGTTGTGGTTACTTTGTTGTGTGTGTAAACGGCTTTTCGCAACTATTGTCAGCGGAGTTGAGTGTGCAGACGAGAAGCAAGGCGACTTGTTTCAACGAAGACCCTGCTTACGGCCACAGGTCCGCCTCCTGTAGCGTTTTGCACATGAAAGCAAAGGGGAAGGTACATTCACATGAGGCTCAAGTTTCCTTTAAGCTCCGAAGGTCTTTGGGTGTCGCTAGCTCCTTCTTTTTTTTCGCAGCTCGACGGTCGACTTGCATTTCCGCTTCGGGTACGCGTTCTTGGACGGCTAGTTTTGGTAACCATGTGAAAGGCTGTTGAGTCATGTGAACATAATGGGGGATGGGACCATGTGAAAAGGGAGGCAGTGGAGTCGAAGCGCGCTGCATGGTACTCCGAAGATCCATTCCCTGCAAGATACGGAGTAGAATGTCCGCCTTTACTCCGAGATCTGGGTCAGAGGATGGCCGGAGATGAAGTTGGGCCCCAACTGTGGACCAGTTTTGGACAAGTGTACCCTGCGGCGGAGGCGGGGAGGAGGGGGTAGCATTTATTGTTTCCGTATCTGTACCCAACGCCTTGGGGGAACAAGGGAACCAGTTCCGTTATCTGCTTACCCAGGCATTAAGCCCTGTCTACAGGGACCTTGTACAGTATCGGCGGACTATTTCGGTGTCCCCAAAATTAAAGTTGGCAATTGACGGTACTAGTCCGGTCAACCCCCAACTTTTCCGTAACATGCATGATATAACGTCTCAGCTGATCCCATGGCGATTGTTTACGTCGTAATACAGGCTCAAGTCTGCATTCACCAGACTGTCAAGGTTGTTGGGCCCGCCAAGAGAGAGCGACCCCCCTCCCCTCCCTGCCTCTGGTTTAGTCCTGGCTACCGTGTTTCGCTCTGCGTATCCGCTACCGAAATAAATTAGCAAGGATTAATTAGGCAGTAATTTTTTTTTCCTTCAATTTTTTAACCTCTTTCTTGTCCTCCAATCATTTCGAGCGCCCCTTGGGAAATAAAAGCACACACAAAAGGCGTCGAGCTTTCCTAACCAGGAGTTTAAAACACATTTTCTTTTCCCAACATCCAGCCTTGTGCTTGTACGAAGCACTTCTCCAGGTACAAATGACATGACTTCTATGATGTCAGCAATCTCACATGTAATCGTGGCAATATTGTACATGAACAAAAACCTTATAGCGATTCTTATCCTGCGCCACGCGTCTGCGTAGAAGGAATATTAAGAATAATAACGGAAATATAAGCTACCCAAGGGAACAGTAACCGAAATTGTTGTGTCCGTTTTGGCAACCCACTCGCACAGATTATTTTTTTCCGTCGGCTTTAGCTCCAAATTAAGCATATCCATGGATATTTGTTGGCTCTTTTTATTTTCGGTTTTATGAGCAAACACAAAACTCCAGGAGAGGAGAACCAAGTGGAGGGACAACGACAAAAACCGTTCTCAACAGTATTGCGCTGGAACAACTGGCGCAAGCAACAAAGCCCACGGCCCCAGGGTTCCCTCCACCGCCTGCATTGCGGTCACTCAAACTCTCGAGTCATCCGCATTTGCTGCTTTTCACCCGTATCCACTACCCCGTCCGTCTCCCCCTCCACCCTCTCGACTCCATTCCCGTTCGACGGCTCGTCATGTACAACAAACTGTCATATTTGCACAATGACCCCTCCACAAACTCAAACTTTCCGTTTCTTCTTCCAACCTTAATTGGGATATTTTCCTCTTAAAACAATTTGGTACACACACCTTTGTTTTAACGCTTTTTTTTTTTTTTTTTTTTTTTCCTCCTACACCAAGTTTATCGGGTAACTAAAACGAGAGAGATCATTTAAAAAGGACGTTTAGAGGTTACTTTATTATTCCAACAAGATTATTTGAAAAAGGGAATGTATAATATACAAACGATGGTCGGACCCCCACCTCACCATCAAGGCACACACAAGAAGGATGTGTTACCACCACCGTCGCAGATCTTTGGGCTGGGACCACGCGGTGGCCTTGGCCCGCCGTCGATTGGACATACACAGGGGTCGGTGCCAGGTGGCCAAGCACAACAACCACAGGCGCAACCGCAACCACAAGCGCAAATACATCATGGACACAGCCATGGAACACTTCCTCCTGCTCATGGTCAACCTGGCGTTGCCACACAGTTTGGACCTGGAGGGGTTTATCATGGCCCGGCTGTACCTCAGCTGACACCGCAACCCGTTGGAGCTGTTGGAACGCATGGGTACCCCTACCAAGGGTATGCACAGGCCGGGCACAGCCAAGGGCCCGCTGGACCACCGGGCCACCCTCACCATGTTGCCGCCCAGGGCCAGATGATTGGCGTTCCCGTTGTAAACAACACATCTGTCAACACCCGCCGGGGCCCTTGGTCTCCCATCGAAGATAAGAAGTTGTTGGACTTGATTGCCATCTTTGGCCCCACCAACTGGGTCAGAATCCTGAACTCTTTGGCTACGAGAACCCCAAAGCAATGTAGGGAGAGGTACCACCAGAATTTGAAGCCTAGTTTGAACCGCTCGCCAATCACCGTCGAGGAGGGCGAGTTGATTGAGAGCTTGGTGGCAAAATACGGCAAGAAGTGGGCGGAAATCAGTCGTCACTTGAACGGAAGAAGTGACAACGCCATCAAGAACTGGTGGAACGGGGGAGCTAATAGACGGAGAAGGGCAAGTTTGGCTGAAACCGGCACTGGCGCCGAGTCCACCGGCGCTGGAGCATCAGCTGCTGGCGACTCGGCAGGCTCCGCAGAGCCTGAGGACACCGACGAGCCATCTACAGCCGCCGCTTCCTCTGGCACCGCGGCCTCGGCCGCCTCTGCCACCACCGGTGGAGCTACGGGATCCCCCACGCCGTCCTCAAAAACTTCTTTTTCTGAGCAAACTAATTCGGCGACGGCACCGGATGAATCAACTCCATCGACGGCAACCCAAGCTTTGACGGCAACAGCCACCCAGCCATCGGCGGCTTCTGCATCGGGAGCAGCCACTCATCCTCACCCGCCCCACCTCCCACAAATTCTCTTCAACACATCCATGTTTAAAGAGAGTACCGTGCCAGGTGTAACTCTCCCTCCAATCCACGCAAGACCAACAAACAGATCCGCCAGTTTCGACAACAACTCCGAACAGTTCCAAGCGCCATCCATCACTACACTCCCCCCGCTCTCCAACAAGAGAAGACTTATCGACGACCCCCAGGGCCGCAGACACTCGACGGCCGTGTACCCACACCACCACGGACACTACCCCTTAATTACCTCCTCCCACCCTAACTTAACATCTGTTGTGGCCAACTCGGCCGCCCAGCAAGGCACTACAGGCCAAGTCACCCCTCCAAACTACGGATCGCCCTTATTGTTATCGACCCAGGTGCTGAGAAACAACTCCATCTCGCACTTTGAATTCCTGGGCTTGAACTCCACCAACAACTCCCTGAGACGTTCTTCCCTGATTGCGCCAGACTTCTTTCCAAACCCATTAAAGGATGCGAACCCAGGCACTAGCAGCGGGCTTGCAGGTGCAGGCGCTATCGGAGGAGTCAACCACAAGCGTAATATATCCCAAAACCTGTTTAATCTGCCGGTGCTCACTCCCTCCACGAGGTTCTCTGTGTCGTCCGCCACCTCCATTCTACCACTGACCCAATATTCAAACAACACTTCCCCGTTGAGCAACTTCAACAAGAACACAAGCACGTCGAGCTTACCTGAAAAGAAGGACGTTGAGATGGAAGAGGAGGCTCCAGAAAAGAAAATGGCTGTATCGTCACTTATTGATTGATCCATTGATTGGATGTAATATACTAATGTTAGACATGTCCTGTAGCGTGCATCTCTCTTATCGTTGCTTGCCAGATCCACCGGGGAGTAAACACCGTAAATGTGCCTCCCGTCCCGCCTTGCCGACACCTCCACTGCCTGCCAGACCCATGGCCACCCCCACCGGCCCTGCCCTGGTTCTAGAATCGGCCAAATGTCGATTTCGCCGAGCAGACAGTTATCGGTACTGCCCTCTACTCCTCACCTCGTTCCTCGGTTGATCGTTCGCTAGGATCGGTTCGGCCCAGAGCTGTTCAACGGTGTTAACTGTTTTCTTGATTAATGAGTGCTCATAATAAAACCTTACACAGCACAGTCAAGTCTGGCCATGTATCTCGGCAAAAGATGGGCAAAACGTTTTTGAGGTACCCTGTTTGAAGGAGTTATACGAGATGGCTCGTAAATGTACTATCGGGAGATGTCATCTAGCTGAGGTCGCTTCCAGTTACTGCTACAGTATAGGTGGTGCCATTTGCAGCATTCAAACGGACTGAGGTTTCGCCAGAAACGTCCCCAAAGCAGCCACTCTGCGGACGTTTTAAAGTTAGAGTAAACATCCCAAGTTAAGACTTCTCCGCTGGCCTCTCCAAGGCTAATCCCTGACAATACAGCGTCGGTTAGAGCCGGGCTACTGCAACGATATGCTCGCTGCATACCGAGCTTAATACAAGAAGCACAACGCCAGTTATGAGTGGATGTAAAATATCTTGTTTGAAACGCAGGGTGACCATTGGGGGCAAACTGGTACCATGAATGCGTCTGCGTGGCCGTCCACCTCGAGTATGCTACGGTTGTTCTGTTGTCAAATCTGGGACTCTGCGGAGTTGATGTGCCGAATGTGCAATCCAGCTACACAAATTACAGCCGCTGCCTGTTGGGAACCACCAGACAGCGCATATCCACGCCACTTGGACGGATAAAACTCAAAAGCTCGCCTGAGTCCAAGAATTTCTATAACCTCCAACTAAGTTGGAGGTTCCTGCAGTCTTTTCACTAATTGGGTCAGAGTCGCCATCCTTGTCCAGTATCCACTGCCATAATAGGTTGCCCTTCCCACAGATATCAAGAAAACCAATCATGCTTGCTGCTGTCCAAATAACTTAAATCATCTGTCAGGCAACTTTAAAACTTGCATTCTAGATTGCTAGTGCAGTTTGCAGACTTACTCACCACTCTTACATGCTCAGTTCAGTCTTGAATGCCTAGCTTAGCCGTGTATGGTATCCTCCAGCACTTGAGTTCTCGCTACACTCCAACTTTTGTCGCTAACGATACTGAGGAGCCGCTGGCGCGGTCCGCTATCTCTCGCAGTCAGGCGATCGCTACAATGTGCACACCCACAAATCGCACAATTCGAACAATCGATACATTCGTTATTCGGTATTCGGTATGACACTCCAGACCTCGCTCGCCACCATCGGCAGCCAGCAGCATCAGATGAAGCAATGCCTATCTGAGAACAATCTACTTCAGGCACTCAAGCATTGCTCCAATTTCCTCAATGAACTCCGCACATCCTCCCTCTCCCCCAAGGAATACTATGAAATCTACATTGTAATCTTTGACCTGTTGGAACACCTATCAATCCATCTAACCCAACAAAACGAAAAGAAAACCGCCAAGGGCTCCGTCAACTTTCTTCCTGATCTATATGAGATGGTTCAGTATAGCGGGAACATTCTTCCTCGTCTTTACTTGATGATTGTTACAGGAACAACCTATATGGCCACCCAAGGAGCACCGGCAAAGGACATCATGAAGGACTTGATTGAGATGTGTCGAGGCGTTCAGCATCCAATCAGGGGTCTCTTCTTAAGATACTACCTTGCTCAAAGAACCAAAGATCTCTTGCCAATTGGCAATTCGGTCGACTTTAACGAAACAGTCGACTTCTTGGTCTCGAACTTTATTGAGATGAACAAGCTCTGGGTTCGTCTTCAGCATCAAGGACACTCTCTGGAAAGAGAAATGAGATACAAAGAACGTAAGGAGTTGAAGATTTTGGTGGGTTCCAATTTGGTTAGGTTGAGCCAAGTCATTGACGAATACACCGAGGACTCATACCTGAACATTGATTACTACAAGACCCGAATTTTTGGCTTGATCACCGAACAAATCATTCAATGTCGTGATTTGTTGGCTCAATCCTACTTAATTGACGTGTTGATTCAGATTTTCCCTGACGAATTCCATTTTGCCACCTTGGACCAACTCTTGAACGGCGTCTTTGTGAATTTACATCCAAACTTGCAAAAGAGCGAGTTGGTGTCTACGTTGATAGATAGATTTGTCACATACCATGAAGATTCCCCGGCTGCTCCGGATTTGTTCAGTTCCTTCTGGTCCTACTACCTCAAGGTGTACCAAGATCTTCTGATCGAGGAACACTCGGCTATGTTGCAACTGTTCATCAAGTTGACATTGACATACGACAAGGAGTACACAAACCTTGATACTATCTACAAGTTTGCATCGGAGAAGTTAGTCGACGAGGACAACTCCCAATTGTGGTTGGAATTGTTGATTGTTCCTATCGAATTCTTCCCATCCATTAAGCTGCTTTTCAAGTTGTCTTTCTTCCATGAACTCTACTTGAGAGTAAGCAACTCAGAGCATCAAAAGAGAATTTCCTTGGCCATTATTGACAAGCTAGGCGACGAAAAGTTTGAGAACACCAACGAGATTGATGGTATCTTTAAGTATTTGTTGGTGTTGATTAAGGACACCACAGTTCCATCTACTGGCCTGGACCTAGGAGTTGTTGAAACTCTTACTGCCAAAAACGAAATGAAAATCACACAGACCTTCCTTAGCAATCAGGAGAAGATTTGCAAGGTTATTCACAGGATCGACTCCAAGGATCCTTTCAAAAGCATCCAAAACCTTCTTTACATTAGAAAGAAGTATCTCAACAAACAAGTTCAAAACATCATCTACACCTACCCTACATTGATCAACAGAATCCTCGTCAAGTTGAGACTCATTGGTTTTTACGTTGCTGCATTAAAAAAGAAGGACAACAAAGAGCTCTTGATCACCTCGAATTTTAAAAATCTTCTGATGATCATTGATGAGTTGTACCATCACCATCAAGAGTACCACTCGGAATTTATCCTCAAGATTTACCTTGAAGCCGCAGGAATTGCCGACCAGATGAAGCAACAATCACTCAGTTACGAGTTGTTCAACCAATGTTTTGTTGTTTATGAGGAAAACTTGATTATGAGTTCGGGAGGAAAGAAGCTCAGCAAGAACTACACTCCTCATGATTCTGCCAATGGCGGCTCTATTGCCTATGTTTCCATCTTGGCGATTGCCAGTAAATTGTACACTGTGCACAACTTCAGCAAGGAGAACTTTGAACAGTTGATTACAAAGCTTACATTATACGGCTCAAAGCTTTTGAAGAAGCAGGACCAGTGCCGTGCCGTCTACTTGTGTTCTCATTTGTGGTATTGGTGTGAGTACTTCCCTGAAGAAGGAGACGGAGAAACGGTGTGGGATTTCAAGAGAGTGTTGGAGTGCTTGCAAAAGTCTCTCAGGGTTGCTGACTCCTGTATGGATCCATACCTCTCGTTGAAGTTGTTTATTGAGATTTTGAATAGGTGTTTGATATTCAACGTGCCAGATGCAGAAGGCAACTCTGTGATTGATGCTAGGTACATCAATGGGTTGATTGAGTTGATCAAGACAAACGTGGAGAACCTTAAGAACGGGGACGAGGAAGACGACGCCGATGCCGATGCTGATGACGAGAGGGTCTTGTTCAAGAAGGGGGTCAAGTACTTTGAAAGGACGTTGGACTACATCACCGAAGAGAAGAGGGAAGAGGGATACTTTAACGGCGTAGCAGTCTGAGAATAGAACATGCTTGTCGTCAAAATGTCCAAATGTTTAATAAAACATCCAAATCCAAGTCAACGCTAGTGTTGAATATGACCTTGACGGTTTACCTTGTAATACATGCACCAGAAGATACTTAGTACTAAACCGTGCCGACTTCAAGTTGTCTCTAAAAAGAATATTTTGCCATGCCTATACCCCCCTTGGTTGCTTTGGCCCTTCCTAGGCACTCTTGCTGGGGTTGTTACCATTCTTGATTACATCTCTTGTTGCATACGCCGTGTCCTTTACCCCGAAGGTCTCCCTCGCTAATTTATACGTAGAAAAAATCATATAGAAAATGAAAAGTATGAAGACACAACCAAGAGAACATTCCATTTGGAATCACTTGTTATACGGTAAACCAAGAGCCGGGGCAGAACCTGTGCTGCTGAAAGAATCTGCCGAGTATCACATTGATGAGAAGAGCACCCAAGAATGGGTGGAGAATCCAACATTTGACGTTGAGAAACAGTGTTCTCCAAAGAGAAAGAATAATAGAAGATTCGTTGTGTACAGCCACTTCTTGATCATCAGTGTGTTGACCATGTTCTGGTTTGGGAGGGACTACATGTGAAGTTGAAGAAAGGGTGAGGTTACCCGGTAGGAGTTTATTTGCATTGTTCGAGGGGAGGTGTCGACCCTTTTGTTGAGATAAGGAGTTAATTAAGATATGCGAGATATGGCCGTAGCCTTTTCTATGGGAAGGCGTAATGGGAGAATGGCGGATGCTGGTTGTTTCTAGACGTTGGACACAAGTGTCGTGTGCTCAGCCAAAGCCGGCCCATTGGACCTGGTAGAACCTGGGCGCCTGTTGGTGGCGGTGAGGCTCGTCGCTATGAGATTGTGTGTCCACAACAACATACGACTTCTTGACGCTGGTGGCCAACCTACCGCCCACCACGATGTCGTTGGCTGTGGTCAGACCCACCTTGACGATGGAGTAGGAATGGAACTTTATGGGATCGCCCGGATAGATGACAAAGTCGCCGCCAAACTTCATGCCCGGCAGGACGTAGTACCCTCTGTCTTTCAAGCCCTTGAATGTATTATAATAGCTTTCGATGTCGATGCCTGCATGGCAGCTCTTGTAGGAGGCGATAAATTCGTCCAATGGGATCTCACAGGACCTATCGATGGGCATAGTCTGATTGTCTGTGACGACAAAGTTACCATTGGGGTCTCGTTCGTACGAGCCGTTCTTGTCCAAATTGACCACATTGGTGGCTGTGACTCTCTTGGCTTGCCGCTGCTTGGCAAGGTCCACCAAAACCCCAACGTCTTTTCGTACCAAGTAGATCACCTCCCATACCAGTAGGCGAAGAGGCACCAGAAGAAAGATGTTCTGTTGCCTGTGCAGCGGAAGTGTCCCGATGAGTGTTCCCACTATCCCGTACTCGTCCCTCAACTGCCGTATATCTGCCACATCAAAGATGAGAACCTCTGGATTCAAAGGATTCACCACAGGTAGGAAGAGTACCATGATGTAAGCTCAGTGTAGATGCTCACTAGAAGATTTTCTATTTTTCGGAGTTCATGATATTACGAGACATGTTTTACAGTATTCACCAATTCAATACTTTGCTAGATACGTTGTTAAACTCTACATATCCAGGCTCTACATCTACAGAAATGTACAACAATCTCTTTTTCTAGAATAGTTTTGCTGCTATCCTCCAATTTTTCAGATCAGTCCATACTTTTCGCAAAGTCTTCTTTGTAGGTCCATAACGAGGGCCACACCGGCAACACCACACAAGAAAGCATTATAGTTCTTCATCAAGGTAAGAAAGGTGAGTTAGGCAGCAGCATCTATTGCTGGATAGTAAGAATCTACTTTATTATCGTGGTAGTAGCTACCTTCACTGAGTATTGTGGTAAGCTTAACTTCAACTCAACGCCTTTTTTGCAAACAACTTCAAAATGTGAACCTCTTCTCTTGCAACACATTCCTGAGTGTCAATTTCCAAGTGGTCAATAAGTTTTATCCCAATCCTGCTCCAAATCAAAAACATCAGTTCAAATCCGTCATTTTTTAAAGTAGTGCCTATGGTTTAGAGTTCGTAGCATTATTTTAAAACGAAGTCAAATACTATCTTCGGCCAATTGCTCTCTTAATTCTAGATTTGACTTTACTTTAATGTACAGTATATTGTCTTCCATATCTAAACCTTCTTCTTCTTCTCATTCTGGTACGTCTTGTTTATCTATGATTAGCAATTAGACCACACGGTCGTCTTCTCTCATTAAGTTGCTAATACGTAGCACCATGCATAGTTACTCAGCATTGCCTACTAAGCTAGCAATTGGATACGTTGCTCACGTAATAGGCCCAACAAGTCTTCACTCCTGGATACAATCTAACTGTAGTTTTAATTTTGTTGCACACACTATGCAACTTACGATGCCATGCAGGCTACTTTTTTCAGTTTGGTTTTGCAGCTTGTAGATTGTGGTAGAGCCGTTCATCTATTTTATATCTGGTTGGATTTGTTATTTATCCTTACGGAGACCGACTATCAATATTCACGGCATTTTCGTCGTGTAGAATTTCATGGATGTTATCCTACATATCTCTACATACTGTTGCTAAGTCTTTGTGGCTGCAAATGTTTGCAACTTCAATGAAGCTAAGGTGATAATTTTGCCATATCTTAAAAATACGGTCTCCCTAACCATTTGCATCACTGTTGATGGTCATAACACTTCCTGGAATCTTGAGTACGCTCTCTCATATTTTAGAATGTAGCGGCGAAAGTTCTCCGTAACTTTGCCTTCGCTTTGCATCTAACTGGTTCCCCCAACCTGCTTACCTGACGAACATCATTTTCCCTATCAATGTGCTCCTACCTATCAATGAAACTGAAGTAGTTTATAAACTCCTATCAGTATTCTGAAAGTACGAGATATTACTGGTTTTGTGGGGATTTCTGGCTAGTGAAGTGACAACGCCCGGAAGGTTGGCTATATGCTTCCAAGTTTACCTCCTATAGGTGAAATGCCCCAACAGAATAGCTACATTAACTAGGTCAATTGGGATCCTCTCCCACCTGAGTAGTAACTGGTGCAGCAAAGTGGTTCTCCAGTCCCAGTGGCCCCCACTCGCCTCCACATTTTGGCCCGATGTGGTACTACATCCAAACTCTCCAAGCTACAGACACAGTCGGGGGCCCGCCAAGCCAATGCATCTCAAGTGCACCCGCCTGTTGTATTCAAGGTGTACCCACACAGTGCCAGCTGTTATCTTCTGCCCAAGCTTCCAATGCAACCCGGGACTTGAACCCGCAGCTAAAATTGTAGCCAAGAATTTAGCCACCGGATTCGTATTTGGGTTTACGACGCAAAGGAAATCTGCTTTGTAATAGACATTCAAATCGAAGGCAATTTGACGTGACCGTAGACCCTGAGCAACTCAATTAAGACAGTAGGAGAGGAGCCAGTTGTTTGTGGACCGTGGGCTCCACATCTTCCGTCTGGTATCAATAGCTCCTCTCCACTTCCCGTAGCGTGCTCACAAAACAGCCCTGCTACCACAAGATAACAATAGCGGCCCCGTCTCACAAATCCGTATCACATGATGTGTGTGCTGTGCAAATACATGGCTGTAAGGGTTCCCCCAACCGTCTCCAAAAGTATATTTAAGGAATTCGCTATCAAGAGTAGCCAACAAGATTCCAATCTATTTAACTAGCGGTACGCACGGCGTGGTCCTTTAAAAGTTCTTCTCCACAGTACTCCCTGATTCCTACACAATGGCTGGAATGGCACCGTTAGGATCGATTGATTCTACACACCAGGACTTAAATCTTTCATTCCTTGCAAAGTTCCCTGAAGATATCTTGGAGGACATCTTTGAGAACTTCACGCCCAACGAAGCACTTGCGTTTGTCGATGCCCCGATCATTGGACCCACCGCCAGGAAAACAGCCTTTTGGCGGGCAATTTTGTCTGGGGGCACCAGTCCTCTCGCTAGGTTTCCGCCTCAAAAAGCATTCATTGAGCTTGGGTTCGACGAACCCCACTATCTAGTGATTCACATCAAGAACCTCAAATGGTTTGCTGATTCGGGCGACTACAAATTCAAACAAATCCAGCTAGTCTCAGTGGAAGATCTCCTTGAAATAGATGAAACCGTTTTGCAGTTCACAAAAGAGGTTATTGTACAAAACCGGTTGGAGAAGCCCTTTCATGAACTCGACCCCAGTATCATCCTGAAAATTGCAAAGTTGAAGAGGTTTGCATACCAGTCTGCGGTACCCATTGACTTTGGAGTCACCCAATTCCCTCCATCCGTTCAATTCCTCTCTGCTCCAGTCATCTACAACGCACACAAAATCCCCAACTGGATCGATTCTTTGGGGGTCAACGCCATTCCGGAACAGCTCACGTCTGTAAGGAAATTGGACGTCATAGTAAGAAACCCAGACACAGTCATGGACGTATCCATATATCCCAACCTTACCCAATTATTCATCACCAACCCTATTCAAGGAGAATTGCCCAAAACTCTTAAAATTTTTAAGCTTGCAATGATGATAGTACCCGACGTGCAATTGCCTTCACTGTTGAAGGAACTCCAAGTTATCAATTGTAAAGTGGACAAAGTGATCTTTGAAAGGGACCTTCCACCAACTTTGGAGCTGTTGACTTATGAAACAGTCTTCATATCTGATAGCACCGTCGATGGAAACTCTTCGCTGAAGGTAAAACTAAAATTACCAGACAGCCTTAGAAAGCTAGCTGTCAAGGATATTTCAGGTAAAGAACTTGACATCAAGTACCCTACTACAAAACTCAACGACATTCTGCTTGATTTCCAACAAGCAAACCTGATAGGCAACATTGTCAATTTATTCAACTTTTTAGGATACTTTGATGGTACTGCAAAAGATGATACCCATGTGTTTATGTTCCCCAATTCTTTGACTCACTTGAGACTCAAGAATTGTAAGATCCCTGCAAACTCAAATATAAGCAATTTGACAAATCTCGAGTGGTTGGAAATGGAATATACGAAGTGTGATGGAATTAGGTTCCCAATTGGCCTCTCGAGGTTATGGTGTCGTGGGTGCCAGATTGAACTGCTTGACGTGACACACATCAAATTGAGAGAGTTGGACTTGACTGGAAACTTTATCACTGACTTGCAAGATGTGAAATATTTGGAAGGTTTACAACTGTTGAATCTTTCTAATAACCAGCTTACCGAAATCAATAAAGCTTTCAACTTAGAAAAGCTTGTTCTCACTGATAACCCAATCACAGAGATCTCCAGCAATTTTGCATCTCTGAATTTGAATAGGCTAATCATAAGTGGCATCAAGGTAGAAGTTTTGGATTTCAACCTACTTCCCAAGGGTCTCCAGTTACTAGAAGCGGAAAAACTACAAGTTGCATGTGTCGGTAGCACTGACGCCAAAAACGCAACACTTCCAAGCATCACTAGTTCTGAGTTTGCTTTTCCCCGTCAAAGCGAAGTCTTAGCTATCTTTCCTCGAATGAGAAATGCTTTTGTAAACTCCTGGTCGCTGTTTGGTAAAGCAGGCACATACTATTCTTTGACTTCGAGAATATACAAAGATGTTGTTTTGGTGGTTTTTGAGCACGAATCAGTGATAAGTATTAATGGAAGGGACACTAGGATTGAGCATGATGCGACAGCTTCTTAACCCACTCAAACTACACCACTTGACAGGATTAATTAGTTTAACTTGCAGTTATATAGAAACCAGACAGTTTGATTTGCAGAATGCATTATGTGGAAAGATACAAGAAGTAGCGGTTAGCTAGTTTCCGATTTATGTGTGCATAACTGGGCTGAAGATAAAGTCTGCAAGACGCACTGCGCCTCTGATTTGCAGCCACCTGTGATTTGCAGCCGCTTTCGAATTGTTGAAGTCATCGCTGAGGCCACTATATATGCACTCACCAAAACCTAGCGTGTATAGTAAGGAGCATATTCATTAAACTGTAGTCAAGTGCACCTTCACATGTCCGCTTATTTCTTGTCCCTTTTTACTATTAGCTATTTCAGCCGTATCGGGACAACGTGCTTAAACCTAACAAAATTTTGCCACCTAACAATACTAACAAACCTCGCCTAGCTAGATCCTTTTTTAGCAGCTTTTCAGTCACACTAGTCTAAAGGAATTTTAAAAGAGGGGATCTCTACGACGTGAAGAGAAGTTGAAGCTGCCCACAGGCTGTAAGAGAATGTAATTGTAGGTACCAAAACACAACACAAAGGCTGGGAGCCACAATTTCTGACTCGCTAAAACTAGGATACTCATTCTACGTTCCTACTTTGCTAGCTCTCGCTGAATCTCACCCCTTGTGGGAGCAGACTCTTTCTTCTTAGTTTATGAGTCACAGCACAATTTTGCAAACCCTTGTTTAAACTTTAACGAAAAAACACAGGAGAAGAGATAGTATATCACTGGCAGCTTACTACCAAGGGCCCAGTAAATCTTTATGAGACTCGTTCTTTGTATAAAAGTCAAGTGATTTGATGGGATGTTTTAATCAAAGAAAGATTTTAGATTAAGCGTTTACTTTGTGCTTCCGCTCCCTCCGTCGATAAACAAGACGTTGAAATGTTTGAGAGATGAGCAAAACTAAATCAAAAACATATCACTTTTTTTTGATATTAACATAGGGTTGGCAATGGATAACGCCAACAGCTGTTAACGACGAACCTAAGTGTTTGTTGTTGAAGGTTCCGCCAACCGTGAATATGCATTAGGAATTTCGGCAGCACCAGACGCATATCCACTGAAAAAATCAAGGCATTTTTGATCAAATTCGCTTGACTTAACGGTGCAGATAGTACATGACTTGACTCCTTCTGCATTAATGAATGTTCAGGGACATCCGGACTTTTAAGAGCGTCCTTCCTTGAGTATCTGCTACTGTTGAATGGTTGGTATACCAAAAAAGCACTGACGGGGTGCAATCACGGGTGTGTGGGGTTTCCAGTTATGGTAATTGCAACTTCAGTGTACAGAATTTGCAACCGAATAGTCTATTTGGCTGCAAGCGCTTATTAGCATCATTTCTTGACAGGTGATATCTAGATTGAACATGGGGATATTGCAATAACGGATTGTATTTGGTTGCAAACTTAAAAGTGCAGTACCGGCAGTGCTACTGCTGCTAAAAGAACAATCCAGTACCAAGACTAGACGTGGCCGGCCTTTTTAATGCTTAACTTCCAAGTCGTTGGGTCTTTTTGATTGACAGATCTGTACAAGAATATTTATATTACTAGATCGTCAATTAAATTATCTAAATATGATTTAGGCCTTTCTGAAGAAAGAGTCCAAGTCATGGACAACCATACCGGCAATGGCAGCAGAAATACTGGTAGAAATACCACCACTGATCAAAGCACTCATGATGGTAGCGGAGATGTCGTTAGCTCTGGAGTTGTTGGTCAAAGTGTTCAAAACACCCAAGGTAATACCCAAAGAACCCAAGTTGGAGAAACCACACAAGGCGTAGGTGGCAATCAAAGTACCTCTCTTGGACATTTCATTGTATGGGGCATCGTTGATCAACATGGAGTAAGCGACGAATTCGTTTTGGATGAACTTGTTGGCAATCAACTTGGCAACGTGCATGATTTCGTTTCTTGGGGTACCCAACAAGAAGGAAACTGGGTACAAGATGTACGACATGATCAATTCCAAACTCAAGTGGTTGATGTTCCAGAAACCACCGAACCAGTTGAGAACACCGTTAATCAAGGCAACCAAACCAATGATACACATACATTGGGCCAACATGGTACCGGCAATTTTGATACCCAAGGTGGCACCCATGGAGAAGGCTTGCAATGGGTTTCTTGGTCTTTCATCTTCGGACAAGGTTGATTCTGGGATGATTTGCTTACCCAAGGACAAAGGAACTTCGGTTTCTGGGTATCTAAGCTTGGAGACGGCCAAGGATGCTGGGATGGACATGACACAAGAGGAGACCAAAGCTTGAGCGTTCAACCCCAAACCAATGTAACCGACAAGGACGGCACCCGAGATGGTGGAGAAACCAGAACACATGACTTGGTGCAATTCGGCCCTGGTCAAGTGAGGCATGAAGTCCTTAATCAAAATGGCGGATTCACCCATACCGATGAAAGGAGAAGCAGCGGCGGTGACGGATTCAGCACCACTACAGTTCAAAGCCCAGTAGAAGAAGAGAGCAAACTTTCCGATGGCCCATTGGATGGTACCAAAGTAGTACCAGATGTGAACAAAGGCGACGAAGAAAGCGACGGCAGGCAAGACGGTGAAGAAGAACATACCCAATTCCGAGACCTCGGTGTCGGTCAAGAAAGCGACACCATCCTTGGCGTAACCAAGCAATTCTCTGGCCAAGGTGGAGATGAAGTTAAAGAAGTCGTAACCAGCACCGGTTCTCAAGACGAACAAGGCAACGATGAATTGGATCAACATACCAGCAATGACGGTTCTCCAGTTAATCTTGGTAGGGTTGTTGGAGGTGATGAACAAGGCCAAGATAGCGACAATGATACCGAAAAAGGAAACAGCACGGTCCTTTCTTCTGGAGTCTGGGGTGTCGGAAGGAACAAAGGTTCCCAACAAGACGACAGCAATGGTGATGGTGGCACCGGCAATCAATCTCTGCCAGTTCTTGGTGAGCAATCTGTTGTAAACAATGTCACAGGCCTTTTTCCAGACGGTTCTGGCAACACGCATGACAAAGGTGGCGAGTCTGGTGTTCCAGGTGATCAATCTGAGCATGATCAAGATCCAGAAGACGGTTGGAATCAACCACTGGTGTCTGTGCTTCTTCTGGATGACAATGGACAACCACCAGGCGGTGAAGAAACAGCCAACCAAGATGTGGACACCCAATTTCCACCATGGGCACTTGGCCTTGGCGTAGTGCACGAGCTTGTCCAAACGGGAGCCGTCAGCAACCTGGCTCTTCTTTTCGTGGCTGGACTCGCTCAAAGAGTCTTGAACCTTTTCGGTTGAGTTGATAGATGGGACTTTTTCAATAGCTTGGCTCATCGTTAATGGATACTAATAAGGTATGTTTTGTGCTTGTACATTCGCCGAACACTCAAATCTAGTTGCCTAAAACAAACTGGGGGTTGAAAAGATGGAAAGGATGGATCTGAAGTTGGTTGGGAGCTGCTCGCTATATATGCGGAGGAAAAAGCAATTTTTGCGGCAATGGGCCGTACGAAAATTTTTCGGGATAATGAGGAGATGATCCTAGCTCTGATCCTTGAAGATGGGATGTCTCTGGCCATTGGGCCGCCGTGGTGGGTGTGGGGACACGGCGGGCATGCTGCTGGCCTTCCCCCCTCAGTATAGGGGCGTTGGATAACGCAAGTGAACCTCTCTTCATTGTAGTGAAGGCCCGTCCATCTCAACTTCAATTGTTATCTTTGTCCGCGATAAATTACCTTCTAAAGAGGCAGAGATAACACTACATCGGGCTGCAAGTACGGGGCCGTCCTCGAAATTCCACCGGGGGACACCAGACGGCGTGTACCGCGTACAGAGCACGTCGCTACAAGTCTAAACTGCATTCCGTTTCACCAAAAGTGTCTGTCCCCTCGCCTGTCGTGACCTCATCTACCCACTCATCTCCAGTTCTGTAGCTGACACAATCATGAGAGGCAGTCGTGTGACCGCTTGGCTCACAAAAACCAGGCGAAGATCTCACTTGTGGGGCTTGTGCCCGTTGGCCGCATGGTGTTTCACACCTCCACGGCAATTCGCCCATCGCCCTGGCACACTCTAATCCTAGGGTGGTCTGCACCTGTCAAAAAGTGAAGCCTCCGGGGAGCTCGAAAAAAAAATCCGCCTTGCCTAGAAAGTTGACAGACATGTAATTTCAGAAACACACAGCAGGACCTTCAAGAGCCAAGGATTTTGGACAGAGATAAGGGAGTAGATAAAGCGTAGCGACTGCGGCTTGCTTGCCAACCCTTGCTCCTGGATTTGGTGTTGCTTGGCGGACGGCTCCGCATACCCCATACAACGGCCACTGGCTCGCTACGGTGACCTGACGTGCCGCACAGAATTTCCGTATCTGACATGACACAAAGACCACCACCGCCGGCGCCGCCCACGCTAGATCTTAGCAAGGCACTAATTCCTCGTATATTGGGTGCTGTGCCGGTTTCAGAGCGTGTTAGTGGAAGATAACCAGGCCGCCTAGGTTACGGGATGCTTTGTGGCGGAGAAATACGGTTTCCGCTCGACTAGTGGCCTGGCTGGGAGCTCATCGCTCACAGATTTTACGAGCTGCCGCCTTGAATTGGCCACGGCGATTCCGGCGGGCCTCCCACACAATACCCGCTTCCCGCGGTAGTGCTTTTGGCCAGTTTCCCCTGGAATTTGTCCTGTATTTATTCATTGTTGTTTCCATCTTTCTTCTGAGGTCCAGGTCTTCTGCCGCACCGCTGCGCTTGCTGCCGCCGGAAACCCGCAACTTCCCCACCACTTCCGTCGGAAGGCCGCACGCATCGTCCAGACACTTCTCCATAACGTCCCTTTTGGTCGGATTGTGTGGGGTAAGCTTGCTTTACGAGGCACTTGTAGGTTTATGTGATCGTATGAGGCAAGATCTGAATCTACCAAACTAGGAAATCATTCTAGGTTCAATTTTGGTCAATTCATATCTCACTGTAAGTTGCAAAAGGCCAAGGTTGCATAATTTGGTTGACTATTGGTTGAAGTATTAAGTAATATTTGGTTGAAGTATCTTGGTTGACATACATGCTTGACTTTGTTATGTTTGCAGGTCTATATGATTTCTTGACATGACGTTCTGTCCGCTTACAGACCACTGTTCTACATCGCTCTCCTCGCTTACACGGCGTCGTTTGCTTGACTTCGTTCTTTTACTATTATTCTATAAACTAGTAGGCGTGGTTGGACCTTTTTCCTTGGACTCTATTTTAGCTGGGTTGTTGCCATGCCTCCATGTCTTCACTGGCTGTTGTTGTCGTCGAGCTCGCTCAAAAAGTCAACATACTCACTCAACTCTCCCGCCAACTCCTCTCCCGCAGCCTCTTCTTCGTCTTCCTCCTCGTCTTCCTCTTCGGCTCCATACTTCTCTCTGGCCTCGCGCAAATAGACGGAGTCAATGTTGTTACCCAACCCCATCAACGTCTTCAGGATGACCTCGGTGGTCCCAATCACGGGCCCAATCAATATTCCAGGCGACCTTTGCAAAATAACTCCAAAAGTCTCTCTGATGGAGTCTGCGTCTTCCAAGTCGTTCAACAACTCAACCAACCGTTTCTTGCTGGCCTTGATGTTCTTGTCGATGGACCGGTACGCCTCCAGGATCCCTTCGTTGAAGTTGGCCGGTTGATTCAGATACCTACTCACAGGCTTTCTTTTCTCCTCGTCCTCCTCGTCTCCGTCCTCATAGGCGTCATCATCTATATCGAGACTCGAATAGAACTTGTTCAGAGTGTACCTGTCAAAAGGCTTGACCAGTGCTGAAATCATTTGAGAAGACTCGAGAATCCCCGGCTTACTCTTCTTGGCTGGCGATTGCTCATTCAACCCTTGTTCCAACAAGGATTGTGCTCCGGTGCTCAACTTGATTCCTAATCTCAACAACTCCAACCCGGTACTTTTCAAAAACTTCAATCCTTGTTTCTTGAAACTCTTCAACTTGTCGTCACTCTTCAAAGGAACAATCATGAGGTCTCTCAAGTTTCCACTGAAGTTGGTAATCAGTCGAATAATAAATATCCCTACCAACAATTTCAAAATAGAACTGCTAGTATTCCTCTTGAAAGACTCAGTCCAACCTGCCGACAACTTGTCTCCCAATTGATCAAATCCTTTGATTCCAAACACCTTGATGCCATCCAACTTAATCATCGATCCTTCAATGTTGAAGAGATTGACCAATTCCCCGTACTCGCCTTGCCTCATTCCACCATAGTTGACATTCTTTGGCTTGTAGTCAATCTTGATTCTAACCTCATTAAGCTCAACTTTCCGGAAGTAAACCTCTTCTTCCTTTCTCTTGAGCTCAAACCTGTCATCCTTAAATTTGAAAAAATCCTGGAGGAAGAAGAGCATATCTTGGTCTAGGTATATTCTAACAGGCATTAGACTTCCCTTGAAGATGAGTTCCTTCATTCTGAGGCCTTCAACTGGCACATTGGTAAGCTTGATCTTGATCATCTGAGTTCCAATCTCTCGTTTCTTCTCGTCACCATCATATCCAAGTAACCTATGCCACAGCGAAGTAGGAATGTTATCAATTGCTTCAACGGTTTCAATGTTGATCTCATTGATCAGCTCCTGTTCATTCTCTTGTGAAGTTAGTTCAAAGTTCTTCAACAAAAGCATACACTTGTACGAGGAAGATCTCTCAATCTGAATCCGTTGGTCAGCTTCGTTGATTAGAATACTCTGGAAAATCATCAAGGACTCTTTAGGATTCTGACTAACTCTCCGAATAGCTTGGATAATCTCTTGCTTGGTATTATTCCATTGAAACCCATCATACAAATATAAGCGAACATTTGGAAGACTGACATGAACTTGTAGCGTAGTAACTAGATTTTGCACACTTTTTGAGAAATGGTCTTCTTCAAATAGCAAGTGGGAATCATCACTTTGTAGATTGGATAACTCAGACACTCCGTCAATTTCCAAGCCTGCACTATGCTCCAACTTCAATGTCTCTATGTCAAAAGTGTCAGTGTTTTCAAGATTGGACTCAACAAACTGTTCTTCGTTAAGATCCTCCAACAAATCTACCCTTTCCTTCAATCTTATTCTCATCTTCTCTTCTTCTTCAAACAAAACAGGTAACTTCAAGTCATTGATCACCAGGATCAAGCAATTGGTACTATCTGCACATAAGTGGATATCCAGGTCTTCTGCGATCACTTTAATATCCAAGTTTTGGACTTCTTTGATGGTAAGATTGACATTTTTCACTTGCCCAATCTGAACGTGGCCAGTACTCGAGTAGTAGTTTGTTGGAGTGGTCGGCACCAAATTAAATGGAGACGATAAGTAGCTCAAGTCATCTATCAAAAATGCAGATATTGACTTCACAGTTGTACGAACATAAAATGGTGAAGGATTGATCCGTGCTTGAGCTTTGTCGATGGTAAGGTGAAGTTTTGTAGGAAGCGTGAGTGGAGTACATCCAATGACGATGTTGAGGAAAGTGACATTGATTGTACTTGGGGTTTGAGACTGAGATGGTGAGCGAAGGGAGGGTGTCGATTTTGGTTTTGGCTCTACCAATTTGCTTGCTTCTTTAACCAGTTCAACTGCGTCTTCTACCTTTTCTATGGCCTTCTTCTCAAACAAATACAACCACTTGGTAAGGTATTCAACCATTAGATTTCTGACAACCACATCAAAACCACCACCCGCAACAAATGCAACCATAGGAACATCCATGTCACCCCACTTATGGAAAACCTCATCCTGTTGTTCACGCTTTAAGTCAACAGTCGTGACTGATCCAATTAATTTGCCGCCAATCTGTTTTATGCAAATGTCACTAAGATTGAAAGCAACGCTTCCAAACTCCCCTGTGTTCACATTCAAGATTATCAACTTGATGAAGAGCCTGAAAACACAGGCGGGACTTCTTCTTCTGATAGGCTGTGGTGCTTCTTGTGTAGCAGGTACCTTCACTTCGAATTCAGAAAGGGCAGTAATGATCTCTTTAAGGTCATCCAACTCAATCATGCTAGTTGAAATATGGTCAATTATCAAGCTAGATAAACAGGTCATGTCTTCTTTATGTGGGATCTGCGTGGCAAGGTTCAATGGGTTGAATGCAAAGGAGTTAAACTCTGACGTAGTGGTAAACAAATTTAAAGTCGAAACGTTTATGAGGTTGGCAACCCTATTGCCAAAGACCGCGTTTATGGTAATACCGTTTATGGCAACTTCCTCGTCGTTAGAATCAAAGATAATTGGTGCAATCTGGCCCTCAATACTCGTTGATTGCAGCAATTTAAGACTCAAGTTGATGGTTGAGGTCTGGAAAAGTATGCGGCCAGAAGTAGAAGGCGGCTTCGTGTCCATCCCCAGCTTAATCAACCCAAAGCTGGCAATACACTTTTCGACACCACCCCAAAACTCAATCAACAAGTTCAAGGAGTCCTGGTCTAGTGTAATTAAAACATCCTTCGAGCATAACACGGTGAAGTCTTGTTTAAACATTTCAAACCGAATGTCAGCCTTCGTTTCATTATCTTTAAACCTGAACACTTTATCAATTTCAAAATGCTCGACACCTCCGTAGATCATCTCCTTCTTTTGCTTGACATTGAAATTCTTGAGGATGAACAAGCTGTCGGTCAAGGATTGACCAACCTGGATGCTGTCGATATGCAATTTATGGAACCAGTCCAAAATGCCTTCTTGCACCTCATCATCCTTGTTGTACTGAGGAAACTTGCTGGCGGATGGCCTTCTTCTTTGGGTGTACTTGGCTTTCATGCTTCTCGAGATTCCCTCAAAGAGCGACACTATAGTAGGAAACAAAGGGTTTGTGGCCACCTTGACGTTTCCAATATCCACCTTAAGATTCGATACGCTCAGAAGCCCTTTGAACTCCACATTCAACTTGTCAATGCTGAAGAACACAGGAGCCTGGCTTTCGTCAATGGTTATTGTGGCGGCTTGGAAGGATTTGGAGGTGGCGCTCATGTACAAGCTTGCTTCTTCGTGAGTAAAGATCATGCTGTCCATCATGGACGCTTCCTGGTCATTGTCCAGGTAGTCTGAGTCTGAGTCTGAGTCGCTGTCAGCGGTTGTGGAAGCACGAGCGGGTTCTGTTGGCGCTGTGCTGATGATGGGCTTCAAAGTTTTGATCTTGATGTCGCTTATTTCAATGTGGCGGGTTCCTGCAACGGTGCAGCACACGAGGTTGTCTATTTCCAATAGCAAATCTGTCTTTTCGGATATGATCTTGACCTTCAAGTTGTGTATATTGACATTCAACCTCAGAAGAGCCATCTCCACGGCCCTCTGCATGACGCCACTCAATGCGCTGGTTTTGCCGGCGGCGGCGGGAACGGGGTCCTCGTCCTCGTCCGTGTCCTCTCCAATCATCGAATTGGCCAAATTGGCTGTGCTCTGGGCCAACTGGTTGGCCATGCTCTGGGAAATGTCCTGCTCGAAATCAGGAGAAATCACAATCTCCACATCGTAGGCGTCCACGTTGACGCTGCCTCCGGATGACGTGGTTCCTGGTGACGGAGGCGTAGTTCCGCTAGCTGCCGTCCCAACGCCAGTATTGCTGGTGCCTGTGGAACCAGCGTTAAGCTCAAAGAGCCCAACCTGTCCGTACCGTAAGTAGCACCCAGGCAACTTGCCTACCTTCTCGGGATCCAAGCTAACGTCTCGCAAAACAATGCTATTCAACAGAACCTCCTCCAAATTGGGTAGATCTATTTCCGAGAAGAGCGAGAGCTGTTGGAGCACATACAATAGGAGCCTTTTCTGTATGTTCTGGGGGATCCATGGTGCCATAGTGATAGCGTTTTCGATTTTAAGGGCACGCGGAGACTTCTTATCGTGCGAAGAAAGAAGGTGCCTAACCAGGAAGGATGGCCTACTCCAGTTTGTGCCACCGAGCACTAACCCCGTGTCAGAGCTACAAAATCTACTAGGGGGAGAGCCAGAAAGAGTTCATATTGGGTCTTGGTGGGTTTCAAATACATTCTATGAGGCCTCAGGCACTGCTTGTGTTGTGGCCAGCCATCCTCGAGATCTTGTGCCTGCGCTACCAAGTGATTTCAGGTGCAAGAGACTACCATGCTACCACACCTATTGATCGGCGGTTATACTGCATCACAACAAGCAATTGAGGTATTTGGCGATTGGTGTTTGTATTTCGTACGTTCTGACTACAGTTGAAGGTAAGTTGTGGCGTTTCAAGCAATGGTAGCTTGCGCTATGTTATGTAATACAGTCTATATAGCATTAGGTGGTTGCAGGCGACAACAGCACATGCAAGTGCAACAGGAAAGCAATAGGAACTCTAATTTTGTGTCCACTAACGTCTTAGAAGTAAAAGATTAGGGTATCTTGCGATACTCCGACTTCTGCAATTCCATGGTTACCATCTCGGACCTGTGGTCAATAAATAAGCTACTCAATAGAGAGTAGAACGTCTGCTGTGGGAGATGTGGGCGCTATTTGGGGGTATGCATTCACAAGTATATCTCCCTTAAAAAGCGTTGGAGACGTGACTATGGTAGATGCCCCATTGGGGTCACCTTCCAGTTCTTAACCTCCTCGAACAACCACCCGGTAACCTTGCGTTTCTTGCTTGCAGGCTCGTCACCGCCCAAGATCTCGTCCAACGACGGAGGAGCTGCAAAGTTCTTCTGTAACTCCTCGACGCCCTTCATTTTGTCTATTGTAGCGTCTATCACTTCGGTCGGCACCTCCAGTCCTTCCAAGTCTTTGATGGTTTTGACGACCTTCAAAAACCCTTCGATAGCATCCTTGTTATTAGAAACGTCGTATGCCTGAATGAC
Organism: Kodamaea fukazawae; assembly: GCA_030572255.1. NCBI lineage: Eukaryota > Fungi > Ascomycota > Pichiomycetes > Serinales > Debaryomycetaceae > Kodamaea > Kodamaea fukazawae. The sequence goes on along the minus strand of JAJLZQ010000001.1, from coordinate 512,709 downwards.
TTGTTTCCAAAGCAAGTCCACCAACTGCGCTCTCGACCTCACGGCAGCTGTGCCAAACTTTCCAATCACAACGGAATCAGTTGAGACTGAAATGGAAAATGGCTTCATATCCTTGACTATTTGTTCTATCAAGTAGGAGGTCCATTCCATCAACTGCTGGATTTCTTGCACATCCTCCAAGACAAACCCCAACTCTTTGAAGATCCGGGGGGCAAATTGGTAGTAGCCCTTGATCTGTTGGATCATCTTGAGCACGAGGACAACCTTGACTTTGTATCCCAACTCATCGAGCAACGGTTGGTATAGCTTGAACCAGGCCTTGTTGAATTTGGAGCCAGCCTTCTTAATCTTGGCGTGGTTATATATTAAAAAGTCTTGGTGTATTAGTACAAGACACATCATCTCCGTCAGCGTCATCAGCTTGGACACCAGGTGCCACTTTTCGACAGATGAGATAAATTCCTTGATGGGCTTGAAGGTCTTTGTGTATGCTTTGGACTCCAAGTCCTGCTTTCTAAGCTTCTTGTAGTAGCGCAAGGCTTGTTGTAACGGCTCCAACCTCTCGTTGATGGGTCCGACCGGGTTGACCGTCACCACTTCCACAGGGTGCTCGTACGGAAAGTACTGGCTATCCTCCTCTTCCACCTGGTTCCAGTAGTTCTCGTACAACCATGTCAATGCCTGTCTCAGCGCTATACGGCACATGTCTATGCTGGGGAGTTTCTCGTGGGTCCCCATGTGCCGCAACTCGACAAAGAAGAAGGGGAGTCCGATCTTCTGGGCCAAGGCGTTCATCGGTATCACGTAGTGCCCCAGCTGCAAAGGATCGAGCAATCCATTCACAAACCGTATGAATGCTGCTGCGTATGTCATCTGGATCACCGAGGTATCGGTACTGGGAGTGTCGTTCAAGATGGCACTCGTTAGGAGCTGTGTCGCTTCCACTCCATGTGGAACCTTCCCTCGACTGGCGAGCGCTTTCGTCCTCTGAATCGCCCGCCTCCGGAGGTCAACCGTATCATTGAAGTTGTAGAACCATTCTTTGAGTTTCTTGAGCTCGTCAACGTTTTTGTATGTTTTGACCTGGGGGTTTTTGCTGGAGAGCATTGGTGAGCCGTTGACTGAGATGATTTGATTTGGTGTGAGCCAGGTGCACCGACCTCACATCGCCGGAATAACAACACGGTGAGCACAACACCATGCCAACGAACAGAGAAATACCAACTAAAACTAAAACTGCTGTTTGAATATGGTAAAGTGGAGGATGGTAGAACTACCAGAGACTGCTTTTCGGCTGTAAGGGTTCTTCTTGTCAAGAATTCTTGAATAGGCTGCAAATAAAAGCGATGCCCTATGTGGGTGCTTTAGGCGGCACCTACAAATCTTTTATATGAAGTGGTAAATAAACAACGCCCAACCCTTTACTCTGTTCATTTACTTGAAACCAAACTCTGGAACAAATCGAAGTCCTGGGATTCACCATGTTTTTTAACGTATTCGACAAATTCTTGCCAAATCTGTTAAAATTTGCAACCTCTACACATAAACAATTTTACAAATATTAAAAACTAATGTACATTTTTGAGAATCTATAATACATCATTCGCTTCGGAGGAGTGGATTCACAAGGGAATGGAGTGATGATATGAAGTTATTGGACCAAAACATCACGGAAACGCAGTCATGGTACATGCCATTTGACAAAGCAATTTGTAAAACACAACCAACTCCTCTTCCTCACACATTGTTGAATGTTGGCAGTGTCTTGTAAAGTCTGTGTGACATCTGCATCTACAGCACCAACCAGGGAGCGGTATATAGTAGGAAAAAGCGAGTGCAACAGGAAAAGTCGTTGAGTAGCGCATTTTGTGAGTTGGCGTTGGCTCGTTGCAAGCGTGAAATCCTTGCTCTAAAGAGTCACTTAGATGAGACCTCGCTCAACCCCGCCCTGTCCGCCAGACAGCGTACGGAGGAGACAGCTTGGGACACGTTTGGCTAATCCCTCAACAGACTCAACAATTCGCTCTCTTCAAAACTCAATACCCTCTTGAATGGCTTGACCTTTTCTTCTTCAAAGGCCGAGTCCCAACTGATGGTGACCACCCCCACCAAGACGCCCGTCAAGCCGACCAAGATCCACCAGAATTGGGCCCATCCCATTTTGCCGTCAACCAACAAGGAGTTGTACACCAAGTCGTTGATCAAGTTGAACCCGTTGTATACCAAAAAGCACAATGGGTATAGTATCAGTGTGGAGATCTCTTGTAAACCCAAGTTGAAAGCAGTCAACTGCAAGCCCACAATGACCAACATCACACTCAAGAGGAGGTAGGCTGTCAAATTGTTCACCACACCTTGGGCGCCATGACTCGACAAGATAGTTTCAACAACAACATCTATTAACGATTTGGCAAACAAGAAGGTGTGAGCAGTCAAGGTCCCACTGATAACTCCATAGTTTATTCCCCTCCACATCTTTGACCCAATCCGGTAATTTACACCTACCAAAATTAAACACAACACAATTGTAGCAGAGAACCACGTGACAAAAGAGGATCTTAACAACTGAGCCAACACTAGGGCAAACTTGTCGCCGCCGTCGTCAGGAGGGCCTGCCGGCTGGACGATGGTCCCGTTGTACGCGATGACAAAGGCACCGATCGATATCGAGACCGTGCCCCATAGTAACTTGCTTGTAAATGCTTCTCCCAACAAGATACAACTTAAAATAGAATTGAAGATAAGCCCTATGGACTGTAGTGGGGATAGGATAATCAACGGCAACGTGGTGATCTGGATCAACAGCCCAAGTATATTAGCCAGAATAAACATGGAGAACCCAAGGAGCCACATATTCCTTCGTTGCTTCTGATGATGATGGTGTGTTTCGTGTTCGAGTAGTGCCAGGTATCTAGTTTGAGGCTGGGGGGCATGTGTCAAATACAGCTTTCGCTGGAGGGTGATTCCTAGTGATTGAATGCCGGACAGTAGCACCGCTACAGTGCATCCCAAAGCAACAGACATAGACCTTGTAAATGTGTTGCTCTTTAAGCTTTCTGTTGGACTTTTTAAGGAACAAGTTGTACCACACTTTTTTTTTCTCTGTGTGTTATGGAGACTCGAATAGTCCAGGTGATTGATTCACTAGATGACGGTCTAGACCAACTAGATAGGTTTTTGTATCTGTTGATACCTAGCATCCAAAGGGGAAACTCCAACACTTTGCTGACCTTTGTTCTGTTGCAGGATGATTTCCAATACAACTTGGCGCTGCATTTGTTGACGTTTTATAAACATTCTGATGAAACGGAGCTCTTGGTGGTCAACAGATTGTTGCAGGGCTTGATGTTAATACACGCAAAGAGCAGGAAGTTGTTCTACAGAGGTGCAAACATGAGATTGGTCTTGAATAGGTTGGACAAGTCCGAGTCCTCCCAATTGAGCATCTCCATGATAAGCACCATTATCCATATCTTGTTGAAGGACTTCAAGAACTTTAGAGTATTCGAGAACGAAGGAGGGTGCGCCATCTTGATTCGCAAATTCAGGGGAGAGGACGAAGCTTTGAAGTATAAGATTATTGAGTTTTTGATCTTTTATTTGGTCTACGAGGGCCCTGACGGGAGAAGTATCTCGGAAAAGAGTGACTTGTTTCGGGAAGAATTTCCTGAAATCGACACCTTGATTGAGAACTTGAGCGAATTAGAGCTTTAGTGGACGTTGCATAGGTTGTTAGGTGGGAGCTCCTATTTCGAAAGGTTACAAATGGTCTAAGGTACACCTTTGACTTGAGAAAATCGGCAATCCTATAGATTGGATTTCAATTGAAGGGACGAGAGACCAACCAGGTGCCTAGAACAACAAAACGGATTAAAGACTTTGAAATATCATTAGATTCTTTGAAACTCTCTTTGTCCTTAAAGGTCCCTGATGAAGTCCGTGGCGGATCGTTAACTGTTTTATCCTGGCGTTATAATTCAGAAACATTCGGTCCAGAGGAATCACGGCTCTCGATTTGCATTCCTGAATAGGTTACCACCACTACCAGAGTGCTATATTGAAAGATAGCCGTATCACAGGCACACCACGTGTTAGCCTATTTTACAACCAGAACGGCCTACTAAGACCTCAATTATCAACTTAAAACACTCCCTGATTTGCAATTTAGCAGTGCTAGACTGCTTACAGGAATATCAGCAAGTTTCCTTTTCGCCAAAGCTTGCGTTATCAGCACTTCATGACATACGAAAATGACTTGGAAGAATACTTTTGACAGGTATTCTATGCGTGGACAGTTACCACCACTAAAACACTCAGATCTCTGTAAATAACATAACTAGTACATATGTTGGATTTCATATTACCTTAGCTGTCAACTACAGTTACCTCTGAGGTCGTAGAGTGTAAGCAACATTACTTAGGGCACTGCCTTGACGTAATTGAAATTTAGGCACTGAGACATAAAAAGAATACCGGTCTTTCGGCCGTGAAACGTAAACTAAATACAAAACTCTACTAGTTATCTCTGTAGAGTGTGTATTTCAAAACATTAGACAGCAATACAACTACGAAATGTAGCGTAGTTTATGGGTAGTGCTCCACCACCCTCGTAGTAGCGAAGTGCTGGAAAGTGTGTCCCAGCGCGCTCCTAGGAAATCACTTTTACAACCACTTTCAACCAACCCTTTGTCCATTCTACCTAGCCCCCAAAGTCATCTCTCCAAGCATTTTTCACACCATTCATCATGACTTCCATCTACAAACGTACCGAAGTCATTGGTAGAGGTAAGTTTGGGGTTGTTTACAAAGGACACAATAAACAAACTAAACAAGTGGTGGCGATCAAAGTCCTTAACCTAGACACCGAAGAGGACGAAGTATCCGATGTTCAATTGGAGATCCAGTTCTTGACGGAGCTCAAAAATGTCCCCAACGTCACACATTACTACGGATCGTTTCTTAACGACACCAAGCTTTGGATCATTATGGACTATTGTTCTGGAGGATCCTTGCGTACGTTACTCAAGCCAGGAGTGTTTGAAGAAAAGTACATTGGTGTCATTATGAGAGAATTATTAATAGCATTATCTGCGGTACACAAGCTAGGTGTTATACATCGAGACATCAAGGCCGCCAACATCTTAATCACCAAGGAAGGGAATGTCCAGTTGTGTGATTTTGGGGTTGCTGCCAAAATCACGTCCTCGGCATTCAAAAGAAGCACCATGGCGGGCACTCCGTATTGGATGGCCCCGGAAGTCATCAGAGAAGGTGAGACTTATAATAGCAAAGCAGACATTTGGTCATTAGGGATCACACTTTACGAGATTGCAACGGGAAACCCCCCATACTGTGACAAGGATGCGCTGTGGGCCATGCAAATGATCTCAAAGCTGACACCCCCTAGATTGGAAGGAAGAGAATACTCTTCAAACTTAAAAGAATGCATTGCCCTTTGTTTGGATGAAAACCCCGAAGAAAGATGGTCTGCAGACGACTTGTTAAAGAGTAAGTTGGTTAGGTTTTATAAGAACCACCCAAAGAGCATTTTGAAAGAAATCATTTCGAGGTACTTGGTTTGGAGAGATACAAATACCCTGTCGTCAAGAGACTCAGTGTTTGTTAACTTAGATGACGAGAGTGAGGAGCAAGGAGAAGCTCACAAGCTCCAAGTAAAGTGGGATTTCGACTCGTTGAGCTCTAGAGAATTCGTAGTTGAGAATGAAGACGTGCAATTTGAGGAATTCGATGACGACACCTACCAAACTTTGCAAATGAACACCAACACTCAAACCATGAATAGAACCTATAAAAGTGCTCCTCAAGAGAAATCTGAAATCCCAAAGTCACTTCAAATGTTATTCGAGGACAACCAAGAAGAGGAAACTAAGCAGACGTTGGAGGCTCCTCCTTTGAGGTCTGAGAGAATTGAGAGCCCAACAATTGAGATTCCGGACATGGATAATCTTCCGTTGAAGGCAGCCTTGGGAGCCAGCATGAATGGAGGCTCAACAATGTCAGGCTCCACGTTGAACGGATCTATCTCAGGAGCCAGCACTCTAAGAGTTAACACCATTAGCAGCACCACTAACCTTCCTCATTTAAACAAACCACCAACATTGTACCATTCACAATCGGCATCAGCTAGTCTTGAATCAAGATTCACCAGCAACCGTCCTAGGAAAAAGACCATTTCAAATACCCTTGGGTCCATGAGTAGTTTGGAACAACAACCAAACGGCTCTGCATCGATTCAACCCCCATTGACCCCACCCTATGTAAATACATTGAAGACCCCACTGCCAAAACCAGTGGCTCCTCCCACATCCACAAATGCATTGGTAGCATCTACTACAAACTCCCCTTCAAAATCTATGAAGGCAATTGGTGGTACTACTTCAAATCCTTTATTGCAACCCATAAACTTTAAAGTCGATACCGAAAAAGACAAGGACAAATCGAAGAGAGGAAGACCGGGATTCCACATTCAAATGCCAACTCCTGCTTCCGCGCTGTCAAACTTAAGTGCTTTGACCAACGAGTTTGACGATGGAAACGTCAACCAGTTTGGAATCAACCCATCTCTGTTGAATGCTCCATTATCAATGACTCCGGTAACTGAGAAGGAAAACTTATTTGAAGAGGATCACATTCTGAGATTTAAGAAAGGAATGGCCCCAAGAGGAACTGCTACTGCTACGGCTCCACCAACAGCACCAGCACCAGCAGCATTAGCTGCTGCACCCCAATCCACTTCTGCTGCTACATTCAATGCAGTAGCAAACACAAGCAGCAACAATAACTCTGGTAGCACCACAGGTACCGCTAGTACACCATCTGCCAGTGTACAGTTCCCACCAATTCCTGCCATTAACCCAGAGTTCTTTCTTGACTCCACTCCTAAACCTAAACTCGTAAACGAGCTAGACATGATGATTCGTTTATTTAACCAGGGTCTTTCTTCCTTGGAAAGTAGTTTATAGTCGATACAGGTTATTGCGACCCGCTGTAGTTTCGAACTATGGTTACACTTTCACGTTCCCAACTGTACTTTGTATATATATCTAAACTATGAGCTAAAAGAGCTGTGGGTACAGGAGAAGGCTTGGCTCACCGCAGCAGAAGATTGCTCAAGGAAGTAAGCTGCAGTGCAAGGTATTTTGCTTGAGGGCATTGCCAGTTGCAAGGCAAATAGGAATGTTTCAAGCAGATGTTGTACAATTCTTGGTCTTGGTATGGTTGATGTCTAACATTCATTTGCTAGAACTATGAAGTAATTGACTGTGGAGGTTGTGGAGGTTGCAGTTGTTGTTGCAGTAATTGTTGCTGCTGCTTCTCCAACTTAATCTTCTTCTTCTCACCTCCCTTCTCCTTCGGCTTTCTCTTAGGTTTCTCTTGGTATGTCAACACACCAGTCATCTTCTTTTCCTCGTTAATCAACTCAGTTCTAATATCTTCACCCAAGGCTTCATCCAATTTACCGTCTACTTGATACCACAAGTAGAAATTGGCGATTTTGGTATGATTCTGCAAGATGTGAGTCATTCTCTTTTGGACTTCTTCAAGAGGTTTGAAACTATTGGCAAGAATTGGCAAGTACTTGAAAGGAATACCATGAAGTGTGAATGTGAAAGGTGTGAACTTGATTTCCGGCTCGACAGGAGGTTCCAACTTCTTGGGCTTCTTTGGAGGAGGTGCCTTTTTCTTCTTCTGGTTCCGTGTAGGACCACGACGAGCCGCTACCTCTTCCACCTTGACTTCGGTAGTCAGCGTTGGCTTACCAGCATTTTGCTTTTCTTCTTCTTCCTTCTTCTTCTTTTCCTCCTCTTCTCTCTTCTTTTCCTCTTCTTCCAATCTCTTCTTCTCTTCCTCCTTTCTCTTTTCTTCATTATATTCTTCCAACTTCTTTTCATATGCATCTACCTCTCTCTGGTTATGGATCCACAAAAAACTCACCAAAACATCCCGTTTCTCCTCATCCTCCTCCCCATCAACTTCCATTTTTGTAGGGGCTGTCTCACCTTCTTTTTCTCCCTCCTTGTCCTTCTCCTTTTCTTCCTTAGACTCGTCTTCCTTGGGCAAGACTTCACATATTGCCCATTTTGGCAATTGAAAACGAACGTTAGAGTTCTCCAAGTACTCAAACACAAGGTTGGCATTATGAAGATATCTTTCTTGGAATGCAGTTAACTTTTGACTGTATGGTACCTTTTCCTTCTTTTTCTTTTCTTTGTATGGTTTAGGTTCCCGTTGCATCTTCATTTTTTCCTTCTGAAGCTTCTTCACCTTAGCCTTGAGGTGAGCTGGAGGTTCAATTTCTGAGTTAACATAGAGGTATGCATGATGGAGTTGAGGTCCCATTTCTCTGGCCTTTTTGATATAACCTTGAAACGTTGAAATTTGTTGAGGTGTGGACTTCCCCAGCGCAACAATTTTCATAAGATCGTTAAGGAACTTGTCTGTACTAGCAATTGTGTTAAGGTTGGAAATCATAATGGTGTTATCTATGGATTGCATGTTTGGAAGACTTGGTTTTGGTTTGTCGACAGGTTTGTCTTCGGTGTCTTTTGCAGCTTCCTTCGCCGTGTCTTCCTTATCCTTTGAAGCTTCCTCGGTTTGCTCAGTAGTGCTTGATTTATCCTTTGAATCCTCCTTTCCATTGCCATTGTCCAGGTCCTTTGTGCTTTCTTTGTCTATGGTAACTTCCTTATCTACAGGTGCCTTAGAGGTATCTTTTGCAGAGACCTTCTCCTTTGCCACCTTTGGCTCCTTTGAAGATGCAGAAGCCTTTCCCAGTTTCTTTGTCTTTTCTTTCTTCTCTTCCTTCTTCTCCTCTTTCTTTTCTTCTTTTTTATCGTCTTTTTGGATTACTTCTTGCTCTTCCACTTCGGGCTTGAGTGGAGGCTCGGAGTTGGTCACTTCTGTATTCAGAATATTTGGTAAAGCTGCCTCAGAAGTTGCCCCTCCAGGCGTTGGGGATACTGCAGTAGTTGGTGCATTATCACCAGATGGTGCAGTTTCAAGGGGATCGGAAGGAGCTGGTCCTTGGTGCGCTGGGGTATGTTCTCTATTCTTATCGCTTCTCTCGTCCTTGGCAATGAACAACCTTATCTCAAAGTTGTGAGGACCCAAAGTTATTGAGCAATCACATAACTTTACCATGACGTCTCTAGCATTGACTTCTGAGCCTAAAACGGGATCTCTGTTATTATACAATTCATCTCTAGCCAGCTTGGGTAATGGTTTATCCAATTCCATCAACTTCTTGGCGTATGAACTTTGCTTCAACCAGTACAAAGTGAACATTGGACATATCTGAAGATAGCCAAACCGTGATTTCATAAGGGAACGGTATAAAACTCCTGTGTCTTTAATGGTTAACGGGTTCTGCAATACATCTTCAAAACTTCCGTAAGGGGGTCTGTTGAATGACACTGGAAGTCCCGATAAAATGTCAAACGGACGCACAATAGTCTCCAGAAGCTGCCGCTGTTCATTTTCTATTTCTTTCCTCCTAGCCGTCGTGATACGACGTCTCATTCGTGGTGGCATGCTGTAAGTGTGATTATTGTTTGTGTGTTTGATGCGCGTAGTTTTTCAATCAACAATACGCTCGATGAACTCTCGGTATTTAGTGAGGGAAAAGCAAAAGTCTCGCGGTGAGTTTTTCACTTTAGCGAGAGACATCGCTAGACATCGCTAGAGTGTTGTGAGCTTTTAGGCAAACCACTCTGATCACATCGCTAAAAAAACCATAATCGACTCTCAGTCAGATACTGTACTACACTTCACACTTCGTTCTCTTATCGTTTATTGGCAGCTTGGCTACCTTTGCTATGTACATTAAACCCTAAGAATATTAAAAAGGGTGTTTAAGTCTTGGTCAGTTTGAACACTGTCGTTAACTCTAGGGCTCTTCTTGTAGTTGACCACATGATCCTTGACAATGTTAGCGTTCATCCAGACCCCGGCTTCAACACCGGAGGCGCTCAAATCCACAGCACCGTTGTTGGCAATTTGAGCACCGGTAATCAAAAATGGCATGTTGAATTGTCTGGTGTGTCTACCACCTTGATGTTGGGTGAAGTTGGTTTGTTGTCTAATCAGAGTATCTTGGACACTTGCAACGAAACCACCAATAGCAGCTTCCTTTTGGCCAACTATTCTACCTGGAGCAATGCTTCCGTATTTAACACCGTTAGGAGTGTTGCTTAATCTTCCAGATTGCAAATATGAGAAACCACCGTTTCCTTGGATGGAAGTCTTCTCCGAGTATCTAACGTTGGTGGAGGTGTTGCCTTGTTGGTCATTCTTGGTGAGGTCCTTCAAGGTGATTTCTCTCTTGACAAATTCGTTGTTGTCGTTCAAGAACTCCTTTAAGAGGGTCTTGGTTTCACCGTCACTTCTCTTTTCTAAAACTACGTGTGGGTGCTTCTTCAACAACCACTTGTTGAAAATGGTGGACATGTGAGGGTTCTTCTTTAACAAAGCCTTAAGGGTGGAAGGAGTGGTGTTCATTGGTAAGTTGAAAGATTCAGTCATAACTTCCAAGTTGGACTTTCTGCCCGAGTCGTGCTTGTGAGGGAACAAGGAGTGGGCACCGTTGCTCTTCACAGAGACTCCCAACTCTTGGAACTTCATACGGTTGTGCATCTTACCTGAGTACTTCTCGACATCTGGCATGTTCTTGTAATTGTCGATGTCGTTGAAGGCTATGTGGGAGAACCCAATTTGTTTAGGAAGTGTTGATTTCAACCCAAAGTCCAGTCTGATGGCACTCGACTTCGGAGTAAAAATCGTTTGATGGGTAGGAACAACAGACTTCCCCCTGATACTTTTCAGAATGGGTTTAGCCACTTGCGCCAACTTGGAGTTCTTGACCAAATGGAAGAGTTCTTGGTTGTTCATGGTGGTGGTCGTAAAATTTTTCAAACTGGTTTTGAAAACCGAGCGTGAGCGAATCACCATACAACAAGATTGGGGAGAGTGACTTGTGTAGCACACAGCGCAAAATAACAAATCTTGAGTCCTAAAGCGGTGACATGGCCTACATAATGCTACACCCAAAGGTAGAGAGAGTAGGTCAGACTTGAGATATGGCGTACCATAAGCATTTAGTGGGACTTGGACTGAAGTGTTCGCTATGTGCAGGAAATCAAACTAAACCAGATGGCTGCAACACGACAAGATACAAAGTATGTTAACAAAGCCAACAAATTCAAAAAACATGGCTGTTGTTAGGTATTGTGTTTAGATGCTTTCACATTTATCTTTCTTGACCTCAGTGGAAATGCTAAAGATATAGTCATAGACAAAAGTCAAAACTTACAGGTGATTGTGATGATATATGGAAACTCCTTTGACTATATACAACTGAGAAGATCATTTCTTGGGAGTATGCAACGTTTCGTCTAAGGACATAAATCATAGTAACAAATCTTACCACTGTATTTATATCCAGCTTACCTATTTCTATTATCACACCTAACATGCATAGGAGAAGTTCACACCGAACTTTGCCAACTCTGGAGAGTAGTTATGCATGCCGACCTTGATCCCTGTACTCATGACAAAATCCTTAACCTTTCCTTCCCACAACAAGTTGAATACCTTGTCATTAAGACTGGTCGAGAACTTGAGTACACTTGATAGTCTTCCTCCACTGGGCTCCACTTCTGTAGTCTCTCTCTTGTCCAACAAGTCTGGATTTATTTGATAGTATTCTTGGTTCTTCTGAATAGGGTTCATTATGTATCCATGCTTTAATCTCTCTTTTTGAATTCTTTTCAATCTTTCTTCACCATTAAACAACTCGAATCCTATACTCAAGTTGGAGTCGTAAGAATAAAGATTAAAGTCATACCTCGAGCTAAACTTCAGGTCGCTGGAGGTCTTGACTGTATAAGTCAGGGATATGTGTCCCAAGATTGGGTTTACTGCCAAGGTCATGGTCAATGGTGTATCCACAGCCCTCAGTGAGTATCTAAAAGCAGTCAGCAACCCTGGCAGCATTGTCCTAGCAGCATACCAAAGTTCTGTCCCCACCAGCACCACTGAGTCCTGGGACCGTCCCTCCATGAAGTTGTACAAGCATCTAAATCCTAACAATGAGTCATTGGTCGAGTAAATAAACTCATTCAGGTTCTTTTGAGTGTTTCTTTGCAAATACATGATCATGGTCCCGTCGGACTTTAGGTGCGGGTTACTGATACACTTGACCAACAACTGGAGATTGGGTGTAAAGCGCTTAATAACCATTGCTTCTAAAGCAGACCCAGGAAAGTACATCCGACCATATAGAAGAGACAACTGTCTTTGGCTGGGCTTTTCGAGTTTGCGCTGTTCACTGAGCTGTTGAAGGTCCAAGTCCTTTGTGCCCACAGTGTCTAGTGGGAACGAGCTATACAAGTAAGATATGGACCCATTGATGGAGTGTTGGTTGCATAACGTGAAGCTCAGCGCCAGTTGTCGCGTGCTCTGTGACAGCACGTCTAATCTCAAGTTATTTGGAACCGTAAAGTTGAGGATGTCTCGAGAGGCAGACGTGATGTTGGGGAAGATGTTTTCCTCATTCCACCCTGTAGATTGATTGAAGCATCGTTGGACGTAATCCATATATGTGTACATAACAAGTTATTGGCGAAGTATAAGTTTTAGTTGGATCTTGCTGCTTCCACAAGAGGTGGTTGGTATATGATGGGACAGGAATATGGAGTGGTTTCTGTATTTGCCTACAGCTTCACGTGACAGAAAATATTACATAATCGCCACTTTGCGTTTGGGGCTCACACGCACAAACCAATAGATAAAGCGGGAGCACACGTGACTGAAATATCTTTTGACTCATACCTTATCATGACCCGTTTCGCTACCATCAACAGAACCACCAACGAAACCAAGATCCAGATTGCTCTTTCACTTGACGGAGGGGCTATTGAGATCGAGGAATCCATTTTTGAGAACAAGAAGACCACCCATGCCACCCAGCAGACCCTGTCTCAGGTTATTGATGTTCAGACTGGGATTGGCTTCTTGGATCATATGCTCCATGCCTTGGCCAAGCACTCCGGCTGGTCCTTGATTATCGAGTGCATTGGGGACTTACATATTGACGACCACCACACTGCAGAAGATGTTGGGATTTCCTTGGGGATGGCTTTCCACAAGGCCCTTGGCCAGGTGAAGGGTGTCAAGAGATTTGGTTCAGCTTTCGCGCCATTGGACGAAGCTCTCAGTAGAGCTGTGGTTGACTTATCCAACAGACCTTTTGCTGTTGTTGAGTTGGGCTTAAAGAGAGAGAAGATTGGCGACTTGCTGTGTGAAATGATCCCTCATGTTATTGAGAGTTTTGCTCAAGCTGCTGCAATCACCTTACACGTTGATTGCTTGAGAGGTTTCAATGACCACCACAGAGCCGAGTCTGCATTCAAGGCTATGGCAGTCGCTATCAAGGAGGCCATCTCCAGTAACGGAACTAATGACGTTCCATCCACCAAGGGTGTTCTCTTTTAGATGTATATATAATGTAGTAGAATAAAAAGCTGGATATCGAGAATAACGATAAAAAAAGAAAATTCCGATACCGGGAGTTGAACCCGGGTCTGCTCGGTGAAAGCGAACCGTGCTAGCCGTTACACTATATCGGACTTTTTATTTAAACTTTCCTGCGAAAGTATAACAGGTATTTGTACAAGGGACGTAGGAGATGAGATGAGGGTGGTTCAGTTCAGAGTATAGTAGTTGTAGAATAGCAAGTAACAATGCTTTTGGATCTAGAGGTGGCCCTCAGATGTATTGAATATGTCTCCAACTTTTGTGGTGAGATTCTGGATGGACGTTAAACCAAGCAGCTGAATGAATTTTTTATCTCCAATGAAAAGATTCTTCTCTCAGTCGACCAAACTCCTAGTGGAGGAGTTCGAGAAGAAGGTACCATTTAAACCGCATTACCTGAATCCTAACAAGGTCAAAACGTTTGAAAAGAACCTACCATTCCAAAAGAAAGATACTAAAATCTGGGACAAGGAAGGCATTCTGAAAGATAGATTCTTCAAGAGAAAGTATGGCAACAAGAGCGACGAAGATAGAGAGAAATTGAGAAAGAAGAATGAAAGCAGGCGCAAACAGAGGGACCACTTCAAGAAGCTAGAAGAAGAAAAGTATAAATCTCAGTCATTCAAGTCCAAACCGAGAAGTACACCTTCCGATGGGTATGAGAAGGACGAATATCGATACAGGGACAACTCGATTCTCGAGTACGTCTACGGAAGCCACTCCGTCAAATCCGTGCTACTTGCCAACAAAAGAGCCTCCTACAACAAGTTGTACATCCATAACCTCAAAGACAAGGAGTTGATACGACTTGCGGAGCAGTATGGGATCAAGGTGAAAGAATGCGATCTGAACCAGTACTTGAGTAAACTCACCAAGAACGGAGTGCACAACGGCGTGGTGTTGGAAACGAAAAAACTTCCAGTACCGGAAATAGAGCTGTTGGGAGAGTCTGGAGACGGCGAGTACGAGGTCTTCAAGTACTCGGACGTGTCGGACAAGGTGGTGAGCCATGTGGATCAGGTGGTCCGTAAGAACGGCAAATACCCACTTGCGCTCTATCTCGACCAGATCACCGATCCCCAAAACATGGGCAATATCATTCGTAGTGCCTACTTTTTCGGGGTCGACTTCTTGGTGATTCCCCGGGAAAACACCGCCAGACTCAGCTCTGTTGCAAACAAGGCATCTGCCGGAAGCATGGACTTGATGACCATCTACCAGACTTCCGAAACCACAAAGTTCCTCGACAAGAGCAGAAAGAAGGGCTGGTGTGTGGTCACCACCACAGGGAAGCCCCGTTCGATGGACGACCCATTGGAGAGAAACCGTAGGAACAACTTTGTTGAGCCCGAGGTGTTGTCTGAGATGTTGCTTCTGAATCCTGTCTTGTTGGTCATTGGTAGCGAAGGCAAGGGGGTGGACAACAACATCAAGGGCAGATCCGATTTCTTGGTGGCCATTGAGAAGGGAAGAGAGAATGACGACGTGGTCGACTCCTTGAACGTCGGGGTCGCAACCGGCATTATTATTGGCAGGTGTTTGGCCTGAGAGATTTCACAAGCACCTGTTAAGTTCCAGGGTCTGGCTGTGAAACCAGAAAAAAAATTTGCAACCACACTTGGAGTTTGATTTTGCGTACTTATTGTTAGGGTTATTAGATGTGTACTTTGGGACCGTCATAGCCAACGTCCAAGTCTAAGTATTGCACTTCAAGTGGCCATTTTGGTGGTCAGTAGCACATCTACTCCCCAACAGCTTTTGGCTGCAACATGGTGCACAACCGTTTTGGCAGGCATAAAAATTAATTGTTTTCTGCTCCACCCCTATCTTTGAAATCCTATGTATATAACCACCTCATCTAGCTAGAAACCGGCTGTCTCAGCAGCCTTGTAAATAAATGTTGGCTATATTTAGTTGTTGAGATGTATGTGGGCCAACTATTTTGGGTTGGTCGATGCCAACATGGAACCGCAGGCCTCAGCCACGCCTGTCAATCGATAGTTTAAACACGGAATACGGTTCAGAACTCAGTCTTCAACTAGGAACGCAGGTTTTGAAGCTTGCCCAAAGCAGCTGAAATGTTGGAGGTTGAGTGCATATGATCATCATTGTCACACCACGGTGTTGCCCAACAAGGAACTTTGATGTCTCATGGTAATCCCGGCCGCGGCCAGACAGCCGTCCCCTCCTTTTATCGCTCTCGCGTATAAATAGTTACAAAATAGCTCCGAGCAATAGTTACAGCAATCCACCATGACACATCTCGTAGTGCTAGTCCACGGACTTTGGGGGTCACCGGCACAGGTCGAGTACATTGGCCAGAGCATCCGCGAGCGGTACCCCGAAGTGACCATCTACAAGACGGGCTCACACAGTGAATTCAAGACATACGACGGGATCGATATCAACGGCCGGAGGGTGGCGGAGGAAATCAAAGAGGAATACGACAGATTGAACGGCAGCGTCACCAAGTTCTCCATAATAGGGTACTCTTTGGGAGGATTGATCTCCAGATATGCCATTGGGATACTTTATAACGAGAGGTTCTTTGACAAGGTGGAACCCGTGCACTTTGTTACCATGTGTTCGCCCCACGTAGGCGTGATGAACCCGTTGAAGGGTCTCAAGTACACCTTGACCAACCTGATCTCACACTACTTCATAGGCAAGTCCGGACTGCAGTTGTTTCTCAAAGACTCGGTGGTGAGCTGGCTGAAGCTGCCCTTGTTGGTGGTGATGGCGGACCCGCTGTCCATCTTCTACAAGGCCTTGAAGAAGTTTGCCCACAGAACCGTGTATGGGAACGTCATGAACGACAAACGTTGCTTTTGGCACACACTGGGCATCTCTGTGTCGGATCCTTTCCATTCCATCTACAACAAGTCGGCGTCCAACTTGTCGCTCAGCTTTGTCAAAAACTACGACCCGGTCGTGATTGACCTCGACCAGCCCAACAAGTACGAAAAACAGAACCAGGCTCCGAAACCTAAAAAGTCGTTGGGCCTGTCGATATGGTCCACCTTGAAGCTCTTGGTTCTCGCGCCTCTTCTCTCGGGCTACTTCATCTACACATCCATTCTACAACGCTTCAAACACAATCTGCGTGTTAGAGAATTCTTAAAGACAAACACATTAGATGATTACTATTTACAAGACAAGGATTCCGAGGTCAGAGAGTCCATTGTGGAAGCAGCCTACGACTTGGCCAACGACGGAAACAACTTGG
This sequence comes from Kodamaea fukazawae, assembly GCA_030572255.1. Classification (NCBI taxonomy): domain Eukaryota; kingdom Fungi; phylum Ascomycota; class Pichiomycetes; order Serinales; family Debaryomycetaceae; genus Kodamaea; species Kodamaea fukazawae. Next base: position 495,929 of record JAJLZQ010000001.1, on the reverse strand, counting down.
GCTTGAAGCCTCACGAGTTGCGCATGGTCTCCAACTTAAACCTCCTTTCCTGGAAGAAATATCCCGTCTTGATCACTCTCACAGACCACACCCACGCTGCTGCCATTGTACGTTTCCCAAATCCACAGTTTGAAGAGGGAAAGACTGTTGTCAGGCATTTGGTCAATGAGACATTGCTGCAATTGGCTGAAAATGGCTCGGTTAACACTCATCAAAACCCAATCCCCCCTCCAAGCCATGTTCCTGGTGATGTCCTTGGCTCTCAGTCTGTATAGTAATATTAGTTTCAACAATTGACCTCTCCATTGTAATCTTCAGATAGGAAGTATATTCTGTAATGAATCATTTTTTTCCTAAAGCTTAAAGTTTTTTTTTTTTGCAACCACAACCATAAATCACCAACATGTCAGACCAAGTCAATTTGTCAATCACCACAGTAGGGAGACTTTTGACCAAAGTCAGAGCAAAGTTCCTCAACTTTGTATCTAAGTTTCTGAAAGAACAACAAGGACATGTCATTCTTATCCATTCCGAAAACCTTGGAGGCTTTGGGATAACCTACTTGTCCCTTACTCAATTGACGATATACGTACGTGATCCTTCGGTGGCAGTTTTTAGATTTGACCCTTGGACCGAGTTTGCTTTGCTCTGGGCTTACTATAACGGATGCTTACCAGGGGTCAAGATGGAGGTATGGACGTACAAGAAATCGAAATTAAGAATGGTCAAGCACTCAGTTGTCAAAAGGTGTATTCATCAAGCTAGCCGCAAATATATGAAACACGTTGCTCCAAGAAAGTGAAGGAGGTGCACTGGAGGTGGAGCTAGGGGTACAGCCAAGAAGAGATACTCTCTTGGGGACTGCTGTGACTGTTGTTGTATCAAGTATCTCCCTGGCGGCTAAAAATCGAAAACTTATCAGTCAGATTGAAGAGTGTGACACGTCAAACCCCCTAGCTTAGATCAACTCCACAAAATTGGCCGGGAAAATCCCGGTCTGGCCGTTGACCCTTCCGGTCCACCAGTCATCCACAGTGTCTGTCTTTTGGATAATGTCAATGACGTCACCCTTCTTGAATCCCAAGTCACCACCCTGTTGCGCCTTAAAAGTGTACAAAGCAATAGCCTGATTGGCATTTGACTTCTGCAGGGCCCCAAAGTTGGGTTTGGAAGACGAAGGAGGACGAGAAGGACTCGTTTGGTTGTTGTTGGAGATCCCGGTAGATCCTAGTCTATTTGTAATTTGATCAACATCCCTCCTCAGACCCAGGTCATACACATCGTCTTCCCATCCAGAAGACCTGTTGTGTCTGGAACTGTAAGCATTGGAAGAGCTTCTTGTACGGTTGTTGCCGTTTCTTCTTCTCGAATAAGTGTCGTCGTCATCGGAGTAGTAGTCATCCGAATCATCGTCCGAGTATCTTCTACTGTTCCCACGAGTTCTGGTGTTTCTTCTGGAGAACTCACTAGTGCTGTCGGAGAAGTCATCTGGGATGTCGTCGTAGTCGTCGTCATCAAATGGCAAGTTGTTGCTGAAGACACGCGAGTCTAGCACACGCATCAACGAGTCACAAGCTGCGGGGATCTCAACCTGGCCCGCCAAAATGGTTCTGGCTTTGCAATTGTTACCGTAAAACTTTCTGTTTGCCTCTCTACGCTCAATGATGGCAGACCCTTCCAAGGAAACACCTGCAAACAACCCCTTGGTCTTGGAATATGCAAAGACCGCAGAAACGCTCTTGAGGGACGCAGTCCCAGCAGCTTCGGCATTTCTCCCCAAAGGACCAGCAGCAACAGAAACATTGGTACCCAAGGTCACAGACCCCATCTGGGCAAACGACTCCACTGCCGACTGGGTGTTCAATATAAAGACAAAGTCGGTCAACTCGGCCCCAATCTGTCCACCCACACCCGCACCAGCAACATTGATTGCTGAGGGCGGCGACCACAGGCCGTCCGGCAAACGGGCAACAATCACACCAGAACCAGCTCTACCAGAAAACAAAAACCCGGCCTTCAACACTGTCAACACCGCCAACCCCTTGGCATTCTTTAAAATGTGTGGTGGAATGACTCGGTCGGGCCCCGCCACTTGATTTGGCTTGATAAAAGAAGCTAAAATTTTAGCAGCTTTTCTAAAAGAAATATGTTAGTACTCCCGCTCAATACCTGGCTCCACCCGAGAAAAGCACTTACTTCGATTCACTCTTTAAACTTCTTGGAATTGGATTGTTAATACCCATGTCTGGTTGACGATCTTAATGATTTTTAAAATTTCCAGTCTCCGGATTTTTCTCCCCCTACCGCTATGGATAGCTGCGCCAAAGCAGTCACGTGTATGGGCCGTTGTCGGGTCATTTCACCGGTTCTATCGGCACCGCAACAGTTTTAGTGGAGGGCAGGTGTCAGCATAATTCCGATTGCAGTGCTCGGCCTTCAACGGTGCTAGTTACTTAGTTTTGTATATGAGGGGTGGTTAATCTCGGTCAAGTTTACGGCTATGTGTATCGGCAGTTTAGGGGTTCCCTGATTATCATTTACAGGGTTTGAATAGTGGGGGGGAGGTACCGTTGCTGCGGCGGAGTTTGAGAAATGGGGGCATGACTTTCGCCAAGGCACTTGGCTAAACAGGCAAAAGGTCTGCCCACCATTAAAATGTGTAATTGTCCTTTCGGTTGTAATCCAGACAGGTGGTGAGGTATATAGTGGTGCCTATTCAAAAGATGTGGCTACCAAATATCCTCAGCTTGGTGTCTTTCCCCGTAAAGTCACTCAATTCCTTAACTTAGCGACACACTTCCGGCCATCGCGCGCCGTTGCTGGAACCACATCGCCTATTTTCGTCATGGCTGCAAAATCGAACGGCTACAGGTGGACGGCCCCAAAATGTGAGGTCTTGGAGGCAACTAGTATCACCCAAGGAAGTTACAAGTTAATCCAGTGTACTTGCTAAAGTGGTCACTCGGTTGAAAGACCAGAAAACAGCGTTTTGGTGGGACATTGCAAGAGCCACGAGACACTGTCTATTCTTTCAATGAACAAGAAAAACCCTCGTGAGCCTGCTGAAGACTCTTCTAACTTATATCCTTTACATATACCACCTATAAGTGTCAGTTCCTGGTCTTTTGAAGGCGCATGGCTACTATTTCCGATGATGTCCCTGGCTCTGCGCAGATATCAAAATCAAAAGCTTGCAACGCGAAATTACAAACCAATGTCTACGACGCCATCGGTAGAATCTACGGGGACAGGCACATCATCGGCCACATCCTCCAAGAAGAAGTACCAATGCGATCAGTGTGACAAGTCCTACCACAAGCCCTCCTTACTTGCACAGCATCAACGATCACACACAGGAGAACGGCCCTTCCAGTGTTTAGAATGTGGTGCATCGTTCCTCCGCAAGTCCCATCTCACGGCCCATCTAATCTCCCACAGCGAAGAGAAACCCTTCCATTGCTCTGTCTGTGGGAAAGGAGTCAACTCCATGCAGCATCTCAAACGTCATGAAATCACACACACCAAGTCATTCCACTGCAAGTACGAAGGATGTCTGGAGTCCTTCTACAAGCACCAGTCCCTCCGTCACCACGTACTTTCTGTCCACGAAAAGTCCCTTGCATGCAAGATTTGCGATAAAGTCTTTAAGCGTCCCTATAGATTGATGCAGCACAACCTCAAGCTCCATGGGGAGTCGCCAGCGTACCAGTGTGAACATCCTGGCTGTTTCCACAACTTCAAAACATGGTCTGCACTCCAGCTCCACATCAAAACAGAACATCCGAAGGTCAGATGCCCCATTTGTAAGAAGAAATGCGTTGGAAAAGATGGTTTGCGGGCACACATGGCGGTTCATGATGAATGGAAGTGTAATTACTGTGAAATCGAGCAGTTCGCGTCCAAGGAATCCTTGATCCAACACTACGAGACCTACCACGACGCCAATATTCCCAAAGAGCTTACAAAAACAGAACATATCGACGAGCAAGTTACCGGTGACCCTGTTTCGGCAGAGAATCTCGAGAAATACAATGTCCAACACCCGGTGCCGGCAAAGCTTCTCCGGTCCGAGGTATCGATAGAGTCATTCAGCTCCAAGATTCTGAAGGGCTCCAGCATCCTAGGCTTAATCCTGGGAAACTTCTCTACCAAGAAGATCCCATGCCCTAAGAAGAACTGCTCACGGATGTTCAGTAGAGACCATGACTTGAGGAGACACTTGAAGTGGCACAAGGAGCACTTGGTCAAGATCGAAAAGTTTTTGGACTCTCTTGAAAAAGGTGAAGGGCAGGAAGGTCAAACAGGTCAAATTGCAGGTCTGGAATCGGAAGACCTTGCAAGAGGAGATCTCAGCGACGTAGAGGGGCTGGATCTCGACAGCCTTTCAGGAGACGAACCAGAGGGCCCCCCACTGAAAAAACAAAAAACGACTAACGAAGATTTGGATAATGACTTTGATCACCTTATCGACGAGGAGCTTATGGAAATACAGGCTGGCGGAAAATACACTAATGAAGAATAGATTATAGATTATATGACGTTAATTATAGATGTTATTTGTACAGGATTCGGTGCCCTTATGTTCCAGGCACTAGTACCTCTGCTTCTTGTCGTAGCCACGGCCACCATATTCACTCTTTCTCTTTACTCCAGTTCTCTGGTTACGATATTGCTGGTCGCGTTGGTCGTATTCTTGATCGTCCTTGTATCTTTGTTCCTTTGGTTTCAAAGAAACAGGTGGGGGTGGAGGTGGAGCACCTGAGGGCGGTGGAGGTGGAGTGGAAGGTGGAGGCAAGGGAGCTCCAGCGGAGGCAAACCTGTTAGGCGGACGAGGAAGATGGCCTCTAGCTGGTTGTGGGTGCTTGTTTTCGGCATGCTTTGGTGGACCCCTCCATTGATATTGTTGGAAGCCTCTATTGTAAGATGATCTCGGGTCGCGAGAGTCTCTTTCATCTCGAGAGTCTCTGGTATCACGAGAGTCTCTGGTGTCACGAGAGTCTCTGGTGTCACGAGAGTCCCTAGCATCACGGTTGTCTCTGTTGTCTCTGGGACCACGAGAATCTCTCGAGTCTCTCGGATCTCTACTATCACGGATGTCTCTTCCATGGGAGTCTCTATCGCGAGAGTCTCTGCTGTCCCTAGCATCTCTTTTGCGGGAGTCCCTGACTTCACGAGTGTCTCTGGTATCACGAGTGTCTCTAGCATCACGAGTGTCTCTAGCATCACGAGAATCTCTAGTATCACGAGAATCTCTAGAATCCCTTTTGTTTCTGGAGTCCCAATTGTTGCGTGGAGCAATTTCTTCTGCATCCCTTGACTTCTTAACATCGTTTTCCCTAACATTTCTTATGTTTCTAGTATCCTTTCCATCTCTATCTCCTTTATCATCCTTCTTTTGATTCTCCACAACCTGACTTTGAGGTGGTAAAGGTGCACGCTTTTCCTTTACGGGCACCTTGGCATTTTTGTCAGAATTACCGTTGGTAGGTGCAGCTTTTGCATCAGCTTCCTTTCTCAGCTCCTTCACCTTTTCTTCGAAGTTCTTCTTAGCTTCTGCTAATTTTGTCTTCAAGTCCACCTTCTCAGTTTTTTCTACCTTTTCCACCTTCTCAACATCCAGCTTGACTTCAGGTGTAGCTTCTTTGTTGACTGCGTAACTATCATACTTGCCCTTTGCAGTGGAAGTCCTAACATTTCTCACCAGACTAGTAGATCCGCCCTCATACTTCAATCCCTGCTTCAACTGCTTTTCTTGCATCTCCTTCGCCTTTGTAGCAGCTTGCTCTTCTTTCAACTTTTTGTCTCTAAGGGCGGCTTCTTCTCTGAGTCTCTTGGCTTCTTCTTCCTTGGCCTTAACCTTAGCATTATGCTCCTCCTTCATCTTTTCCTTTTCTTCATCACTAACTTCAACGAATTCCCAAAGCGGGATCCATTCCGATTTCTTGGACTTGATATGTCCTATCAAAGCGTTTGACGACAACTTCAAATCTTCACGTGTTTCCACACTGGCAATTGTGGAAAGAAGATCAAGAACCTTTTCACATTGATCTGCAACTATTGGATAGACTCCCAACAAGTTTTTGAGGAATGTAATGGCATTGCGGCGAGCCATGTACTCGTGGATTCCAAGTGCTTGTTCGACCCCGTCCAAGATAATCTGATGATACTTATACTTGTTGCTTTCAAGACCACTCAAGATCTCCTTGACAAACAACCCAAAGTTTTCGGCCTCCAAGGGGCTGAACATGAAAAGCATTCCAAATAAATTTGGGAGGAATGCGTCAAGAAGGCCGTTAAAGTCAAAGTCAAAGAACTCAGACATTTTGAACAAGAATCTTCCAGAGAAAACTGCATCAAATGGAGAATGGATACTTCTTGGAAGAACACACTCTTTGAGGAAGGATGTAAGGTCAATTGCAGACCATTCAACGTTCTTGAGTTGGGAAGTAATTTCTTCGCAGTGGCTGGAATGTGCCTTAGCATCAGACTCAATTTGAGTTTTTAATGTTGGTTTCTTTTCTGCTTCTTTGGCATAAACCTTTTCATCAAAGTTGATGTCGTGCAATTCCAAGGACCAAAAAGTTGAGTGGATTTCATTGTTCACCTTCAAGAAAGGTCTCCAGATTTCGTATGCCCATTCATCTGCAATTCCATATTCCTTAAGGACTTCAATGGATAACAAAGTTTCATTCAAGTTGTCACCAAAAAAATTTAAGGCAGTTGAGTATAAAGCCATGAGAGAGTTTCTGTCATCAATCCTAGTACTCAAGACTTTCAATGGAGCATGAGCAATGTCGATTTGGTTCAAAAGAATAAACAATTCGTTCGTGATTCCAAGAGACTTAAGGGTGTTGACAAGAATACGCCCCGACTTGGTTCTTTCATGCCTGGTATCGTCAATGATCTTGAACACGCCTTCTTGAAGAACTCCTCCACAGCTTATCATATCAATTTGCTGAGTAGTTAAGTTTCTCATAGATTGGATTCCTCCCATCAGACTAAATATCTCTTTGATGACAGTCAACCAAGCTACTCCGCTGTACATCAGCTTGAGCAAGAAGGTAAACAAAGTCTTGAGGTCAATTGAGGTTGGATATCTAGAGCAGATTTTCCCAATAAACAAGGACAACGACTGCAACCATTTCCTTTCGTTCATCCCGTTGTCTTGAATGGTGCTTCTGCCATTCAATCTCATCATGATTGCAACCGTAAGTGTGTCCCACGTGAAATCATTAAAGTAACGAGCTGTATCGACCACCAACGGAATCAAATTGTCGTAACTTTCAATCTGTTGGAGAATGGTCAACAAACATGGAAGTGGGTTACTCCAACTGACTTTAGCCAAACGTCTCATCATTGGCTTGACATTTTCTTTGGAGAGTCTTTTCAAGATATCTTTGGTTGCCTTCTCAGCTTTGTTGTAAGCAATCTGGACCTTTCCGTTTTTACGGAGAATTTGATAAAGTTCACCATAAACACTGAATCTTTCTTCTAGCGAGTAATTCGAAAGAATCTTGTATGCTTCTTCAATCGCTATAGGATTTTCTTCGATGAGAGGAATCACTGGGAAAATGTAGTTTCTAAAGACATTGAACCATTCGTCCTTGTGATTTTCAAGGTCTCTCTGAGCAACTTGACAAAACTTGGAAAATGTTTGCAAGTCACGAATCAAGCAACCAGGATTGAATTTTAAAAATTGCTTGCAAATGACAAAAAGGTCTTCCGTTGACCGGCATACCAACCCCTTGTTCCAATCTTGGTAGAAGTAGAAAAATTGCTTTTGGCCATAACTCTTGAGGAAAGGCTTATAGGTATATAATTTAGTTGGTTGTGTGTGCTTGCGAGGAACCTGAAGACCGGGAATCACCTCGTGGTTCCAGACTTGATCAACAAATTGGTCAAAAAGTCGGGCCATTAGCCTTTCGATTTCGGTATCGATATATGCTAAAAATGGATACTCTGCGAGAATGTAAATGGAGGGCCAATATAACCCATTTGCTAATAAGACCTTTAGTAACTGAAAAACCAAGTTTGTCGACAACAGTTTGGAAATGTCCACAGGCTCTTCAGCATTTTGGCTTTGAGATTCACCTTCTTCATCTGCCAACGGGGCCGCCAATGCCAATGCGCTAGCTCCAGACTTGAAGGTCTCTTCTTCGACTTGCTTGTTGTATTGTGCCTCGAGTTTGCTCATGTCACTATTCTGGGTGTATTTGAAAATGGATCCAAAGCTGATAAATCCCTCTTTTATCAAAAATGCAATCAAGCACTTCGTAGTCTCAGGTAACTCTCGTTCCCATTTTAAAAGCTTCAAGCCAAAAATCTTTGCTGCAGTCTGGTTACCTCCCAGCGACAATGAATCAATACTGGAGTTGTCACTTTCTTCAAGGGGCCACCATCTAGATCCTCTCAACAATTCAATCGTAAACTTGGCATTAGAGTGAAAAGTGCCACTAAGTATTTCCAATAAGATATCAAGGCATCTGTTTGGATCTAAGTTGTAATGCCCAATACATTTCTCTATGACTTGAAGTGTGTACTCAACCTGAAATTCGCTCTCCTTTCCTTTGAAGACGGCGTCCAATTCACTGATCAAAAGCGAATACCCTTGAAGTTCCTCGTGAAGTAAATTGTACTTCTTTTGTGTGTAGAATTCATCTCTAAGTGAACTGTTCAATGTTTTGGTCAAGACATCTGGGGGAACAATTCCAGACTGCTTGATTATATCTGGATTAAGATATTTAGAAAATATGCTAGACTTAAAGAAGGTCTCCTTACGAGAAAGAAGAACTAATAGTTGTTGTAACTTTTCTGACGGCGGGAATACGTTGATGATCTGACAGAAGGTAGTGATGGCCGAGTCTTCCTTGATCGTAAGAAGATAATTGGAAATAGTCTCAAGCGTAATTGAAGTATCAAGATACCGAAGAAGAAGCTCGGTGAAAAAAAGACCGGGTTCGTCGAGAGGAACCGTCTCGAGCTTCGGGAGTACTTCGTTGGTTAGAATGGAGTACATGGTTGTTTGAATTTGTATGGTGAAATTTGCGATTTGAGCGTCCGAACAAACACCGCCGGTCTCCACAATTAGGACATTCAAACAAACAAACCAATGGCGCAAACAAAAGAGCAGTGTCTGTATTTGATACGATCATCCTGAATGCTTTCTGCTTCTTGACTTGTTTGTCCTCTTTGTTTGAGATTTGAGAGTGGAGGCAATGCCTAGCTAGCAGTTGCAGCTCGGACTTTGGTCTGAAAGCCACTAATCCTTGGGTTCGAAGGAAGCAGTATGCCAAATTAACAAAATGCGGTCTACAATCCGAGATGACATGCTCTAGTTATTGGTTTAAGTCCAGTGTTCGAGTGACATCTGGAGCAAGCCTCTGAAATTTAAAGTGCAGCACTTCCAGGATTCCGATATCTGGAGAATATCAATGGTTTGATACCTCTAGTTGCAGTTATTTCCGTTTTCACAGTCTGTAACTGTACCAACATCTCTATCTGTCGTCAGTTTGAAAATGTATATTGTGCAGCCAGAGGAAGTTTAGACTTTAGGCACTTCTCCAGAGACACATGCTTTTAGAAGCGAGAGATGGAGTCGATACGTGGGGTCTACCGCCATTTGCTACCTTATTATAGTCCACTCCACCTGACTTCCAATTTTTTTGAAGCATGTGTTGCATAATACAAGGTACCCCGGTTTGGCTGCAACTGCGACATCGTGGCTGCTTCGAAGACTCTAACCTTGTGCGGTAACCCAGTTAGTGGGTGGATCAACACCCCATTAAAGCATGAAGAAAGCTTTGTGCAATTGAACCGGATACCTCGGAGTCATAAGTTGATATCTGAATGTGAAGAAATAGCATACTACCAAGGTCAGGCATGAGATCACTTTTCAGAGCGCAGGCTGCCGTATTGTTTTTGGTGTTGGTATTAAGTATAGGGAAGGTATTCTCTGTTATGGGGGTAGCATCTCGGATACTTCCAAAGCTTGGTTGGACCACCTTGGCTGGTGAGTGCTGTTCCATATACTTATTTACGAGGAGAGTTGGGACCAGGACTACTCTGAAACAGGCAATGCTAGAAACTGCTTCACTTATGATAACAGCTCTAAGTGCTACTTTGGATATCTTGTTTGCCCTATTTTAGTTGACGCTACTTTAAGAATGTGTCTGAGTATGTATCCTCTTGAACACTAATCTGTACTCAATGACAAGTAGAAATCACTAGCGAGCTTCGTTGCAGCTATGCCGTATCTGCAAACTTTAACTACTAGTTAGTTAAGCTTCTTCGGCGTTATTTTGTGAACTATATAGATTTTATCGAACAACCTACTTCAATACCCCTCGTTGTACGTCCCCAACATAACAAGAACTCATCGATGATCTATTCATCAAAGTAGTACTTTCACATAGTGGTACTTAACGAAGTACAGCTGTTCATCTCACAGAAAGCGCAAATGGTTTAGTGGTAAAATCCAACGTTGCCATCGTTGGGCCCCCGGTTCGATTCCGGGTTTGCGCATTTATTTTTTGATCTATTGTAAGTTGAACCTTTATTTTTAGATTGTTCATCACTTCAACCATGATTCGGATCAAGAACTGGGAGTTTAAGCTCGGTATCTTTATCATCCTTTACTTTCTTTTTGCACATTATGTGGTGGAAACTACTCACGTTCACCGTGACCAAGGACTTGCAGATCATCTAAGAGTGATGCCCCAGGAGGTGATAGACTACACTGCACGTATGGATCCATTGACCGGCGACGAGAACTACGCGTATATCCAGTATTCTACCAACTATGATTACTTGAATCTTGCAATTATCAACTTTATATCGCTCAGAAACGCAAAGACAAAGATTAAGAACTTGGTAGTGCTATACGTGAAGGAATTGGAATGGCAAGATGAGTACCGGTGGAGTCGCCTTCAGCAATTGGCTAACCAGTACAAGATTCAGCTTCATCAGATTGATGTTATTGATTCCGGGAGTCAGTCGCTGTGGGCCCAGCTGTTCACCAAGTTCCATATCTTCAAGATGGACGAGTTTGATCGAGTGGTCTACTTTGATTCAGACCTGATGTTTATGCATGGCACCAACATTGACGAGTTGTTTTCCATCAAGGAGGTTGATTTGATGCTTCCACAGGCATGTTGGTTAAACAATGTTGTGGAAAGTGGAAAAGGAAGAGTGATAAACAAGTACAACAAGAATGTTGAAGTACCCGACCGAGCCAAATACCACAGAAGAATGTTGCGTATCATTGATCAAATCAAGGCAGGTTACTCCTTGTTTGAAGAATTGCCTCCTTTGGTTTACGAGCACCACAAATGGGACAACAGGGAGGATTTCTTTGCCAACCACGTAATAGTCTTTACTCCCTCGAAAAGTGTGTACAAGCAGTTGATGAAGTATGTACATAATCCATGGTACTGGCAAATATTCTTCAGAAAATCATTACGCAAATCAACCGAATATGACATGGAAATTATGAACAAGTGGTTGGATGACAGCTTGAGGTCAAAAAAGACAAGAGTTGGTGTGTTGCCGCATAGGTCATATGGTGTGTTGAGTGGGGAATTTAGAGAGCCTTACCATGGAAGGTTTATTGCGGAACCACAATATCTTCCATTTGTTAAGAAGGAATCCAATGACGGCTGGGACGCAGCGGAGGTTGAAAAGAATATCCGCTTGCTTCACTTTTCGGATTCCCCAATCCCAAAACCTTGGGAAAAGCAAGATAACCAAGATTATTATAATAGCCTCAAGATTGCTTGCAAGAGCGTCGCTGAAGCCGACCCTGCCAAGTTTAACGAAGAGTTTCCAAATTGGAAGCCCATGTTGATTGAAGACTGTGTCAGTGTGGACGCATGGAACGACCATAGATGGCAGTTCTTCAAGCTTAAGGCCAAGTACTGGGTGTTTACCTAAGTATCTAATAATGCAACCGGTTTTGAGGGACCCATCCCTGATACCGATATTGTGCATTGAGAGCATAATTCTTCTATAATTATCCGTTTTTCTGCTTTGCGGTTATGTGTATATGGTAATGAAAAAGAGTGACAGACCAAACAAGAGCTCTTGCTCATTTATCCTATTGCTACGTTGCTGTAGTATGCAAGATTTGTTAAGGAGTTGTGGGTTTGCTGCTACTTCACGATATAGACGATAACTTGTGCAATAAAGGTCACTTTTGTCTCAAAAGCTTGAAGCGCAAACAAAGGAACGGCCGTGACAGATTAAGCACAAACAGTACAGAGAACAAATTTCTTGGACTCAGTGCAATACAGTTGACACCTGTAGTACTATAGTAAACCCTGCATTAGAAATTTGTTGCCCATGCTAGGGATGCTGAACCGGCCAGGACACAGAATACGGTTGCAACACTTGATTTTCTTGGTTCCCGAAAGCAACTGCCTATGACCACGGCTACCAAGCTCATGTTTTGCAAAACGACCATCCAGTAGTAATAACAACCCAGATCTTGAGTCAGAAGGGATCTCTGCCAACTGACTAGATCAGGTGAGGAATATATGGAAGCTGCAAACCACATAGTCAACGGCGTGCCGAGCGCTCGACCGGAGCTCATACCACACCTGCTGGTTGGTTTTTCTAGTATACTATAAATAGTCTTCATATATTAGAGTCTGTGCTTGGGCATAGGGAACTGGTCCATGAAGTCTACGCTTTCAAGGCTTATTAGAGGGGAAGATTGTATGTGTGGCCCATGCGGTGAGGACCCTGAGTGCGTGTGAAGGCTGTCAAAGTGGCACTTGACAGATGTTTGATCTGTTTTGGGCAATTATGGCACAACGAGTTAGCCGTTGACACTTTGGGGATGCAATAACTGTCAAGGTGTTGAGTGTTTTGATATTTTATGACGTGAGTTTTGGGGCTGTACTCATGTAATAATAATCTTGACTTCAATATGCTCTTTTTCATATATAGTAGCACGGTACGTCAACATGTAGATTATTTGACGCCATGTCCAAAATTGTATACAAGGGCCAGGCTTAGGACCTAGGACCCCTCATTCCACTTGATTCCATACTATTTGCTGCATACCAGGCTTGTGAATCACCAGTCAATGTGAATACTTGCAGCCTGCAACCAGATCGCACAGACAAGTTTGGACGCCTGAGCTATCTGCATGAGCTCTGAGCTACTGTGGAGAACATATCCAGAAGACCACATAAAATTCAAATTTGTTGCCCTAGATGAAGCGGATCCAAAGGTTACCAGGCCCCGCAGCCATTTTTAGCACTGTATGTTCAAAGTTGAGCATGTGGCTGCTACCAGGTAAGCTGTGACACTTCGGAGACCACCTGTTTTGATGAGATTTCCCCTTTCTATGGGACCTCCCACGAACTCCCAAACTAGCCAAACAAGCTTTTCGTATGTTGAAGTTTATGGAAAGCTTTGTTACAGAATTACGTCATTACACACAACCACGCCATGACTTGCCCCATACACCAACCAGGCTGAAATACTATACAAAACAGGCACATCTCTGTCTGCCTGGTTAGTTCGCCTCTACTCGTTGTCCCCCAGTGTCGTGTACTCGACCCCAGTGCTACTTCCTAACCATCACCAAGATACACAACGCACACCAAACAACATCCACTAAACGATGTCAGGTTGTGAATACTCTTCGCACACTCCCATCACAGCAGACCCCTTATTAGGGACATCTACGTGCACTTTATACCCCCACCCGTGCCAACTCACAGGGCTGCTGGGCATAGTTCGGTCTGCTGCAGGCTGGATAAAAACTAACGCACCCTAACTCGGACTTAGTACTTCGCCACAACAGCCCCACCACTACCCAGGCCACAATATACATCCTACAAGGGCACCATCAAACCATAGGCCCAGCTCAAAAACCAACCCCAACAGCTTGAATGCCCTGGTTCCATGGCCCATCCTGTGCTGGCTCGCTCAGGAATTTCGCAGCTTTGATCTACTGCATACTATCTTGTATTTACATTTTCCTAATCTGAAACTGATCCATAAATAGAAGTCCATCATAGCAGATCAACCAAGTGAACACCAACGCGGGAAACACCAGCCAAACCCATTCTGGGCATGTCGGCACCTCCAAAACAAGAAGGATCTGGTTCTACCCGTCCAGCCGTGTCTAGAGCCGACTTAGATTCTATTATCGTACCTGACACCCCCCCAACACCTCGTAAAAGTCTTGTCTGGTGGACTATATACACACCAAGTATATATATTGCGATCCCGCCTGGGCTTGCAAAAAAAAAAAATTGAAGTATACAGCAATGAGTTTTGTTGTTAGAGACGACTTACCTGGGATCACGTCGCAGAAGCCAACAGCTACCAACAACGGGGGGTTGCCTGCGCTTCAAACAGATGCCGCCCAGCCCACCACATCGAGTTCTTCGATCTCGACGCCTCCTGTGTCGGTGCCACCCAGCAACAATAACCCATACTTGATCAGACAACACAACCCCGACGGAACTGTTTTCATAGCGGTTGGAGCTATTGTCGGGGGGATCTTGCTTGGGTTCATCTTGTACCACTTGATTGTTTCCATCACCGCATCGAGAATTGCAAAGAAGTCGTTGGCCGGCGACAAGCAGATGTACGAAAAGTACCAAAACAACAATACCACAGCATACGGGGGGTTGACGCCTCTGACGTCGATGAGCTTTGCTGACTCCAAGTTGCCGTACATGGCGTCCAACGGCAGGGCCAAGAGCGTCATCTCGGGCTTTGGCTTGCCTCCTTCGGGCGGTGTTGGGGGCAGCATTGCGGGCGACACCTCCACCATATACGCCTCGGAGAACGGGGCTGCCACCAGCAAGCACGACTTGACCAAGATGTTCTTCTCGCCCACCGCCGATGTCATGCAACACAAGAGAATGAGGTCATCCGCTTACCTCGGCTCCACCACCAATTTGTCCACTTTCGGCGGAGGCTCCACCACCCAAGGTTCCGTCACAAACTTCGGCAACCCAGGCAGATTGACTTCCATGTACATGAGTGAAGGAAACAACTCGGACGCTTCGTTGAATGTGCCGGGCGCCTCCTCCACAACAGGCCCAGGAAGCGGAAAGCCAAGAAAAACCATTCCTAGTATGTATTTGGAAGACTTAATGGATGAGGATAAATAGATAAAGAAAACATAGAACACTTTGAAATCTTGTAAGTTGACTAATGAGGTGGAAGTGAGCAGTCTTGTCTACTGATTAGAACCAAAGTGGTGGTGGAACGGGCGTCTATTACGCTACACAGATCTTCGGATGACGTCGGCTTCTGTTTCGTCTGGGTTTCACTTGATCCCACTGCAATCCTCTTCATGAATATCTGATAGTTGATCCGACTCGATAGATAACGAGAAGGAATACGCTAATTCAGCCAGAGCTGCCTTGCCGAAGTGTTTTCGATACCTTTACGGGACCACCTTTGTGTCTTGATCTGCAATCTCAGCGTACGTCGGTAGGAACAAAAATTAGAGCTGGGCGGTGAAAAGCCATCGTGTTTGGTGGACCCCCTAATTATCACCGAAACAACTCTGGAGTAAAATACACTCTCTTGTACATGGTTGGTGTAGTTTGGTGGAGGGCGGGTTTCTTACTAAAAGTAGAAAAGGCGGACATAGGCCCGGAAATGTGCTTGTCGACCCATTGGGCCACTTCACGTGTGGTGCAACTAAATCGCTTACTTTTGTTATTCGCAGCCAATAAATGGTGCAACTTTCAAGAAGCACAACCAGAGCTAGGGGATGGCTTTCCTTCTACCAGTTGGTGCTGGTAGGCTTGGACAACCTTGGCAGCCGCCTTGTGGCCCGCACGGCGGCTGGAGGCTCGGTTGGGCCTGGATAAATGTTTTTCCCGATATCTGTAGACCGTTGTATTTACACCCCGTGGACCATGCTAGTGGTGATCCTTCGGCTGTCTCCACCCGCCTAATTGCAACCGTCCCCCGGTTCCCGGCCACTAGTGCTGATCCCACAGTCTTGCCGTTACCCATTTGACACACCCCAACAGTACAGCCACTCGCCAGACACGCGTGCCATCTTCGTCAGTCGAAACCGCCGCCGTCTAACATAGTTTGCGCCAAGCCACCACCACAAGCCCTTGTGCTAATCCAGAATGTGGCTAAGACCCTGGGTCTGTTACGAGACCTTTTGTGGAGGGTCGCCATGCAGCCGTTCCTACAAAGCAATCAGTTTGCACCCATTCACACCCACGCGCTATTGGCTGCACCCTGGGTTGCCAATTCTGGTCCCCACAGACTAATTTGCGATGATGGCCACATTTCACCGTTTCCGCTTCATTTCCGTGCAGTGGTCACCAGCAAAACACCAGGCCCCAAGACACGGCACCTCGAAACTCACGAAACAGCCAAATAGCGGTATGTGGACAATAGCGCTATATGCAGGTAAGCGGATCACATGATGCGTGTCATCTGACGCGGCCCATCTCTCCAGGCCCATCGCTGGTTCCACCAGAGGCAGTGCCAACCCCCCGGGTCCTACACTTTCTTTTCCTTCGGGATCCTCTTGCTGCCCACACACTCATGCAAGATCTGCTTTTTCTTTTAAGGTTCTGGGTGTTTCCTTTTTTTGGGGTCACTTCAGATTAATCAAGCCCCTCTGGCCAGACAATACCAAATCTACATGACAACTTTTGGTGGGCTGGTTGCAACATTCTCCACCGCTTGTTTCCCGTATTTACTCTACTACTCGAGGGTAGCAGGGCGATTGTAGCACTGTTGTTGTAGCGCGTTATCATGGGCTGCGGCCTCTCCATTGCATCAGCAGCTCCGTATGGCCTTTCCCCCAGTTACGCTCGCTTAACTCCAAATATGGAAACCAACAACAAATATAAAAATTAATCATCTGCCACTTCATCATATAACAAAATGGTGCTTTGCGGAGGAGAACCCAAGGTTATTCAAAGGAAGATAGTCATTCTTGGAGATGGTGCGTGCGGGAAGACGTCCATGCTTAACGTGTTAACGACCGGGTACTTCCCCCAGGTGTACGAGCCCACTGTGTTTGAAAACTATGTTCATAATATCTTTATTGACGGACAATCTATTCAGTTGAGTCTTTGGGACACGGCCGGTCAAGAAGAATTCGACAGATTACGTGCATTATCTTACTCGGACACGCATTGTATCATGTTGTGTTTCTCAATAGACTCGCCCGACTCGTTGGAAAACGTCCAGACAAAGTGGGTTGGAGAAATCACAGATCACTGTGAGGGTGTCAAGCTCGTTCTCGTGGCCTTGAAGTGTGACTTGAGAACCGAAGAAGACGACGACGAAGAAGAGGAGGCTGCTTCCAGCTCGAATCCCTACAACCAGAAATCGAATCCTTATCAACAGCAAAGAAGATTGATCACCTACGACGAAGGCTTGGCCGTAGCGAAGAAAATCGGGGCCTTGAGGTATTTGGAATGTTCGGCCAAGAAGAGAAGAGGTGTTAATGAAGCCTTCAGTGAAGCTGCCAGATGTGCCTTGAACGCAAAGCCAAAGGGTGCCAACGAAACTGAGCCCGAAGATAAGAAGTGTGTAATTATGTGATAGAATAAGACGTCAGTACGCCTCTACCACCTCAGAATTCTTGGTGGGCGATGGCCGAATCAATAAGGACAGTGTGTAGTGCTACAGTTCAACGTTCCTTATGTTGTCCCGTCATCTCTTAGAGCCTGCTCTTCTCGTGCCACGGATATGCGCTACTTGCCAGCGAGTACAGTTTGCGGACCGAGCTTGTGTGTAATGCAAGGCAAGCCAGTCCCCGCCCCACAGCAAGTTACACTAAACTCCATTCTGCTCGACCCAACCACGTCTCCTGTCAGACCGGTGTCTTGCTGAGGGCTTGCACTCATGGCTCGGACCTGCAGGACTTTGTCTTCGTATATTTCCTCTGCTTGGTCGTGCTGGGGCCGCGTGCATGGCGGTCCTTCTGACGTGCCGGAGATCCGCTTCTGTAGATGGACAAAGCTGAAACAAGCACTCTCCCAAATACGTAGTTACTGTTGCAAGAATCGAAAATGGCAATCACCAATGCTTCTTGCTATCTGCCCCTCCTCTACACCGCGTGCTATGACACGTAAATTTTTTATTCTATATACAAGTGCTCTAAACGTTTTGGTACAAGATGTGCGGTGCAAGAGTACCTACGCCAAAACCTTCCGATCCAACGAGATCTGACATGCTGGCCTGGCGGCACCGGGTGTCGGAGATTCCTCAGCTTCGTCTCTCAAATGGGCTTTATCCCAAATGGGAAATTCGTTATAACCGAGAGGTGATACCCCCATCGGAAACAGCCTTATCTGGAGAAGCTTTCGCCAACTTTGCCGTCTTATCTTCCTCCAAATGGCTTGTCTAGCACATCTTTCCTCATGTCCCAGATATCT
This sequence comes from Kodamaea fukazawae, assembly GCA_030572255.1. Taxonomy (NCBI): domain Eukaryota; kingdom Fungi; phylum Ascomycota; class Pichiomycetes; order Serinales; family Debaryomycetaceae; genus Kodamaea; species Kodamaea fukazawae. The sequence continues at coordinate 477,540 of JAJLZQ010000001.1, read as the reverse complement.
TCGCTCAGCCCCCTTGCTTTGTCTTCCAACAACCTCCTTTTGTAGAACTCCTGGATCTTCAACCTTTTTGCAATCTCTTTTTGATCCATTTCTGCCAACGACTTCTCCTTCAGCTCATACATGGTACCGTTCTTTATGGCAAACCAGAACTTTTCTCTTTGCTTGGCACAGTTATCGTGTGTTCCGTACCTATAGTAGTTTCTTAACTGGCCCCCCAATGAAAAGCATGCCAAAAGCTCATCCAAAGCGCCGATAATCGACATTTGCGTGGGAAACTGTTCTAACCCGTTATCAAGTGCAATCGTCTTGGTGATTTGTTGTCTTCTTTGTTGAATCTCTTCTGGTGAATCTTCAAAGATTTTCCATAATTGTTTAAGTTCATCGTCGTTCTCCGGCATGGTTAATGGTGTGTCTTTGATGAATGGTTTTCAATTCGCAGTGAAGAAGTTTGAAATTACTGATCGCTTAGAGGGAGATTTGCGAGAATGCCGAGTAACATTACTGAGCTTAGCGACAAAAACCATTTTTCCAGCGAGCAGCTGTCAGTATTCTCACAGTAATGTGATAGCGGGCAGGTACCTAGGTGTGCCCAAGAATCATTAGTTTACAGCTAACAAAGAATAACGATGTGAGTTTAACAAGAGTTTACGCTTCATTGGTTGATTGCACACACAAGGATACAAGTATTACCAAGTCTATCTCACTGTGGTTAACTTTTCTTCAAGGATATCTACTTTCTGCGATCGCTAGGTATTTTTGCTCTCAGTAGCTTGGGCCAAGGAAGTGTTTGCAACATCTGATATTTGAAAATCTTGGGACAATCCTACCTTAGCTGATGGAAGTACATAATTTGTTTGTGTTTACATTACGAGTTTGACTTCCGTCCCGAGGCACTGGTGTCATGCTAGCAGATATGTAGGTGGATATGTAATCGCTCACCTCAACTTGAGCCGCCTCAACTATGAGTCCCGTCTACATCTTCAGGTTTCAGATCGGCACACAAAGCACCATCGGGTTTCTAGACGACAAACAAATCCTCGATTCTTGCTGCCATTACTGCAAACTCTATCATGTTTCGTGGGTGACATCAGCAACTGCAATTTAAGTTGCATCGAGGGTGGGTAAAAGGATCTTGGGATAGGTTGTCAGCCCACCTTGTAATTATACGAACTATTTGCAACAACTTAGCAGGGTAGAGTTTAGAAAGCCTACAGAAGCATGAATTTGCATTTCCTCGGCTTCTTTGGCGTTAGTGATTCTGGAGAATTGTGTTGTGTGGCTAAAATACAGATGATAAAGCCATTTTAATCCATCAAATGCCGATATTTCAAGCATTTTGCACGTCATATAGGTCAAGTTGGCTATTCCTGATGCTAGGCGCCTTTACGTCGCTTAGTCGTACTGTTTTCTTGAAAGCCGCTAAGGATATGCAAAGTTGCAACCACAGTGCGGTCACGTGAGTGTGTTTGAAGATGAGTATGGCGTAGAGTCTAGCGTGAAACATCCAAACAGCCGTGCGCTACGAATCAGGGTAGTCCCTACTACTAAAAGGGGGTGAATTAGGTACGCCAAAGCTGTCTCTATGCTTGTTTGTAATGACAGCTTTCTGTTTCCCACATTAGAGGGCAAATGCCGTGGCTGCAAAATCACTATGACCTTGACACCAAAACGTTACCTTCACGGCTGCGGCCAATATTGAGAAGCACCATGTGAAGTGCTAATTTATTAAAAATTACTCAATAGAGGAAGTGGAAACGAAAATGGGCAGTGGCCCTTCCCTGGTGGCCAGCAAATCAGGCAGCTTTTCCGCTTTGAGACTGTGCCGCTAACTCTGAAGTCATTGGAGGAAGTTATTTTAAAATAAAGGTGATGCCAAAATTAAAAGCCAGGGCATATTAGTATGGCTTCGGTTTGACAAAAAATGTTTATGTGGAGTAGTATTCTAAGGTGTCCAAATCCGGGCACCAAAGGTGGGGGAATATGCAACACGGATTTCGATTGGACAGATAATTCGATAGACTGCAAAAGCGTTACTGATTAAAAACAGCCATGTCAAAATGTGAGCTGAAGGTGCAGCAATTGAAAATTGCCCAGTGTCAGCCTACAGAAACAAAGAGCGTCCCCCTCCATATGTCATTGCACTCTACAACTGCGTAATTGTGCTACTAAGGGATTACAAGTGTGGCATTACATAGCCGTGCCATCAGATAATTCCTATTGCGGCGAGTCCAAGCGAACCGTGGAGAAGGCGCTTTTTGCTATAAAACCCGTTCTAAGGTCATTTTCAATTGCTGCAAAATGGTGGAAAAGCTTGAGGTAGAATCGAATGCAATTTCTGTGGACTCGGGGAGCATCACCCAAGAGGGCCAACTCAAACGCGGATTCTCCACCTTCTCCCTCATAGCGTTAGGTTTCATTTTGACAAACTCATGGTTAGGAATCACCACGTCGTTTCAAGCTGGGATTGCAGCTGGAGGTCCAATGATCCCAATATATGGGGTAATTATTGTCTCCTTCTTCTCGCTATGCATTGCCATCACCTTGGCTGAGCTCTCTTCAGCAATCCCATCTGCTGGTGGACAATATGTTTGGTCTCGCTACTTGGCTCCTAAGAAGTATTCTTCGTTTTTGGCCTATCTATGCGGGAACTTGAGTTGGGCTGGAGCAGTCTTCACAAGCGCGGGTGTGTCCTTAGCAATGGCCCAAGCATTGATGGGGGCTTGGGTACTCTTCCACCCAGATCACAATGTTCACCGTTGGGAGTTGTTTGTCATATTCCAGATACTCAACCTTTTCTTCACCATTTTCAACTTGTACGGTAAGTGGTTACCGTTAATTACAGACTCGTCAGTCTACATCTCATTGGCATCGTTTGTTGTAATAACAATTACCGTGTTGGCTTGTAACAAGGGCCACTACCAGACACATAGCTTTGTCTTCACCGAATTCAACAACACTAGCGGCTGGCCCCTGGCGATTGCGTTCCTTGTCGGGATGATCAACCCCAGCTGGGGATTTGCAGCCTTGGATGGTGCCTGTCACTTGGCTGAGGAAACCAACAGGCCCAGAACAGACGTTCCAAAGGCCTTGATGTACACGGTGGGTATTGGATTTGGAACCGCGTTTATCTACTCTATTGCAATGTCATACTGCATTAGAGATATGGATGTCCTCATGAACTCTCAGACTGGCTTTCCAATCTTTGACTTGTACTACCAAGCTATTGGAAATAAGGGCGGAACACTTTGCATGTGCATTTTGGTTCTCCTCTCTGGGTTTGGATGCACTATTGGTATGCAGACCTGGTTGACGAGATTGTGTTGGTCTCTTGCAAGAGACAACGGTCTTCCATTCTCCAAATACCTCAAGCAGGTCAATTCAAAGGTGCTGCTTCCTTTAAACGCTACCTTATTCTCCAACTTCTGGACTGGTGTTTTAGGGTTGTTATTTTTGGCAAGCGAAGTGGGTTTTAATTCTGTGTTGTATGGTTCCATCACCTTTCTTCTTCTCTCCTATGTGGTCCCCACAATAGCTCTTCTTTATAGAGGAAGACAAAATATCAAGCATGGACCCTTTTGGTTTGGTACAATAGGTTTGCTAGCAAACTACATTACAGTGCTATGGGCCTTAATTTGCTTGGTTTTCTTTTCTTTTCCAACAGCAATTCCTACATCGGTAGGAACTATGAACTACGTCTCGGTTGCAACTGGTTTGTTTAGCACATGGTTGGTGGTATACTGGTGGTTCCCTCGTTGGGGTTGTAGACATACATTTGGAGACGGGATACATGGCGAAGAAGAAGAGTTCTCAGATGTGTGCCTAACAGACTTATAGTTTTTGCCTTGCAGCTACTAGCAGGCTTATTTATTCAATGGATGCAATATAGGTTCCAGATCAGATATCGTAGAGTGCATAAACTGGATTTCACAGTGGTGGAACTATAGGAGATTAGCCATGTAGATAAACCACGCCAGCTTTGTTACTAATATTCCATTAAAGAAGTATTTTTTCGATTGGGCACTTCGCTATGATCGCTTGTTGTATTGACTGGTGAGGGTCGCTGTTCGCAGCATTTGGTTCACTTTTTTCATTCTCTATGCAAATTTTTCAACACCAATGTTCAGCACAACGATAAGCAAACTCAAGGGCTTGACTTCCCTTGTCCTGTCCATCCGTCATTCTTCGACACTTGGTAGTCTTCAACCAAACCAAGGTGCCACCACCGCCTACAAGAGAGTGGGTAGAGGTGCCTCTTCCGGGCTAGGCAAAACATCTGGCCGTGGTCAAAAAGGTCAAAAGGCCAGAGGATCCATTCCAAGATGGTTGGAAGGTGGGCAAACCCCCTTTTACAAGAGATTCCCAATTGTTGGGTTCAAGAGACCACATCAAATCCAACTCCACTCCCTCAACTTAAACACAATCCAAGAATACTGGAAGAAGGGAAGAATTCCATTAGAAGCCGGGGAGACCTTGACCGTGAGAGTGATGAGAGAAAGCGGGTTGATCAAGGGTAACGTCAGAAACGGTGTTAAAATCTTAGCTAGAGGTTGTGACAACTACAAGGTTCCATTAAACATTGAAGCCAACAAGGCTTCTGACTTAGCCATCAAGACTATTGAATCTATTAACCAAAAGTTCACTGCCAGATACTTCACCAAGTTGTCCTTGGCTGCCCACATTAACCCAGACAGATTCTTGTTGAAGAAGGGATACGTTCCATTGCCTGCTAGACCAATTCATAGAAGAGACATCGAATACTATTCCAATGAAGAAAAGAGAGGATACCTTTTGGAAGACACCTCCCTTCTTTTAGACCACAGAAAGGCCTCCGGCAGCACCTTTAAGAAGGCCAAGCTGATGTCCTCCTTGGAAAGACAATCTCAAAATGCTTCTGGTGTTAGACATGAGGAGTATGCTCAAAATAAGGTGTATACTTTGAAGGACTTCCAGTAAGCAAATGCGAGTCGTCTGACTGGTTGAGCAGAGCAAAGCTCGTGTGACCGCCAACGTGAGGTTTCTCTATTATACACAACCTTGCTGCTGGACTCCCGATGATGCTGTTCTTAATGCTATCACTCCTTCTTCATCCCTTGTACATATCATTCACATCAATAAAAACCTGTAATAACTGTTCCACAATATCTTGTATGTCTGATATCTTGACACCCACACACGAGTTGTTGAAGGTGTAATTGTACTTTCTTAATGCAAATTGTGCTGACTTGTAAGTCTGCTGGTAGATCTCCTTGATAGTCAACTTTTCATTGACTGGGAGGGAGGTCAGATTCATCGCCAACCCACGGATCCGCAACCCAGAAAGAATCATCTTGGTAATGGTTTGGTTAACTTGTTCCGAGTTGCTGATGGTTCTAGTGTTAATTGGTTGAATGCGCTTGGGTTTCTTCTTATTGCTAAGTACCTTGTCAAATACCTGGGTATTTGGAGGTCTTGATATGCTGAGGATCTGGGAGATGTGTTTGTCTTTCGTGATCTGAAGAAGTTTGGGTAGTCTTGAAAAGTCGAGCGGTAACGCCCAAATTTGCAGCTCTTTGTAGTAAAATACTATGAATTGGTCCTCTTGGTGGAATAAAAGCCCGTGATCGGGGTAGTTGATGAGGTTTTTGTAGAAGTAGGCGGAAGTTGACTGGGACGTTGAATACACGCGTAGCGGCTCACACTGGAGTAGATAGAGCGGGATTTGGGCTATGGGAATAAGTTGAGGTATCCTGGACGGTAACTGGGGGAACAAGACCGTCTGTGAATGCCAGATTTGGACGTCTTCGATGGGTGCAACGCCCGAGTCTGATAGGGTTAGCGTGGTAATCATATCCAGTCCATGTAGTCTAACTTGTAGACAAGTCGCAGAAAATTACCGACACCACTCCCGTGCCGTGTCGCAAAGCAAAATGATCTCTGGCGTAATTTAGCGAGACCCTCAGCGACAACCACGGTAACCCAGGATACAAGACCCCACTATTCTACCCCGAAGGTACCCATTCTTTCACTGACAGGCGCGTACACATGCTACAGTCCTACTTAGATAGTGCAGCCCACTGCACTTGAGCGCAGCCCACTCTGCTCCCCGTTCCTAACAATAAGCTTTTTGGCTCCATCTACGAGGGCCCATGCCCGAGAGCTACCACTCGGACCAACCCTGAAACGCAAATTGCAACCTCGTGAGCCCACATGTTCAGTAATAGGCGCAAGCGAAATTTCACATTGTTGGGATTCTCGTACATTGTATCATTTACCGCTCTCTTTTACCTTATTGGTGCTCTCGGCGTCCTGGTGGTTTGTGTCATTGGAGTAGCGACAAAAGGTAACGATAGCTAAACCCGCCAGATCCATCGCTGGGGCTCATAGTATTGATCCAGTCATACCACACCCTAGAAGAGGAGGTGCTATTGTTATTGTTGTACTAGAAGAAGGAAAAATGATGGGAGTGATCCCAGCACCACTCCTCATGATCACTGGCCACTCTATGAAGAGTTCCTCAGCAGACCACTACACAAAAAACTTTCCACTGCAATGGAATACGACATCTTCGGTCACCGTTTACATCTGGCTGCTACTGAAAACACTCTCTCTCTTAATCGGTAGCACACCTACTACGACATTAGCACAATTGTGGGTCCTTGGTGTTCGATGACTAAGCCTAGATCCACAGGCCCTTTGTCAGGCTGATGCGATTTTCAACAGCAATCAGTGTAGGACACCAAATCAGCCTAGTGGACCCGAAGGACCTAAATGAGCGTTCTTGGAGGTCCTGTACTTGTAGTATAACTCGTCATTCGAAGGTCCACATGTCTCGTGACACTCCTTGCAACCCGAGGTGTTGCTCCGAGTCTTTTTGCAGTTGCTGTGCTTTAGTCTCAAGACTTCGCACGACCTCGCAATTTTTAATCCCCTATCACCACTCTTCCTCCATCACAACAATGATCTCAACACGAGTCTACTCTGTTGCAAGGGTGTACGCTGATGTGAATGAGAAGAACCCCAAGGAATACTGGGATTACGAAAACCACACAATTGATTGGGGCAAAATAACCAACTATGAAATCATCAGCAAGATCGGACGTGGAAAATACTCTGAGGTATTCCAGGGCGTCAACATCCTCAATGATCAACTGTGTATTATCAAGGTGTTGAAGCCGGTGAAGATGAAGAAGATTTACCGTGAGTTGAAGATTCTCCAGAACTTGACGGGGGGTCCTAATGTGGTTGAGTTGTTGGACATAGTGAGAGACGAGCAGTCCAAAATCCCAGCGTTGATCTTTGAAAAGGTCAATAATATAGATTTCAGAATCTTGTACCCAAAGTTCACGCTTAGCGACATTCAATACTATTTCACCCAACTTTTAATTGCATTGGATTACAGTCATTCGATGGGGATTATACATCGAGACGTCAAGCCTCAGAACATCATGATTGATCCTTTAAACAAGAAATTGAGGTTGATCGACTGGGGCTTGGCCGAGTTCTACCACAAGGGTATGGACTATAACGTCAGAGTGGCAAGCAGATATCACAAGGGCCCCGAGTTGTTGATTAACTTACAGCAGTATGACTATAGTTTAGATTTATGGTCTGTTGGGTGTATGTTGGCAGCTATCATTTTCAAAAAGGAACCCATCTTCAGAGGGGACAGTAATAACGACCAGTTGGTCCAGATCCTGAAGGTCTTGGGGACAGACGAGTTGTTCAAGTATGCCAAGAAGTATAAGATCAGATTAAGCAGTGAGTACGATGACATATTGGTCGAGCTGCCTAGAAAGCCCTGGGTGAGCTTCATCAACAGCGACAATAAGCATTTGGCTATCAAGGAGGTGCTTGACTTGATCGATAAGTTGTTGACTTACGATCACCAGTTGAGACCAACCGCACAGGAGGCTATGGATCATGTGTTCTTCAAGATTAATGTATGAAAGTAAGTAAGGTGTGACACCTATGCTCGACCTGTCGAGCCTGTACGAAAATAGACGAGTCTGTGACTAAGCTGTAGGTATTGCAAACTTTTTGGGAATCAGTTGCTAGCCCCACCTGGTTGTGCTGTGTGCTTAATTCATCAAGATCAAGGTATTCAGCGATTTTTTCATCCAAGTCCACTGGCTGCGTTCAACGATAATGGAGAAAGCACCTCTGCTCATCACTCATATGAGCAAAAACCTCATCGGGATTTTAGTAGACAGGTCTAAAAGGTATCAATGTACCCTCAAGTCATCGCTCTTCCTGGAGTTTGTAACTCTATTGACAAAACAAGTTGATTGCAGCACCCTCAGTTGCAGCCTAATACTTAACCGAACGCATCCCTTTTTGAGGTGAGCCTTGTCCAGGACTATACTTTGGGTTTCCGCAGAAAAGCCAAGTCATTAAAGCCTTCTAAACTTTCCTTTCTGTTGGCATTAACAGCATCTACTTTCCTGTTTTGTCTCCGATAGAAACGCACAAAGCTTACTGTTACTCGATATGGCTGCGAGAATGCCTTATTGGTGTTGCATACACCCAACACACCCATAAGCATACCATGGACCATATCCAAGAACGCGTTTAGGTATCCACCCCACAATAAGAGTCTTAATGAAAGATGTAAATAAACAGAGTCCGTTTGCAACCTTGTCCCTGTGCAGAGCTCCTCCAAATAGCCTCGTACATTATGGTATTGCAACACTAGCGTCCGTCCATCTGATGAGATAACATAGCATCAGCATCTTCATAGTTCCAATAACTGGGGCACCTAACCTACATTTTACCTATTTGAACCCAACTGCCTATTCCGTAATTCTAACTTTGGTGTAAGATAAGCGTAGCTGTGGGGAGCCCACCCAACAAAGGCGGGGCTCTCTGACACAGCAACCAACAAACGTACATCCCAAAGCCCTTGTTTTCTATTGCCTAATTTGTTAATCACTAGCGCCCGCCCTGTTTTGCCTTGTGGCCGGTCAAGTCCATGAACCTGAAACTACGCTGTTGTGAGCGACAAAAACTCTAGTCCACACTTCAGCTCAATTTGCAGCCAGTGGATTCGTACCAACTCTATCGATCCGATGGTATGACAGAAGCTCTGCAACATGGGCCAGCCGGACATTCTACTTGGAAACATTCTGTACGTCATCTCTTCAAACCATAAGCAGCACACCTGTTTCAAAAGCTGTATTCAATTAATGCACACAATTAAGCTTGTGCGTACATACATACAGATCTATGAGTTTCAGGAAAGATCTTTGGGAACACTCCATTCCAAGTTCACATGCTGTTCTGCACACCAGTTGTGGTTGGTCTGGACATCAGGGGAGACTACTCCGAGAAAGTCGGGGGTACGATACGTTTATAGATACCGATTTCCGTATTGCAGGTGAGACTACGTTCCAATACCCATTATTACATATTATTATTATTATTACATATCTATACTCTAAACCCAGTAGCCAAACCCTCAACAAATTCCCTAATGTCGTAAACCTTGTCAATATTTCCCGAAAAGTGGTTGTCTAATTTCAGTTGGACTTCATCGAAGATAAAGCTATCTTCAGATTCACTCAAACTAGATTGGGAAGACGAGCTGGAAAGCTTGAAATCAACATCGACCGGCGAGCTTCTCTTGGGAATGAGTTTAATGAAGGCGTCCAAGACTCCTGGTTGCAAGGATGCAGTGACGATTTTGGACTTTAAAAGTTTGTACAATTCGTGGTGGTTCAACTCGACGTGCTGCGAGATGATTTGGATGAACTTCTTGAGTTGTGAGGCCGACGCCGAGGTTTCGGGCTTGGAGGTGGTGACTGGAGGTGTCAGGACGTTTGGTATCACCTCCCTCAACTTGTGTGTCAAGTTTTCCATGTTCAATGGCTTGATGGTTGGGTAGTAGGACAAGCCCAAGACGTCCAAGTTGACGTCAATCTGGGCCGAGTACTGGACCAACAACTTGTAGTCGACGTCGACCAACTCTCTGCGCAAGTCGTCGCTGGGCTTCTCCTTGTATCTGTTGACTCTGTTTATGAAGCGCAAGGCATTTGTTTCAAGTCTGTTTTTGATTCTGACGGTGTCGACTATCAAAGTGATTGTGTCATTAAATTTGGAGGACTTTTTGGGTGCCAATGCAAAGCATTTGTACCACTCAATGATGTAAAGAACAACGCATTTGTCGTCCGAGAAGTCGTCCACGTCGATAAGCCGGGGGATGTTGTGGTTCTCCTCGACGTACGAGAGGAGGTTGGAGAGGGTGTGGCACGTTGTTTCGTCGCCGTGGTTTCTGAGAACGTTGGTCAAGATACTGTAGGGGTCTTCCCACGAGAGAGAGTCCACTTTCAACCAGTCCCGCAATATCTTTTTCAATTCGGTGAAGGAGGATGCACTCACAGAGGCATTGCTCAACAAGAACAAGGACCAGATGAAGCCCAACACCAACTTGGTGTCACACTCGTAAATGTTCTCCAGACTGATGAACAGCACGTTGATGTTGAGGATAAGCTTGGAGAACTGGAGAAACTCGTTTAAGTTCTCCATCTGCTGCAACTTGAAGGTGGGCACGTTGTAGGTGGGGTTGAGGTAGTACAACTTCTCCTTGTGGAGCGGGTGCTTGTCGTTTCGTAAGATCTCGTACACTATTTGGTTCACCACCTTTATGAGGGCCAAACCGTTGCGGAGGTCGGCCAACGAGGTGATGGGGGCCGTTGTGATTTTGGGTGTGTCGTTGTTCTGAAGGGTGATCTTGGAGTTTATCCACTTGATCATACCCTTGGTCTGGGATTGTTCCCACTCACTGTGATTCATGGTCCAGTGTGAGTTTTATGGTAGCCTATTTCCCTCTTTTGCCGAACTCCTTCTTTTCCCTAGCTTATATACCCTTTACACAAAAGAATAAGCTTTTAGAGGTCCCACACGGGAACGCACCATTGCTGCTAAGGAAAACAATAACATCGATAAATACGGGGAGGATTTATCAGTTTTGGGATAAAACGCGTTGCGCAGCCCACCACGCAAAAAGGAAGAATCGGGTTTGGGCGGCACCTCTACATAAGGAGAAGACGTCGAGTTTTAGGGGAAATAAGAGCGTTGGCATGAAGGATGCGTTACTCAGGGAGGCCATTTACATTGACCCATGCCCCGACGGCAGCATGGCGGCTGTGCATTGTTTGACGAGAGTTAAACATCTCTTAAACGGAGTTGCACACGACCGCCTGGAAAAAGTGAGCGAAGGCCCAAATGCGATGGCCGACAAGAGGGAAAGAATAGTCTGCTAACACACACAGTCACCCTTGGCAACCCACCACAAGCACGAAAAGCATGGATCCGTTGACCTCCAATGTGCGTCCTCCCACCGACGCGTTGATCACCGTCAGAATCATCAAGCTGTTCCCGTACCGTAACGTCAAGAACTACGTCGTGAGCGGCGTCAATTTGAAGGAAGTAACGGCTAGGCAGTTGTTGGAATCCGTTACAAACCACATCAATACGACAGGCGCCTTCCGCCCTTACAGAAACGTAGAATATGATACCATCAAGATTTACACCATGGCGCATGGTTCGAAGTCCATGAACTTGGTCATCAACTTTGATGACGACGACAAATGGGTCTTGGAAAGCCCCTCTGTAAATGCAAGCGCATCATTGTGGGACTCGGGCGTCAGAAATGAAACGGAATTGAGTCTTTTCAATTGGGCCGACTACGCCACCTACAAGCAGAACCCAGAGGAAAAGTGGTAGCCTGTCCCTCTGGTCCCAGCGACCCATGGGTTGGCCCGTATATAGTTGTATATAGAGTGCAGAATATGACACATGAAACATGATTGACTCAACTCCACTGGCACGTTCCATTCATCTGGGAATGCCACCAAGTGCAGAAGAAATGTGCAGTTTCGGTTGCAGCGAATCCGTTGCATCTGAAACCATCACCATCTGCAGATCACCACTTGGCTCTGTGTCCTCTTGGAAGGTATAAGCTTTGCCGGGTGTGCGTCGTGGTGTGTATCTCAGCATCGCTGTGCTTGCCACCTGTCACCACCACGCTCCCAGCCATACACATTGTCCACATCTGGTGGGCTGCAATTGCATTGTTGCAGTCGCGGTTGCAAAACACGGTTGCAATCGGGACAAGCTCCCACACAGTTTCAGAATCATGCTCCCCCTATCTGAATCTGGCGTGGTGGTTTCTCTGAGCGGTTCGTCTACGCTTTTGCTTGTCGTCTAGTGGGTCTCCTCGTTCTTGTTGCTTCGTATCCCGATCCATCAACAGTACCTTATCTAACAATAGAGCCTAACCAAAAACAATAAGCGATGCATGGAGCAGATCATCATCTGCACCACCAGGAACAAACTTTATCTCGAGTGAACGGAATGTGACAAGATCCTGATCGACGTTGGCACCGCAAGTGCTCCAATACCTCGTTGTCCTTGTCTCCACGGCTCCTCCGCTCATGTGGGAACTCACACACTGGGCCATGGGGGCTTGACGTCCTTTGTTCCACCCCACAAACACGCTCTTCTTTTGTGGAGCTTTCCACATGGCCAACGACTCCCACCTCGGCCGTGGGCCAACATTTGGCGACTAGCTGCACAGTGTCTTAAACACGAAGCCATTAATCAAATTTGTCGTAAGTATTTCATATAGCCGAGCTAGTCCCTGAGGTGCTTGCCGGCATTGCTTCGACAACATACAAATACCGTATATTTTTTGTAATCAAACCGGTGGCGGGCGGTTGCTATATTTAGAATATGCTTCGCTATAAGGCATTCAGAGCAAGAGAAAGATGGGGAAAGGCAGGGACGGGTTCTGCTCCGTCGTTTGCAGTATCGACATCGTCAATGCGAACATATGCGGTCATTTGGATCGCGCGCTGTTCCCGGCGTCGCGAGGGTAGCTGCACGACTTTGCGAGCGTGCCGCTAGCGACACGGGCTTCCTAATTCACGCCATTTTCGTGGTGTCGCGAGGGATTCGGCACACCGCACGACGACCGTGCCGCTAGCGAAATTTGTTCTGGGCTCCCTAATTTGCGCCAATTTCGTGCTGTCGCGAGGTTCTCTGCACACTGCACAGCTTGGCGAGCGTGCCGCTAGCGACACGGGCTCCCTAATTCACGCCATTTTCGCGGCTTTCCGCTAACCTTCGCCAGTAACGCCCGAGCCGGCGCGTCTATATAAGGCTCCATCGCCGCTCTTGGCAAGATAGAGTTGCCCAGAACGGTCGTCCCGCCTGTACTGGTTTGCAGTTAGTGTCGGAGTGAGTGATGGGTGATCGGTGCTTTGTCTGGTGAGTCTGCCTTGCTCTGTCTGGTGGTCTGGCTGCCCCTGGCTGCTCTGTCTGATCGGCCCGCGTCCTCGTGCTCATCTGGTCTATGATCAACCGATATCACCGGTTACGATCGGGCATAATCCAGACTGGGCAACCTCTCATCTCATTTCACGTCAATGACAAACTCATCTTCTTGAGGTCTACACTCACGGGCTTTGACTTGGGTACACTCAAAGGTACTTCCAATTCACATTGGCTTATCAAACGAAGTAACACGTAGCATTTCCCATAGACCATATCTACGTAGCGCCGTCTATTCTTGGTACGAGGCATCTACAAGACTGGCGCACCTACCAAAGTATGAGTATTTGACAGCCTCTGACCCCCAGCTACTTTCCGGGATGTTCACTGAACCACTCAGCCGTATTACTCGAAGAACCCTTCTGATAAGCACTCCCTCTACACTCGAAAACCATGCGACCACAGTTCGGTGCGCCTTCTCATTGGCTAACGTGCCCCTCCTTTGGACACAGTAAATTTGTCATCTGAGATGGCCTAATCTTATGGAAAACGCTCCACTGACACTCCCAGAGCACTACCCAACCACCTCCCTCTACTTCTTACATCTCCACAGGTCTCTTTGTCCCTCTGGTGCTCAACCAATCAGATCGCACCTTTTGTTCATCTAAATTTTTCTCCTGTACAAAAAATCAAAAACCAGACAACAAAAATTTCACCAACAACACACTCACGATGTTTAAGTCGGCCAAGTTTGCTAGCCCATTGGTGCAAAAGCTCATTACCGGTTCCGTTGGGGCTACCGGATTGACTGCATCTTACATGTTATACCAAGACTCCTTGACTGCCAACGCTATGACTGCAGCTGAACATGGTCTTCACCCACCAGCTTACGGATGGTCCCACAACGGTATGTTCTCTACTTTCGACCACGCATCCATTAGAAGAGGTTACCAAGTCTACAGAGAAGTCTGTGCTGCATGTCACTCCTTGGACAGAATTGCTTGGAGAAACTTGGTTGCTGTTTCCCACACCACTTCTGAAGCCAAGGCCTTTGCTGAAGAGTTAGAATACGATGACGAACCAGATGACGAAGGTAACCCAAGAAAGAGACCAGGTAAGTTGGCTGATTACATGCAAGGCCCATACGCCAACGAACAAGCTGCCAGAGCTGCCAACCAGGGTGCTCTTCCTCCTGACTTATCTTTGATTGTTAAGGCCAGACACGGTGGTGCTGATTACATCTTCTCCTTGTTGACTGGTTACCCAGACGAACCACCAGCAGGTGTTGTTTTGCCTCCAGGTTCTAACTACAACCCTTACTTCCCAGGTGGTTCCATTGCTATGGGTAGAGTCTTGTTTGATGACTTGGTTGAGTACGAAGATGGTACCCCTGCTACTACCTCCCAAATGGCCAAGGACGTTTCCGTCTTCTTGAATTGGGCTTCTGAACCAGAACATGACGATAGAAAGAAGTGGGGTTTGAAGGCATTGATTGTTGTTTCTTCCTTGTTCTTGGTTTCCATTTGGGTTAAGAAGTTCAAGTGGCAACCAATCAAGAACAGAAAGTTTAGATTCGACCCTCCAAAGAAGCATTAAAGAATGTATATAAAGGTCGACAAGTTTGACTGCACATATCAATAAAAGTAATAAGAAGAGACTCCCAATTGATGGAACAGAGTGTCGATCTTGTGTCAACACCTAAAGACTTGGATCTTGTAAGAGCGTGTAAGGTAGTAGAATGAAGTGGATTCTACTCAGATGTGCAGCTGCTTGGTTGGGACATTGAACTTTGACTTTTGCACAAATGAACTTGCATCAATGTGCCCATCTGATATTGATCCTGCCGTGACTGGCTAGATTTTCAGTCACGTGATTCACACCCAACGAAGTTAGTCAACCTAGTGGCTGCAAAAGTTGGCGAGTTCCCCGGCGGTAGTCGCTCTCTAATTGTCAAACCAGAACGCCTTGAATGTCAATATGATATCAGAAGTACAGTTTTCTTTAGTTGACGCGTTCAAAATGGGACCTTGCCAATCATTAGGTCCTTCTTTTCAGTACTATAGTGAATTTGACAAGCACCTCATCTGGCTGCTTCACCACCTCTTCTTGCTAACCAACTCAACTGTTTCTGAGTAACTCTAAGTCAACTGTTCTCTTTCAGACTTCCAACTTGGCTGCACCTAATATCACTTAAACTCGTCCTCATTGGTCAAGTTGAGCCTCGCCCGTAATTTTGGAACTGCATACAGGCCGCCGGAACTGTCCTTTGAGCTGGCCTATTGTTGATGCAATAGTGGAAAATCTACGGAACAACGTCAGACACGTCGTTTCTACGCTATACCCCAATCAACAGCTCAATTCTGCTTTGGCTTTAGTCCACCAAGCCCACGACCCGTGGAAACAGACTTTGGAAACGGCGGGCGAGGGCTTGGGGGGACGTTGTGCCCCGGGGCTTGTTGGACCTACACACGCCAAATCCTTCTCAATCATCGCGCCCGAAGATCGCCTCGTCTCCGAAATTGCTAAACTCCGTAGAAACAAACGGTGTCTGCTGTCAGCCAAGTTGGGGCCCATGGTCAACTACCTTCCCATCAAAGTTGCAAAATGCACCCCATAGTCCGTTCTACCTTCTCATAGAGTCAATAGCTAGTAGTTTTGATGCCAAGAATCGTGCTTACTACCCCAGCATTAGACACACTCGTAAAGTCTAATCATTTTGTGGCAGCGAAGATTTTGCTAAGGTCACACTAGTGTAAACCTCTTGATCCAGTCCAAAAGCTACGACTCGAGTGCTGAAACCAGGCTTCATTGGTCACATTTAAGAGCCGCAAAGCTTTCCGAGGGGCTTGACAACTCTCCGATGTCCTAGAACTCGCCCACCGCCAGCAACAGCGGGTCCGCTATATCTGTTATGTGCGCGTAAGCATTCGGCGAGCCCGACGTATCTCATTGGGCGAAAATCCGCCGTGAAGCAAATCTCCTGCATATGGCGCCATTTGCGCTCAATTTCGCCGAACCATACCCAAAAAAATCTTCATGACCTTTTTAGGAAACATATATAAAGGAAATTCCCCATCAAGTTTTTTTTTTGAAGACACCACCACTCAAGCAGCAATCAAAACAAGGATGAGTAAATTAGACACACCAGTGCATGATGAACTTAATGAAGTGTCTAGCAGCAGCACCAGCACGCCTGCTCTCAGCAACGATGATTTGATCGAGCGCGGAGAAGAACGCGTTTCGAGGTTGGTGATAGTGTTGACCTTGGTGTCCTCGATCTCGGGGTTCATGTTTGGTTACGACACCGGGTACATCTCTTCGGCGTTGGTCAACGTCGGGACCGACTTGGGAGGCAAGTTGCTTACCAATGGACAAAAGGAATTCATCACTTCGGCCACCTCGTTGGGTGCCTTGCTCGGGGCAGTCCTCGGCGGTGTTTTGGCCAACTTGGTTGGTAGAAAGTCCGTTTTGTTGGCCTCCAACGTGATTTTCATTGTCGGTACCATCATTCAGTTAGCATCCCATACTGTTTGGACCATGATTGTTGGTAGATTCGTTCTCGGTTGGGGTGTTGGGATTGCATCCCTTATTTCCCCACTCATGTTGTCGGAATTGGCTCCAAGCAGACACAGAGGAAAACTCATTGTCACCAACGTTTTGTTCATCACCGGGGGTCAGTTGATTGCCTACTTTATCAACTGGGGTCTTACCCACATGCATCACGGCTGGAGAGTTTCTGTCGGGCTTTGTATGGTTCCTCCAGTTTTCCAATTTGTTTTGTTTTGGTTCTTGCCAGACACCCCAAGATTCTACGTTATCAACCACGAGGTTGAAAAGGCCAAGTCCGTTATGCGCAGAATCCAACCAGACCAGCTGGAAGAGTACATCAACGCAGTCATCGCTGATATGGTTGCTTCCAACTCGGTCGTTCCCGGTGACGGGGCTTTGCAACAAGCCTGGAACTCCATCAAGCTTATCCACACCAAGCCAGGCAACTTCAGAGCCCTTGTTCTTGCTTGTGGTTTGCAAGGTATCCAACAATTCACTGGTTTCAACTCGTTGATGTATTTCAGTGCCACCATTTTCGAAGTGATTGGGTTCCACAACCCAACCGCTGTGTCCATCATCATTGCTGCCGCTAACTTTGTCTTCACCTGTCTCGCCCTTGTCATTATTGACAGAGTCGGAAGACGTAGAATCTTGCTTATTTGTATGCCTATCATGACCGTTGCCATGGTCATCTGTGCCGTTGCTTTCCACTACCTCGACATCAAGTTTACCCTGAGCGGTGACGCCCACTTGAACGGATCCACTGGAATCCACGGTTGGGGGATTGTTGTCATCATCTCCATGGTGCTCTTTGTTGCCGGGTATGCCACTGGTATCGGTAACAGTGCTTGGACTGGTGTGGAGTTGTTCTCCGACGTCAACGTGAGAGCCATCGGAGGTATGTATGCAGCTGGTACCAACTGGGCTGGTTCCTTGGTTATTGCATCCACCTTCTTGACCATGTTGGAAAACATCACTCCAACTGGTACCTTCTCATTCTTTGGAGGTTTGTGTTTGGTGGCTTTCGTCTGTGTGTTCTTCTTGTTGCCAGAAACTGCAGGCTTGCAGTTGGAAGAGACAACCTTGTTGTTGGAAGAAGGATTCAACGTCAGAGAAAGCGTAAGACTTTCTAAGCAAAGAAAGACCTCAAAAGTAAACAATCGCGTATAATATTTAATAATGGTAAATGGTTAGTTAACGAGTGTAGTGTCGCTACAGTGGTATCCGCCAGTGTTTGGCCTCCCAGCCATTTGGAGGGCCACTTTGAGAGATAAATCATGTGACCCCGAACTTGAATATCCGCGCTCAACTCAAACACCAGCACTCATCCCATAAACCAACATGCTGGAGATCAAGCCGAAGCCACACTCGTCGAGGGAGTCGCTGAGCTCCCACTCGAGATTCATCGACATGAGTCAACTCAAGAACTTCGAGGTTATCGAAAAGTTGGGACAGGGAACGTTTGGTGTTGTCCAAAAGGCTAGGTGCCGTCGGACAAACAAGTTGGTGGCCATCAAACAGCTCATCAACCACTCAGCCAAAGAAGGTTTTCCCATCACAGCCATGAGGGAGATCACCATCCTCAAGCAGTTGCAGCATGAGAACATTTTGCGCATCTCTGAAATGATACACGAGGATCCCAAAGTGCACAACGCCAGCGAGTTGGTTACCCAGAGGGGCTGTTTCTACACCGTGACGCCTTATATGTGCTCTGATTTGGTGGGATTATTAGAGAACCCTGCTGTTGACATCACCCTTGCCCAGATCAAGTGTCTTATGACTCAGTTGCTTCATGGGATACAGTACATCCATGAACAAAACTTCTTACATAGAGACATCAAAGCGGCCAACATCTTGATAGACTTTGACGGGATTTTGAAAATTGCCGATTTCGGGTTGGCTAGAATCTACCATGGACCTTCTCCAACGTTTGGCCACGGTCCGGGTGGTGGAGAACGTGCATACACTGGGTTGGTTGTGACCAGATGGTACAGACCGCCGGAATTGTTACTAGGAGAAAGAAAGTACACCACTGCAGTTGATTTATGGGGAGTTGGGTGTGTTTTTGCAGAACTTTTCACACATAAACCCATCTTGGTAGGGAAATCAGATGTCCACCAAGCCAAGTTGGTGTTTAGTTTGGTGGGACCGCCCAAAGACTGGATCCACGCTGCACAGCTACCAAACAAGTCCGACTACAACATTGGGCTCACCTGCAAGCGTACGCTTGAAGAGCGGTTTAGCCGGTTGATGCCAGAGGACGGTGTTGATCTTTTGAGCGGGTTTTTGGCCTTGGACCCGTACAAGAGGTTGAACGCCTTGGATGCATTGGCACATCCGTTTTTCAAGAATGAACCGCTTCCCTTGAAGCCTCATGAGTTACCCAAGTTTGAAGAGAGCCATGAAATCGACAAGGAGAAGTTCAAGAGAATGAAAGAGCAACAGAAGAAGCCGGTCGGAATGGCACCTGCTGGGCCTCTGACCTACAGTCAATCGATTTCTTCGTTGCCAGCGTTACCACAATTACCAGCACACGCATTGCCGTCCGGACCCAGGGACGTCAGAGACTCGAGGGATTCAAGAGACTCCAGAGACTCACGAGATTCGTGGGACTCGAGAGGACCAAGAGACTCAAGAGATTCCAGGGATCCAAGAGATCCAAGAGACAATTTCCGCAGCAGAGCCCAGAGAGATACTTATAGACCAGAAGGCGCCCGCCGTGTAGTCTCCTACAACAACAGACCAAAGCTGAGTGATTCGGACGACTCATTCAGATCAGAAAGAGCTAGTGCACCACTCTCGCATGGTAGAGTCAACCTGGCGTCCTCGAGCATCTTCATGAAGAAGCGTCCACACCCTAACCAGAGACCCGATTCTTCAAAGAAACCCAAATTGCATAATGAGGAGAACAAGGAGGACGACAAGAAGAACCTAGGCATGAACTATTAGGAGACTAATGAGCAGGAAGGGTCTGGGAAGATCAGCAGAAAGGTCATGGCATGAATATTAGGAGAAGACTATTAAGCACTAGGTCTAGGAAGATACTATTAGGTGAAAACTGTATCTAGGAATGAACTATTAGGTGAAGACTATTCATCAGTAAAGGTCTAGGAATGGTTCATTAAGTGAAGATTAGCTGTGCTGGCCTAGGGAACTTTTGGGTGAATTATTCACTGCTCGCCTAGATAACTATTAGGATGGAAGACCGGGAGTATAAACAGTGGTGATCCAGATAACAAACCACCTGGAATTCAGTAGGCCAACTAGAAATGAGGCCACCTATGAGCTCCACCAGTTCTCATAGTGATAAGGACCACCCAACATCGGTTGTTCCTCCTGATATGACTACGACGGATTGTAATACAGGAAAGGATAGGAATTTGTAGTTGTTTGTGCGTTTCTGTAAGATCTACAGAACATCTGTGGGGGTTGGGGCCTGGAACATGATGGGTTTCCGCCCATATCTCGGTTTGTTCCTATGGCGTACCCCCAACCTTAGGCAGTCTCTCACTGCCTTTTTCCATATTGACGATGACAAATCAAAAAATTGTCATTTGCCAGGAAACCAAACAGCACTGTCTTGTGCTGTAACTCTTCTTTCTCTCCCGTACCAACGGATAAAGCCATTGTCACTGACTTTCACACACCAAGTTGATCCACATGCCCGTCTGCACAGTTCGGCAGACTTCCCACCATTCCGAGAGGCCGTGGTGGTTGCAAAATTGACCTAGGAAACACACTGGTTCCACATGTAAATCCCTATCTGGTCAGCTCTTGAGTACAAGCACCGTTCACAAGCAACCGCTCGAGCATTGTTCTCCTGGTATTGGCGAATCCCCCACGAGATGGCTGGGTGGCAGGGTTGCAGCCACACATGGCCAATCTGCAGGACGGACCATCCCCAGTCTGGTGCAACCTTTTTCCCTCTGCCCCCCCGGGATCTCCGCCAGGAACCAGACAAGCGAGGCCAGGGCGTTGCACTAGCTCCGGTGAGGGGTCGAACGTGCTGCCCCGATAAATGCCTCTCTGTTTGGGCTTGCCCTTCTGCAACACCGGCAGTGTGCCATTTGGCCATTACTAAGAATCTTGGCCATCACGCGCGCGGTGCATTGCAACTCCCACCAGGCCGTCACAGCTCATCCCAAGCGCAACGGGGCCGGCTGTAGTGCTGTGGCACTCCGGGGACGCTCTCCCTGAGGCTCAAGATGCTCTAACCCCGGCACCCGTGAGGAGGTGTGCCGGATCTAGTGCCCGCCGGCTGGTGGTTGCAGCCAAGGGTCCACACTCGGCTTTCGAACACAAACTCTGGCTGCTGTTCTCGGAAATGTTCGATTAATAATCACAACATATCTGAGGTGTGGACTTAGTAATCCTTCTCCTTTGGAAAAGAAAATCCATATATACCTTCGGAGAGACGCCCGTATACACGCCACAGATAACAAGAGGGAGATGCTCTTCAGTCTACCGTATGAGATTGTGCAGCAGATCTTTGAGTACTTGAAGCCGGGAGAAAGCTGGGCGCTTATCGATGATCCAGTGCTAGGCGAGGTGGCCTTCAACAGAACATACTCGGAGTTGATTTTGTATGGAGAAGGCGACTGTGTGTCGCCCATAGACACGAGGTGCTTCATCGACGCCTGCATCCTCCCCATGTTCTTGTACCGAAATCGGAATATCTTCCATCCCAACAAGTTGCAGTTTCGAGAAATGAGACACATCATCAAGCTAGGCCCCAAGTTGTTGAAGACCTTCAAGAGCATCGAGCACTCGGGCATGCCCATCGACGTGGCCGAGCTTCCCTTGATCAGCCAGTTTGAAAACATCCACTCCGTCGGCGTGTGCTGCTACAAGCGCAAGGAGGACATCACCAAATTTGCATTCCCCCCCAACCTCTCCACCCTCAAGGCCGCCAACGTCTTGGTCACCAAGCAGTTGAGCAACTTGTCCAAGTTGGACTTGTCCTCCGTGCCCTTCTTGCGCGTGAGCGTGCTCCCCTCCACCTTGACCCACTTGTCATTTTTCAACATCGGCAGCCTCGACTTGGACGTGCCTTTTCCTCCAAACTTGACGTCTATCGAGATAGCACATGTGCGTTTCACCTCACCCGATATCAAGTCAATCGATATATCCTACCTTGACAAGCTCCAGACCTTTGTTTGTTACGAGTTGGACTGGAACTTTTTCAACTTGCCCAAGACCATCACCAACTTAAAGATCAAGAGAACCACACTATGCAACATTGAGCGAATACAGGATTTCACTTGCCTAGAGTCTCTCAATGTTGGCTTTTGCGTTTTGGAAACGGCCCAAGTGTTTGCTGTCAAGTACCCTCAGTCCTTAAAGCATATTGAGATCTTGGCTGCCTTGGAGTCACCTCAGGACCCCTTGTCCAACGTGTTCAACGTCGACCTTCCATCCAATCTCCAGTCCTTCTGCTTGTTGAAACCACATCGCAAGAATTCATTGTATATCCATGCGGGCATGAAATACCCTCTGACTCTCAGGAGTCTTGAATTGATCAACTTGTGTGGTTTCCACCTGGACTCGAAGATTGAGCTTCCCTTGGGCTTGGAGAAGTTGACCATGAGCGAAATGCGCTTGAAGCTGTTGCCTGTCTCCAACTTGTCCCAGTTGACCAGGTTGAGGAGGTTGAACTTGTGCGGGAATCTATTGGAGAGCGTCGAGCTTCCTCCCAGGGTGGACGTTTTGAATTTGAACTGCAACAATTTGAAGAGCTTGGTGATTCCAGACAACGTCGTCAAGGAGTTGTACTTGGACGGAAACCTTTTCGACGAGAGCCGTTTGTTGAAGTTACCTCCAACCTTGCAGGTGCTCCAAATGAGGGGCCACGGCCGCTTCATCCCGTACTTTGAGTTTCCACAGCTCAAGGAAATGCACATATCAAACTACCAGCTACCCGAAGGCTTGCATTTCCCCGACTCTTTGCAACGCCTTTCGCTCATCAACTGTGATATCAGCACCGAGTTGCTCAATAGTTTTGTGTTTCCTTCGAGACTAACCAAGTTGGACATCTCAGACAATCACGTCGACTCCTTCTCCAACTTGACGTTGCCCGAGTTTAAGTCGTTGGTTGTGATGGGGAACTCCATTCCTGCGCACGAGGCAATCCCAGAATTGCCATACATTGCATCGAGATTAGAGCTGTTTAGAGAGAATAAGGTAAACTTGTTGAAGTTGTCAAAGTTGAATGAGTTTGGCAAGGTTTATCAGGCCATTGTTGGCGGGAGAAGAGTCAAGATATTGGTGAGCGATGGTGTCTTGACTGTGCTTCACTCAGAAGAAGCACCGGAGGTTTACATTTGCGGAAAGAATATAGAATAATTAACAAAGTGGATCGTGAAAACGATCCACATGCATAGGGAATTTACCTTTTATTGTAGTTTAGTAAAGTAATGTAGGCTTTATCGGGTTGAAACTCCGGCGATCCGCAACAATCCTAATGGTAGTCAATTCAATTCTCGGGTCGCACATTTGAGGATACCTTCCGACAATTACTTTACCATTTATTACCCAAGAAAACTGCCAATTAAAAGGTATATACTGTTTGGAGGCTAGTATTAGAGATCTAGGTAGGTTCGAGTGTTTAAAGTGGGAATCCTTTGAACCCTTTGAAGAATATTGTGTTTTTTGATTTTTTGAATTTTGGGTGCAAATCTAGAAAAATTCAGCAACCGTCCCAAGCAAGTCAACATTATCCTACACAACTTAACAAACAATAGAGTACTTTTCTAAACTCTTGCAACATCTTGTAACATATTATATACTGATCTCTGGAGCACACTACACACAAGGCACATGTATTCCTTCTACTACCTCCTTCTTAACTGAAGTGGAGTTTCCGTAGTAGTTGCATCAAAAACTCAAGAGGAGTTGATCCAGAGAGCCGAAACCCTCTGCAATTAGGCACCTCACCTAATACCCAGGTAATATCACTAAAAACTGTATCTCCAAAATGCTTTTCTACTGGTGTCTGAATTGAGCTGCTTTGACCTCACGAACGGTTCCATTATTGGCGCATTTGCAGCCAAACAATTCCACACACCTAAAGCTTGAATCATAGTCACTAGTCTCAGAAGAGTATCGGGCGGTCCCACCGGACTTCAGGGGATGCCCACAATAGCCAAAATGACGCTTCGGAACGGAAAATTAAAATGTGGGGTAAATGTTGTTTCAAACCAAGCTGGCCAAAAATAATATCTCGGACCGGAAAGATTATCCACGCTAACCAGACGTTTTATAACTCAAACTATCGGCTAAAAAATGGCTCAACAGTGTATATAAACACGAGGTTTTGCTGGATATGATGTCTCCAGTTTCATACAATTACTCAGAAGTAACATGGCTAAAGGTAAAGTTTTATTGGTTCTCTACAAGGGAGGACACCACGCAAAAGAAGTTCCAGCATTATTGGGAACAATTGAGAACGAACTAGGGATTAGGAAGTTTGTTGAATCTCATGGGTACGAGTTGGTTACCACCAGCGACAAGGACCCAGAGCCAAGTTCGACCTTTGATAAGGAGTTGGTTGATGCCGAAGTCATCATCACCACGCCCTTCTTCCCAGGCTACTTGACCAAGAGCCGTCTTGACAAGGCTTCAAAGTTGAAGATCGCCGTAACCGCAGGTGTCGGATCCGACCACGTTGACTTGAACGCCGCCAACGAGAAAAAGATCACGGTGGCTGAAGTGACTGGCTCCAACGTTGTGTCTGTTGCTGAGCATGTCCTCATGACTATTCTTGTCTTGGTGAGAAACTTTGTTCCAGCCCACGAACAGGCTACGGTCACCAAGGACTGGGACATTGCTGGGGCAGCCAAGCAAGAGTATGACTTGGAAGATAAGGTGATTGCTACTGTGGGGGCAGGCAGAATCGGGTACCGTGTTTTGGAAAGATTGGTGGCCTTCAACCCCAAGAAGTTGCTCTACTACGACTACCAAGCTTTGCCAACAACCGCAATTGACCACTTAAACAAGGCCTCCCAGTTGTTCAACGACAGGGGCGAAATTGTTGAGAGAGTCGACAAGTTGGAAGACATGCTTGCAAAGGCAGACATTGTCACCATCAACTGTCCTTTGCACGAAGGAACCAAGGGTTTGTTTGACAAGAAGTTGATCTCCAAGATGAAGAAGGGAGCTATATTGGTCAACACCGCTAGAGGTGCCATTTGCGACGAACACGCTGTTGCCGATGCCCTTGCCTCCGGTCACCTCAGTGGGTACGGTGGAGATGTTTGGTTCCCTCAACCAGCTCCAAAGGACCATCCTTGGAGATCCATGAAAAACCCATTCGGTGGAGGTAATGCAATGACTCCCCACGTCTCTGGGACCTCTCTTGACGCTCAAAAGAGATATGCCGAAGGTGTCAAGAACATCTTGGAGAGCTACTTCACCGGCAAGCACGATTATAGGGCTCAAGACTTGATTGTCTATAATGGTGACTATGCCACCAGATCTTACGGTAACAGGAAGTAAGGTCCTCCAGGGGAGTAATAGTTTCTCCACCTTCACTTAGGATGCAAATAACTCCTTTTTTGTTTGGTGATCAGCTAGCTCTGTTACGATATATGTTTTAACGAATTTGAATGTGGAGCGGTGTAGGCAAAACGTAGGAACTGAAAAGCGGATTGGATTGAGGAAACGTCTCTACCAGATGCAAAGGATTGCTTGAGTCCCCACTTCTGAACCATACTGGCTGCAAAAACAGCCAAATTCTTGGAAGCTGGACGTTGGTCTACAGAGCTTGGCAAGTTTTCCAGTTTTAGCAGTGACGTTAGCTATCAGCCGTAAATCTTGGCTTGGATGACATCTTGTGTTCAACTGGGTGGTTATCTTGCATTTGACGTGGTTGGCGGGGGAGTTAGGTACCTCTCTGTTAGCGAGTCTTCAAGTGGGACTGCTTGAGGGGCACTAAGCCTGGACCCTTTGAAGATGGGACGGAATTATCGTGGGCACTTCACAACGATACTCTGACCCTGTTGGCCAACTAGCGTGCAATATTTAGACACCAGTGCCTATGTCGATCCTCTTTTCAATCCTTTTGATAATGCAGGTGGCCCATATTTGCAATTTTCTAAAACTTTGGGGAAGTCTGCAATTTTTCTCGTTAGCAATAGAAGTGGGCAGGCGGAAATTAGTCTGGGGGGCACAATGGACAGCTCAGGTTCAGGCGACTCGGACCCGATCCCGCGGTCTTTCGATTGACTCGGATTTGTCCATCGAGAAAAGTCTTTGTCCCACCCATCCTCACAGCCAAGACATGCACGGCATCCAGCAATGGCATGTTGACAGCACTACATGCTAGATCAGTTGCCCGCCTTGGATGCAAGGTTCGCCCTGCCACAATGCTCAAAAGGGCATAGGCGGAATTAGGGTATGGACCCACTAAAATTCCGCATCCCAAGAATGGCGGCATATTCGTACCAGCACTCGAACCAAATGCAGACAGCCTCTGGTATGAGTGACTTTGGGCAACCGACCCTAGAAATGAGATGAAACATTGTGCACCCATATACTTCTCTACAACAAAATGAGCAAATGACCTCTCACCTATACAGCAGCTGTTTCACGAGGTCCCTGGCGTGTGGGTTGTCGGCTGGCACCAGGACCTCCTTTTTGCGTGCATGTTAAAAGTTGCATCTTGCACATTGGCATTTTGAACCCGGGCGCGCTCGTGCACTGATCAAATAGATAACTTTAGATCCGGATCGGATTTCTCAATTTTTTTACCATAGCCAACATCCACCATGGGCAACCTCAACGACTACTTCTCGTTCCAGGTGTTTCTCATTGTGTTGAGAGAGACATTGGAGCTGGCCATCATCATTTCCGTTCTATTGTCCTTCATCCACCAGACCTTCAACAGTGGCAGCACCAAAAATGGGTACCTGGCCATTACAAATCACGACGAATCATGCGAGTCTGAGTCTACCGAGGTCGAGAACCCAATAGACAATAAGCTTTCTCGTAACCTCAAGCTTCAAGTTTGGATAGGAGGGTTGCTCGGGATTGTGGTGTGTCTCATCATTGGGTCGGTTATACTTGGGATCTTCTACGTGGTGGGCAACGACTTGTGGTCGGTGGCCGAGCACTACTGGGAAGGCACATTTTCGATCGTCGCGTCTGTGATCATCACCTTCATGGGAGCCAAAATCCTCCGGGTCAACAAGATGCAGACCAAGTGGAAGGCCAAGTTACAGCAAGTCATGGCCGAGAACATTGGCAAGAGCATTGCCGCAGGCACATTCACAGACAAGTACGCCATGTTCATCCTCCCCTTTGTAACGACGCTCAGAGAAGGAATGGAAGCCATTGTGTTTATAGGGGGGATCGGAGTCAACGAAAACACCCTGGTTTGGTCGATCGTGAACGCAGCCTTGGCCGCCTTTGTCATTGGCACCTTGATAGGTGTGGTCTTGTACCGCTGGGGCAATACCCTCAGTTTGCAGTGGTTCTTGATTGTTCTGACGTGTTTCCTCTACCTTGTTGCAGCCGGGTTGTTCTCCAAGGGCGTGTGGAACTTTGAATTACAGCGTTTTATCGATAATTGTGATGGTTTTGACGTTAGCGAGACGGGCAATGGGCCAGGGTCTTACGACATCAACCAGAGTGTGTGGCATGTAAACTGTTGCAACGGGGAATTGCAGGACGATGGCACATTCTGGATGGTTGCTACCGCAGTGGTGGGGTGGACCAACTCCGCCACCTACGGCTCCGTCATCAGCTACAACTTGTACTGGGCAGCGGTGATTGCAATGTTTGCAAACTTGTTGTATAAGGAAAAAAAATTGGCTGCAACTGAAGCGTCGGCAAAAGCCTCGCCCGAAAGACAAAGTATCGACTCACAAACACAATTATTAAATTAGCTACATAGGTAACGATATAGGTCCTTAGATCCGCAAAAATGTTCCATTTTGATTGCTAGTAGGTCTGCAAAGTGCTCAAAAGCTTTCCCCTGACAAGACTTGTTTTCATTGGCTGGAGCTAATGACACATACCAAATGCATCCCGTTTTCGCAGCCGTTTGCTTTGCCAAGATTCTCAGGCCCAACTGAAACGGCTTTTTATTCGTGCAACATCCTGTAGTCCTAATTAACAATAGCATATTTGCATGTGGCACTTTGTTTTGAACCCCCTGCCATTGCGTAGGCGTGCTATATCATTTCCGTACATAGGGTGGTTTCATATTTGCAGCCAATAGGAGACGGGAAGAAACAACAACCCTGCCTGGCTCCAATCTGAGCTCGTGAATCTATATAAACACAATGCCCAGCATCTAATTTGGAGGTTAGTCAAAGATTCAAGATGATCTGGGGATACTTAGCCAACATTGCTCTTGTTCTTGGGGTGGCTGCTGCCAAGGCTGCGCCTTACTCCAGCTACCCAAGAAACCTCATCAACTTATACAGCTGTCGTACTCAGGTCTCTTATTCGGCCACTTTCTGCCCTCCAGGCGAGGGAGAAGCCAGCTTTGCGTGCGTTTGTGAAAACACCAATGCGGTGGCCACCGTGTATGGGTGCTTCCTTCAAATCAAGGCAGCAGACAACATCATGGACACTTACAGAGAACACTGCTTGGAGGACTTCAACATCACCCTTACACAGGATGACGTTGACAAAGCTATTGCAAACTATAATGACAACGCTGTTGACTACTCGGACATGTCCAAGTACAACGATAGCGGAGTTATCACCAAGCCGCTCAAGTTGGAACCCTCCTCTGTGAGCCTCTACCTCAAGGCCTACAACATGTTCTTGGGTAACTACAATGACTCTACCTACTACAGTTGTGCTGTCATTGGATACTGGATTTTGCTTCTCCTCGCCTACGGAGTTACGAACTGGATGAAGGTATTGTTGCCTAGCGTTTTTGTGAAGACTCAGCGCTGGTCCGTCTCTCATTGGTTGCACAGGCATCTCTTCACTCCAGCAACCTTCAACAAGCACAAGCAACAGTCCTACAAGGGTCTTGCGCTTATTCCGTCCCGTTTTGAGACGGTTGGGTTAGTTGGGTTCTTGTTCCTCTCGATTGCCTTTATGGGTGCAAACATTTACTTCGTTCCCAACGACCCAATCTTCATCACCAAGAAGCAGGCACTCCTCAGATACGTTGCAGACAGAACTGGTATAATAGCAACCATCAACCTTCCTATGCTTATTCTCTTTGCAGGTAGAAACAACTTCCTTCAGTGGATCACTGGTGTGAAGTTTGAGTCCTTCATCAACATCCACAAGTGGATCTCGCGGATGTTCTTGATTATGATCATTATCCATTCCATCTGCTTCTCCGTGATATATTCTCCACACTACTTGGAATACATGAAGGAGGAATACATTGTGTTTGGTTTCCTTGGAACGGTTGCAGGTGGGCTCCTCTTTGCCCACTCAATCTATGTTTTGAGAAACAGGTGGTATGAGATTTTCCTCATCACCCACATTATTTTGGCTGCACTCTTCATTGTGGGTGCTTGGAAGCACGTCGAAGAGTTGGGTTACGTGTGGTTTGTTTATCTTGCCACCGCTCTTTGGGCAGGTGACAGATTTGCAAGATTGGTTAGAATGTTTATCTTTGGTTTCCCCACCGCCAACATTGAGTTGATCAGCGACGACACCTTCAAGGTGGAAGTCCCTATTCCTTCATGGTGGAAACCAACAAACGGTGGGTTTGCCTTTGTCTACTTCCTCGGCACTCGTCAATTCTACCAGTCCCACCCATACTCTTACATGCAACTTGAGAACCAAATCAACTTTTACGTCAAGGTTAAGGGTGGCATAACCAGAAAGATACACGATGCTTTGGTCAACCATCCCAACAAGTCTCTCAGAATGAGAATCGGGGTTGAAGGCCCCTATGGTGGAGGTCTTGAATGTGCCCCTGTCAAGTACTACGGCAACTTGTTGTACGTGGCAGGAGGTAATGGTATTCCATCCATCTTGTCAGAAGCACTCAATTTTGCAGCCATTCATGCGAAAATCAGATTGGTTTGGGTCGTCAGAGACTACAAGTTTGTTGATGGCTTCAGCAACGAGTTGATGCTATTAAAGGACAAGGGAGTAGATGTGGATATCTTTGTCACCAAGCCGGAGCGCCAAGTTAACTGGACAGACTCCGACTCTGTGAATTCAAAGAAGGAGGACAAGGTTGTTGAGATCACCAAAGAAAGCAGCATAACCAACAGATTGGGCCATGTGACGTTTGTACATGGTAGACCTAATCCTAGAAAGCTCATTGACGAGGAGCTTGAGGTGACCAAGGGTGGTTTGGCCGTGATTACCTGTGGGCATCCCGCAATGGTGGACGACATCAGACGTGAGATTTCCAACACCACTGGTGTCGAGAGAGTTGACTTGTACGAACACTTACAAGTCTGGGCATAAGATAGAGTTTACGAGTTTATGGCAACCTATCGCTGCAGCTTCTGGTGTTGTTGGTCAGGTGATGGGCGGACAAGTCCAACTTTCACTTTTGACTAACGTGCTGCATTCTTCACACCAAGCTGCTTTTTAGCGATTCTGTTGATAGTTCTAAGTTATTTATACATTGAATTATTTATTGGCGAAACTATTGTAGTCGCTCTCTATACGTCATTACCTCTAATATCATAAATGCCCTCTGGCAATTGTTCTGTGGAGCCAGATTTTGACCTAGGGTTCCTCTAGGTGAACATGTTTTCGACAGAACTACCCAAATACACCTTTAATGTGTCCTTGGTGGCAGGCATGATTCTACACCGCACCATAACTTCGTCCTGCTTGGTCTTCAGTTGTGCATCGTAGGCCTGGAATCTATGGCATCCCCCGAACGCAAAGAAAAACGTCTTTCCTGAGTCCCTTACCTTAAAAACGTCAACAGGAGGCAATTCCCCAGCCGTTATGTTCTCAATTGCACAGGTAGCCAGAGCCATAGGGACTCCGTTTAATGTGGATATCATGGCCTCGATCTTCTGGTGATCCAAGACGGGTGGGATGGGTCTTCTGATTTCAGAGAGCGGAACATACTCTTCCTTCAACAATGCAGACTGGAATGACATTAGTGATAATTTGATGTAGGAATCACGTAGATAGCGCTCCTATTTATATCTTTGGTGTAGCAAGACTGGATGACTGGTGTTTGTAATTGGAACTGGTTCCAGACTTTTTTGTATGCAGGTGCGAAGAGATGGTTACCAATGCTTGCGAGATCTGGTTGCAAGAGATGATTTCTAAGACTATTTAGTCAGCGAGCTAGAAGAAAAGAGAAGACTATGATGTTGGGTGTTTTATTGCTAGTAAAAATGTGTCCAAAGGTGTAGAGAGTAGTGGGTTTTGTTAGATTATCAAGTTAGACTCCCCTACCTCTTCTTCACTGTAAGCACTCCCTGCCACTTGTAGGGTACGGAAAACCGGATTTCCAGGAAATAGCAATATAAGAAACGTCCAAAACCATCTAATTCTTCCATCATAGTCTCATTTGACTTAAAACCACAAGGGTTGTGATATACGGTGCTGTGGAAGTTGGTGGTGCGATAATGAGGTGCATGGCGAGAGGCATAGGAGGTGCGGCATTGTCTTGCTAGTACTGTTGCAAGGTGCTGTTGCACTTTGAAACCAAACCGGCCCCTGGATAGCGAGATATCTCACGTCCTGTCGATAAGTTTGACATCCCGGTAAGTGCTCCGTTTGAGGTGGTTGCAAAACGTTTGGTGAGCGGAGTGTTGCGCAAAGTGGAGGCCGCCAATTCTGGATCGAATACCCCCAAGGCTCAACGAATATAAGCAAAAGACGTTTACACAGGTCCCAGGCACCCACGCCATAGTACCTAACTCGTTCGAAGCACCACCTGTTGGAACGGCTTTGGACCACTTTGATCCAATTTCCTGATTTGACCTCATCACGTGCGATGTCCGAGGTCGGCCATCCACAGTGGCACACTAATATATAGCTAGTTGATAATCTACCACGTCATTTACGGTGCAGCAGTGGGATGGAGCCCTTAATAGTACTAGGACTACTAGTGGCAAGCTTTGCATTCAAACTTTACCGGCCCAACTGGTTCACCCGGTGGACCTCGGCGACACTCCTAGTGCTCCTTCTTATCGCAGTAACGCCCGAGTCTGCCAAGGATGGAGCTCCCTTCCACACGTTTGAAGAGTCCAAGATAGCTTTCTTGAGCTGCAACTACCAGATCTCGCTTTTGAACGACTCGTTGACGGACTTCTGCACCGACTTCAACGCTCTCAGCACCATCAGCCACTGCTACAAGTTGACATACCCGGATCAAATAGATCTGTTCGTACAGATGTGCCGAGACGACTTCCAGGCAAACCTCACCAGAAGCGATTTCGAGCACGCCCACTGGAAATACACCCAGGATGAGCATATGGTCAAGCTCAACGACACCCAGTTGTGGTTGTACCAGCGGTCCTTTGACCAATACCTCGGCAACTACAACAGGTCGATTGTGTACTCGGGGTACGTTGCATCCTTCTGGGGGATCCTCTTCACGCTGCTTCTTGTCATCAACGCGTCCAGAAGAGTCTTTGTACCAAACTGGAGGCCACTCAACTACCTTAGGAAGCACCTCCTCCTACCAGCCTTGTTTGGCAAGCGGAAAACCCACCACCACTCGTGGATGTGGTTTCTCGATTTTCTCTGCCCCACCAGGTTTGAAGCGGCAACCTTGGCGGCTTTCTTTGCAGCCGTCGGATGGTTCTTGTTTGATAACATCCACTACATGGACGGAGACCCCATCTTCCCCGTGAAGAAGATGGCGCTATTCAACTATTTTGCCGTGAGATCCAGTTGCATTGCCAGTGGGTTGATGCCCTTGTTGATCCTCTTTGCAGGCAGAAACAACCTTTTGCAATGGTGGACTGGCTGGGACTACTCGACCTTCATAATGTACCACAGGTGGACTTCGAGGGTGGTCATGGTGTTGATATCCATACACGCAGGCTGCTACACCTTGGAGCATAAATGGGAATTCAAGCTCTGGTGGTACGTAGGAATAGCTGCGTTTTCAGCCGGTGTGTTGATCATGTTTCAAGGTTTGCTAGTGCTAAGGAGGTCCAACTATGAGACTTTTCTTATTTTGCACATTATGTTGGCTGCCGTGTTTATCTTTGGTGCCTGGTACCACACACTCAACTACTACACTTCGTGGTTCTACTATGCCAGTGCTGCAATTTGGTTGGCAGACCGCTTGGTCCGTCTTGCTAGAATAGTTGCCTTTGGTATCCAACCCAGTGTTGTGGAGTTATATCCGGTAGACCAGACTTTAAAGATATCCATCAAGAAGCCATCCAACTGGAACTCGGTTGTTCCCGGTGGCCACGCATTCATTCACTTCCTCCTTCGGGATTGTTTTTGGCAATCACACCCATTCACTTACACTACTGTTGGTGACCAGATTCACCTCTTCATCAAGGTGAAGGCCGGGGTCACTTACAATTTGTTCCGGAGGTTGGCAGACTCCCCAAGCAAGCTGAGCTCGGTGAGGGTGGCCGTGGAGGGCTCTTACGGCGAGCCCACACACGCTGCAAGATACGACCATGCTGTGTTTGTCGCTGGCGGCAATGGCATTCCAGGAATCTACTCAGAGGCGTTTGCTTTGAAATCAAACAGACAAGACCAGAAGATTACCTTGGTTTGGGTCATCAGGGACTACTCGTCGTTAGAGTGGTTTGAAGAGGAGTTGCTCACCTTGAAAGGCACCAAGTTACGGTGTGTGGTATATGTCACTAGTGCCGTCAGCGCTGGTTACGGCACCTTCAACACGAATAGCTATCCACACGTGGAATACCGTTTTGGAAGACCCAACATCGGAGACTTAGTGGACGAGTGTATTGAGGTCTCCACTGGAAGCACATGCTTTGTCACATGTGGCAACCCATTGATGGTGGATGACTTGAGACATGAGGTAGTGGCCCGGGTCGACGGCAACCACAGAATCGACTACTTTGAGCAGTTGCAAGTATGGGCATAAAAGTGTCAGGGTCCCCAGGAGCGTGATTTTGGTGGTTTAAGCAGCAGCAAGGGATAGCCTAATAGTGACAGGGCCTCAGGAGCTGATTTTGGGGGTAAACACTGGATAGCCTAATGGTGTCAGGATCCTCAGGAGCTTGATTTTGGGGATAAGCACTGGATAGCCTAACAGTGTCAGGGTCCTCGGGAGCTTGATTTTGGGGGTAAGCATTGGATAGCCTAACAGTGTCAGGGCCTCAGGAGCTGATTTTGGGGTAAGCAGCAGCACGGGATAGCTGCTGCTTGGGTATTTAATACAAGGTTTAATTACATAGAGAATAAATTATTTAGAAGGAAATCAGGGCAAGGCAGCTTGTTCAACTAGACAGTTAGTTGCTAGACTGCAACGTAAAGACAAGAAAACTCTGCTAACACCACCCATGTTGCAGCCATTCTTGCAACCTTACGTGACCTCTGCCTAGCATGCTACTTAAGACATCTAGCTTACAGTGAAGCACCTTGGGTTACGTGGCCAATGAAACCTCACTCGTACCACCCAACAGCATCTAGAAAAGTGTCATGATTTCTTACTGCAAACCGCATTTACGTAACGTTCCAATGCATTTG
Source organism: Kodamaea fukazawae (assembly GCA_030572255.1). Lineage (NCBI taxonomy): Eukaryota > Fungi > Ascomycota > Pichiomycetes > Serinales > Debaryomycetaceae > Kodamaea > Kodamaea fukazawae. Next base: position 443,157 of record JAJLZQ010000001.1, on the reverse strand, counting down.
ACGTCTGCAACCACTTGCATGGTCCACTGCAACCCCAGCAAGCCCTCACATGACAACACGGAGAAACTGCAAGGAGTGTTCTCTGTAGAATTTATCCGACAGGCACGGATGATTGTAATGGTTTGGATACCTGTGCATGGCAGATCTCTATTGAGAGCCTGTTGTGTTCCATGCCAAGGTGGAGATACTTGTCGATGGAAGATCAGACAATTTCAGGTAGGTGCAGGACTCCGGGAGATATATCCTTTGAACCGATAGTGGAGAACAAAAGTATACGAGAGTGAAGATCGAAAGCCACGTAACGAGCAGCCCCCAAACTGTTGATTGGACGGTTAGACGTAGTTCGGTAATCTGCCAGCCTATCCGTCGCTGCCAACTGTATCGCGATATCAAAACCCCCTTCACACCCCCACGCTTTTTTCACTCAACTGCGCTGAATATTCTCAAGTCCGGGACGATCCTTTTTCTTCGGGGATAACAATCAAACAATGCCACTTTTGGGCCGCATTGTCTTGCATATTGACATAGATGCACGACTTAAACAAAAAGCAATTCCATTATCATCTTTAATTGACTATAGGCCGATCGTTTGGAGGGCTCCTTGAGTGGGCTGGCACCCGTCACAGCAAATAGGGTGGCAGAGCACCCCTGGTGCAGGAAATGATGCTCGGAAAAATTAAGGGTATTTTTGCATGCAAATGCACAAGCGCCCTTCCCCAGCAGCACACATTTTTTTTTCGGAGAAACGATATTCACTCGCAGGATGACCAGATTTTTTAGCTGGCCAACGTCAGACAAATGACCAACCAATGCATGCAAAAGAAATGCAGGCAGATCCTAAGCAGATCTTTATTGTGTTGGACTACAACTCAGATAAGTAATTAACATGCTATTTTTCTATCATACAAAAACATTAAATCGTAACTAGACTTCAGTGCTAGACTTGTGTTCCAAAGCAAAGCCAGAAGTGGTGGCCATTTGCTCTGGGGTTGGTGGAACCCAACTGGAGGACTTCCAAGGCAAGATCTTTTGAGCGTACAACTCATCAACTTCTTCCAAACTCAAACCCTTAGTTTCGTTAACAAAGAAGTAGACGTAGAAGAAGGAGAAAAGCAAACAGCCGGTAAAGACAAAACCGTAGTAGAAGTGGATCTTGGTGGTGATGAATGGAGTGAAGAAGGAGATAAGGAAACCCCAAATCCAGTTAGCAGCAGTAGCAATAGCCATGGCCTTGGATCTAATTCTCAATGGGTAGGATTCGGAAATAATGGTGTAGACACCACCAGCCCAGGTGGAGGCAAAGAAGAAGATGTACAAACAGGTGATGAAAATCATGGCGTTACCGGTTGGCTTGTTGGTGTTGTCGTTGTTGTACTCGTGGTCTCTGTACAAGTGGATAGAACCCAAGATGGAGTAGATGATGAAACAGACAAACATACAAGCAGAACCAGCCAAAAGACACAATCTTCTACCAATTCTTTCAATAAGGTAGATACCGAGGAAAGTGGAAGCAAAGTTGATAACACCCAAAATGATGGAAGTTTCAAAAGAGTCCTTCAAACCAACAGCTTGGAAAATGGTAGTACCGTAGTAGAAGAAGTAGTTGTCACCAGTAAGTTGTTGCAAAGATTGCAACATGATACCCATGATAACTCTTCTCAAGATGGATGGCTTACCAGTGATCAATTGAGTCCAGGATGCAGAACCAGCAAGAGCTTCTCTTTCGATACCGGCTTGGATCAATTCGATTTCGTGCAAAACAGCTGGGTCTTCTGGGGAGGTCTTGTTGGACTTGGCAATAGAGTGCTTGGCTTCTTCAATCTTCTTCTTTTCAACCAAGTATCTTGGAGATTCAGGCATACAAACCATACCGATAACCAAGAAGATGGCCCACAAGAAACACAAACCAATTGGGATTCTCCATTGTCTGGAGCCACTCAACTTCTTAGTACCAAAGGTGACACAGTAACCAATGAAGATACCAAAGGTGATACACAATTGGAAACAACAAACCAAGGTACCTCTCAAAGTCTTTGGAGCAGTTTCAGAAATGAACAATGGACACAAGACAGTGACGATACCAACAGCCAAACCAGAAATGGCACGGCCGATACAAAGTTGGTACCAGTGGGTGGTGGAGGAGATTTGGACAATTTCACCGACAACGTAGATGATCATGGCAGACATGATACCAATTCTTCTACCGTACATGTCACCAATCTTAGACAAAAGGACACCACCGACAGCACAACCAATGTTGAAAATGGAAACAATAAGACCAGTTCTAACGTTACTCAAGTAGTGGGTACCATCAGCGTGGACTTGACCAAATCTTTCCAAGAAGTCAGACATGTTAACGAAACCAGAGATGGTACCAGTGTCGAAACCGAACACGAAACCACCAAAGGCAACTAACAAACAGAAAAGAGAAATCAAAATATGATCGGATTTGCTTGCAGCTTCAAGTTTGGCAACAGCAGGTTGATCATTTTGGGAACCAGCGTCAACTGGAGTACCTTGCTCGTACTTTTCTTTACTAGCAAGAGAGGCAGACTCAACTGGAGTCTGTTCACCGGATTGTGGATGCGACATATTTAATTGTTGTGAATACTGGAGAAGAAAAGTTTCTAGGTGGAAACCTCTTGGTATTTATATTGCTGGATTGAAATAAGCAGGTGCCCATTTCTTGTTTCTTTTCATCTCTGCCTCCAACAAAAATATTATTTTGTACAACGGTGATGCAATATTTTTGGCAGCTGACGGTTTTGTAACGTCCGACATGAATTGAATTATTCCGACGTCCTGGAAGAACCGGAATGCCCCAACTTGGCGCTCTCGTCGCTTAAACTTCAGCATCCAGACAAAATTGCTGTCCAACATCAACTGCTTTGGTTGCCCTCTGCTGGGAGAGTGCTCTTTGCTCGTTAATTGCTAACTTCTTTGTTGTTGCTTTGCTTTTTTTCAGGGAACAATACCCTGAAAAATTTTTCCGGTGAGACAATTTTTTGTTTGTGTAACGTAAAATAATCCGGAGCGTAATTGAAACAGGAAATGACAAAAACCTCCGAGCCCAATAATGAAACCACAAGATAGTAATTCCCCATGGAGGACCATACGCGTTCCCCAATTAATTTGCTGGGGTGTGGGGGATCCGTGTGGACCGTAGTCAAGGCTGGAGCCCACTTAAGCCTACTAATTTAGATATGGGCAAACAAGGAGGGGAACAAAGGACCCCACCCACAGAAAGGAACCCAGAACCTCCAATTTGACACGATGGGCTCAAGCTCTCTGCACAGCTGATTCAGGGAACCGGATCATTAAGGATGACAAAATAACCTCATTTTCCAACTGCACTTGAAACATATACACTGCATGCCTGACAGGCAAAAAAACTCCCCACCTTTCGACTACACGTTAGCTCTTCCGAAGGGTCACCAAAGTGGTAGCGCTTCCCCTCTGCATGCAACAAGCATGAAAAGTTTTTCCGAAATAACGTCATGAGGTGGGCTTTTCTTTTTGTGAGTGCAAACAAACAAACAAAAAATATGGAAGATTGCGGGTAAATCCTCTCCATAGTGTGTATTTTGTGAAGCATACCATGTGATCGAGCACACGAGATGGCCAAGCCATGCGTCGTGAATGATCACAAAAGAGGCTGCTCCAGTCTCCATGGCCCCATGTGGGAATCCGTGCTGGCCCACACCTGAGGCCTTACATCTACAACATACGAACTTTTCTTCTTTGGAAATATCGAGTGTAGCCTTCCTGTTTGGATACATTGAAGAGATAACATCTGACTTTACGAGGGTATCAGCCGAAACCCACGGGGATTGCATATCCGGCGGTGAACCACGAGGAAGCGTGTGTATTGAGGTTCTTGCTATGCTTGCTCAATCTGCTGTACATGTGTATGTGTAATTCTGCCCACCATTTTTGGCTTATGTAGTAGTAGCCGTACACAGGCACCAGCCAGGGAGATTTAATGGGTAGAGGCTCGACAAAGGATAGCGAGGTGATGAGCGGGTTGGACGATGGACGGTATGATGGACTGACGGAACAAACGATAAACATCTGATTTGTAACCGAACGCAACCGAATGCAACCGAAGAGGATTTTGCTAGCAATTACAACCTGGTTGTCGATGTCCGCCCGGCTGACATGGTTGCCTGATTTTAGGTCACACCCCTTCCATTTGACATCATGAGAATTTAATTGGGCAGGGTCCCAGGGCTGAAATGCTTGTGGAAGTGCCTGTTGAGATTCAGTCTGGAGGCGTACGCTTTGGGACATAGGTGGCAGTTGAACATTTTGGCTGGAGACGTCCCATGGGATGACGCTGCGTCTGGACCTTGCGCGGATGAGATTTCTTCCACGTTTGGTGTTGGTTTGTTGTCTGGTGCCACGCATCGGGCAGTCACTTGACGTGAGGCTGGCCCCGAACCTCCATTGTAGAACCTCTGCTGGTATAGTTGTTGTTCGTGGAGAAACTCGTAAAATGTTTTGGGAGTTAAGGGATGACCAGGTATATGAGGATCGGCACTTGTGTTGAACACGTTGGAGTTAGAGGGCACTCCGTTGTTGGCGAGAGGATTAGTCAACAGTCGACAATCCTCAGCAGAGGTCAACTGGGAAACTGCCAGAGACGGTGCCATTAGCGTCGGTGGCTGCTTTGGATGCGTAAAGGCTATTCCTGTAGTGGAACGGACTGGATATGGAAGAAGAGAGGCCCTGGTTGTAGTGGTCGCCATGGTTTTGGGCGGCGAAGTCTGGCTGCCGCCGGCACAAACCAATTGGCCAGTGCCTTTGCCCACGCAACTAAAGCCCGAATAGGTGGAAGTAGACCCTTGTCCGGAACTGGCAATGCTACGCACACTGGGAGCCCCATTGCTAGATCTGCTCGTTTGGGAAGATGCTGAATCACCGAGTGTCGGATCAATCTGGTTAGCTTGGGAGACACTCCCATTACCCACAACAGATATCAAAGAAGTAGTACTGTTGAGCCTGATCCTGTTTTCGTTATCAACCAGCTGCTTCTTCCCAGCCTCCAGACCGCTGTCCCGTGTTTCGGGCGGTGTGATCTCGGACACACGCTGGGTATCTCTTCGCTTCGAGCTTGAAATCTCCAACTGTAGATCTACCCCTTCACCTTCGACGGCCCGTTTTCTAACATTTAGAGTTACCACAAGTCCTTTTTCAACCTTCAAATTGAAGCCTACCTTGTTGTCCATTAATTGTAGGATTCTAAAATTGCTGCAAAAAAGGTGAAGCTCAACAAGGAGCACCCACAAACAATTCTGACCAGTCAGGGAATTGACAGTGACGTCATATGGGAACGTATCCTATGCTCAACTCTTTACTAGTACATTTTACTCAATGAGCTATCATTAGCCAGTCCACTGGCTGCTTCATTACCATTCGTTGGCTATGACAATCCGAGTCTAAAAATACAATGCCTGAGCGCAATTGGCCAGGTTTGAGTTCCTTCCACATCCACAGTCAGGCCACATTATGAAGCTCCCGAACAACCAAATGAATCAGGGGGACGGGGAACATTTAGATGGGGCAGGGAACAGTGTCTCCTCCGTGGCAGGCCCAAGTGTCAGGCCAGAGGGGCCAGGGGAGCAATCGAATGATTCGGTACTTCGCACCCAATCAGGTAACTTGAACCCGAGAGTCGGCGGCGCTTGGATGCGTGCTCTTCCACTTACCCTTTTTGTACAATTTGTATGCTCACAGGCATAGATCATTCGATGGCTGCAAGAGGATGGAAAGGTCCGAACCTGTTTATATAAACAGACGAAAAGTCGGGGGCAAGAGAACACCGCAAAAGAATATCAACATGGATAATGGTTTGGAAGAATACATTCAATTTTTGAATGGCTTGAGAGATAAATGCACCAAGGGAGATGAAACACGAAGGCCCGTTCCCCGGATGAGAAGGGAGAGAAAGTACATCGTCCTGAAGGAAGTCACAAGACCTAGGTTTATGCGGATTGCAAACATAATAGAGCATGGCTGGAGCGACACTGAGGTTGACGGAGAAGAGGAGGATCATGAGGATGCCTTGGAGTTAGCCACAGTCAAGAGGAACCCCAACGTCCGCTCAAACTTAGCACAGGCAAGGGACCAGCCAAGAGAGCAAGCCGTGTGACAACTCGAGAAACAAACTGACATTCTAAAGACATATCGGTAGTCTGGTTCATGTAGCTGACTAGACATTAGGATCATGTGGCTCGGAGAAAGACGCCACAACAGTGACCTATTGCGCTGGACTCACACTAATTGGGTTATCCAACTTGCCAGGATAATACGAAAACGCAAGGCTAATTACAGGAATACTGGGGCTACACACAAAAAGCCCTTAGATCTCTCCGCGTCCATAGTTTTCGCTTAGATCCACAATCAGTGAGCCTCAAGCGATGTCGCCTGCTCACCCATCATATAGTTTCATTCTATTAATAATACATAGTTATACCAAAGGACAAATCGTACTTCAGTCACCTACTATGAATGCATTTGGTCAACACAACAGGCCATATGGAGCCACAGTTACCGTGGGTTTGCGGACATCTCCGCCGCTTGGTGGACTAGCTGCGTATCACACAAAAGTTGTTGCATCCTCCACCTTCTCTGACCATTCTCTTTTCAAACTTGACCTTTTTCACTCTTCCACTCCAGTCAAACATCCAATAGCTCAACTTGCTGCTGGCGTGGTACTCCTTCAACTCAAACCCCAAGCTCTTCATTATCTCGACAAACAAGTCCTTATCGCAGTACCTTGAATTCTCGGTGCATGGCAATGGTAGCACAAAGAACAATGAGCTCATCCTACCTTCTTGTGGGCTTTTCAAAAACTGGGTCAATCGTACCAACATATCTCCTCTGTCCTTGGGTGTCGGCACAAAGTTGACCACCAAGGAGCACAGGATCAAGTTGAACTTGTCGTCTTCGCTCTTGGGAAGTGGTCTTTTCATGAAGTCTTGTTCTGTGATTGAAGGGTGCTGAGAGTTTAAGTCAATCTTAGCCACCTCGGTAAATATCCTGCTGGTTGAGATAACGTTTGTTGGACTTAAACATCCGATTTCTAATGCATTGATATCGGTCAATTGGTCGTTGTAGCTTTTTCGCAACCATTCCACCAACTTTTTTGAAGAGTCTCCTCCTCTGTGGCCCGTCTGCCCTTGTGTCGAGGCCACTTGATATGCGTTTAACCCACCTCTCTGGTCAATCTCAGAGTCGATCTCAGCAATTGTCTTTATGAGCGCCAGCTTGTCACCATCGGTAGGTACTTGGCTGTTTCCGCTCTTCTTGTTAAACACAAACCCTTTGTATGCAGAGGTATACTCATTGAAGGACTTAACTTCAGATTCTGACAATACTAGCTTGCCAAGAATCAACAGCCTTGCCTTTTGAAGCGTATGGAACCTTCTAATTAACTGTCTAGCTTGCTGGGGCTTTAAAGACGACGGGGATTTCGTCTTCACAATACCTCTGGAACGGTTAAGAAGACCACCTTTTTTCTTCATTGTAAATGTGAGGCTGTGTGCGTAAATGTCAGTATGACCAATATGGGGAAGATGTTGTAATGGATTTTTGAAGCCTGTCGATTGTCTTGATCTAACTAGTCCAAACAGACGATTAGAAACTGTTCTGAAGTATTTGGGAAATTTAACTCGAGAAATCTAAATGAGCAAGTTGTTTGAGAATTGGAAATGCAGATGTGGAGTACAACCAATCCAGTTCAGTCTCTGGATGCTATGGAGCCAAAAAAAAGAAGCTAACCTGCTTATATAATGAAAATGGTATCAGGTCACTGTCAGCAGCTCAAGAATAGTCGCTTTGATGAGCTTTTTGGTGGATACGGTAGTTGAGTGAGTTTGGCTCCGTTGATCTTTTCTGTATTTAAAGTTTCGCATCGCGATGAGATTTTTCTTCAGTAATGGCCAAACCACAGACTAAAGGAAAGCCTACTAAGGCTGGAAAACAAGGAAAGCCTTCGAAGAATGGCAAGGGTAAGTCAAAGAAAGGAGTGAGTAAACCTAGAAAGGTTCCCACCCTCTCAGAAAAGCTAGCAAAGGGTTCGAAAGTGGTGAGCATCGATAACCTCAAGTGGAAAGCAGTTGACATTCCTAAAGATTTCAGTGATTTTGATGGGGTCTATGGATTGGAGGAGATTGATGGGGTTGACGTCGAAATGGTTGATGGAGTCCCCCAATTTGTTATGAGAGAGGACAAGCAAGCCGAAGCTGAAGGCGAGGCTCCCGCAGAGTCTGAACCTGAAGAAATCGATATTGAAGAAGAGTTCACTGGCTTCAACGACGACAATGACGAGATTCAAAGAATAGAAAAGAAGGAGGAAGTGGTAGAAGAAGCAACTCAAGAAGAACTTAATGCTAATGCATTCAGAATGGACGTGCCACTTCCCGATGACGACATTTCTCTTCCAGAGTGGGAAGACCACATGAAGCTCTCTTCATACATCCTCAACGGACTTTCGAAACTTGCATTCAATAAACCAACACCTATTCAAAGAGAAACCATTCCTTTGGCCATTGCCGGAAAAGATATCATTGGTAAAGCCACTACTGGTTCCGGTAAAACCTTAGCATATGGGATCCCTATCCTCGAGAGATACCTCCAGAAGGAAACCAAAAGTTTAAGCGGGATCATCTTTGCGCCAACCAGAGAATTGGCTCACCAAGTGGTAGACCACTTAAACAGACTTGCAAAGTACTCGCCTATCGGAGGAATTGTCCTGGTCACAGGTGGTCTCTCCATTCAGAAACAGGAAAGATTGCTCAGATACAACCCAGGTGTCATTGTGGCTACCCCTGGTAGATTTTTAGAACTTATAGAAAAAGACCCAGAACTTGCAAAGAAGGTCCTGAAAACAGACACTATTGTGCTTGATGAAGCCGATCGTTTGTTGCAAGATGGCCACTTTGACGAGTTTGAAAAGATCTTGGAATTGCTTGAAAAGACAAGACCCAAGCTGAAGGAAATGGGTGGGAAATGGCAAACTCTTGTTTTCAGTGCCACATTCTCCAAGGACTTGTTTGGAAAGTTGGATAAGCATCAGAAAAAGTCCCAGCAACACGCCAGCGGAAGCGGCCTTTTCAACAATGATGAAATTGTCAAGTTACTTAACGACAAGTTAAAGTTTCAAGGCAAACCTCTCTTGGTTGATGTCAACCCCAAGGAGATTGTTAGTGGTCAAGTTACAGAAGCTTTGGTGGAGTGTGGTCCAACCGAAAGAGATCTTTACCTCTACTACTTCTTGTTGATGTATTCTGGAAGCACTTTGGTGTTTGCTAACTCCATTGATTCTGTTAAACGTCTTGTTCCTATACTTCAAGCTCTTAACATTCCTGCCTTCTCGATTCATTCATCAATGATGCAAAAACAAAGATTGCGTGCTTTGGAAAGATTCCAAGAATCTAGAGCAAAGAATGAATCCTCTGTGTTAATTGCATCCGATGTTGCAGCCAGAGGTTTAGATATCCCAAACATTGATCACGTTGTACACTACCATCTTCCAAGAAGTGCAGACATTTACATTCATAGATCTGGTAGAACTGCCAGAGCTGGCAAGGAAGGTGTTTCTATTATGCTTTGTTCTCCTCAAGAGGCTTCTGGTCCATTGAGAAAGTTGAGAAGGTTGGTTGCAGCATCCGCGCCTTCGAAACTTAACATGCATTCTGATGTCAAGTTGTTGCCAATCGAAATCAGTATCCTTAACCAATTAAAGCAAAGAATTACCATTGCCCAGAAGTTGGGAGATGCTTCCATTGCCGGAACAGCAACAAGAAAGGAAGACTCGTGGGTTAAGCAAGCTGCTGACGAATTGGGAGTTGATTTAAGTGAAGACGAGCTTGAGAGATTTGAAGATGACATCATTAAAAAACAGAGAAAGAGAAACGAATCTAAAAAGCTCAAGAAAGACGATGAAAAGCTGTTAAGATACGAGTTGAAGCAATTGCTTTCTCAACCAATTAGAAAGAATAGCAGGAGATCTTACTTGACTAGTGGGTTGGAGAACTTGGCTCATCAAATTGTCACTGGTAAGACTCACAAGGACGTGTTGGGATACAAAGAAGAGAATGTATTAGACATGTTAAAGGGTGCCAAAAACAGTACACCAAAAGTGACATCAAATGCCAACGCTGAAATGAAGGGCAACGGTGATAATGGAAAGAAAAAATTTAAGAAAAATGGTGGCAAGAAGAACAACGGTAAAGTAGCTAAGAAATAATATGATTTGACTTAGTTTTCAATCATTTGGTGTAACCAGTAATAGATATATTTGCTTCTGCAATATTTTAATGCGTACATCTCTTCGAGTTTAGAACACTTTTGCTTGAGAGTAAAGATAATATTTGCAGCCATTGGGTATTGAGCATACCTCGCAGTAAACGTAGCAACAATTAACAAAAATCAGTTGGGAGACTAGCTGTTAATACTCGAAGCTTGATTACATCTCATTTCCACTAGCAATACAAAACGCCAAATATGTTGCCAGAAAGAGCTACATCTGTATTAATAAAGAGTTTTATTGAAACAAATATGGAGCCGCTAGCACAAGAAAACATAGCGTGCAATAGCGCTCTCAACTAATTCGATTTTTGAATAATTGCAGGCCTCTGTAGTAAGCACCTCACCATTCACCGTAACTTGGGATACACAGGTAGGTGTCTGCAAAGCAGTCATCATCAAAACCTAAGGCCAATCCTTTGGCAGGGTGGTTGGCCCATTCATTTGGAATATTGGAAATCTGACCACCAACAGCATTGATAATGCCTGGAATATCAGGGGATGGCACATTCACCACAGTAACCTTTCCATTATTGGCAGGATTGGTGGTGATACTAGTTGCAAGTCCAGCATAGTCAATACCAGAAGTGTAAGCTGGATAGCTTGCGGGAACGTTAACAGTACCACCCGCATTGTAAGTGCCTCCAAAAGTTCCAGAGTAACTACCAGAAGTAGAACCGTAACCTTGAACTGCAACGCCTGGAACGCCAACAGCTGGAACGCCAACAGCTGGAACACCAACAGCGGGAACTCCGACACGAGGAACTCCAACAGCTGGTACAGCCTGAACTCCAACAGCTTGAACACCAACAGCTGGATAAGCCGGAACAGCAACACCAGCTCTACCAACACTTCCACCTTTAATGGCAACGGTTGAAGGTGTAGTATGAATGTTCACAACAGGTGGACCAGGCTTTCCACCTACCTTAAAGCTGAAACCTGGGTTGGTTGAATAAACAGTACCAATGGATGCAGTGCCACCTTTAGCACCAAGAATATTGAGACCTGACAGAACCAAATTGTCAACAACAACTTTGGAGCGCTTCTCAAAATTAGAATGGGGAACGATACCAAGGTCTTCCATGGTGACAGTATCGTAATCGACGTCGCTGGAAATGAAGATGATACCACTTGGAAATGCAACTGCAATAGAGACAAGGGTTGCAATAGTGAAAATTGACTTGAGCATTGTTATGGTTAATTTGATGATGGGAAAGAAGAATTGACAGAGCAAGAAAGCCGGCTTTATATACTGATTGACTTGTTAAGCTAATGACACTCATTTCTTTTTCGACAAGAAGTACTTTATGACTACTAATCGCAATACTCGGACCGAGGCGCTACTTATGCAAGAGTAAGCAGCAAAAGGGTCACCGAATGTACTTTCACGCATTCTATCTGCTTTAAAGCATTTTTGAATATAGCATTATTTTATATCACCATGTCCAAGAGAAGGGACAGTTAACCAAGCATGCAGCATTTGAGCTTGGCTATTTACATACAAATTGTTATTCCCGCCACAGAAACGCCTCAGATTGCAATAATTCTGGTGATTACGATCTTTGAACTGCTGGTTCACCAAATAACAAGCACGAACTTATAACGGCTAACGTGAAATTGGACCACTTCGACATCAGTGGAGTCCTCAGAAGCTGAAGCTTACAGCCGCACACATCTTCGATTTGTCTCACGATCGCTGCATTCAAATTGGTTGCGAATTGGGTGCAAAAAAAAAAGTGTTGCAGAATAATGCTTCCGATGCAGTGTGCCACGTATGAACCAAGCTGCGGCCCATTACCATTCAAGGAAAATACACTAGTTTCTCATACATAGTTATTTATAACAAAAGAAACGTTAACCTACATTAGTGAGCACTACCACCTGTGACCATCTGTAATGCAGCTACGTGTAAACAGCACAGAGTCAAAATGACAATTTGCAAAATCATGACTGATCTGAAGAAAGGTGAATGATTCGAACGTCAATATGGAGAAGGCCGGTGCCGGAGCCCAATGCATCAAAAAATAGCAAATTCGGTTGGGCGGAACTACGCAGACGCTGCACAATATTAACAATTAACACATAATCTATTTACAAACAGTTCTCAGCAAATATCCCTTTGCTAAAAACCGACAGTGCCATAGCTTGAATAACCAAACAAAGGTGCACCTAAACTTCAAGCACCAGGCTCTTCTTGTCACTGACTTCGATACCCTCCTTGTCATCCAGGTCTAACTTTTCACTTTCAGTGCCTTCTTCCACAGATTCTTCCACCACCTTAGTTTTCTTTTCTGGAGGTGGCATCTTCGTGTTGGATACAAACAAACAGAAGATTAATCCCACACATGCCAAAGCAAAACAGAACCAGAAGATGTACTTCAAAGATTTCATTATTTCGTCCTTAATTAATCTTTGGGTGTCTTTGTCAAAGCTCTTGATCAATTCGGGATTTTGGATCAAAGCCTTTGGTGGGACTTTGGAGAGGGCAGCATAAGAAGGAGAAGAAGGATCTAAGCTGTTAAGCAAACTAGAAATATTCTTGGAGGCAGTAGTTTGATATATCAATTGACCAATAGTGACGGATATTGCAGCACCTGCCGATCTGGCAAAATAGTAGAAAATGGTGACCATAATAACCGATCCCTCCAAATTCTTTGGAGCAGCTATCTGAGCAGGAATGACTGACTGGAATTGTATACCAATAGACACACCGGCAGGAATAAGAAGTCCGATTTTCATGCCTTGAGAGGAAGATGGACCAAGTAATAGCAAGATTCCTGTTCCAATAGGTCCAAGAATACCAGCAAAGACTAACCAAGGTTTAATCAAGCTGGTGACTTTAATGATAATACCACCAAAGGTGGCAGAAACTGTGACAGCTATAATCATTGGAATTAAATGCACACCACTGCTCCAAGATGAGGCTCCCCAAATGACTTGAAAGTAAACTGCAAGATAATTTAAAGCAACAAGAAAGTAAGCAAAAGCAAATGCTCCTGCAAGGGTTGGAAACAATATTTTATAGTTGGTAAGAACTTCGTTAATGACAATTGGATTTGGAGAGAATAATGAATTCCACACTGAAAATGTAATAAGAAGTAACCCTCCAAAAATGAAACAGCAGATAACTGCAGCAGATTTCCATGGGTACTGGATGCCACCAAACGTAAGACCCAACAAAATGAGCACCAAAGCAACGGTGATCAAAAATGTTCCCAAATAATCAATGGACATCAATTTTTCTTTGATACTTCCTTTAGGCTTCGGAGGATTGAATGCAAAAAACAAAAGAAGTATAGCCAATCCTCCAATAGGAAGATTGATATAAAAACACCATCTCCATGAAACATGAGTTGCAAAGGCCCCACCAATCAATGGACCAAGAACGGATGCAATGGAGTAAGTGACACCAATAATAATAAAAACCAACGGACGCTTATCAATAGCAACCGCCTCCGTCAAAATAACGGAAACCATGGAGACAACTGCTCCTCCTCCAATTCCTTGAATCACTCTACCACCAATTAACATGTCCATGGAATTAGCAAGTGCTGCAATAAGCGACCCCACTTCAAATATAAAGATACCAACCATTATAACTCCTTTTCTACCAAAGGCAATTGAAATTTTCCCATATGATGGGGATAAAGTAGCCATTGGCAACAAAAACCCCGAGGTCAACCAACCTATTCTCTCGAAGTTGTTGAACTTGGAGCCAACTTGAGTGAGAATAGTAGTGATAATAGTCTGGTCTAAAGCGACAACAAACAACGAGATTGTACAACTCAAGAGCGTGAGAGCAAGTTTGAATCCCGACACGCGGTGATCTTCGGCTCTAGTACCATCACCGGCACCACTTTCCTTGTATTCTTCTTCTGCCATTAAATATCTTTCTTTTGTATTGGAATCCAAATTCAGGGTCCTTAGTTTTGTTTAGACTCAGTTATTGGTAGCTAGCTTGAAGTCTTATGGAGTTAACCAAATTGTTCAGATATTTTTGCATGTATTTATACTTTGGTTTCGGAAATATACATTGGAAGTCTATTCCCACTATTTGGGAGTGTGATCTAGGGGTGGATAAGAGGTTGCACACGGTTCTGCGACGGCAAAAACCCGTGGGTTTGTGGCACTGATAGTGGCAACAGGACATGGTTATGGAGGTTCGGTTGAACACCCAGAGAAACCCGCTGCTCCGTTCCACTTCAGCAAGGTTGGGCATGAAGTCATAGTCAAGGCAACAGCTAGAAGTGCCCATCTCAAGTCTCACAACCTATTCCATGTGGTTCCGACCATTTTTGTTCTTTGAGGCTGCCAGGCTGCCCGTCAGTTTTTGTCGCATGCCCGTCTTAAAGCCGCACAGGGTTCACTCACCGGACGCGGCTAACAATATCTGTCAGTGTTCCCGAATCGGACCCTGTAGTACGCTTCAACGCCCCGCTTCGGGGCCGTTGTTGCTAGTACTCTGGACCCTCTGAGGACTTGTCTTTGTAGGTGTGTGTCTCTGGTTCCTTGATAGTTGGTGGTCCTTGCAATGCGGGTACGTCAATCTCGGAAATGTGCTTTTCTAAATAGGAATTTACCTCCGATTCAAGGTTCCGTGGTGGCACAGAACAATATGGAATACGGTCGAGCGCCAAGATTATGAGAGTCCCCATCGGCTACAATCTAGAGGTACATCTGCTTATCTTAGTATTTGAGAATAATTGCTCTTTGCTCTGAAACCTGCTGCGCTAATAGACGCGAATTCACGGACACGAGCTAGTCGTATTGGGACCTGATAGGTGGCTAGTAGATCTCCTATTCCGGTTATATAGAATTGACTAGTGCCATGGTTTGTGGTCTGGGGGGCTTTGCGCTCACATATGATTGGCAATATTGCACCCAACACGTCTGCCACAAATTTCTCGGAAATGTGAATTTTAGAAAGACTGAGCGCCAAGTATGATTTTTTGATGGGAGATATCCGGTCCATGCTCACCGTTTGAATTCATGGGTACCTTAGTGCATTAAAGTGGTGTTTCTCTCTGCTGATAGTGTTGATTTGTCATGTTGCACTTACTACTTCCAAAAACAATAGCACGGAAATGTGCTCGGACTTGTGAAGTGGCTGATTTTGGGATACGAGAAATGCTGCACACTGTAAGGCTGCATCAAGAAACAAAATGGCTGCAAGGCCACAGAATTCAAATTGTCAATTCTTTTAAGTTTTGTGCCTGTACAAACAAACATTATGTGAAGTACGACCCACTCCCCCTCAAATTTCCAAAAGCTGGATCTATTCTCCAGAAAACGCACAGTATACTCGATGAGATGAGCTCTAACAGCCAAAAACTTCCGTTAAATACTTCTTAATTCAGCTTTCACTTCAATTATATATACATTCATAGTAAATAAATAAATATGCAAATGCACCGCTTCCTCTATGTTATGCAGGCTGTGCATTCTAATGTACTTCAACAATCTGTAACGGGGAAAGTTGAGTACATGCATGTCTAAGAGACATTATTCAAGACTTCAATCTTGCTCTAATCACTCTTATTGCTCTCATAATCATCCCAACTAAACAGCCAATTGTGATGAACGTTACAGAAACACCGTAAATAGCTCCCATGACTCTGAAGAACTTGAAGCCGTCGCCGTACAACCTGAAGAACTCGGTATTAGCTAAAGACATTGTGCCAAAAGGGAATGTCATTGACCAAAACCCTCTTGTAAACTTGATCAAACCGTGCTTTGTCAATTCGGGAGATGGTTTGGATGCAAACGGCCAACTCTTGGAAAGCACCGAGATAACAGCGACTATAGACCAAAAGTACCCCAATGCAATCAAAAACAACCCCACCATCGAACACATGGTTAACACTGCTATCCCTGCAGTGTGTACGTCTTTATCAGACAAGGCATTTTCTCCGTAGGTATCTCTTATGCTTGCAATCAACGTGTACACGTTGTCTCCCAACATCATGATACCGTATGAACCTTGGCCCAAAAACCCAGGAGGAAGAAACATGGTGAAGATCAAGTTTGTTGCAGGAATTTTGAAAATGATGGACTTGTATAAATGCATGGTTGTGATCATGAAGGCGATGGGCATGGCCATGGACCACATGATAAAGGTGGTGACCATCGTCAAAAGTTGTAGCCGTACGGTGGGTAACTCCTTGACAAAGATGTTACCCGACAGTGCACACACTATCAAAGTCACTAAGGGCAACAAGAGCAATGTGAATTGAATGTCTTGTAGCTCCAATCTCCTCAAGTGTCTACTTTTGAACTTGGCAATATATGAGTAGTAAAATGTGATGCATGCCGTGTAGTACGACATCAACACACCTATCCACCACAACGCAAATATAGCTATCACGCCATGGCGCTTGCCTTTGATCAAGAAGTGGATGTAGTTCACTATCGTGAGGTACCCCATGGCGTAGCAACCCATAAACACTGATTGCGAAATGTCTAGGTTGTACTTGATCAACTTGTCTCTGTCACGCGCGCAGGCTAGCACAAGTAGCACAGTTGTGGAGGCAAACATAAGAAGCGCAATCCCAAAGAAGATATATGAACACACCACCAACCATTGGGCTGGGAAGGGGAAGGTAGCTAGGATGTTGGCAGTGATCCCAGTCCCCATGATTGTGGTAAACACAGAGGGTGAGAAGTTGGTCACCAACATGTTGTCAAAGTCCTTGACAATGCCTCGGATAGTAGACTCTTCATGCAAGCTAACCGACTCTTGGTCCTGGGGAGATTCTTCTTTATAATCAGACATGTTGTCGTAATGAAAAGGGCATGTGTCTATATATATTGCTCATCTTGAAATAGCGAGCACGCAAGAGCAATATAGGAGAAGTGCATATCGCAGCTGTGCCGGTCACACGGCGACACTTCGCAGCATCCTTATGTTAGCATTAGTTATTCGGGCTTTCTTCTGTTGTAGAAGGTGTTCTGGCAACTTGGGTCTCTACAGGTCTGTTACTTGACGTGTGTATTGCTGCAAATCTGGCCACATTCGCCAGCCGTGGCTGTGGCCTTGGTCCTATACTATGGTCGGTCGGCGCTTCGATCGCTGTTATGAACGATAACATCTGGGCTTTGAAGGCTTTGATAGCGCGTACTACCAAAGTCTATGAGCACCTACATGAAGTTTTATGTTGGGCTAGCAAGCTAAGTTCACTGTACAAAACGGCTTGCAGCCAGGGAAATGCACATCTCGGACAGGGTCTTCGTGCATTATAATTACTTCAAATCCAGAACTTGGCGGTACTATTCACAAACATAAAGCCGTCTGTAAACGTTTGGCCGTTTGGCCGTTTAATATCTCAAATGCAGACGGGGTTTCCTACAGGGCACAGATTTGGGACCCTGAATATCGTCCGTCATGTCAAAAGGTTTTGTGGCCTATTTTAATTGACACAACAATAGAATAGCGGAAAGAGCTCTATGACATCGTATGAGTAATTGTAATGCCGATGTTGACAAACACGCTGGGTTACACTACTCGAAAGCGATACTTTTGTAGCTTTTAGCTTCCAAAGGTTGGGCGTACATTCCAAGCCAACCCGTATGGAAGACATCTCTCAGACAAAATTAGTACATGCCGACACATTGCGGCTGGTTGTTTCCCTTGGTGCTATTAATAGTTGATCAAAATACTACATGATATCAATGTGCCATTATGTATAACTGTAAACTTCCTCGCACTCATGCTATATAGTGGGGCTGTAGCTCACACACCTGGTGAATTTACTCACAAATAATCCTCGTCATCGTCACTGTAAAACTCATCTTCGTCACTTTCATCAGCCAATTGTTCGAAATTGACCTTGTATCTCAACATAGCACCAACACCACCGAAACCTTGACAGAATTGGGCACCCTCACTACTTCTGTCGGTGACAAACTCCAAGTTGGCACCGTAGTTCTTGTAGTTTTCAGCCAACCATTCCAAGAAGGATTCTTCCTTGACGATTTCCATTTCCATACCAGTCTTTTTGTCTTCCTTCCACTTCTTGTCTGGCAAATCAGGGTTAGCGTGAGCAACAACTTCTTCACCTTCGGCGTCCTTCAAGACATATCTAATAATGTTCAAGTTTTCGTAAACAATGAGGGTCTCACAAGCACCCAAGTCCAAGGCCTTCAAGGTGTCTTCAATACCATAACAGAATTTACCTGTGTCTTGGGAGATTTCGTCGAAATATTCATTCAACAACTTCTTTTCTTGGACAAACTTGACGTTGGCCAAGGTTTCAGCAGACAATTCGATGGCTTGGTTGAACCCGTTTTCCCCACCGTATGAGATATCAACAATCTTAATGACCTTTGCTTGTAATCTGTTGTCAAACAAGTCGGACTTGGACAATTCGTTCTTGAAGTCTGCAGAACCTGCCAAGATCAAACCCTTACAGTTGACCTTGTCAGCAGTAATGAAGTTTTGGACAGCAACTTCGGCAACCTTTCTGACATAGTTGTGTCTCTTTTCCTCACGCAAACGGGAGAAACGGACGGCGGATTGACCACCTCTACCATGTTTCTTTGGCAAGTCGACAGTGAACTTGTGCAAAACTTCACGAGTGTTACCACTGACAGCACCGAAAAGAGCTCCGTTACCGTCCATGATGATGAAACCAAATCTATCGTCGTTTTCTAACAACTCAGACAATGCCTCCAAGTGGAACTTGTTGTCACACATGTAAAGAGAAGTGTTGATAGGCTTGAAAGGTTCGAAATCGATATTCAACTTCTTTTCCTTACCTTCATCGGTAATCACATCACCACAGTAAATGACCAACCCGTTCTTAGGGACGGAATTGTACAACTTCAACTTTTGTTGGGTGGAAGTAATGGCAGAAAGGACAGATAATCTGTTCACACGAGATTTGATATTGGATGCGGTACCGTATTCTTCAGTCAACATCTTCTGCAGCAAGGAAATTTGTGCCTTAGGTGGAATAACAAGGGAAATCATAGATGTACCATTCCCCCTCGCAGCCTCAAGGCCCTTGATTAACTTCTTAACCTTCCAGATTTCAATGTTCTTTTCAGCTTCGGTTTCCATGTTGTGGTGAAAATTTTGTTCATCGGAAAAAAAATGAGTTGTTAAAGCAGCGCTGCGAGGGCGAAGGCTAGGCCACCGAGAACGGACTCTGTCAATTGAAGTTTTCTACTTGGACACAGGGAAATTGGCCAAAGGTACACACTAGGGAGAACTATAGAAAGAGGTTGATTGGCGGATTAGTTAGGTGAGTTTTTCAACCATGGCTAGTGCTGCTTTGAGGAGCAGAACCCACTGATTATGATCTGGTTGCTGCGCAACCCACGTTGGGACCGCTGTAGCTATGATCTACAGCTCTACGCTCTTCAGTGCTGATAAACATTACTACTAGCCATGTTAGGGTCTCTCTCAGCGGAGGAAAAGGGAAGAAGTAGGTGCCTGGAGGGTGCAAGAAAGCGGAAAGGGTACCGTAGAGATAGCCTGTTGTCTTCACGTGCTCCGTGTCACGTGCACTTTCCCAAGCAGTATGTAGTGTACTTCTCGAAACTGGCGAGTAGATACAATACCAGCAGCACCTTAGGAATGGGTAAAGTAACAGGTTTGCTGGAACTACATTTGGGTTTCTCCAGAAGCTACCAGGTTACTTTGAGATGAGACATTTCACTTATTCCCACTAGTATTTAAGTGCTTCGAGAAAAGACGCCAGTTCTACATTGTTCACGTTAAATTTTGCAGCCTGAGAATATTATAAGATATTTCACAGGCTGCAATCGCAGCAAGGTAGTTCAAATTCGTTCATATCTGAGACCTACATAGGCGTACTTGTATCGGTTTGACCTTCATTAGCATATTTGATCAGTGTGACCTTCATAAGCATACTTTGTATAATTGTTATTCATTGGTATCTTTTTGTATCAAATCTATTCTGATTTACCAACCTTTTCTTTGGAAACATAGCCAATGGCGGACAATCTTTCAGCCAAGATTGGGTGGGAGTGGTGGTACGACGAGTACAACCAATCGGCGTCCATGGCGCTCAAGTTCTTAATTTGCAACTTGATCAAGGCCTTAGCCAAGTCCTCGGAATAGCCAAACTTCTTTGCGTATTCATCTGCTTCATATTCGTGCTTTCTGGACAACAAGTTGTGAACAAATTGCGTACCCACACCAAGAGGAGTGTAGATGTCAATGAACAAGATAAGGCCAATAATGGATGGCTGTATAGTAGTAAAGCCAAAAGAATCGTACAAGGACTTGTTTCTAATAAAAGCAGAAAACAAGGAGAAGATGAAAGAGATGTTGAGTTGAGAGAACGCAAGCCTCTTTGGCAAGTGAGACAACTTCCAGTGACCAATTTCGTGAGCCAAAACTGCAACCACCTCATCGGTAGTGCTGTGTTCAATCAAGGTGTCAAACAAAACAATCTTCTTTGACCAAGGCAAGCCAATAAAGTAGGCGTTGGAGTGTGTGGATCTCTTGGAGCCGTCAACAACAAACAACTGAGTCACTGGGAACTTTTGAGAAGCAGCCAACTTGTTAATAGCGTCCTTCAATTCTCCATCTTCAAGAGGAGTGAACTTGTTGAATAAAGGTTGGATCACAGTTGGGAAAATAGTCATAATGAGTAATTGAACAGCAAGGAAAAGAACAAACACGTAGGCGATAAACTTATCGCCAGTGGTATCCAAGATCTTGAGCAAGGCAGCAATGATTGGAGCACCGAGAGCCCAGCTAATCAATTGCGTCTTGATGAAGTCGGAAACCCACAATGAAACAGTCTGCTTGTTAAATCCGTATTTTTCTTCCAACACAAATTGATTGTAGTAGTCAAGTGGTAAGTTCAAAATAGCAAAGATCAAGTTTTGAGTAAAGTAGTAAAAGACAGAATGGGTAATAACACCTCCCAAGAACTTAGGAAGAGCAGGAGCAACAACACTTAACACAGAACCGCCCAAATTCCAGAGCTGAGGAAGCAAATCGAACTTGATGATGGCAACATTTTGGATCAAGGAGACGATAGAAGAAACAAACCCAAACTTGGACTTGGCACGAGAGTACTTTTGAGATTTTTCGAAGGTATCCTGTTCAATTTCAGCCTTAATGGATGCTGGTGGTGAAACGCGCTTCAACACTTGGTATTGGCGGTACCTCATGTAGTTGTCAACAACAAATTGCCCTACAGTGAAGCCAAGAATCACTGTCTTCCAATTGATGGATGGACTATCAAGAAATGAAAATGTCTAGCATGTTAGTAAGCTTGAAATGAGCTGAGTTTTGCAGATGTCCTTAGCTACTTACTTCTGTTAAAGAGAACATGGTGTTGATTTTGATTTTTCCCTGTTCTGTCGTGTGTTTATAAGTGATGAACCGAGCAAGGGCTGCTAAGCAGGTTGGGGGGGCGCCTCTTACACGAGCGGCTCAATCTCAGTACTAGAGAGATATCACACGGAGTTGCAATTGACATGTTTGCAGACCTGACACGTCAAAAGCTCCAAACACCACTCGTGCCTTAGGTAAGATTGAACTGCTTGAGCTGTCTCCCGACCAGATGAACACAAATGGCGGCCAAATGGTAGCCCGTTAGGAACGCTTTCACCTCTGCCTCTACCGGCCACTTGGACAGAGGTGAACAAAGGGGTTCTTCAACTGCGCCATAGGTCTTCCGGTTGTTGGTTTCGGGCGGCTGATACACGTGTGGGGTGCTTCCGTTTCATGGATCTTCAACGAAGTGACTACGAGTGTGGTGGACTGTGGACTAGGGATAACCAACTGCATTTCATGTATGCTTATCTCCAATATTATTGCCTCCTAAGCAAGCGGCTCATCTCAGTGCTAGATATCACACGGAGTTGTAATTGACATGTTTGCAGTCCTGACACGCCAAAAGCTCCAAACACCACTCGTGCCTTAAGGGAGGTTGAATTGCTTGAGCGGTGTCTTCTGACCAGGTCAACACAAATGGAGGTCAACTGGTAGTTTTACCGATATCGCTTTCACCTCTGCCTCCAGCAGTCTTTACGTTTGTTGGCTAGGGGAGGCCGATACACGTTTGCTGGGTTTCCGTTCATTGATCTTGAGCGAAGTTACATCAACTGTGGTTTAGTGTGGACTAGTGATAACAACAACTGCTTTGAAGCGTTCCTGTATTCGTATCTCCACAATTATGCAAATCTGTTCCAGACCTTATCTACATGGGTGTTCTGGAAACCATGGCACCTGAAGTAACAGAATGCGTGGACTAGTGATAACACCAACTGCATTGATGCGTTTCTATATTTGTATATCCTCAATTATTTGCCAAATCTGTTCCATACCTTATCTAACGGGGTTTTTGGAAACCCTGGCACCTGTGCAACAGAACGGATAATGCAAATTGGTAGAGGCAGCTGTTCCCGGTTGCTTGCCTTAGATCCCCATTGAGGTTTGAATTGCTGAAGTACCTTGGTTTTCGTACATTGAGGCAGTGACATGGTCATCACCTATCACTGAAGGTAGTCCTCCTACATAATTGCAACTTTTCAAGTGCTCGTGGTTGGTAGCCTTTGGTCTGCGTGCCACCAACAAGTTGCGTTGAGGCTACATGTAGATGCGCTATTGTGGAAGTATCCCACACATATCTGAGTTGTTTTGGGCCTTTTGAAGAATGTCTAGCGATGCTCTGATAGCTATCTGAACTACTGTGGGTCCCTTTGATAAGTGGTTTGTGAGTTGCCTTGCTCTTTAGTCATCGGTTTATATCCGCGCCTCCCCTTGTAAAAACAAAAATAAATCAACCATGTCATACAACGGAGACCGTTCAAGCAGTAGCTACTACGAAGCGGAGCCGAACGTTACTGGGAACGAGACAGGAGGATACGAGTCCGACTCGTCAGTTGAGTCGACTGTTGAAAAGCCTAAAGAAAAGCTGCACAAGCCGGGGAACAACGCCTTTAGACAACAACGGTTGAAGGCGGTGAACCCGGTTCTCACGGCAAAGACGGTGATCCCGCTCTTGATTGTCATTGCCATCGTTTTCGTTCCTTTGGGTGCCGCCATGTGGTATGCCTCCCATAAGGTTCAGGATATCGTTATTGATTACACGCAATGTCAGAACTTGGCGTCGAGCGATAACTGGTCTGAAATTCCTTCCAACTATACCACGTATCGTTTGAGCAACAATAGCGATGTGACCATCAAGCCACAATGGAGATTGGCCACCGACGACAGCCAGCAGTTTGACGACGAAAGGGCTGTTTGTCAGATCCAGTTCCAAGTGCCCAAGGCCTTGAAACACCCAATTTACTTGTTCTACCGTTTGCACAACTTTTACGCCAACCACCGTCGTTACGTCTTGTCGTACAGTGAGGACCAGCTCACCGGGAAGGCTGCCAGTATGAGCGACATCAAGAACACTGCGGGCCAGAACTGTCAACCCTTGTACCAAAACTCGGAGGGCAAGAGAATCTACCCATGTGGGTTGATTGCAAACTCCTTGTTCAACGACACCTATTCTAGTTTGTTAAGTGTCAACGGATCCTCGGCTCCCGACTACATCATGTCTGACAAGGAGATCTCGTGGTCCTCCAGCAACGACAGATTCAAGAAGACAAAGTACAAGCCAGACGAGGTTGTTCCTCCTCCAAACTGGTACAAGATGTTCCCCAACGGTTATAATGAAACCAACATGCCAGACATCTCCAAGTGGCCTCAATTCCAGAACTGGATGAAGCCTGCTGCCTTGAGCACCTTCAACAGATTGGCCTTGAAGAACACCAACGAAACTTTGGCTGCTGGTATCTACCAAATCAACATTGGTTTGCACTTCCCTGTGTTGGAGTACAACGGTAAGAAGTACATCTACATCTCGCAGAGATCGGCCATTGGCGGGAAGAACATCTTTTTGGGTGTCAGCTGGATGGTTGGCGGAGGCATTTGTTTCGTCTTGGGCATTGCCTTGTTGATTGTGAACCTCATCCACCCAAGAAAGACTGGGGACGTCAACTTGTTGAGTTGGAACAAGGAATCTTTTTCCAAGGATGAAAAGGTGGAGGACGAGTCCACCGCCACCTCTTCTGGTGCCCAGATCAACCTGGATCAAGTAGAAAAGTAATGTATAATAAAGAATGGATTATTGTGATAAAGATGTTTCGAAATGCTTCGAGTCGTAGAGCCTAAAAATAGAGAAATGGAGCACTGGTGGTGAAGAACGCTGATTTGACTTGAACAGCGGGTATAACCAGCTGCGTCTCGGAGTGCTGGTGAGGACAGCGTTGTTGTTGGAGACCAACGTGTATTTCTCTGCCAGCGTGAACAGTCATCTAGGCTTCTCACCCACCTTCTTCGGATCGGAAGTAAAAAATGGCTGAAAAGTAGATCGTCAGGAGATGCAAGTAGCTGTATTGGACCATTGACGACCATCCAGCAAACTATATTGGATCATTGACATCCTGTTGCATCCCCCAAACACCCTGCAACCCTGTAACTGTCAAAAATACCCATTAGTAATCCAAAAAGATCACTACGAGTTAGTCCATCCCACGGCCCCGTCAATCGGTTACAAAATCCTACGGCCAACGGTGCGCTGCCGGACTAAAAAACGTTTCTAAATGGCGTCATAAACCGATAAGCAGTCTAATCAGAAGTCCGCCATTCTTACCCTTAAAACACTG
The DNA here is from genome assembly GCA_030572255.1 of Kodamaea fukazawae. Classification (NCBI taxonomy): domain Eukaryota; kingdom Fungi; phylum Ascomycota; class Pichiomycetes; order Serinales; family Debaryomycetaceae; genus Kodamaea; species Kodamaea fukazawae. The sequence continues at coordinate 418,203 of JAJLZQ010000001.1, read as the reverse complement.
AAAATTCATATTCAAAGAGATCTGGACATCTGCCATCGACTGGAAGGCTCAGATTTGCCAAAATCCCGCTGGTTTATGACACGTCTGCAGCAATTCGAAGTGGATCAAAATTAGTTTGTACTCCGATTTTTCTGGAAACTTTTGGCCGACCCGAGGCCGTGCGTAGTTTTCCACTCCACACCATCGTTGCCGGCGACAAACCTAAACTGGGGTAGAGCAATGCTATGAAGACGCAATTGAGGCTGTTGAGTACTCCAGCGATACATAACTGCAAATGCCAGATTCTTGGAGTCGCTGGTTCCTTTAAGCAGTGTAGAGACGTTGGATTGGTTCTTGTAATCTCACAAGCCTTGGGTTTGGGCCGAACTTGCAGTCCCCTCATTGGGGATATATAAATGCATGCTAATTTCCATGAGAAGATAGTTCCCCACGAAATGCCTAGCACCCAAAAATCCTTCATTTTAGAAAACCCACCAATCAAGACTGTGGACTTGGATCTCTCATCGCCAACCTCCACCTTCAAGTTGGTTGAGAACCCATTGCCAGCGTTGGAAGAGGGCCAAGTCTTGGTGAAGAACATCTACTTCTCCAACGACCCATCGCAAAGAGCATGGATCCAAAAGGGTGTCACTGCCGACAGAATGTACGTCAGACCTGTCTACAAGGGCGAGATCATGAAGGCCATTGCCATTTCTGAGATTGTTGAGTCCAAGGTCAAGGGATTCGCTGCTGGAGAGTACGTTGTTTGTACCGCCGGCTGGTCCGACTACCTGATTGTGAGAAGAACCGAGATCATGAACAAGGTGGACGCCAGCGTCCCATTGAGCTGGTGGTTGGATGTCATTGGTATCACCGGGTTGACTGCCTACTATGCCCTTTTTGAAATTGCCAAGTTGCAGTCCACCGACACCATTGTCATCAGTGCTGCCAGTGGGGCCACTGGTTCTGTTGCTGTGCAAATCGCCAAGCACGTCATTGGTGCAAAGAAGGTCATTGGTATCTCCGGTGGCCCAGAAAAGTGTGAATACGTCAAGTCCCTTGGTGCTGATATCTGCGTTGATTACAAGGATCCAAACTTTGCCAAGAACATGGTCGCTGCCGTCGGTGAAGACAAGGTCGATGTCTACTTTGACAGTGTTGGAGGAAAGATCTTGGACTTGATGTTGTTTTTGACTAAGGAAGGTGGTAAGATCCTTGCCTGTGGTTCCATTGCCGGTTACAATGACTCTGCTCAAAGTGCCGTCAACGCCTGGGGTATGATCACCGTCAGAAGATTGACTGTTCTCGGTTTCATCATCACCGACTTTGCTCCTAAGTTCCAAGAAGCTGCTCAAAACATCTTGGGCTGGATCAAGCAAGGCAAGATCAAGGTCGACAACAAGGCTTCGGTCCCAATTGACATCTCCAAGGACTTCACCAAGATCCCAGAGACCTGGAGCATCTTGTTCTCCGACAAGAAGCAAAACGGTAAGTTGATTACCCAAGTTGCAACCCCAAAGTTGTAAGATAACGTCTGTATATTGATAAACGAATCTCCATGAATACTTCGTAAAAGAGACCCAAGCTTTTTGTTTCATGGGCGATACAGCCCAGAAGTCAAAGTACCCGTAGAAGGACTTACGAGAAACCATGTTGCAAAGTGTCTGGGCATATTAAGCGACCCGAAGTGCAATGGCTGCGCAACGCGGACAAGCAACCTAACCAGAATAGAATTGTCAAGCGGCATTGGAAGCAAGTCCGGTAGCTTAATTCGAAGCTACAAACCTTATGGCGTCTGGATGCCTTGTGGGACCCGTCGACGACATTTTTTCGAGCTTATGGCTGTGCTGGGGTTTGCAACTGGTGGTGACGAGCTTCCTTTGCCGCATAGCCCGTAGGTGTGGAAGCCCTAAAACATCTGAAAACGGTCCCGCCACCTCTATCAACGCTCATGATGACGAGGCTGTAGCTTCTGGAGGTCTATCGAGATTCCCGAGCTTTCAGTTTCCTTTCTCTCTCAATATGAAGTAGGGTAGTTTGGTTGTGGAACTTAGAGCATGAACCTTCATTACCTGCTACTCAAGTGTCTTGAGTGACGTGAAACAAGTTGCTGATTTGAACTGAACTGGGTTGGACACTAGTAGGAGTTCTAATTCGATAGCCAGCTGTCACTACCCGTCAGCAGCGGTTTCAAACAAACAGCAGTCTTACTGTTTGAGGCAAACTACGATGTTAACCGTCATTGCTGGCTTGTTATTCTGCACAGCTATCTCTTTGCAACCAATTGGATATCCCTGGAATCAAACAAGCCGGATTCTCACACTACAACACCTGAAACCTACTTCAATTGAGGCCAAACCTTTACTCTGTTAACACCCATAGACTCACAGCATATACACTAGGATGCAAACAATGTCAATCATGTCAATCATGTCAATCATGTCAATCAGCAGGTATTAATCTCACAAAACAACAATTAAAAGCTTTCAAATGTACCAAATACAAATGAGATCAACCTTTTCACCTCTCTGATTGACAGACGTGCTTGATATCAGAATTCTGTTTGGCTAGTGTGTGAGCCACAGCTACGAGCATGATCCCTCCAATATCCTTGTTTAAGCTTTCTGAGCTAGGTAAACTTGTTGTTGAGTCTACTGAAAACGGCTCAGCTTTCGTTTCCTCCATTATGAGAGGGATTTCCGTAGCTTTGGACAACCTTTGACCTCAGTTTCTCTCTTTTGGCAGCAATTTAAAACAGCTAGATCACCATATAGAAGGACATCAGCTGCAAAAGGTGAAGAAAACTCTTAAAACTAGAAAGTAGATTCAATTCTCTCTGTAGAAACCCGGATCAGCTAGCTAACTTCGATGCAAACTACCCATCTCCAGCTAACTCTTAATGTAACGCCATTATGGTTGACCGCGAATCTGGTTAGCCTAATAGAGTATTTGGTACTTTGCGCTGACGCGCTCTTTGTTTTGCAACAAACATGAGCACAAGGAAGCCTAGCATCAACAAACGGTCAGTAGACCGGGACTTGACGCTTCGGCGATTCCAAGAAACAGACAACGACGGCACCTTTAGCGAGTTTGACGACGATGACCTCTCCTACTCCAAGTTTTCGCAGGTTTCCCACCCAACGGTTCGATCAGAGGAATCACCGTTCATACGGAGAATACAAGACACTATTGGGGCCGTTATAGAAAGCCACATGTACCCCATTCATGAGGACTCGCCATTTGTGGAGGAATTGAAGATTGGAAAGGTTCGGGCATCAAAGGAAGAGTCTCCTACTTCACGTACTGCAAGACAGCTGGGCATCAAGAAGTATGACTTGGGATATGAGCTTGAAAGTGAAGACAGCGGAAATGACGATAATTTCAAGGAGTCTTCTCCGATTCAGGAGAAGATTAACCGAGAGAAGTTGGCTGCTTCTCCTTCAAAAGATGACTCTGTCGTGGAGAAGGTTCTGGATCTTGGGCCTTCCAAGTCGGTCCAACTGCCTTCATCTGATTCGGCCGAGCGCTCTGAGAAACCTGACGTGATTCCTGCTCAACCAATAGATACACATGCAAACCGTGCTAATGCAGAGACAGAACAACCACAGCCTATTCTGCCAGAGCCTCTTCAGTTTGTCAGCGTTAGGCTTGACCATTCTGAACTAGACAACGTCCGCCAACCGCTGCCAGACAGAGGTTTCGAATTGCATGAAAACATATCCTGGGTCCCAGAACTAACGTCCACTAAGGAGTTGTGGGCACCCAAACCTGATGCATCAAGAGAACAAAAGACACCAACCGAGTCGTGGGTGTCGCTAAACTCCTCCAAAGAGCCCAAGGCAACTCCTCGCAAGCATCTTCGTAACCCTTCGGTCAAAGTTTCTCTTACCCCAGCACAACGGTTTGAAAAACGACCGGGGACCAGGCTGTTCAATGCGCTTGAAAACTTCCAATTCTCCAACTTGGTTGGCAAAGGAGCATTTGCAAGCGTGTATAGAGGTGTTAACTTAAAGACTAACCAGGTTGTTGCTATTAAGCAAATTTTACTAGAAAAGGATCAAGATGTTAGAGGGCTCATGGGCGAAATCGACTTGCTTAAAATCCTTAAGCATCCAAACATTGTCAAGTATCATGGGTTCGTGAAAACTTCAACTTCGCTTAACGTTTTCCTCGAGTTCTGTGCTGGTGGTTCCCTTCGCCAAATGTACAAGCGCTTGGGCCATGGGCTCCAAGAAAACACCATTGTATCCTATGTCAAGCTGATCCTTCTTGGTTTGAACTATTTGCATGAACAAGGTGTTGTCCATAGGGATGTCAAGGCTGCCAACGTTTTGGTGACTGAAAGCGGAGTGATCAAATTGGCTGACTTTGGAGTGGCAACTAAGGTCAATTCTCAACATGACACAGTGGTGGGGACGCCCAACTGGATGGCCCCCGAAACTGTCTTGGGTGGTGAAGGTTTGTGTACTGCCTCGGATATCTGGTCCTTGGGTGCAACCATCATAGAGTTATTCACCACAAACCCTCCATACCATGACTTGAACCCAATGGCAGTGCTACATGCGATTGGAACAGATGACCACCCGCCTCTTCCAAAGTCCGTATCATTGATAGCAAAAGACTTCCTCATGGAATGTTTTCAGAAACAGCCTAGTTTAAGAACTAGCGCAAATTTGCTTCTCAGGCACAAGTGGTTGACAGGCAATATCTCAAAACAACAACTGTTCAACTTGCTGGAAAATACCGAGAGCCAGTTTAAATCGATTAAAGTGTATGAAGAGGGTGAAGAAAACTGGGAAAAGGATTTTGCCGTTGCTCCAAGTCGGATTCTGTTGGCTCCACCAAGTGCTAATACTTCAAATAACACTTCTGCAGCACATCCAGTGGAGGTGCCAACTCCCTTAAATAAAACTGATCTTTTAGCTAGGTTCTCCGAAGAAAATGAAGCAGACATCACAAACTTCATTCCAACTACACACAAACTTGAAAAGCTCCAGCTTCAAGAAGACGACCAGGATGTCCTCGAGATTGAAATTGAAAATTTTGATACTAATGAAATAGAGATTCAAACAAAGATGGAGTATTTGGTTGGAAAGTTCACAAGCAGAGTTGCTGTGACGCCAAACGAAGCCATGCTTGATTCGTTGGTCAAGATGTCTGGGAGAATGCACAGGATGGTTTACAAGCATAAAATACTGCATGGTGTTCTTATAAAAGAGCATGGGATTTTGACTTTGCTTGAATTGTTGGATACGGCAGGTGAGTTCCCTCAAATGCAAAAGCTATGGTATAATGTGTTAAGCATTTTAAATATCGTCTTTGCATCCAACCAATTAATATTTGAGAATTTTTGCTTAATAGGAGGAATTCCAAGTGTTACTCAATTCAGGTCGCCATCCAATGACGTTAAGGTTCGACTCCAAGTAGTTCAGTTCCTCAAGCATTTTGTACAATCTGACAGAGCATTAGGAATGTTGATTGCTAATGGAGGACTTAAAGTGTTGTGCAAGTTTGCTGAAGAAGACTACGACACTACCCCCGAATTTCCCTTGATATCGATTGAGTGCATTCACGAAATTCTTCTGAGAGACTTAACAAGATCCAAGAGTGACTTGTGCAGAATCCTCCTGCGGCATGGAGTATTATTCTGGTGTATTGTGTTGTTGAATAGGTTAATTCGTCAGCCAAATTGTGACCACACTATTAACCAAATCATGGACATTATAAGATACTTCAGCGACAGCGAAGCTCGGGTCAAGATCAATATTGCACAGGTTGACATGTTCAAGTTGATGATTAAGATATTCAACTCTGGCAAACTTCAAAGTCACCATGAACTAATCATCCTTAAGTTTTTCAGATCAATGTCCTGTATCTCTCAAATTCTTAAGAGCTTGTACAATGCCGAGATCATTGAGTTTTTGATGGGGTTGTTGACCAAGTACGCCCTGAAGAGTCTAGAGCATAAGGAGATCATCAACTTGATTTGCCCTACATTGTACAACTGCTGTTACTTGAATCATTTGCGCGAAGTGGAGTTGGTTAAAATGGGAGGTTTACCACACATTAAGAAGTTGAGCATGATCAATTTACCATTCAGACAGTTCGTATTACCTATTCTATGCGAGTTGGTTTATTGCGAAGAGATTAGTCTGATCATCAAGAAGCATGACATTATTCAGGTGTACTATAATCTCTTGCTTGACGCATATTGGCAGCTGAACGCGCTTGATTCCATAGTGCATTGGCACCTGCGTGATGGCGCTGGGTCCATTAGCCAAGATGGAATTGCATGTTTGATTGGAGGCTTTAAGTTTAACAAAGTTGCAAACTTAGAGTCCACGTTGGACAATTATTTGAAGTTAATCAATACGAATGGTGAGTTTAGGAGAGGCATGTGTGACGAGTCTGTTGTGGAAAACATTTTGGGAAGATTGGAGAACAAGAATCCAGTAATTCAATTGAGCTTGTTGAGAATCTTGAGGGTGTTGGTGAGAAGTGGAGTGGGATCTGAAGAGGTATTTGCAAAGGTTAGGGAATTGGGAGACAAAGGAGGCTCTGTCTTGGTGGATGAATTGGTCGGGGAGATACTTATGAACCTGCGGCAGCAGGGTTTGAAGAAACAAACGATTTGAAGGTAGGCTGCAATACTTAGAAAGTTCTCCCACCTTTGGTTGATCCCAATATTGCAAGTTTGTGGTTTGGATCACGTCTATTGATGCTCCAGCCGTAACAAGTCTTGCTGATACAGCATAATGTAATTTTTTAACGAAATGAAAAATATAGATTGATATTATGTAAGTCTTTTGGTCTCTGCTTGTGAAGAGGACAAACCTCTCTTATTGGTTTGAGTCTTTGCAGTGTAGGTGCCTTGAATTGCCTGATTTGCATTTTGTTGGCTGCAAAACTCGCTACTGCTGTGACTGCCCAAGGCGATTCAGATCCTAGAAAACCATTTTCTAGTTATTAGTACCTTTTTATAGTTGCCCTTTTGTAACTGATGGCGCAGCATGCATCGTGTATGGCTGCTGTGGACGGAGTGCCGTCTGAATGGTAGTCTGTATGGTAATATGCTAAAACTCTATTCACGTGACTTGGCACTATTTGTTCCCCACAAACAGCCTCGGCAATACTTTAACAACCATGATCCCGATACCCTACCCATCCCCCAGAGTATCCCAACTTGACGCTCATATTCTTGACTCGGAGCTCTTTTCGCTTCTCAAAGAGCAGTTGAGCGGGATATCTGCCCTTCATAACGGCAAATGGACGTTCCAAGAACACCCAGAACTTTGGTCGTTGGTTCTCCAGGCGGTGATTTTCAAGCTTACTGTTTGGAAGCTGGGTTCGACGTACGGGTTAACCCTTCAGAATTTGAAGTACACCACTACCAAAGGCAAAATAATTGGTCTCGGCAAGAAGCAGCTTTTGCTAGTGGTCATAGTTGCTGGGTATCTCTACAACAAACTCACGTCATACTTGTACTCCCTAGATGAAAGTACGCCCAATGGAACCGAAGCAGGCAACAGATTGACGAACTTCCTCAAGTCAAAACGTACTGTAATTTTGTCCAAGATTGAACACACCCTCAAAGTAGCCAATTTGATCAATTTCACGTTGTTCTTGGTGGACGGGAAGTACTCGCTGGTCGTGCACCGTATCCTTGGAATCCAGTTAACACCCATCGTTTCCGACCTCCTCAGATTCAACGGTAATAACGTGAACTTTGAGTTCCAGAACCGTCAATTGGTGTGGAACGTGATGACCGAGTTCCTTGTTTTCACCTTACCGTTGCTCCAGTTGGGGAAGTTACGGAAATGGTTGACTAGATCTGAAAAAGACAATAAGAAGCAGGCATACACCCAATATTCTAACTTGAGGGTCAGCGAGTGTGCCATCTGTCACGACAACAACCTCCAGCTGGCTATATCTGGAGGAAAGCCTTCTGCATCTGGTGCTGTCACCAACCCATACATTACCAACTGTGGGCACATATATTGCTATGTGTGCCTCTCCACCAAATTCAACAGCATGAAGAACCTGGGCGACCAGGCATGCTTGAGATGCAACACCAAGTTGGAATGGTACAAAGAATATGACGATATTGACGAGGAAGCCATTGCGGTTACCGTCGATGAAGTTGAGGACGAGGATGAAGAAGAGTTGAACGAGAAGGTACAAGATGAAGAGAACTCTCAAGAAGATGAAGAAGAGGAGGAGGAGGAGGAAGATGATGACATCTCCGAAGAAGGAGACTTTGATGATGATGTGTTTGGCTTGTAAGAAGCGGGCGTTCCTGTCTTTTCTCAACATTGTATAGCTAGCTTTAATTCGAATTCTACTAAGACCAAAGATGTGCTAGTAAGATAGTAGCGGAAACGATTTACCTTTCATGCCACTCGTTCTCATTAACTTGCTCTACAGTATTCTACTTCTTCATGTATCTTTTATTTTCTATTCCAACAATTTCAAAACCAACTTACCACCCTTGTCTTCGCCATCGATGTCTGACTTAATTTTCTTAGCTTCCTTCTTCAACTTACCGCCACCCAAAACTTCGATAACGGCAACCAAAACAAATGCAGCTTGGCCTTGACACCAATCGGCCACCTTGATTTCCTTTTCCACTCTCAATGCAAATTCTTTTCCAACACCAGCCAAAGCATCTTCACCGGTAGCAACCAACTTCTTTTCACCTTGGTCGAACTTGAACTCGTTACCGTAGATCAATGACTTCAACAATCTGGATACAAATGGACTCTTGTTGATAAGATGGTGGTCTTCCAAGACGTCCTCCTTGATCGTCTTTTGGAAAATGACTTCCACCAATTGGCCTCTCAATTCGTCTTCCCCTTCGGTCAAGATCAATTCAGTGATGAACTGAGCAGACAAGTTGTTGCTTAATAAGTCGACTATGTCACCTTCCAAGATGCTCTTATAGATCAATGGTAAGGCTCTGCTAAGCAATTCGCTTCTTCTCACTTGTTGTTCCTTCTTGGAGGTCTTTGCAGACAACAGCTCGTACTTTTGCAAAGTCAGCTTGACTTGAGGGTTGAAGAACCTGCCGTCCAATCCGTCCAACAAGTACAACAAAGGTCTTCTGTAAAACTTGTCTGTGATAAGATCGGTCACTTCGGCCAACATGTCGACTGTGAAAGACTTGTGGAGTAAAACGGTATCGTCAACGGTCATGAACAAGGTGATCAATACCAAGTTACCGTATTCGTTCTTACCCAAGTCACTGAGATGGTTCTTCAAGGTTCTGATAATCCCCTTTCTTTCCTTGGCATTGGCCAATGCTATCAAGGTGCATGCAACCTCGCTACCTTCTTGGGTGTGGACGAGTTCAGCAAACTGAGGACTCAACAACTCAATGAATTCACGGAGGTCTGCATCGGAGTCTTGTTCGACTTCCAAGATACGTGTGTACTCTCTCATGACGGCATGTAAGATTTGGAAACCAGTACTTCCCTTTTCGACGGCAGCGGTGATTGTGGTCTTGAGGTTCTTCGAGATGATGGCCTTCTTCTCAGCAGATTCGGAAATCACATCCACCACGCTCTTACCCTTGGCCGAGTCCTTGAAGACGGCGTACTCAGCACCCCAGAACTCCCTCAACATGAGTTGTCTTTGTTCTGCAGTGGAGTAGAGAACAAACAAATCCTCAACAACATAGGCACCTTCCTTGTGCTTCATGAGCTTACGCAACTTACCGAATAATTCATCAAGAATCAAAGACTTGGACTCCTTGGAACCATAGTGCATCAACTTGACAAGCAAATACTTACCATACGAAGACGTAGCCAATTGGTAGAAGTTACCCTTAAGCGATTGCACAATGATGTCTCTTCTTTCCTTGGTGGTGTACTTGACCAAGGTTTGAACCACTCTCAGCGAGTCGTGCTTCATGACCAAGTCAAGAATAATGTCGCTGGACAACTGCCAGATCTCATCACAGAGCTTGTCACGAACCTGTTTTGGAGGAGTTGGCTTTTTGATACGGAGCTTTTCCCACAAACGCTTGATTTGTTCAACTTCTTGACCGGACTTTCTCTTAAGCTTACGTTCGTTAAGAAGGGTACGTTGAGCGGCGTGTGCCGAAGGCTTGGCCTCGTTCGAGTCCAGACCCTCAGCGCTGTTGGCCTCGTCGCCATTGTCTTGTTCTTCAGTCTTTTGTTCTTGCTCATCGAGATCATCGAGCTCATCTAACTCGTCTTCGCTGGAATCGGAAATAGCCTCGGATTCGGACGCAGAGGATGGTCCGGATGGTGGACTGGCAATCTTTTGTCTCTTAGCATTGGTGCTTGGAGGGTTAGCACGCTTGGTGCCTTTCACTTTGTTACCCATGATGAGATGAGATGGTATTTGAAAAATATGATGTTTGAGTGCGGAAGAGAAAAATTCATATTGAAGCAGCGACAAGAATCAAGCGAGATGTACCGCGACAGGTTCTCTCAACGAAGTGACGTCTTGGTGCCTCGATGAGGTTTTGGTGCCCCCTTGTGTGTATTAATCGAGTATGGTAGTCTTGCTTTGATTTCACACTCAATTTTGGTTGTGTGTGAGTTCCTCAAGGACACTACAGACGTGTCTTTTGCCCAGACATCAGTTGAAGGGTCGGATTCTGTAGTCGTGCTTTAAGGTAGTTCCGAATTAGCTTGTGATAACACCTCAGTTGAGATTTTGGTGAGAAGTTGTTTGTAGGTGAATCAGGAAGGCTGCAAATGTTTGGTCGCAGCCGAATTTAGCTGCAACTGGTGCTTCATGTTGGACCTATCTCACCACAACACGGTAGTAATCGAGTGATAGCATACCATTTTAATTGAGTCAAATGGCTGGGAAATCAGTTTTGACCCGAATTTAACCAAAGTCACCGTGTAGCTGTCTCACAGCGGGCCCTTGTAGTCCGTGTAGTAAAGACTCCCTGGTCACCAGCAAAGATGACACCCCCAGTGGAGGTAGGGGGCAATCCTCAATAGCAAAATCAATGACACTGATTTCTTCTAAGGTAGGTGTGGCATTAATTTTGGCTATCCCAGCTGTACAACTACCCACTATGGTAACTGCAAAACACCTAAGCAATTTACAACGCCAATATCGGGCTTCCAGGTTTGGCATTAACGTGGGAAAGGATGCCTCTCAAGCAGTCTCCTTGTTAGACCTACACCTAGGTAGCTTGTGTTTTTTTGCTTGTTGGGTACTTCGAATGTTGATTGACAAGTGCTAATTTGCAGCTATCTGGATTTGTCTCATGCAGTGTTTGCTGAGTGGCAAAAACCACGTCAGCTTATTGCTCAGAGAGATAAGGCTGACGCTTTTTATTGGCCTTGGGATGGGACTATGCCACTTCGTTCTTGGTTTACACGTTCGGACGGATATCCCCATATCTGCCAACTAAACGGATGGCTTCAACGGGGTTCCTAACCCAAGGGTGCGGATGTAGCATTTCTATGTTCCAGAGCTAGCTGGTACATGACTAGCTATTCACCGGTTTTACTTTACAAACGTACAGTTTAAGCCCATTACATCCAAGCATGCACATTTGTGTCTTAGCCCGTGTAAGAGTCTCTCTCGCTAGCATGCTCAAAAGTGCCCGGAAATCGGTGGCACGGCGAAAACCTAAGTTTGCAATTTAAGGAAGTGGTACCACGACCCGTACCGATAACCGCTCGGGCTTCTTGAAACTTCACCCGTTCCAATAAGACAGCCTTGCCACCCGGATACAATAAATTACACGGTTCGACCTCTCAAACATGCATTGGGTGCTGTGTGCATTGCACCTCTTGTCTCGAACCACACTCTTTTGGTGCTCACCATACAGAACGTTGCAGCCACGAGGTTCCACAGTGTACGGAAAGTGACCAAATACCCGAAACAATCAACGCCCAACGGACGCGGCGCTAATCTCTACTATTCAGTTTCTAGGACACGTCTTCAACTAGATCCTAACATGAAGGATGCCCCCTCTGTGCTGTAAATTAGTGACCGTGATCAATACACACTTTTGGGCCCGGTTATATCTTTTCACGTGACTTTGGCATATTTGTAATTCTGTCCGAGATTATCCCCAAAGATCACTTTTCATGTTCAGTGTATATAAAGGTGGCCTTGGACGCACTGGTGTCCGGTTCGTCAGAAACATGTCTAACGTTAGAGAATTAAAAAACTTGGGGGAGTTCAAGGAACACATCACCTCGGACGAGGTTGCTGTTGTTGACTTCTACGCTACATGGTGTCCACCATGCAAGGCCATCGAGCCGGTCTACAAGGGCTGGGCTGCCAAGGTTCCAGAGGTCAAGTTCGCTAAGGCTAATGTTGATGAGGCTCAAGATATTGCCAAGGCCAACGGTATCACCGCCATGCCAACCTTCTTGTTCTTCAAGAACGGTGAAAAGGTTGCAACTGTCGTTGGTGCCAACCAGCAACAGTTGATCGCTTTGTTGAAGGATGTCGGTGGTGTTGATGTCAAGTCTAGATAATGTTTAGATAATGAAGATTCTATGATTAACCTTGTAGATAGAGAAAGGGTGTAAGCTTTTAAAGGGTGTAAGCTTTTAAAGGCTTTTGTGAGAAGCTGGCCAGCCACTGGCTGAGAGCATAGACGATGGCCTACCACGCGGTACGTGCACTTCAGAGATCTAATTTTCTCCTTCTGTCCATTAGCGTAGGTCCGGCTCCACTTAAACTCTTCCAATTGGCCTTAATGTGGAGAATTGCGAGTCGGATCATAGGGACAAGCGAGCCATTCAGCACCAAAAGGGTTGAGCGATTTCAAGTGAAGTCTAATGGTTGAGTGATTTCAACTGAAGTCAAATGGTTGAGTGATTTCAACTGAATTCAAATGGTACAATTTCCTAGAGAAAGACTTACTTAGTAGTGGAGATGCTCTTGTCAGTCGATGGCGTATGGTAGCGTCCTTCTGTCTGCGGTTGACGCTATTTTGATCCGAGCTGCTAATTTTTTGCAACCATTGCTCTGAAGAGAACAACTAATTCTGGGGCAATACAAGTGAGCCAATACAGAAGGTGTCAATATGAATTCCCTTAAAATATAAGAAAAACCGACTTCAGAAGTTCGACCAGGGATTATGAGGCGACAACTCGCCGTACCTTGCTGTGGTCTTTGCCCACGGATTCCCAACACCGCAAGGTGTCCACTCGTAAAGAAGAAAAAGCCAGCTTAGATCAAAACAAAAGTACGACAATTGACCTAGTACCCCACAGTTTGCTCTTTAGCTTCGCCTTAACTTTGTCCCTTTTCGTTGCAACTGTTGCTTGCTACGCTGTCTCCACTTTGCCAACATATTTTCCCACGATTCGCCACCATGCCAACATCTACAGCGTTTGTGTTGCAACTTCTGTATTCCAGACTGAAACAGCAATGATGTTTAGCTGCCTAACCATACTAGCAATGTCTGGGGCATTTCTTGATTCTCGCAAATCGCCAAATCGGGGAATGCAGACTGCTGTAGTCAAACATTGCTAGTGCATTGCCGAGTAAGAAATGACATAGCCAGCGACTGGAAAGCATGGCCTTTGTCACATTAGGGCAACCAAGTCACGCTTTACAGCACCATGATGCTTGCTGCTCAATTCGTTGCTGCCCAATGCCGTAACCACCCTGTTTGCTCGAACTGCCTCGCTCACTCACTCTAGCAAAACCCCGTAGTACTAGGTCGTGCTCGCTACAAAATTCTCATCAATTACCATGATCAAACCAATAGTCAGGACGGTCACCCCCCTCTTAGCGTTTGGGCTCGGGGCCGTTGCCTTCCCGTGGCAGCGTCTGAACCCTCCCCCATTGGGGAACAATGCTGAGATCCTTGAAACCCTCTCCAAGTACCCCGAGTTCCTCGAGCAGCTCTCCAACAAGAAGAGCGACCAACACTTTGTATCGAGCACATTTCCACACCAGCACAGATCCAACTACGTGGTGACTGGGCTACTTTCAGGCAGAAACCACTTTGAGGTGGAGCCCATTCGTTTCGTCAACGAATCAGACAAGGAATTGATCAGCTTCCACCACCTTGGCGACCTGCTCATTCTGGCGGACGGCAACATTCACAATGGTATAGTGGCGACTCTCCTAGACGAAGGGTTATGTGCTTGTGGGTTCTCCTCGCTTCCAGCCAAACGCGGAGTTACAGCATCCCTTTCAATTGACTTTAAATCACAAGCCAAACCGCAAAGCAACGTCATCCTTCGAGCCAAGGTTGTGGAAAGTCGCGGCCGCAAAGTTATCATCAACGGAGCCGTGAGTGATTTGGACACAGGGAAGGAGATTGCGTCCGCCAAGTGTGTGTTGGTGCAGCCAGTATGGTTCAAGTACTTGGCCTGGATGAATCTACTCAAGTGAGAGGCTCAATTGAAGGGTCTAGTTGCGTGGCTGGTTGCTTGTGGCTGACCCCTTGGGGTTTTGGACCTACTTTCCTATTTTAGAATCGACCTGCACACAGCTCTCAAGCCATAGCAACCTTTAGAGTTTTAGCAACCAATATGGTTCAACAAACCTTTCCAGAATACTATAAAAAGAGTAGAATATTTCCACCAATTCTACTTTTATCATTAACAAATAACAAATAACAATTAACAATGACTGACGCTGGTAGAAAAGATTTTTCCGACAAGGTTTCCTCTGCTTTGAAGCCTGAATCCCAAAAGAGCACCTTTGAATCTGCTAAGGACTCTGTCACTGACTCTTTGGACTCTGCTGCTGGTAAGGCTCAACCAAAGGAAGACAAGTCTGTCTTGCAAAAGGCTTCTGACGCTATCTTCGGTGACGAATCCAAGACTTCTAGATCTTAAGGAGTACTAGCTTACTTGACTTAGATCTTGTCTTGATTTAGACTTTAAGGGATCGTTTCGATTTTCTTGATTGTCTCATCTTGATGATGAAATCTATATAGTGAATAAAAGTAGCTTTAAACTAATGTAAATCCATTTTAGCAAGTGAAACGTGGGGCGACCTTAAGATTATTCTTCGTTGCAAGTGCCATTGAGGTGGGCTGGAGGTAAAGCTGGCACGCAAGTGAACAATTGCAGACCTGGATTGACCACCTGTATCGATTGAAGACCATTTGGGTTGAATGGGACCAACTGGATCAAGACCACCTGGATCGATTGATCATCCACGAAAATCCGGGGAATTGCAGCTGTCCACGTGAGAGGCACGAAGGTTGCTATCCTCAACTTGTAAGTGATGCTACGGGTTATGCCCACTGGCCACATTTATGGTGGGACTCTGGCAATGCCATGGTAGCTTCTAGAACTTTACACACTTGCCAATACGTGGCATTTCCATGTGACACAGCAATTGATTTGGTGGGCGAGGTCCAGCCTCTGAACACACTATACGATTGCTGTTGCATGGATCGCGGGCCCTCTTGAAGGAGCAACAGAGCTCAAGAACAAGATCTGTAGTCGTGACCTAGATGCTAGTACTAGGATTCGAACCCAATTCTTTCCGATTACAAAACGTAGCTACTACTGAGTGTAGACAGCGCCACAGCCAAATGGCTGCGAATGGGTTGCAACACATGAGCTGCAACCCACTGCGTGGACAAGCACAGGCAACCCACCATAAATGCAAGCTTTTCAGTTCACGACGCAGCACCAGCTAACACATTTCGCCCCACCTGGTAGTCTGCTAAAAGCATAACCTCGTTGTTCGGAGCAAGCCAACCTCAAACATGGTGCCCCGCTGAAGATGTGAGCAAAAATGCGCTATTAATTTTGGACTCTAGTTCAACGTGCGCTACCAAGACCACCCACCATCCACAACGTGAGAACAATGTTGGGAGTGTTAATACTCACGGGTTCTTGAACAGACTTCGGGCGGACGTTCTATGGAGGCAGCTCTATGGTTGGCCCCAACTCTGGGTGTATTTCGGAGATGATTAGCGGAGTCCCGTGGGTGTGGGTGCTGCACAGACATCCAGTGTCCCTAACACAGTGTCAAGCCCTCTATTGTGTTGGCCGACGTACGTCAAGGACCCCTGGTCTCAAGCTTTGCTCTTCACTCATCGCTCCTATTAGTAATGCAGTATTGCACGACCCACCGTCAAGTGACGTTCACAAGTAGCGAAGGCTGCTTTGTGGCCAGTAGAGTCCCCAGTGTTGCTAAGTCCTTACTAAACTTACTCAGCATACATTTTGTGCTTCGGGCCATCAGCGAACGGGGTGGTGGTGATTGACGGTGTACGGACTTTTTGACTCCGGACCGACGACGGTCCGACTCTTCCACGTAGTCAAGCTCGCTCGCTGGAAAAAAAAAAATTGGGGCATTTTGGGGGAACAAACCCCCAAAAGGAAAAAAAGCCATCTTCCTTCATATAAACCCGACGCCGGACTGGCACAAGCAACCTCCGCAAAAGTAAGCCCGCAAAGTGGTGTTGTGCTAGTAGTAATTGTACAGCTGGAGTCTTTAATGTTCTATTGTCTTCTCTCTCACTTCATTTGTCAGCAAGAGGAAGTAGCTTCCCACCAATGTGTCACAAGAGACGTTGTTTGGCGGGGCTCTGAACAGCACCTCCATATTATTTCGGGCATGTTGCGTCATTGGCCGCTTCGGCCAGTGTCTTTGGTGCCTTGTAGTGTGAAAAGCGCTTCTCAACACGATGCATAACTACTTTGATTGGGGGAGCCGCAGTTTTGGATTCTGTAAAATACCACCACAACAGGGTGGAGGTGCCACACGCCAAAAATATATAAAGGGTGGAAATTCCCAATCTTCTGATTCCCTATATCACACACATTAATACAATTGAAATGGTTTTATCTAAGAGTTCCCACACATTCACCTTGAACACCGGTGCCAAGATCCCAGCCGTTGGTTTGGGTACCTGGCAATCCACTGACAACTCCGGTTACGAAGC
The DNA here is from genome assembly GCA_030572255.1 of Kodamaea fukazawae. Lineage (NCBI taxonomy): Eukaryota > Fungi > Ascomycota > Pichiomycetes > Serinales > Debaryomycetaceae > Kodamaea > Kodamaea fukazawae. The sequence continues at coordinate 401,351 of JAJLZQ010000001.1, read as the reverse complement.
CACCAAGGCTGCCTTGGCCGCCGGCTACAGACACATTGACACTGCTGCCATCTACGGCAACGAAGAGCAAGTTGGTAAGGCCATTGCCGACTCCGACGTCCCAAGAGAAGAAATCTTCTTGACCACCAAGTTGTGGAACGGCCACCACAAGAGAGCTGCTGAAGCCTTGGATGACTCCTTGAAGAAGTTGGGTGTCGACTACGTTGACTTGTACTTGATCCACTGGCCTGCCTCCTGGGACGAAAACAAGGAAGACCTCAAGGACTGGGACTTCGTTGACACCTACAAGGAATTGCAAAAGATCTACAAGAACACCAACAAGGTCAAGGCCATTGGTGTCTCCAACTTTGGTATCAAGGAATTCAAGAAGTTGTTTGCTGACCCAGAAGTCACTGTTGTCCCAGCCGCCAACCAAGTTGAAGCCCACCCATTGTTGCAACAACCAGAATTGCTTGCCTACTTGAAGGAAAAGAACATCATCTTGGAAGGTTACTCTCCATTGGGTTCCACCGGTGCTCCAATCTTGGAAAACAAGAAGTTGATTTCTCTTGCTGAGAAGTACAAGGTTGAACCAGCTCAATTGGTCATTTCCTGGGCCGTCCAAAGAGGTACCGTTGTCTTGCCAAAGAGTTCTACTCCTTCCAGAATTTCTTCCAACTTGCAAGTTTTGACCTTGGACGACGAGGACTTCAAGACCATCACCGACTTGGAAGCTGCTGAAGGTACTAGAAGAATTGTTGACCCACCATTCCACAACTTCTAAATACACAAGGGCGAGCAAACCAGCTGGCTAGTTTGAATAATAGATCAATTGTAGTAGTAGATTACCTGGATTACTCTAATCTTCTGCCCTTACTTGAGTGGCTGCTGGGCATATTTGGACCGCACCAATGTGGTGGCTGCAAAAGATAACGTGAGCCACAATAGACGGCCACTTCCATTTTTCGCAACTGTGGACACCCATGGTTTGGAAGGACAAGCAAGACAATCTACTGTGTACTTTAGACTATGGATGGTGGAGCACAAAACGTGCGCCGAGGCGACTTGCAACCACTTTTTCTTCGATTTGCCGATCTCTACTCGTTTGGAAGCGAGCCCTTGTTCTTTTGTTCTATTTGGTAGATCTGTGGATAAGTCCGAGCCAGAGCTCACGCCCCATCAAGTTTTATAGGTTGGTTATATACTGCCATGTATAGGAATATACTGTCCATACTTATAGGTTTATCGCTTTGGTGTGTACTGCCCTGATCATACAACACTTATAGGTTTTCCATTTGGGTGGTGTACTGCCCTGATCATACGTGACATACTTGTGGTTTTTATCACTTTAGACTGTGTACTGCCCTGATCATACGTGACATACTTGTGGTTTTTATCACTTTAGACTGTGTACTGCCCTGATCATACGTGACATACTTGTGGTTTTTATCACTTTAGACTGTGTACTGCCCTGATCATACGTGACATACTTGTGGTTTTTATCACTTTAGACTGTGTACTGCCCTGATCATATCATACTTAAGGTTTTTCATTTTAGGTTGTGTACTGCCCTGATCATACATGCCATACTTGTGGTTTTTATCACTTTAGGTTATGTACTTTTCATAAATATAAATATAGAAGTAGTTTCATCGCAGTCAAGTATCGCTTCGCGTGACATGCTACCACCGGAGAGCATATCGAGACAATCACAGAAAGACAACGACCAAACCGGTTGGTCGGTGGGTCACTCCCACGTCATGTCTTTCAAAACCACTTTCATTACCTCTACTGGTTGATCAAAGGAGCATCATAGGTGACTTGCTTGTAATCCCAGTAAAAAGTCAATTCTTTTGGAACGCCGTTGGCGATCTGACATTCCAGGTCGTAGTCCTTCAATCTCGGCTGCACGTACTTTACGTAGGCATTGAATTCACAAGAAAACCCAGGACCACTAGAGCATTCCTCCAAAGGCACGACTGCATCATTAACCAAGTGTCTCACATACGAAGTGCCTCCACAATTGAACTTTTCAGTATACAATCTTGCACCCTGGGGAACAACCTGCGCCTGGGAATAAGGACTTGGGTGTGGAACTCTGTCAACAGGAAGGAGCTCCTTAGGAGTCAACAAACCCAACGCACTATAGTAGAGCTCGAGATCGGTGTCATGAGTGAAGGAAAGCCAAATCTTGTTTTGCGCTTGAGTGTCTTGCAAGAGTCTCAAGGTTGCGTTGAGCATTGGAGAACCGATGGTTGCACTCAAGCGGTGGCCTGGTCCGTTCCCGTAGAAGTTGGACAAGTCGGTCTCGTAGGACCCTTTGATGAGTTCGTCGTTGGTGAAGATATTACACACTGGAGACGACCCTCTGACGTTGATCTCAAAAGCACACCAACCGTAGAAGGGATGGATATCAGCGCCAGTCAACCCGAGTCCTGGGTTCTGGCCATTCAAACGGTCGGCTATCTCGTCCAAGTAGCTCTGGTCGTATTTGCTGACAAGGTCTTTGTTCTCTTGGTTGCTGTACGCGGTGCAGGCATGTCTTGGAGTCAAGGAGTTGGCTCCCATCTTCTTGTCTTCATCGATAATAACAGACTGATAGGTTGCATCAGAAAACTCGTCTCCAAGGAATCCTCTGGCAAAGTATTCACTCGTTTGGTGGCATCTTCCTGAGTTGGAACTGAACACTGGAAGTGTCCCGTTGTACAACTCACCGTATCTCGATCTGAAGTAGGCCCCGTGCCTCAATGCGTCCGAGGTACCAGCAAACAAGCCTTGCGAGTTGGATGGAGTTGTCTCCTTCTCGTATAGGTCCTTGTCTGGTACAAAGTAGGTGTAGTCATTGAAGAAGGCGAGGTCCCCTTGGTACGTCTTGCCATACAGCTTGATCTTGTTGTAGACTCGTTCAAAAGCAACCCCATCACCATTGCTGGGGTACCTTTCTCCGTGTCTCGAGAGAAGGTGGGCTTGCTCAAGTGTACACTGAGGTGGGATATCGGTCGAGATACCTGCTCCTTGACGTTGGATGTAAGGCGCCGATCCTCCTAGGAAGTTGATGATGTTGTATTGATCATGGGAAGCCTGCTGTGGGGTAGCAAGATTCTGAAACGGCGACTGGCCCGATATAAGGAGCCCGTGGTTGAGTACTTTGTTGATGGCCACCATGGTCAAGCCTGTTGAAAGTGGTTTGTCTAGTTGGATATCTATAAATTATCGCACGTGGAGATCAAATCCAATCCATGTCCACCACGGTGGTGTTTCCATTTGTTTTGGGCTGCCAACCCAGGGGGGTACCTATTTTGGTTGACGACTAGCATTGGTGCTTACTACGGTAGTTGCAGTGGGTCTGGAGCGGTCAAACGGGACACCAACTCTTCGTCTCCGTCGTGCAACACGCCCTGCAAGCATGCTCTGAAACGAGTCTCTCGATCGTTGATTTGCCCTGTCCACAACGTTCTCAGCACTAATACTAGCCCAATGAAGGGCTCCTCCAAGCACCTGGGGTAAAGCTGTTACTTCCAAGTGACTGAAGTCATGTGGTTTCTCCCATGTGGTTTTCTGGTCCTGGAGCAGAAAGAAGAGTGAGTTGGAATTTGCTGCAAAATTCGCAGGCGGCAAATTATTTCTATGTTAACTATGTGAAGAACGTCTTACATCTTCTTAGCGCCCACCAGCATTGTCGAAACCACAAAGCAATTGAGGATTGCAGTTTTACCAATTGAACCTTTGCATATTTCCTTTGGGTGGGCATTGTTTTCTTGGTGTGTGACCTAGTTCTCTGGAAATCTTAGCGAACCTTATATAATCTGGTGGCAAGTGCCAAGATGCTGGGCATCTTCCAGTGGAGCAAAACAAGATTCTCCAAGCCGAGCATTTCTCCAACACCTTCCCTGCAAGTTTTGTATGTCCACAGGGGTGTCTTCTGTACTGTGTACGAGTGGATGTAATGGTAGTAAAATATACTACGGTGACGTGTGAGTGATAGCAAAATTCCCTCCACATCTTGTCCAGCTCCAATTTCATTAAGTTCTAGCAACTCAAAGGTCTAGGTACTCCCTTTAAAGGATTGGAACTAGTATCTACGGGAAACCCTTCGCAGGTATTGGCAACAAGCTCTACTCCAAGTGCAGATCCAGTGAGATCTGGGTCCGGCATTGGCCTCCAGCAAACACAGATTATCGAAAACTTCGTATGTTTGGAAACTACAACAATGCTTCCGTTGGTCCTAACCACCCGTTGCACCTTCGGGTGCACAGTGGAGGTGAACCTTTCGCCTGTTGGGGTCCCTTAATGTCGTGAGCTTGGAGAGCGCTTGGCGCCAAAAGCGCCGTGCATTGAAATAGATGCACGCGTCTCAACGCGTAACTTATCAATCCGAACGACTACCATGACTAACTACGAACAGGCATACCTCGACCTTTGTCGTCGAATCATTGAGGAGGGAGAACACCGTCCAGACCGTACGGGCACAGGGACACTTTCGCTTTTTGCTCCTCCACAGCTCCGCTTTGATCTCAGCGGAGACACCTTTCCGCTCCTCACCACCAAGAAAGTCTTCTCCAAGGGAATCATCCACGAGCTTCTTTGGTTTATTGCCGGATGCACCGACGGTAAGAAGCTCAGCGATCTCGGTGTCAAGATCTGGGAAGGTAACGGGTCGAGAGAATACCTCGACTCGATCGGGCTCACCAACAACCGTGAAGGCGATCTCGGCCCAGTCTACGGTTTCCAATGGAGACACTTTGGGGCTAAATATACCGACTGTGATGCTGACTACACTGGCCAGGGATACGACCAGCTCACCGAGGTGATCGAAAAGCTCAAGAAGAACCCATACGACCGTAGAATCATCATGTCTGCCTGGAACCCACCGGACTTCAAGCACATGGCTCTTCCTCCGTGCCATGTTTTCTGCCAGTTCTACGTCAACTTCCCCCAGGGACAGAAGCCAAAGTTATCGTGCCAAATGTACCAGAGATCTTGTGACATGGGCTTGGGGGTCCCCTTCAACATTGCCTCGTACGCCCTCTTGGTCAAGATGATTGCACACATTGTGGACATGGACTGTGGGGAGTTTGTTCACACCATGGGTGATGCTCACGTATACTTGGACCATGTGGATGCCTTGAAGGAACAGATTGAAAGAACTCCAAGAGACTTCCCAAAGTTGGTGATCAAGAGAAAGGTCGAGTCTATCGATGACTTCAAGTACGAGGACTTCGAGATCCAAGAGTACAACCCTTATCCTCCAATCAAAATGAAGATGAGTGTTTAATTCTCTCAAACACTGATCACTACATACTACCCTTTTGATTTCAAACCGCTAATAGATAGGTTGGAAGTCCTGTACAATAATACATTTCATACAAGAGATACGTAGAAGCACTACATCATTTTGGTGAGTCTAGTGTGTATATCATACCCGTATTTACCGTCCATTGAGCTTTGAGCTCTCCGTTTGTCTTCTTCTTCTATGTCTTGGTTGCTGTTTCTCTGAAGAGCCCGTGGGCATCCTTATGTTGTCCTCTATCTTCCCCAACGGTTTCCTTGTCCTTGAAGTGTGAACGTTGTCGGAGCTGGTTGAACCTGCTCCATTTCCTGGGCCATTCTCCCCCATGAAATCAACTGTCTTGTCCGACTCTCTGTGCACCTTTGACCGCTTGGGTGCCACAACTGCATCGAGAGTCTTCCTCTTGCGTATCGGTCTGGGAGGCTCTTCCTGAACCTCTTCGTCCTTGAATATCTCAAAGCTCCTCGAGTCGGCTTCTTCTATAATGGTCGAGCATTTGTCATGCTTAATTGTCGACGTGGAGGTGTCTTCTATGAATGTTTGGTCGGCAGACCCCGTAACGTCAATATCTGCGTCAGCTTGGAATGGATGAAATGGGGCCATAACTTCCCTTGGTGCCTTGGCAGTTTTACGGGGCAGGTGAGCTCCCATGTGGTCCTTCTTCTTCTGAATTAGCTCCGCTGACGTGAAGTTTAGACTGAAAGGAGAGTACTTGTCGTCCACTGGAGTCGAAGTTTCTGGACGGTCGAAAAAGGCCAGTTCAAAGGGTTCTTTGTCCAACACATCCAATTGGGGGTTAGCTCTCAAACCATTCTCCTGGCGGACATTCTTAAGGAAATCAAAAATCTCAGACATCTTGGTGATGATGTTATTCTCGATAGCGTATAATTTATCGTGGAGGAACTTCTTATCCAAGTCCGAGGTACGAGTCTTCTTAAGAGCTAAGTTCTCGCTAACAAGCTCTGATATCTTGCTCTCCATCTCGGTAATCCTGGACAACATAAGCGAATTGCTCTTAGCAAGGGACTGATTCTGAAGTGAAAGCTTGAATGAAGATCCTTGTTTTATAGGGGAGTTTGTGCCGATGTTTCCTGTTATTCCACTAATTCCACTGGTAATATTGTCCAAGTTCAGCACAGAAGTTGAACTTGCGGAGTCGTGAGTGGTGGTTTGGCTTGTCATTCTTGACCCTCTGGCATTTCCTATGGTAGCGTTTGCTCTGGCAAAGGCAGCAGCTCTATCGGAGTCACCTCCCATGCCACTATTGCTCCAAGGCTTGGTAAAATCTAGTTCTTCTCTCATATCAATACTCTCTGGAGCCTCTATTGGGGCCTCAGACTCTATTGGGTTACTCCACTCGGTGTAATTCTGGCCTTCGTTTACATCGTCTTCTTGGAAATAGTTGCTAACAGTTCCATCGGGACCCCAAACAATTCCCTCGCTAATAGTTTTGCGTCTCGTGGTGGTAGTTGTGCTTTCATCTTGCTCCCTGATAGCATCTCCTCGGCCCTTGTGGCTCCTCTGGTACCTCAACAAGGACTTGGTAAAATCCACTGACTTCCTGACCATATGTTTGTTTGTAAAATTAAAGTCGCGAGATCAAAACAAACAATAACAATCATCACAAATGCTGAAGAGCAGCGTCTATTACCAACAGCGCATAGCAGAGAAAAGAGCTGATCTCGAGATGTTGCAGGAGTTCCGCCTGTTGACTGCCAAACTAGTGGATAACTTGGACAAAACTGGAGATCTGATTGAGCTGATGAAAGAAGGAACCGAAAGTGTGGGCATGATATTGGCAAACTGGCAGAACGTGGTAAAGTCTGTATCTTTGGCTTCGCTAGGACTATTGAGATACGGTAAAGAAGACTATGAAGAGGGCTCACCGATGCCGGAGCCTTTGGTAAGAATAAAGGTTGACGATGCAGACAAGGGTGAAGATTCCGAAAAGACAGATACCCTCGAGAGACCTTCGTAAATGAAAGTACGAAGCAAAACACAACAAAACAAAATAGACTTAACTTCAGGAAACATCCACTAGGTCAATATACTGATTGGCAAGTTATTTGGCCTCATTTTCAATGCGTTATCTGCATAATATTAACCTGTGTCTCTCCAAGTGGCAGTGTGCACAACAGTGCCAAAGCTCCACCTTATCATGTTTCCAAGCTTGAAGCCAACATGAACAAACAAAAAGTTCCAACTTCATACTACCTAACAATGAAATAGCAAATTTAAGATTCAATTGCTGCAATTGTTATGAGGGATACATCTGGTAGACCAAACGCCAGAATTGACTTTTCCTGAGGATGGCGACGTGATTTTTCAACTCAATGGACGCGATTAAGTAGAGGTGGCAACTGAATAGGCAACTGACAGGGCAAAGGTGTGACGCTATTTAAATTCCGCCTCACATGCTTGTTGTTCTGAGACCTACAGTTTGCCACTGTGATATCCAATACCAACGCTATTGCTCACAGTACGAGTTAATTGTAGAACATTGAAAATCTGGCTCGTTTTGAAGATGAGGTCAATGCTCGGTCCACAACTACGCCAATTTGAAAGGGAATGACCACATTCCAGCGCTTACAACACGAGTAAGGCGTGATAGTTCCTTTCGACTCGCAGTATCTGCCTGGGTGGCAATTACTTGCGGGGTCGAGAAGAAGCTGATGGCAACAGCCTCTTTGTGTAGTAGCCTATTTCCGTAATATATTCCGCGATAAGGCGTTAGCCGAGTCAGCCGCACGTACTATAAAAGGAGCTGCAACTGCACCCTTTTATTAACCAACAAATGAAGTTGGCAGAGGCCTTGATAATTAGGAAGGATTTGAATGAGAGGCTCGAGGACCTCAAGCAGACCATATACAACAACTCCTTGGTGCAGGAGGGAACGAAGCCAGCCGAGGATCCCAAAGAGCTCATGAATGAGTACTTTGAGCTTTTAAACAAGTTGACCAAGATCATTGTCGACATCAACACATCCAACACACTCATAAAAACACAATCGGGGCTAACAGTCACGCAGGCTTTGGCTAGAAGAGATGAACTCCAAACGTCTGTGAACACCCTTCAGTACATCAGCAATCACGCTGGGAACACTGTCAACAGGTACAGCAAAAGTGAGATTTTGAACGTGCAGATGGTCGACCTCGCTCAGCTTCGTAAACAACAAGACACGCTTTCTCAGAAGAGACGCGAGATTGACATCGAGCTTCAAGCATGCAACTGGCTCCATGATTTGATTGAGAGTTAGGGAACGAAAGACGAATATATTGAAAACGAAAAACAGAAAAAGAGAAACATAATAAGCAAAACTACAGGTGCACACATGTGCAAACTCATAGAAAGCGAGTAGCAGTACATTTGTCATGTTTGGCGAACAGTAACCCCCCAGCATGCAATTTTTAATTTCAAGGTCTAATTACACTTACTTTTAAAGTTTACATGGGAAATTATACATTAACAATTACTTCCAGCTGTTGAAAACTAGACAAATGTCTGTGAGGGTGGGCAAGGGGCTTTGTAACGGTATAGTTATAAAAATCATAAAAAACGTTGTAGAACGACCGGTGGTGGTTGTGAGTTTTAAGTAATCCCCACTTGTAACCTGCTGCCGCACTTTGGCTGCAAATATTTAAAGTGCAACTTAACTCTGAAAATTTAGCTTTGAATATGCTTCCTGAACTCCACAAGAGTAGATGAAGTGTAGTTGTTTGCTTTCCTTTTGTATTACTGTTTGGGAATACTTTTGACGGTTGATTTCTGCGAAGCATAGCCGTTTGCGATCAATCGAGAGTTCAAAACACAATAGGGAAACGCTCTAAAATTCTGACAAACATTCATTTAAAAAGGCTGCAACTTAAAACGATACATTCACAACTCAGAATACAATTCTTACTCTAAAGTATAAATTAATAATGTACATGATATTAAAAGGCTTCTAATGGCTTCTACAGGTCAGTTACCTTGCTCTTTCACACAACTTTCCTAATGCAACCATCCAAGCTTCATTTTGCTCACCTAAAACCTCTCCGGCTTCGGCAAACTCCCCATCTAACAAGCTTCTTATCCAGCTCAACTCTCTTCCTCTCACATTCAAATATTCCTTCAAATACACTTTGTAATTTGTGTACTCTAACAATAAAGCTTGTATCATATCCTTCTTCAAATACCAATCGTATAAAGCAAAAGCAAACTCCTTGCCGTACTTTTCAAAGTTCGATGCAATTTCTTGTTTGTCATCCTTGACTTGAAGTATTTCAACCAACGATTCGAAATCTCTAAACTCTTCTGCAATCACCTTTCCTTCTCCAATCAAGCCTTCGTCAATAAGTCTCTCCAGCCATCTTGATTTAATCTGCGAGTACCAGCCAACGTATTGCTTCTCTTGTGTGTCGCCGGTGAGTCTCATGTAGTCGATGGCATTGTTGATAAGGAAGTACATGGTTCTCAAGTACCGAATGACGTGGTGGCTGTCGACTTGATCAAACAAGTTATCCAAGTGATTCAACAAGTTGGAGTCAAACACCCACAACTTGAAAGGTCTGTGTGGGTACCTAAGTTCAACCAAGTAAACGGATTCATATATAGCGTCAACCACAACATTGGCACCGAGGATATCAATGACTTTGATCAAATCAGTATCCACAGCGTCCACCAGCAGGACCTGGAAGCCGTCTTGTCCCTCCAACTTCTCGGTAAGAAGAGACTTTTCGAGGTTGGTCAAGATTCGAGGAATGCACGAGTCCAGTTCAAAGTTTGACAATGCATACGTCAAGAGAGACTCGAACAAGGTCAGAAGCTTGGGCGTAGTACTGTTGTGCATATAAATGGAGCTCTTGTTGAGGAGCTCAGTGCATATCTCTTCAACTGCTTCTTCAATTTCTGCTTCCTCGTAAGGACCTTGAAGCGAGAAATCTATTTCTGGAGACTTATGGAAAATAGCTTGCTCTATATGACTCTTAAGCACCAGCTCTGGTTCAAAGTTGTGATATCTTTCGAAACGAAGTACTCCCAGGTTGGTAAGCAAGATTGCAGATGGGTTGGAGTGGCCCCCGGCGTTTTCGTACCCTTGTCCGAGTACCTTGACATTAAGTTTAATTGAATCCTCCCACCTCTGACCTTCGATATCGTTTATCACAACCAAGTCATCGTAGATAATGAAAGCGGAAACACCTGGCTTGGGAAGATTGAGTCTAGGGGCGCTGTCGGTGGTTGGGAGTCTGAATCTAGACTCCACCTGAATCCCAGTGCTGTTAATCTTCACCACCAACAAGATGTTCTGTACTATCAATTCGTCGATCTGACACAAGACAACGTATTTGTCGTCCTTTGCGGGCCACAAGTCGAGGAATCTCAGGTTCAACGAGGAGCCGGGCAAGTATTGGTCCGATTTCACGTAGGTACTGAGGTCATGCGAGTACTTGAGTTCCACTCTATTGTTGGCATATTCAAAGCAGGAAAGCTTACCCAACAGTTCTTGAATGAACACTTGATGGGAGTCTTGGCGGATTGATACGATTCTGTTGCTGGTAGCAAACAATTGGAAGAACTTGGTTCCAATAAGTTGACTAGAAGACAAGCTTGGCTTAGACTTATCGTCACGAAGACGGATTAAGAGAGCTCTATTGAGGGAAGTTGCAGCAATGATGCCCATGGGCTCGACATTTTGGAGTTGGGTGATAGTCTCACCGTTCTTGAGGGCAAGCTGCAACTCGAGGAGCTTGTTGTTGATCAAACCAAGAGCTGGGGCGTGCTGGACGCTTTCGTAGAACTTGACTGCACCCGAGTTGGAGTCAACTATGAGGATCCCAGGGTCAATGGACGACCCGGAAACTGGCTTGGTGAACACCGCAAGCGGAGACGAGCCTCCTTCGATAGGGAACTGAATCGTGAGTGGAATGGTGTCAGTACTATTGTAGCTCCATACATGGATGGATTGCTCTGTAATTGCAAGTGCAAACTGTGATTCATGGTCGGTGTAGCCTCGTAACGGTTGTTGTGAAAGAATCGGAGGAAATGCTGGAAGACGAGTAGCACAGTACTTGGTTGTCTTGACTAACTCGTGTGTGGCGGCACTGGTGGTCGCTTGAGTGGCCAACGATGGACCCTCCCACGATGCTGGCGCTGGAGGTGTGGGCGATGGTGATGGAACTGTATGCGTCCTGGGTTTGAAGATGGACATGTTGTTTTGGAAAAGAGATGGGTTGGAGGAATCAAGTAATTTGTTCTTAGCGCGACATCGGGTGGGCCATAGAAGTCAGCACTCGGGACCATAGCTGAAGGTGCTTGGTGACGTTGGAGCCAACTCGTGTTTAGAGTATGTAGCTGTGTTGTTTGTTTGGTGCATTGTGTATGGTACTTCCTTCATTGGGTTGGTACCTTATTGTGTTTCCTACTGTTTCCCACACATTCAATTGAGAAGGCTGACCAAATTGCATTGAGGACAACTATCCAACAAGAACTAAAACTACTATGCACTGAGACTAGGAAAAGTGTAGAGCCGAGGTGTTGTAATGTTATCTTACATCTGGAAAGAAAGTTTTGTTTCAATTCCATCTCCCTCATGGGACCCAGACCAGTACCAGACTCTTCCCAGGAGGTTTGCCAATTTTCCAGATTTTGGCTGCGAATCTTGAAATTGTTGCCTACCCAGCATTCATCTGAAACCAAGCTCTACCAAATTTGAAACAAGACTAAAAGACAGAACCCACCTCCAGGTACCCCTATTACTGCTTCTTTGCTACCTCTAGTTAGTCTTGAAACAAAAAGTGTGCTAGGACTACACAGTTGATACACCAAAAGAATCTATCAAGCACTTTTCTAACTATAAGATGGATTTTATTAGTTTCAGAAATATACTACTCTACATTACCTTCGAGACCCAATAAAAGTGTCTGCGCTTATCTAAAGGTCCAGTGGATACAGGAGTTGCCTTGCAAACGATACTGTGTTTAGGTTTATGATTTGCTGCGAATAAAGTACGCAGCAACCACCCAACCCAAACACACACCGGGTCTCTAACAGACAGGTCACTGCTTGCCAAGTACGGTATGAGTGACCAGCATCCCTACACATTCCCCTATACCATGCTAATACATTCTAGAGATTCTCGTAAGGGCAACATATTTAGGGAGACTTAAGGTTCAGACACACAAGCTACATTCTCCGCAAGGGCCAAGAACGGAGCGAGCCAAGGGAGCATTGCTGACGGCCGTGGCACAGTGGCACTCTCGCAAGTTGATAGGTCACCTGCCTCCACCGCATTCCCGGCCCTGTCCGAAGCACAGTAACGTCAAGAGCGAAATCTGAAACCGCAGCGGATTGACGAGCAGTTAGCGGACTACTGACGAGACCAAAAGTCGACAAATTGAAACATTCACTAATTAGGTTTGCATCGAACCATATCTCAGGTCTCCGGTGCTATGGTACATACATTCCGAGCGTCATACCCGTGAGGTATCTTCATTCCGAGAAAATGTCGTCCTTGACGTTATGTAGAATGTAGGCTGTGCTCGCTGATTCTGCTTCTAGCGAGCTCTAAAGAGAGTTTGACATGCTTGGCTCGGAAGAGCTTAAATTGCACAAAGGATCGAGGCTTACGCTAGTGCCATACCTGGAGGATGCCCCCGAGTGTGGACGGAGTATCGCCTATATCCTTCAGTGCAGTTCTTTCACATCTTACTTGCGGTCTACATTGGGTCAACCATTACTTGTTCTATACATCTATTCACTTTTTTAGTCAAGCTTTCTTCTCTTGACGTCTTCTTCGTAGTCATCTTCAAACTCTTGGTGCTCTTCTTCCTCATCGCTGTATTGATCGTACTTTTCCTTCAAACCCTTCATCTTTCTGGTTTGCATCTTGTCCAAGTCTTGCTTACCAAGGTGGATTCTGGCAACCTTGTCACCGACAATATCGGTTTCGACATTCTTCTTTGTCTTTGCTTGTAATTGCTTTGGTTTTTGCATAGCATCCTTTTCAACTTCTGGAGCAGGAGTAACTCTTCTACCGATCTTGAAGTCGAATCTAGGACCAATTTCCTCAACCTCGACTCTGGGGAGTCTTTGGCCGGATTTGTAGGACTTGAGTTTGTAGACTCTGAAGTGGACCAAAGGCAAGTTCTTGGTGTCGTTGGGGTCTTCGATTTCCCCGGCACTTATGGAAATTATGTATTGTAAACCAGCAACATCTTGTAAGTCGGTCTCATCGCCTCTGAAAAAGTCCATGAACAAGGACTTGATGTGTTGGTAGTGTGGATGAGAGTCAAAGACAGGACCATTGAAGGTGAACATAGGCTTGAGACCAACTTCAAAGGTCAACTTCTTGAAGTCGGAAAGCAACTTGTGGTTGTCTTGTATGCTTAATTCTATCATGTCATAAACCTTATGGTTGAAAAATCTGGAAAAGATAAGCGTGTTTGGTCTTTTCTTGTTATGAGAGGAGAATACCATAAGAGATGCATCGTTCTTCTCAGAGAAGAACTCGAGTTGATCGGCGTCCTCGAATGGGCGGATTTCGTTCTTCTTGGAGAATTTCTTTGCGTCGGGCTTCTTGAGGGCCATCACATCGACCATGGCATCGTGAAGAAACTTGTTGGCATTAGACCCAGGAACAAAGAGCGCCTTCTTGGTGTTTTCAACAAGCTTGGCTTCCTTCTTGGCAAGGGCTCTCTTAGAACGAGCGTTCTTTGGCTTGACGGTTCTAATCATTGTGGTGGATGCTAGAAATGATTTGAAAAAAAATGAGATGAGGTTGAGAAGAGAAAGAGGAGATTTGGCCTGGGAAAGCTGGCCAAAAAATTTGCTACTTGTGAATATAAAAACTCAAGCAGAGAGGTTGTGCAAGACAGATAAGTAAGGAGACGAGGCGTACAATGTCTACGGTGCTTAGAATAGGCGGTGAAGGTGGATCGAGCTGGAGCAGGATTTAACCACGTGACTAAACACACGTGTCAGATTATCGGGAGGGAGTTGCAACAGACCCCCTACATCCCCGAACCAACTATTGTCAGTCGGTGTGTGAAGATCCTCTAGACAAACAGGCTTTGTTTATAGAAGCACGCCTCTCTCGTAAAAGACACTGCATTTACGTAAATTGAACCATATCCAGGGCAACCAAGCCAGTGTGCACTTGTTAGCCCATCTCCAGCCGTGCATAGGAAATAACACTGGCTTTGAAGCTGCACATCGGGACTTTGCATGAAAGATAACCAGTAGGTTCGTATCTTATAGAAGATAGTGGAATTATCAAAGGAGTAACATTTCTCGAGAAATCGTCAGGGGTACTTGTCAAGGGATTTGGCTGCAAAAGGGGTATAGCACGGAGACTCCCTTGATGGATCCCTAATCCGAAACAGAGGCATCATGTGTGGGATCTGCCCCGGACAGAAACCCGAGGCTACCATGTAAGACAAAAATTGATATTGACCGGGGCTATCCGATTTTGACCAATCGTGCCCGTAGCCCCTGAAATCGCCGTCGGGTGCCCCCTTCGGATCTCCTTGCGAACATAAAGAAAATCCCCAGGCATGTGGTCAGTCCACAACTTTAGGTGAGTCATCTCAGGAGTTACTATTGTGGATTTGGATGATGCTTAAGGGTATCTCATCCCCTTATTATTTAATATTTCCGGGCCATTGTTGGACAAAGAGCCCAGCGGCTACACTTTGGGACTCCGCGATATCCCCAAGCACGTAGGGCTAGCCACACCAGATTTGTAGGTTTAGTTTCTTGGAAAAGGACTGACTTGAATTGAGGTCGGAGGGCAGACTTGGAGGGTGTGCTTCGAGGCTAAGGGAGGAGTTACTTCTCCACCTGCGACCCCCCAATGTCTGCTTGATAGACTATCTGTAACAGAAGGTATCCACGGCTTGCCCCGCAATGCGCTAGAGCTATCACAAGATTGATCTTCGCTACAATATACTAAAGCTCCCCTATCTGAGATTCGGTCATACCTCAGTAAGATACCGAGACATTGTTATGCACCACTGGCGTAGCAGTCCCAAACCTCAAACAATATCACCGAGACCCGACAATTAATGATGCCAAAGGCAAGAGCAGGCATCTCTTGACCATTTCTCTTACACAGTTCACATCACAACCTGAAGTAGACCTTAATTAGCATAATTATTAGCTCTCCCAAGGCATTTAATTACCGGAGCACTCACATTCCCAACCATCCCCCCACCGACATAGATGTGGTTCCTTACTCCTTACAGCGTGCAGAGGCTTTGCCCATACAACCAACCCGTGACAGCATTACACGTGCAGGGTCTCAAAATCACGGTACATTCGTAACCAGTTCGAATAAAGTTACGAATCATCATTTTCTCGGCCCTAGCGGATGGGCTAAAAGAGGAAAGGCAGATTTACGAAACCACGTTTTTTTGGAATACCACAGTTAAGAACATTTGGGCACACAGCAAATCCATGGTCGAATCTACGAGGTTCGGCGATTTTCGCTTCCCTCGACTAAGACAACCTAAAACCCGCTTGCTTTTTGTTGTCAGAGTTTTCTTCTGTCGATTGCCTCGAAGATGCTTCAGGAATTAGACTTGCATCGCAGATCATGTGCTACCGCACGTGCCGTTGAAACAGACGAAGTAGCAGTAGCTCGAAAAAAAAAAAGCAACACCAGCACGTCTCGAAACTGGAACCCGGGATTGCAGTAAAGAGAGGGTATGCCTGGACGTCCGGGGACGTTCCACTAAAAGTAGGAGGGCCCGTTACAACAGTCTGTATAGTTTAGTGGACTCACCCACTATTTTTTTAGTTTTTGTTGCTGCGTGACCTTCTAGAAAACGTCAGTCGTCTGCCTTCCGAAAATGGTTAAATTAAGATCCATCAGTCACGCTAATACTATGTCGCAACTGATAAGACTCCCCATGTCGCAGACCCTACCAATTGTTGTAGAGATATTTTTTTGCTAAATGTCCGTCAAAGTTTATTCTACCTAAAAAATATTTAAGGTACTCACTCTCAAGTTCGAGGGAGTGCATTTAAAAGAGGGAAAAAATCGTACAATCTTTTGTGCGCAGTAAGGCAAATTGTCACTTGTTTCGGAAGTCAAACCGTGAGCAAGCGAATTTCTCGGAATTCACACTTCTGCCTCCTACCCTAAACTTTTTCTGTGCTTTGGTCCCTATACCACCGATTTTTTTTTTTTTTTGCTTTTGCTTAAGCGGAGTGTGCCCATATTGTAGCAGTTGAAATGACATTCATCGAAATGGTTATTTTTTTTTTGTCTGACCCCATACACCCCGAAACATCTGAAACATATTTAATTCTTATACGTAACATCTTTGAAGAAGGATGCAGGAAATGAGAATTATGGGATATGGAGATGGGAAAGCACAATTTCATCACAGCGCTGGTCCAAGTATTCCCCTACGCTTTCTCTCTTCGGTGACAATAGAGGATCCCTAAGGTTCTGAATAGGATATCTCCCATGAAAGCGCTATTGTTTCATTGTCCTTTTCTGGAACGTCATAACCCAAATTGTATCTCATGCTCAGACAATAGGCAGTCTAAAAAATAAAATGCGTGTAAACTTTTTACGGTATTTTGCTACAAAATAAGTTCTTGGAGCTTATTTTGTTTGGACAAAGTATAAAAGGATGGGGAAGCGCCCTGGGGTATTGAAGGCCTCAAGCGCCGCCAATGGTCGTGAGAATGCAATATAAGATTAGAGAGGTCAACATTGATGAGTACTATTCTAGGGATATAACGGAAAGGCAGTTGATTATGTTTTTAACAGAAAGCCGTTGTAACAAGAGTGGGAAGTTGAAGTTGACCTTAAAGCCAGATCGAAAGTTACAACAAAAAGGTGGACCTCAAATAGTGTCTGGTACATTATGGCTCGCCAGTTTTTCCAAAGGTGATGAGTTTGTGGTGTATTGCAATGTATATTAAGGGTTGCCCTGGGGTGGTGTTAGCAATCCGGGAAATGGTTCCCACAGGTTAGGTAAATTTATGGAAGGATTAAAGGATCAGTGATCATAGGGCTCAAGAGATATACAAGATTGATTGAACAAGAACAGAACAGAAAAGAATCCACTCACTCATAGACAAGGCAAGAAAAGAATAACATCCAGGGAGAAACAACTCCACTCTGTACAAAGAGAGTTACCACACAGCAACAAGTGTCTCCACGAATATTTATTGGCACAAGATAGAGTCATACCATTATCATGCGGATCTTCAATAACTACCTTACACACCACAATCCTTACCAGTCATATATTCATCATATCATCTGTCCCTGTGTGCTCCACGGCGAATAGGGGCGATGACTCTCGTGTTTGGTGACTCCGTTATGAGCTATCGCGTTTGTTGGATTCTTTGCCCAGATTTTAATCTTTTTTTAGAATATCAACTTAACCAAATAAACGTTCATCATGAACAACTACATATAGTTGGAGGCCCATCTCGTTCTCGAGGTTTGCTTGTAGAATAACCTTGTTGATCTCTGGAGAAAACCATGCAGATCCCGTTTCACATTCCCGCCGCAATGTTGTGACCGGACTTGTTTTCGATCGAGAGAAAGCTTAATGTGGTTGCGGCGCGGCAATGGCGCCGCCGCCAACTAGAGGTGCTAGCTTTGCAAGAGGGCCCACGCGAGGCACTAACACTGCCTTCTGCCGTGTGCCGTTGGGAGGGAAAATTGGAGACACGGCATTTACAAAGCAACGTCGTGTCTCCGGCACCTTAAAACTCGGGAGGGGCATCTGGTTTGGAAGCTTGGCAAGAACTCGTTTGGGTGGCAAGCTTCCTTTGTTTGACCCCCAGTGCTCATGGTAAAGAAGCGCTATATTACCGTACTTATGCATCGAACAAGATCAATAAGGGATGAGCGGATGAACCACAGACACCCTCTGGGCGGAGTTCCTTCTCGATCGTGGAATCGAGTGACCAACGTGCACCCACAATTTAGGAGCCTCTCGACACCTGGTGGTCGTGAAGTTAT
Source organism: Kodamaea fukazawae (assembly GCA_030572255.1). Classification (NCBI taxonomy): domain Eukaryota; kingdom Fungi; phylum Ascomycota; class Pichiomycetes; order Serinales; family Debaryomycetaceae; genus Kodamaea; species Kodamaea fukazawae. The sequence continues at coordinate 383,115 of JAJLZQ010000001.1, read as the reverse complement.
GCCTGGTCTGCCCGGATGCGCTGGACCCCTCCACGCAGTCATTTCAAAGGTACCTTCAGCACGTAGTATGTCCAACGGGAGGCTAAAGTGCATCGCACCGCCGCCATTTACCTTCAAGGCAGTCGTTGACAGAGTCCTGGCGACGGTGGCAGTCCCTGGAGTGTCAAGCACCGTGATCCGCGATAAGGGCCCTAGAACTGCCTTTGGGTTGGCAACGATAAAGGAGTGAGCGCCCGGCCACAGCGGCAAATGGGCCACATTCCAGCAGGGCCGTGGGACCTCATCGTTTCTATTGACACACACTTTGTTCCTGAGGCAATATCGTACGTCACATGTGAGGAGAAGTAGCATCCGCATAGCTAAAACTCTGAGCGTCAATGAGGGAGACAGTGTCTTCCCGCGTTTGTGTTGAAGGCAAGCTGTCATGGTGCTGGAATAACCATTCTGCTACAAGCTAGTGCCATACTTCAAACCCTTCTGGAAGGCAAAGGCTTTTCGACAAGTCACATATTCCCCACCACAACTGCGTCAGCGCATATCCTAAGGGAGAATTAGTGTCAGCCGGGAAGATAACCGAATCAGACTCCAAATGCGGTTCGGCTTCTTGATAGCTATCTTCCACCCCCCTCCCTCCCTATAGGCTCGTACTGTGCCATGGCAACCGAAGACAAAAAAAAGGCAGTGGTGTGTTTCAAGTGTGTGGCAGACACTGGCCGCCAGGCTTGTCTGACCGTGGTGTGTGTACAGCAAAGTTTTGAGTTTCGGAAGTACACACCTTAGGCACTTTTAGTGGGATCTAAAGCTTATTGGGTACATTGCCTGGCAGCTTGGTCATGGGAAATTGTTCTTGTTTAGCCGAAGCGACCTGTGCTCGGTGCATGCTTGGGAACCACCGCAAGGTACAGAAAGATTACAGGAAGAGGACAGGAAGAGGACAGGAAGAGGACAGGAAGAGTACAGGGAGAGTACAGGGAGAGCTTCAATATTAAAGGTCTACGTGGCGCCTGTAGAATACTGCTGATAAGACATATGCTTCGCTAGAACATGCTCAAATTGGCAGTGAAAGTGGTGGAGTAGACGACAAACAGAGAGAGCTATTGAGCGAGACTGATAGACAAACGTTAGCAAAATAAGAGGTTTTTTTTGGTTTTATGACAATTTAATCATTTCCATACTTCAAGTCCTTGTAAGTTTATCTTATATCTCCACTAACTCGACGATTCTGCTCTCAGATCAAGGCTGCAATATTGTCAATTTGCCCCAGCCCATCTCTTGGGTGTAATTTGGTCGAGCTAATGGGAAACGAGCTTCATCATCACATCTAGACATCCAACTCTCTCTCCTAACTCTAGAGAACTAATAAACATCTAGATACCCACGCCCAACTACACCTCCGTCGAAGCAGCAGCAGCAGCAGCAGCAGCAGCAGCAGCAAACTGTTTGGTAGCGCAGTTTGATCTCGCTAAGTCCTTCTTCGAAATTCTTGTCCTCCACGTAAGCCACAGCTGGGATTTTCGACGGCCGCCAATCAAACTGCGATGCTCGTATTATCAGCTCACTCTTTGCAACACACTAACTCAAACGATGCCAAAGCGGTGTAGCGCCATCCTAGCACTTCTGTTTTGTGAGTTGACCCATGTACACCCACTCACACAATTCTCTGGCTTGTGGCCTTTGAGTTGTGAACTTGACGAGCTGGTTCTCTCTTGTGGACAAAGATGACTCGGAGTCACGAAGCACGAGTTACCCACATGCGTTTTCCGGAAATGCCCACATTCTGCACTCCTCACAGAGTGGGCTCCCGCAAATACCCTTGATCATGCCAGTGCCCAGCGCCGTTACTTTCCGAAGATTCGCTCAACGAATGATTTAAGCGAAATGGTTGACCGGAAGATTTATACCCCGCAAACGGTGTTATCCACAAAATGCTCGGCGGAAAGACCCAATTGGCTGCAATTGTCAATGGCACCTTTGTCTTGTCTGAGGCACAACTGCTTGATCGAACACGGGCCACGGCCAACGAGATCCCGTAGTCGAACTAGGCAATCCCTAAAATTTGTGTAGGTGGCCGTGTATTCGTTGCATCTGGCCGTGTTCGCCCACTATCATATGATGACTCACTGCCGTGAAGCGGACCGCGCACGTGAACGATCATAATGCGTAACCCGAGGACAAACCGTGGACGGGCAGAGGGAACCGCCGACGATTGACCGCTACAAAAGGTGGGCCTGTACAAGCACACACGTCCTCTTTGGCCATTTCTATGACCGAATGCACAAGCCGTAATTTCCTCGAGAATTGACGCTTTTAGCTGTTCGGGTTTCAATTACCGGTTTATTCGTTCGGCCAGTGCGCTCCGCACACCCGAGTATAAAATCAGCAGGGAAATCCAATTTTTCAGATTCCCGCCAACAACTACCCAAACATGTACAGAACACTTGTTAAGAAGCAACACCAAGTTGCTCGTTTCTCCACTCGTGCCGCTCTTTCCAAGTGGAACGATATCCCATTGGCTCCTCCAGACAAGATCCTTGGTATCTCGGAAGCATACGTTGCCGACTCCAACCCAAAGAAGATTAACTTGGGTGTCGGTGCCTACAGAGACAACAACGGTAAGCCAATTATCTTTGAATCTGTCAAGAAGGCCGAGAAGATCTTGTATGACTTGGAAAAGGAAAAGGAATACACTGCCATTACTGGTTCCAAGAAGTTCCAGAACATTGTCAAGGGTTTCATCTTCAACAACTCCAACAAGGACTCCAACGGTGCCAAGTTGATTGAAGAAGGCCGTATTGTCACTGCCCAAACCATTTCTGGTACCGGTTCTCTCAGAGTCATTGCCGACTTTTTGAACAGATTCTACGGCCACAAGAAGATTGTTGTTCCAAAGCCAACCTGGGCCAACCACGTTGCTGTCTTCAAGGACGCCGGCTTGGAACCAGAATTCTACGCTTACTACGACACCTCCAAGAACGACTTGGACTTTGCTGCTTTGAAGTCGTCTTTGGAATCCACTCCAGACGGATCCATCGTCTTGTTGCACGCCTGTTGCCACAACCCAACCGGTATGGACTTGACTGCAGAACAATGGGACGAGGTTTTGGAAATCGTCACCTCCAAGGGCTTCTTCCCATTGGTTGACATGGCCTACCAAGGTTTCGCCTCGGGTGACCCATACAAGGACATTGGTTTGATCAGAAGATTGAACGAATTGACTGTCCAAGGTAAGCTCAAGAGCTACGCCTTGTGTCAATCCTTTGCAAAGAACATGGGTTTGTATGGTGAAAGAACCGGTTCTATCTCCTTGGTTAACGAATCCGCCGAAGCCTCCAAGGCCATCGAATCCCAATTGAAGAAGTTGATCAGACCAATCTACTCTTCCCCACCAATCCACGGTTCCAAGATTGTCGAAACCATCTTTGAGCCAGAACACGGCTTGTTGCAATCTTGGTTGTCCGACTTGGACTCTGTTGTCGGCAGATTGAACACCGTCAGAAACAAATTGTACGAAAAGTTAGACAAGACCCACTACAACTGGGACCACTTGTTGAAGCAAAGAGGTATGTTCATCTACACTGGTTTGTCCAAGGAACAAGTTATTAGATTGAGAGATGAATTCAGTGTCTACGCTACTGAAGATGGTAGATTCAGTATCTCCGGTGTTAACGACGCTAACGTGGAATACTTGGCTAACGCTATGAACGAGGTCGTTAAGCCATAGGTATGATATTTTATGAATGAAGTTTGTCCAATTCTTTGTAGAACTGTCACACGACAATGTCTGTGCGCATAGAAACCTTTTGGCTGCAACTGAATAGCTGCTCGATGTGGAAACTTGTTTCAGCAAAATCATCCACACGTGAAGGTGGTTTTGCAAAACTCATCGCTGTAGCACACTGTAGCCAACTGTGAAGACGACGCTCTATTTGCAACTTAAGGACATCGCACACTGTAGACAACTGTGAGGATGAAGCTTTATTTGCAGCTACCTCCGAGTTACAGCCGAGATGTATTCATCTCCGAGCCAAAGCTGCTGAGGTGAACTGAAAGCTTAAAAGCTTCACATCGTAGGCTGCAGTATCCCCACACCAATGGCCGATGAGATCGGTACACTAAATGGCGGGATTGCTACACTAAATGCAATTCTCGAGCCATTTGTCGGTCCCTCATTAAGCCGGCGCAGTGTTCTTCTGCGATTGCCGCACCCTCCGCTACCGTTAGCTTGACTCGAATCACGTAATAAAAAATGGCCATCACCATCGGACATAAATGACCCGTTTCCAGTCCCCGCCAGTCGTTTCAAAAATCCAAAGGCACACCAGAACTAGGCCCAAGACTTTGTTGTACACGGCTTGTCTAGCGGTTTCCAAAGATGCACTCAGACACCCAGCAACTTCCCAAAAGGTCGCAATAGCTTGCATGATGCATCTCTGTGCCTCGATAGCTTAAGAACGGGACTGTTTGACGTCTGCCGATGTGTTTGGAAAGGTACCGACACCTCCAGTCTCCAAATTGCAGCAGCACTTCAGAAGTGCTAGTTGCAGGAGGATGCAAATGCCGAGCGCACCGACGTCCCCCACACTAAAGGTAGCCTACATCGCTGTTCAGCGCATGTTTAACCGGTTTTGGGACGTTCCTGGGCATTGTCGTTAGACTCTGCTTAACCTTTTTGCTAACTTTAAATGATTTGCAGCTAATTGTTTCAAGTCTTCAGTGTCGTCCAGGCTCAACTTCTAAACACAAGACACCGCAGGAACAAAGTCAACAAGGCACCTACAAGTGAAAGACAATAAAGTGCAATTCCAAAACGCTGTCCTTATTGTCACTGCCACAGTACAATCTCGTGCAATTTCATTTAGCAACCTCTTGGTGAGATTCGCTGTCTATGTACTTTATGATGCTGTGCATGTGCGACATGGGACTTTGCAGCTGAGAACCATCAGGCCTCTTAAAGCCGGGACTCGGGATAGCACAACGGTACGTGCTACACTGAAAAGCTGGACCCAAACCCACCACCTACCTAGAGAGACAACACCAAGCGTCCTGCTGCGATGGAACACACCCATTCTATGGTCATCAGGATATATCCGACAATGCATGTTGTCGCCATTGGATCGTGCACAGAGATATCCATAATTAGAGGGATCGCCAGATTGAGGCGGGCAGGCCTATCTGCCATCCAGTGTGCCCCCGAAGACGTGGGACCACACAAGACGCGACAGCCACGCGCGGTGCGTGCCGTGTCTCTGCCCTGAGGTTTCACTTGAGTTCCCGGCTCGCGTATCACGCGTGCCTAGTCTTGGGTATGCTAAAGGACATTCCACAATCTAAGCTCATCTGACATTCCCCATCACAAACACGACCCCAGCAGCTTGCAATGGCTCTCAAAGACTGTGTTTCACCTTCCTCTCGTGTTCGTAACCACTGACATAGATCTAAAAGTGCGTCCCAAAAAGGTAATTTGGGATTGCCGAAAGGGGGAAAAAGATAATGACAAGCAACACAGGGAGACGCTGTTTGGCGGTGACGAAGGGCGGATAATAGGCATGGAAGTATCACACTGGTGTGCAACACAAGATCAACAGCCTAATCTTGTATTATTTTGTTTGTAACTATCAAAGTGGCGCCCCTGGCTGGCTCACACCAGCCTCCTTCTCTGACGTGTCTCCCCCTGCCATTTCCAAGTTTTAGCGAGAGAGTGTCGCAAATCGCGACGATTGTAACTGAATGTTTCGCTGAAAAATCCACTTTGTTACTGAGACATTGCTCCTAGTTTTTTTTTGTCATCGTCGCAATCCCCTTATTACTAGCTACCAGAGGGTGGAAAAAAAAAAAAGAGACAGAAAACAACATCAATGGACCACGACAACCCCCCGAAGCTCAATCTTCTAGATGACGCTTCACTCGGTTACAACAATTACTTCAACTCAGGAAAGGTCTACGCGGATGTTGACACCACCAATTCCAACCTCCAATCCACAAACAGGCTCCTTAGTGACATAGAAAGGAAGCTCTCGTTTGGATCCAACACGCTGAACCACACCCAACAATCCCAGGGAAGCGTGATAATAAACAAGAATCTAAACGGTATAGCAAAGAGCACGCTCGAGTCGTCGGTTCTTCTGTACATCAAGAAAGAGGAACACGAACTAGATGCCAATCAGTTGTTTAGTGAGCGAGAAGTGAAGATCCTCTCTTCGAACGATAACAGAGACGTGCATGTATTTGAAAACAGCGATGACAACAACACAGAATTTGAGGACCAGGAACAAGACTACGACGAAGAACAGCCCGACCATGACGCTGACCACGACAACGACGACGACGAAGAAGACTACGATGACATGATCCTCCCTCCCAGCCCTCCCAGAACGCCTCCTCGTGATTTGGATCCTGATAAGCTTTACGGGCTCTACGATTTCCTGGGCCCCGACCCTTCACACTGCTCTCTCTACCGCGACGAACCCGTCTATTTATTAAACGATCAAGATAACTACTGGTGGTTGATTCGGAAAATGACCAAGGAAGAACGCAAACTGCATACTAGAAAAATAAGGAGGAAGAAGTCCATTAGAAAGAATGGTATCTTCTTTGGGTATGAGGAGAATGACAACGGCGACGACCACGAGGAAATTGGAAGCGAAGACGAAGAAGACGGAAAGGTGGGGTTCGTGCCTGCAGAGTGCTTGGAAACTTATGCCGAGCGTTTGGCACGTTTAAACTGCTTCAAAAACGAAGAGCTTGAAAGAAACAACATACTTTCCGACATCACCAACCCCATCAACTTCCAAAATGAAAGTGAATTGCTGATCACCTCAAACAAGAAATCAAAGAGCGTCACATTTGAAGACTTGGGCGATCTTACCATGGAAGAATCAGAATCACAAGACTCAACCGAACTTATCAGAAAATCGAGAGGACAGGACTTCGATAATAACGACTTTGATGTGTCTCATGATGAAATCACTCCAGAACCAGAAAAGCCAGGCGAAGTTCTTAGCGACGTGTATCCAAGTGAAGTTCCCCTCGTTATTGAAAAGAAAAAGAAATCGAAGGAAATTATTAATCCTTACTTTAGACAAATCACAGATTCAAACCAATCAAGCCCCACCAACGATTCGCCCATCAGTCCAACCAAGTCTGATTACGACAGCTCCAACTATGATAGCAGTCCTAGAGAAGAGAGTCCTCGATACGAGAGCCCTATTCGCGCAGACGTTATTCAGCACTCAATTCAATACGAAAGCCCTGCTCCAGAATTGAGCCCGCCACCATCACAGTCTCCAAAATTCGAAGTTCCAACTTCCCATAGTGCACATGAATTCAGAAGTCCTCGAATACCAAGCGACAGTAGTCCAAAGGTCTCGAGTCCATTGAAATACCAAAAGAGTCCAAGATATCCTGGGAGAAATTTCAGTGAACCAATAAGGCCCAGGATCTCATCTCGTGACAATGTGAGCATAGGAAGCTTTTCTCCTGATACACCTAGAAAAAGAAGCCAGAGCCTTGAAGAAGATAGAGAAATTTCTTCGAGCTTGAGTAGCTTGAGACGACTGGTGATATTAGATAGGTTGACACAGGTTACTTCTGATATACAAAGTTTAATGGAAGAAGAAATGGATGACCACAGCATACATGAAGAAGACGAGGCGCAATCCACCTTCAGTCTCACAGGACTTAAACTGCCCGTGGTGTCTCCTGTGAAAACTCAAACCAAAACTATAGATCAAGAAAAGGAAACTGACGTGCAGACTTCCCCAGTTTCTCAATCTGCATCTCTGTTTGCAGGAGCCCAATCTCCACTTCAAACATTAGCATCAATAAAGCTGCCAATCCAAAAGTCAGAAGAGTTCCCTCAACCAACTTCAGTACATGCTAAATCTTCACTTGCACCAACGTCAGCTATTGAGAAAACCTTACCAATAGCTCCTGTGGCCGCAATCGAAAAAGACTTGCCAACAGCACCTACAAACAAAGAGTTGCCTGTTGCACCAGCTCCACCAAGTCTTAAGCTGCCCACCAAGGAGTTGCCAAGTGCTCCGTTGGAGATGCAATCAATGACAAAGAGTAACCTTCCATTAGAGTCAAACGGGGCTGTTGATTTTGAAAGAGAAGCACACGCTCTGCAAGCAATAGAGCCTTCGACAGCAACAGCATCTTGGAATGAGCAACAAGCAGGGCCAATTAACTCCGGGATATCCGAAGAACCTAGTCATACTTCCAGAGGAGCTGCTCAAAACTTGACTACTCAAGTGCTACAGACGAAGAGAGATCCCTCAGAACTTCAAACTCCTGATATGCCTACAACTGAGTTTCCGGCAGTTTTAAGGCCAGAAGAGTTAATCTCTCCTAATGCTCTTCCCAGAAACCCAAATAGACCTACTAGGGCATCTGGCTATCCAGTTGAAACATCGCATGACAGATCATTTGAAGGGCCATTCAGTCGCCTGAATAGTAAGTTGGACAAAACATTACCACGGACTCCAGAGAAGTCTAGAATAGTGCAATTATCAACACTGGCGCCACCTCCTCGTTCAGCAGATCGCCCAGTGTTCATTCCTCTTCTGGAGCCTCAAGCTGTCACTCGAGATGCCCTTGAATCCAATCATGTGACTCCGCTCAAGTTGACGGCAGATGAAGCTTCTCGTTTAGCAGCATCTACGAGAGGTGCAGCCATTAATTCTCCAAGATCGCGTGTCCCTGCTGACATGGAATCATCTTTGACTTCACCAGCAAACTATTCACTAAACGTGGAAAAATCTCGCCGAAATGAAACATTAGACACTCCAGTTAAGGTTGGTGCTGGTTTTGGCACTCTACCAGTTGACAGCCCAATTCATGTGCATCGGGCTTTACCACTGAAGAGAAGAGAGATTTCTGGGGAAAACTCACGAGGAAGTCCGGCACCACAAGCGATGCCTGTTGAGAGAAGCATCCTGGATGAACAGTACAATTCTTCCAAGAATATGATTGTACAAACAATAAGAACTCCACTGAATGGACACGGTACTTCTGATCCAATTCCGCATACTCCAGTAACTGACGTGGGCCCAATATTCTCACCTCAAAGTGGCACCTATCCGATGGGCCAAATTACTACGCCACGGAACCGGGTTGTTACCCCACATCAACGGTCGAGTCCAGCAACGAGCTCGCCTGTTCCACGCACGCCTAAGCTTTTGCTGACTCCTGTAATGGAATCTTATACACCACAGACTTCTGGAGAATACGGGTCACCAGCACCTCAAAGAGTTGTTGTTCGTGAACCCAAGGTTGTTACTCCTGTTCCTCGCAGGGTTCAAAAGCTTCCTTCCCCTTCAGAAGGTGTTATATTTCCAGAAGCGTCTCATACAGCATTGAATGAGGTATCACCGGAACCCCAAATTGCTGTCACGAAAGAACCTGTGAGATCCATCCTGCCAGCATCCATCGAACATGACGCCGTGATTTCCACAGTGGTCAGATCCCCAATGAAGAAAGTATTTTCCCCTAGCGTTCACGAAATGGACATGCACAACTCACCTATGGTGCGTGCAGTGGAATTGCCTGGACGCAGTGGATCGTTAAAGACAGAATCGAGAAGTAACTTATCCTTTGATGTTGGAAGGTCCAACTCCCTGAGGTCGGTTGAAGTTAGTCACCACCACTGTAACGACACTATCCAGTCGAACTCGCTAGGCTCCGGATCTATCAAGTCAGTCGAGGTGGGCAGAGGAAGTTCTACAACGAATTTGCGCAGTAATTCGGTCAAGTCAGTTGAATCCGTCCGGACGAATTCAATCAAGTCTGCAGATTCCATCAGAACCAGAGAACGTGGGTCTCCATCTATTGTTGATTTAACCACTCCATCGCCACGTCGTCCTGCAGATCCAATCTCGGTGGAATCAGCTCATTCTCCAGACTTCGAATTCGATGTTACAAACAACATCCGTTTGGGGGGCAAAAAGGAATTCATTTACCCTGAAGAAGTCGATTTTGAAGATGATGAAGTGGATGAGCTATGTGATGACATAACTCCCTTGACTAGCATGAACTCTTTAGCTGGTTCCAAGACTGATCTTTTGGACAAGAGAAAGCTGAAACCAGTTCATGAAATGTTCATGCCAATTCTTGGTAAATTTGATGAATTGGCCGAGAAGTTGGCTGAACTCGATGATTTGTTGTAATATATAGGTAATTATAGATTGGGTATCATATAAGTGTAGTAGTGAGTATTGCAACGTGTGAGATTCTTGTGGAATGCCGCCATATGTACGTCACACTTCTATGCAGCTGTGTTGCATCAACCCGCATTTTGCAGCCACAACAGCACCTCCACACTTTTCTGCATGCCAAATATTTGTCTCTCAGTCCTGCAACCCTCCTACGGTCTCAAGTACACCTCTAAGTTAAGAGTCATTGTAAAGCAGCTCACCCATATCAAAATAAGTTTATCTCTTCTATTTTTAAATCCTTGTTGTGTCATGCAATACCGCCAATACGGGTTATGATTCCCCAAAAGCCCCCCTCACACTTCAGCTCCAACGTTCGTAGAATTGCTGCTACTCATGCTCAGGCACCAATACTGCGTTCCTGTTCACCCTTGCAAAGCCTCCATTAAGTTGAGGGCAACATATGTGACCTAGAACGGAATTCTCGGGTATTTCAAGCCTCTCTATTAGTTTATCGTTATAGATTGCAACATTGTTGCTATATACATTTACCAGCTTCTGCTGACCGAGCTGAAGAGAATATTTGTCAGAAGTTACCACTATGAAGAAGGTGAAAGGATCAATCGAATCTTCCACAAGGAACATAAATACTCGGAGCAACCGGGGAATCCGAAGAAGTGACTATTCCGCACCCTCAATTTTACAGAACTTGCCAAAACGCCTTGCTAGGTGTGTGACAGTCAACGACTCCACGATGGACGGTGTACATGACGGTGCTAACCATGCATACTTCCACAATAACGAAGTGTATAACGCGCCTAGCCTGTATCTCGCTAGAAATGTAGACCTTGGTAGTCAAAATGTCGTTGGGGGGTCGGTTGCTTGCAGGAGCAATAACGGCATTTGCTCGGTTGCAAAATCGGCTCAATCCAGCAGAACTCACATCCTTCACTTTGGATGGAAGGTCCCGATTGGAAAGTGCACAACAGTTATTACAGCTCTAAACAACGAAGTAAATTTTAAACAATTCTAATAACACGAGCTGTATACACTTATGCGATAATATTATAAGCTTTTGGATAGATGTGGCATAAATACCGATATTAATTACGACTACCGGGATTTGTGTTGAACCCACCGGCTTGCCAAAAGCTTGGGGTGGCCAATGGAGTGTGGGTATGCTGTTTGCTAACTTGCCCCATCAAAATTTTAAGGTTGAGTTCAGGGGCCCAATGGGCTCCCCTAACCAACTATCAACGACCTCGCCCAAGACCGTTGTCAAAGTACTAAATGCGCCTGGGTATTCGAGGTTGATGAGACTTTCAGTGTAGTTGCAGCCGTCGACGGGAGGAAGCCCATCAAATCTGTCTTGCATCCACACAAAAGCCGCAGTGGCACTGGTCAAGTACTCTGTGACATGCTCATTGAAGAAGTCTGCTCTAAATTCGGCAGATTTTATGCCCCACTTACACCAGTTATCGAAAGCACCCTTTGACTTCTCGAAGGGTGCAACTTCGTCGTTGTGAGAGTGGAAAATGAATATAGGAACTTCTGGAACCATGTTGTTTTGTTCAGTCGCCAACGTGTTGGCTGCCAACAAATCTTGAACCCCTGGAAGGTCAAAGACACCGACACCGTCCTTGAAGTATCTGTCAGGTCCAGTGTAAAATTTGACTCCGATGAAGTCAATAATATTAGGAACAAGACACTGGTAGTTGGCCGCATCAAAGCTTACCTTTTGACCAGTGTTGGTAAGTTGATCTGCCAATTCGTCCTTTAAGTATGGATAGGCGTTAACCACTCCGTTCAAACCACCGGCACTCAATCCTGCAAAGAATCCACCGTCCACAAGCTGTGTGACCCCAGTAATGTTAGGGATAAATCCTCCAAGAGCAGCACCCAAAATCTTACCATCTAACTCGGGCCTGTACGTAGGTTGGAGAGAGACTGCCCAAGCAGTTGCGATGGTACCTCCAGAATAACCAAACATGACTGTTTCAGCCTCTTCGTCTATTCCTGTGATGTTCTTTGAGTTGACTGCAGCCCACAATGAATCGACAGTGGCTGTACCAGCAATTCTCCCTATAGTAAAGGCCCCATTAAGGCCCTCGTAATCAGGAGTAACTAAATAATAGCCCTTGTCCAACCAATGTTGAGCGTAGAGCATTTCAGCTTGAGTAACCAAAGTAGAGATTGAGGGAGCGCCAGTGAGAATACCGTAGGACACGGCACAGTCCTTTGAGGGTGTGTCTTGTGCAATTTGATAGCTAACGATTTTGGTAGGGTCAGCATTGTAAGGTTCAATCACAGATGTCACAATGGCAGAAGCATTTCCATGTTGATCTGTTGATCTAACCAACAATTGCCAGACGTTCTTGACCCGCATAGGCAAGAATAGCGAACGCAACTGCGACGGAGCAGGTCTGGACTTAAGAATAGTCCCTGGTTCAGCGTCCTCGAAGCCAGGAGGTGCAGCGTAGAAAGGGTCCTTTGAAGGCGGAGCTAAATAGTCGTCCCTTTTTTGAAGAGGCAGTTCTGCCTTGGGCGATGTATCAATTGGTAACCCAAGTACCGTGCAAAACAACACGAACAAAACAAGAACCTTCATGATTAGAGCGTGTATGAGATGCATGAATCATGGCCAGGAACACCGCTTTTTATACTGGGCAAAGCTCTTCTTGTTCTCGAATGTAAGAACGGCTGCAAATAATTTCAAAAATTCCTACTTAGGAAATTGTTTATAAACATACTGCAGATTTAGTTCCTGTTGATGCAAGCTCGTACCTTAGCATACGTCGACGCTTGAATATCGTACATGCGTACCTGCAGCGATCTATGCTTGCCCATGCGAGGAAAGTGACTCTGTATTACACGCAACGTTAGCACAGAAGACTGTAAATAGCACTGCTTTGCACTACCCTGATCAAGATCAATAGTCCTATTACAATCACATTCACCAAAATTAAGGTTGACCCAATATGCATTAGGAGCGCAATCCTGAATTTTAAGTAGATATGATAAACGGTGGCCAAGTTCTTTCCGTTTGTGGGTATCACAAGACAATAGAAGAGTGTGACAAGACTTTGATTCTCAAGGTTTATCCTAAAGAGGACAAGAAGTATAGAAGAAACTTTTGTGTGTGATTATGATTATAAGGTTCTTGCCGGCTTCCAACAGCTTCTGAAGACGCACTTGAGGTTTGTAGTCAAACTAAAACGGGGTGTAAAGAGATTCCAAGATTTTGGAAATCCCTGCTAAATCCCAAAGTCACTTACCTCGTTCCCCGGGCTATTGTAAAGTGTTTAGAAAACAAATACATTCAATAGGGAACCAGAAGGTGTGTTAGAAATACCCTGGCCATCAAATACAGTCTCTATTGCACTTCAGAGGTGGTTCAACTGCTTTTTATGATGGTCGGGTTGGATAGAGTGCCTCTGATATGACCTAAGTGTAATTTTCGGCTGCTAGTATGGATAAAGTAGGCACTAATACATTTTCTCTACTACCGATGTCAAGATTTGTCAAGTGGTACTCTTTCCAGCAAACAGGGAAACCCATGCTTGTCGATTTGGTGTCGCCTTCCAAGAGTAGATGAGATCGGTTTAGGCAAATGTCCTCCATTTCAAGTTCATCATTATGACTAGGAGATTGCTTTAGCTTTGAATTCCAATTCTTGTTGAATAGAGGGCCTGTATTCTGTGTAGCACGTATTCTTGGCCAACAATATGTCTTCAGTGTTGCTCAATCCGACTTCTGACTGTCGGTATCATTTTCCTATCTCCAATGTAGGGGCTCCACCTGAACTCAAAGAAGGTCGGAATTCTTGTGGCGGCTGTTCTCGTACATTTTCCTTTTAATATACCAGATGAAGGTTATATTACTTGCGCCAATGGGCCCATCCAACTCAAATTCATAAAGGGTTACTTGTGAATCCTTCAGACTTCCAGCATTGTTGATAGCGTTTTTCGTACTGGTGAAGCAGCTTGCAACGGCACATAGTTTGGTTTTCCGTTTGCGATCGTCTTGTCCAGTAGAAACAAAACACTTCTCCTTGTCACAAAAGGATGGTATCAATTTCACATAGCTCGAAACAAGGTAGCATTCATTGTACGTCAACCTCTTTCTGTTGATTGGTCCACACGATGTTTCAATCGCTCAACTAGCCATGGGTTTAATTTGACTTGGACAGTTGGTCTTCAATAGGCACTCGGAAATGGATAACACCGAAACAACACTCTTGTTCAAGGAGTACAGGAAACACAACCGCTGATGGGATGAACTACCCATGCTTTGGTGCACATGTTGTTGTTGGCAGATTTTGATTATTTCAAACAATCCATGAACAAAGTAGGCGTTCAAAATCAGTCAGGTGAACAACTTAGTCCCTTTAATACCAAAGTCAATTGATGACATACCCAAGGTGGTACCTAGACCAGAAGTAAACTCAGACCATCTTGTCAAGGTTGTTACTGTTTAGCATTGCATTGCAGGATTCTGGAAGACCATATTCGAAACCACTCGTCTCGACAGCTTGAACGAACACATTCACAAACGGCAATATTAGATGACGGACAGTTCTCCTAGAAACAAAGCCAGACCCACAACCATTAGAACAAGTCTATTCTGAATGAGTTTTGACTCGATCGTGGTATGTTCATCAAGAACGGCGTCCGTCGTGCTTAGCTTAAGAATAGATTATTAGCCAGGCTAGAAATGGCCACTGCTGCAACGTGAGCAAACACACCCAACTCAGAGCTTGAAATGTGACATTAGCTTGACAAGTCAGACCCTGTGTTTCAAGTTCTGGACTCTCTGACATTTTGTTCTTCTCTGCCACTGAGTGTTTTCACAACTTGCGCTTGCAAACCAATCGTTGGATACTTGTTGGTTACCTCATTAGCAAGGTATTTGAGCATGCATGGGATTGAGTATTCTCCAAAGTGCTGGAGCCAGTTAAATGAAACAGATCTTTGAAATCATATCTCTCGTTGGAGATTGGCATCACATTTTCAGGCGTTCAGGCAGATTGGTTGAATGAAGATGGTAATGTGGCATAAGAAGATACATTTCAACTCATTGCAAAGTACTTCACCATTTTGCAACCTCTTTCCTTCAACCAGTTGCCGTTGGAGCACAGTCAGAACCACACGAAAGCGGTGGTTGTCCCAAATGATGTTCATCTAAAACAACCATGGTATTCACACCTGCAACGGTAGATCTAGAGTGAATCACTTGACCCGATGAAAGTGTAAGTGGCCACACTGCCTGAGGCGATGTTTTTGAGTCGTTGGAGTTAGCTGCCGTGTTCAAGTTCGAAGATAAAGCGGAACAACTGGAACAGTTGTATGATCTGGTATTTTGTTCAAGAATGTTTCCAAACGATAAGGAAAACTTGCCAAACCATACACAAGAAGTTGCCCCATATCCACAAGCCCTCACTCTGACATGTTAGGGTATGTTTCTGAGTATTGCACCCTTGAAAGCATTCAAGTTTTGAGTGTTCGCTTCCTCAAGACATGAACAAGCAGATATGAGTATAAAGGGCGCTACCATCCAGGTACGCCTAGCTTGATGTAACCACAGTCATAGGTGCTGCATTATCAGCAATTCCCTGATATCCTAGCATAGCTGGACAATGGCCCGCATATTTCTTGAGTGACAGGGTCCTACTTTGTTTCTCATTATTGACGACTTGCGCAACCACGGCTATATGCGAGACAGCAGTCCCTAACACTCCCCTTTTTGAAGCTTTAGGCACAATTACCACTTTTCACGTACTGGGGTAGTGATCCCGGTCACACGAAGTATCAGCTTCTACTCATTGGGGTGTCTTTGGCAACTTCGATTTTTGCTGCAATAAACACACGCCAACAATTACGGTGGACGGGGCAGACTAGGGAACTGGCCAAAAACCAGCCAAACTTGACTGCAAAGCATACTATACAATTGTACTTGGCTTTTGCGGATCTTACCTCTCTGCTACACAGACTTTGTTTTAGCCTCTTGTTCTCTCAGTATCTCTTGACATAATCATCAGTGCGAAGATAACCAAAAGCTGTATATAAAAATTTTCACCATGTGGACACCCGAGGCCAACTCGCTTGAGTCACTCAAGCACATCCTCTTCCAATCCACTCTATCTACGAATAACGATGAAAGAAAGGCGGCCAATGAATCCCTCACCTCCTTTCAAAGTCAGCCAGAATTTGCAAATTATCTTCTTTATATCTTAGTCTTTGATAATGCCAAATCCGATATAAGAGCGGCGGCTGGGACCAAACTCAAGAACTACCTCTCCAAAAATGGTACTATTGACCTGTTCATAACTGACAACATTACGCAAGGGTTGCTTGTGAATGATGCTATGGTTCGTAACATTACTGGTAACGTCATCACATCGCTCTTTTCGACCATGGGACTTTCGCAATGGCCACATTCATTACCACAATTGCTTGAGCTCACCCTCGACTCACAGCCAGTCTACGTGAGGGAAGCGTCGATTTCTGCCCTTCTCAAGATCTGTGAAGACTCTTTTGACGAGTTGGACCAAGAATACAACGGAGAACCTCCGCTCAAGTTTATGATTCCCCAATTCTTGAAGCTTATGAAGAGTGAGAGTGCCAAGGTGAGGTCCTTATCTATCCAATGTATTTGCCAGTTCATTCCTTTGAGAACCCAACTGTTGCTCATTCATTTGGACGAGTTTCTCAGCAACATCTTCACCCTTGCCCATGATTCAACTCCATCCGTCTGTAAGGCCATCTGCCAAACCTTCACATTGCTCTTGGAAGAAGGAGAAGATAAGTTGTATCCTCACATTGATGGTGTTATTGACTACTGTATCCATTTAATGCAAGAAGCCGACGAAGATGTCAACCTTGAGGCCTGTGAATTCTTGCTTGGGCTTTCCTCCTCGCAAAATGTCAATGTCTTCACCACAAAGATCGCTCAGTTACTTCCATTGCTCTTTGGTAAAATGGTCTACTCACAAGAAGAGCTTTTCTTGATGGAGCTCAATGACGAAAAAGAAGGTGAAGTTAAGCCCTTCCATTATGAAAGTGAGGACGATTTAGAACTCGACCAATGGAGTTTACGAAAATGTGCCGCTGCGACCTTGGACAGCTTATCGCTCAACCTCCCCAACCAAGTTCTTTTTGAATCGTTGCCCATTCTTCAAAAGAACATTGTCTCTGAAGACTGGATTGTCCGTGAGGCCACCATTCTTGCTTTTGGTGCCATTGCCAAGTCATGCATGGAACTTGCTCCAGAAAGCTTGCCTGAACTTGTTCCATTTTTGGTCAACAACTTGCATGATCCACAGCCCCGTATCCAACAGATCACATGTTGGACCATTTCAAGATTTGCCCCATGGATCTGTAACAACCAAGCATTTTTCGAGCCTACTTTTGAAGCTATTGTTAAGAGTGGGTTGGATTCCAAGTTAATTGTCCAAGAAGCTGCATGTCTGGCATTGTCCACCTTTATTGAGCAATCCAACATCATCGAGCTCTACGTCGAGCCTTTACTTTACCATCTCAACCAATGCTTGAGAGTTTACGGTCCAAAGAACTCGATTGTTTTGTATGATTGTATACAAACTTTGGTGGAAAAGATTGGGTATGAGTCTGTCCTGCAACACGTTTCCGTCGTCGAAAAGTGCCTTGTTGAGCCCCTCATGTCTAGATGGCACGAGCTCTCCGATGAGGATGAATCCCTTTGGCATCTCCTCGAATGTATGGCCACCATGGCTGCCCATTTGAGAGAAATCTTTGCTCCTTTTGCTAGTCACGTTTACGAACGTTGTATGAAGATTTTGAAGAACTGTATTCAAGCAGATGAAAACAGCCAAACTGATCCTTCCATTCAACCTCCAGAAAAGGACTTCATGGTGACCTCGTTGGACTTGATTGATGGTTTGATCCAAGGTTTGGGTGCCCACTCCAAAGACTTGATCCAAGACCAGCAAACCTTCATGAGCGTCGTCATGATCTGTCTTCAAGATTACACTCCAGACGTCAGACAGTCTGCTTTTGCTCTCTTGGGTGATCTCGCCATCTACTGTATTGACTTCTTGAAGCCTTACGCCAACTCCTTATTTGTTAACATCACCAACGAGATTGTGAACCATTCATACTTGACATATCCTGTGTTCAACAATGCCGTTTGGCTGATGGGAGAAATCATCATGAGATTGCATTATAGAGAAGTTGCCGGTTTGGATGGAATGGTGAGCTTGTTGATTGGCATTATAAACAGTCCAGACCAACAAAGTACCATCTTGGAAAATGCGGCCATTTGCTTGGGAAGAGTCGGCTTGTGTGACACCACCGGGGAAAGTGGCATTGCTAAGAGATTGAACGAGTACATTCGTCCTTGGTGTAAGATTATGATGGAATTTGTGGAAAATGAAGAGAAGGATAGTGGGTTCAGAGGTATGTTGATTACCATCAAGAACAATCCCGAAGGCTTGGGTGACTCTGTCGGTGAATTCCAACAATGTGTGAGGAGCTATGAAAACCCATCCGAGGAGTTGAAGGGAATGTTCAGGGAGATGGGATTATAGATGGTTTGCGATTCTTTTGATTAACCTGGAGTTATAACTCTTGGGATTGCTCTTTTTTGCAGCTAGAGACGGACATCCACGATCTGGTCATTGTTAGCTTGAGTTAGCTTTGTAAGGATGTGGTTAGTACAAAATTCAGACCACCTATAGAGGTCTGAAGGTAGTATATAGATATATAGTATAGATTAATTGTGTACATTCGTTTGGTGTAGAGGTATATACAGAATATCCACAGTGCACTTCAACTGCAAAACAGTTCTTTATACACTCTAAAAGGAAGAAGTTGACACTACTCAGCAGTATTGCTTTGCAATTTGGTATGTGCACCATGATATTTGACTTCGATTAGAAGCGCTAGCTCAAGAATTAGCTTGGTTCCAAAAGCTTTGCCGTTGTCTGTCTATTCGAGCGAGTATTATCCAATTTTGGTTCACCTTAACCAGATAAGCTGCTAGAAATACTAACTTTGTATTCTTTGTCACAAGCTATTGATATCCAGAAACTAACTTTTAAGCACTGTCATGTTCAACAACCTCTTTACCATCATGTCTTTTATTCGTAACTCATAATTTTATTGCAAATGCTAATTGGTGTGGGCAACCTTGACACAGAAGTTATGATGGAACTTCACGGTTGCTGCCGTATAAGACGTCATTTACCAAGCCAATGGGCACGTCTCTCACTCCGCTTGGAGCCTCAAACGCCTCTTCTCTCTTCTCGATAAAGACCAGGTACTCATCCACGAAATTCCTGATATCATCAAGTGGTAACGTCTTGACCTCGGTGTTGTACAATGCAACGTAGATGTACGTGAACAACATGCTCATCAAAAAATAAGACGGTATGGCCAACGACCAATACTTATCTGGGTAATAGGATATGTGGAGCCAGTTGACGAGGATGTGCTCTGGGATGATGGCCCAAGCGATCCAACAGGTAAGCCATGTGGCACTTAGCACATACACAAAGAAACCACGGTACTCGGTGTACGAGGTGGTGTTGGAACCTACCGTTACATCTGACTCCCTAGCTACAGTATCTTCCATGACGGTCTTCTTCATTGGATGAGCACTGTGGGTGACTTCTTTTGGAGGCAAGTCTTTGCGAGTAGTAGATGAGTGGTACTGGAACCCTAACTAGGCTGTTCTCAAAAAAGTTAAAGAATAGCTCAGGTGCGGGATTGGCAAGATTTGGATCCCAAAAGTTGCAGTTGTTTGGTTTCGGGTACCCAGTTGTTCAAGGAAATGGCTGTCAATTGTTCGCTGGATCAAAGTTACCATAAGGGTATGAGCACGTGAATGGGCCCTGGTGGAGATCTAGTTAGAGCCCAACAGGTACAAACACCGGTAGCAAGGGCTTCTGCTCCGAGTAATCTGCTGTGCTACCCCTAAAAATATGAGTTCGCCTACGTGGTGCTCCAAAAAGGCCTACAGTTGGGATGTAGAAACAGAGTGGTATGGGAGAAATGCTTTCTGGCTGGGCATAAGTTCCAAACCAGGTTCAACATCAAGCTCCATACCACACATTGGTAGTGTCAACATGACTGTTTCTGTCACTTTGGCCCCAAAAATTCTTGCATGTACATGTATTTTACATATTAAACCAATTGTCTTCTAGAACCCCTGAAGAAGAATTGGACAATTGTGATTTGTAAGAAGGCCATGGCAACCATCAAGAAAACTTCCAAGATGGAGAAGAAGTAGATTCTCAGTTCGGTACTCTTGACAGTGTCTTGGTTTCTGTTGTTTCTTGTTCTGTAGTATTGGATAGTTCTCAACAAGCCGTCCAACTGTTGATCAATCTTGTCGATGGTCAGACCCATGTTTTCAACGTGCTTCAATGGCTTGACGTTTGGTTGTTCTGGCATGTTAGCTCTGAAACCACTGTTCAAGTCATCTTCTTCATTTTCGAACTTGATCTCGAAATCAATAATCTTCTCGGCATACGTGGACATAGAGTTGGAGAAGCAGAATTCGTATTCACCGACAGAGTCACCGTTGAAGACAAAGTCCCCTTGTCTAACCTTGTTTTCGGAAACAATGATTTCACCTCTTGGGTTGGCAATGGTGTAATCAACGTCGAAGGATCCCCCGGTTTGGACAGCAAAGTAGTAACCCAAAGCAGTGTTTGGTTTACTGGTGAAAATGTAGTAACAAGTCTTGTCACTGGCACCAAGAACAAAGGTGAACGCAGATGCAGATGCAAATGGAAGAAGGACGCTAAGAACTGTAAGGATGATGCTGAGTTCCATGTTGGTGTTGTTGTTGTTTGGACGTGTCGTTTTTGAAAAATTTTACGCGACCACTCGCGAGTTGGGAGCAAATCAGTCCCCTCGTGACACCGACCGTGGACCTCACCGAGCACGCTAACTTGCAATTCTTAGACATAATTGATAGTGGTTGTTTAGGGTGAGCTATTTTCTTGCTATCCAAGCTTATATATGATGTTAAAACATCAGGAAGGCATGTTTGACTCGAAGTTTCGGGTTCTTCGACGTTTCTAATTTGGGAGTTGATGTTGAGTACATAGGAACGGCTTGATCCGGTAGTTACCATACCTTAAACTCGGTACTTCTCCATATGGGTGTCGATCCTGTAAACTAGTGGTTGGGTTGGATCATATTCGACAATTGTCCTGAAAATCAGCTTGGTTCCAGCACTTTTGGGAGACATAGTTGTCGAATTTGCAGCCAGTCCGTCTACCCACCAAGTGTTCAGATCAATAGGCATTGGACCCACATTGCAGGTACAACTCAAGACAAAAAGCAAAGTCAAGACTGAAGACGTAACCATAGAGATCAGTGTGTCGGTATTTGGCCTTGCGCTGCATCTCGGTCTACAAGTATTCATCGTAGTCGCTCATTCATTCGTGAATTCGCTTCCTCGTTAATCATACGCTCGTTCATCTAGTGAACTCGCAACCTATTTACACGTATACCATCTTCCCTTCGGCATCAAAAGCAATACTTCTGTCCTTTCTTCTATCTCTTCTGGAGGCACCATATCTGAAACCAACGTCACCCAGTTGTTTCTTGGTGAACTTGAACTGAACTCTGTCGCCCTTCTTGACAGCTCCAACAACCACCGAGTTGATCTTGGTGGTCTTGTCAGACTCCCCAATGTGTTCTTCAGTCAACTTGGACAAAGTGTCAGATGCAACGGGCAAGTCCAAGATCTTGGCAGCGTCAACAGGACCAAAAGGTTCCGATTCAGCTATGGTCAAGAATCTTTGCTGTAAAGTCTTATGAGGGGTTGGAATTTCAGTCAAGTTGTCATGGTTTTGTCTTTGGAAGACTGGGAACATCTTGTATGCAACGTCTGCAAACTTGGCCAAGTCCTTACTTATCAAGTCCTAAATTAATTGTTAGTAAATCAATCCAAACAATAAAAACTGTTTTTACTTCAGAGTCTAATAATAGTGTAACCATGTTGTTGTCTTAAAGACTAATCGATTTGTTATCTCATCATTCAAACAGAACAGTTTTTCATAAAAAGTACATACCTTCTTCTTCCAGTCGGCCTCAATCTTATGCAATCTAACAATGGCCTCTATTCTTTCCATCTTGATGCCAAACTTGTGGGCAGCTTGTTGAGAGCTTAACCCTCCTTCGATTTCGTCAACAATCTGTTGCTTCATTTCGTTGGAAATGACAAATGCAGTTTGACAGTTGGGGTTCGAAGGGAAAGGATGTAATTGAGGGTTTCTTTTAGGCCCAACAAGTCTTCTCATTGGGAGAACATCCTTATACTTCAGGTCCACCACAGTCTGCCCATTGGGTATTATGTAGTTGGGTCTGTGTTCTTGTGATGGATAGTAGTAAATGTTTCTGAAGTATTCACCCTTCATGTTTTTTGGGCCCAAGAATCCCTTGAAGGCCCTATTGAAATATGACAGGTGATCCTTCTTCCCCTTGGCAGTGGGCAAGTGTTGAGGAACATACTTTGGATAAGCCAATGTCCTCATCCCACGAATGGCTATTTGCTGACCGGTCATGGCTGGATGGTGAAATTTTTTTCCACCGAAATCTTTGGTGAGCAGAAAACTGAAAATCAAAACGTTACCCGGAATACGATTTGTTTTGGTACTGTGTGCAGGGTATTCAAAACTAAGACTTAACCATTCACCTTGTCACTCAAACAAGCATCCAAAGGCTCCCACAACCCAGTTTTTTATTAAAAGGGTGGTTCAAAGTGATATTAGAGATATTAAGATTCTCCTGCAAAAGCTAAAGTGAGTCTAGCAAGCTATTTTTAAGAATAATATTTTGTTTGGGACGCGTACCATCAAGCAGATCCACAACACACGATCCGTTAGGCTGACTAAACAAAAGAGCTGCAAATCCTGATTCTCCTCGAGTAACCAGGAAGAACTATAACACTACATACATTCTGCCCAGAGCATTTGCTTTTTCTTTAAAGGCGCTAGCTTAACTATGACAGAGGGAAAGCTAACCACCAGCAGCTCCAGTATTGTACGGCCCATGGACCATGAGGATCCGTTTAATGTGACTGATGACAGACTGGAGACCTTTATACGAAATGCCAACTTGTCGAAACTAGCTCGAGGATCAAGTGACCATGGAAATAAGAGAGTGAACGAAAGCGACAGTGGCAATACAAGCGAGTTGATAATCTCAACCACGGCAGCAGAAGTACCAGAAGCAGGTTCAACAGCTTCAACAGAGAAACCAACTTCAGCTAGCACTGCTATAGCCGGCCAAACGATCCCCGAATCTGTAGAAAGTGCAGGGACTGTCACTGATGATGAAGACGAGGTTCCCCTTCCCATACTTGAGGAAATGCAAAAACTCGAAGAATGTTTCCCCATACTTGCCCTGAATTATCGACTAATCGATAAAATTGGAGAGGGAACCTTTTCCACAGTCTACAAAGCAGAAGCGCTCAACGGAGTGGTCAAGCTCGGGTCGGATATCTGGCAGTCGCCACCACTTAAACGAAAAAGGAAGCTGCAACCCAAGAAGAACCCCATAGTGGCACTCAAGCAAATCTACGTCACTTCCTCACCAAACAGAATTCATAATGAGCTCAGTCTATTGTACATGCTCTCGGGAAGCTCCCACGTTGCTCCATTGTTGGATGTGCTCAGATATCAAGACCAGGTCTTGGCGATTCTTCCCTTCTACCAACATTCCGATTTCAGAGACTTCTACAGAGATCTTCCCATTAAAGGCATCAAAAAGTACTTGTCTGAGTTATTCCAGGCACTCAACTTCATTCACAACAAAGATGTCATACATCGAGACTTGAAGCCCACCAACTTTTTGTACGACCCATTCAAGGGTAAGGGAGTGTTGGTAGACTTTGGTTTGGCCGAAAAGTATACTCCTCCAAACGCCAACATGATGTCATCGTGTCCTTGTGCACTTCCAACGTCTGCCATAAACACCTCGTCCAAGCTCAAGAGACTTCAAGTGAAGGCATACCCAAAGCAAGACCTGCGGCCTCCCAGAAGAGCCAACAGAGCCGGAACAAGAGGGTTCCGTGCGCCGGAGGTTCTCTTCAAGTGCACAAACCAGTCCACCAAGATCGATATCTGGTCTGCTGGGATAATTGGGTTCTCGCTTTTGTTAAGAAAGTTCCCCTTATTCAACTCCCCCGATGACACAGACGCCCTCATTGAGATCTCGTCATTGTTTGGTATTGATAAGTTGAAGAAATGCGCTGAATTGCACGGATGTGGTTTCGAGGTCAACTTGAGTGGAAACAAAAAGGGAAACGCATGTGTGTACAATGGCAATCTATACAAGATTGTGTACGAGTTTTTGGAGTATGAGATGGAGAACGATTGCTTTCCGGATGACTCTGTTGTCAAGAATACATTGGCCCTATTTGACAAGGGAGACAAGTTGATTAAACCAAAGAATCCAGATGACAACAAGGAAGAGTACGAAAACTACAAGGATCACAAGCACTTGTTTGAATTGCTCAACGGGTGCTTTGTGATGGACCCCTATAAGAGATTGAGTGCTGACGAGATCTTGAGACTTCCCTTCTTTAGTGAGTTGACTGAGGGAGATGACGAGGTAGTCTTGTGAGATATAGCCAGGTAACCAATCCACTAGTTGCCAACAGAAAGAAAGGCTTCTACACTGGGTGAGGCCAGAGTCACAACACTGGCCGTACACGATGGTTTCCCTTACCAAAAATGTTTATTATGCTATTTATTGCTTATATGGAAAGCAAGGGTAATGATACACGGGAATATGTTCCTATAATGATACATCAAGATAACCAATGATTAAGATCACGTAATTGTAGTTTGCAGCAAAGAAGGTGCCATGTAAGTTCATAAGGATAAAGAAACCTTCAATGCTGAAAATAAGTTGGTGAATGAATGGAATAATACATGAAAGTCGGATGGAAACAGTGAATGGTGGCAAAAACGAGCAGTGGCACTTCACTAGCTCGTTCACATGGTAAAAAGTGAGCTGTGCAGTGTAGTCAACGCCATGGATGATCAGTTTATTGTCGAACATGGATGATCAGTGTCTTGTCAACATGGTCAGTGTATTGTCAACAAGATGGATGTTCCGTGGGATGTTCTGGAGCTCAATTGCATCCTAGGACTGGCATTGGAACAGCCTCACTAGGGTCATGGTGACACCTGCAACATCATGCAACGCAACTAGACTTGTGGCATGACCAGGTAGTGCTTCTGAGTACGTGAATGGTGTAGGATCAGTAGGTTTGCGTGTCGTGAGGTACAATGTTGACAATGCTGCTGCTCACTTATGAAGTCGAAACGTAAAATGAGATGAACTCGGGCCACGCTCTTAGTCGTACTCGGTATGAGTACGCCATACCTCATGCTCGTCCTCCTGTTCGCTGTCGCCCCATTCGTCTTCTTCGTCTTCGCGCAGTCTCTTTCTCAGCCCGTCGCCCTTGGGCATCTCCTTCTCCTTCTCCTTCAACATGCTCTTGTTCCATCTGCGGTTCAACTTTGTGATGAGTTCGTTCTGTTCGCTGACCTTCTGGCCAGCCTCCTTGTCGTCGAGCTTCTTGTCTTTGGGCAAGGCAAGTTTGGGGTGGTCCAAGCTGGGCCCCAAGACCGGGGACGTGTGGCCATGATGCAACTCGAACTGTAGCTCTTTCAGATATATCTTTTTCATGTAGCCCTTGGGGTTTCCTGGAGTGGAGGCCTTGTTTGTCTTTGTCTTCTTCTTCTTTGTATCCAAGTTCAACGCCAAGGGGGCAAAGGAATGCTTCTTTGCAAGTTCGTCGGCGACCGCGTCGGAGGCAGGGAGACTGGGGCTCGGGAGCTCCAACGGGCTCTGGCTTTCCTCGTGATCTTTCATGCCATACTTGAACTTGAAGTCCTGCTTGAACTTTTTAAGGCGTAACATGGGTTTTAGGATGGACCTGGAGTGGCTCTCCACCTCGGAATCCTCATCTGTTAAGATGGCGCTGTTTGTGATGATGCTCTTGATCTCGGGCTGTTTGTCTGTAGTGATGGAGGTCAAGCTGGTGCAGCTGTTGTTCCTGGTGGGCCTATTGACGTCGTCTATCGACACGATGGAATTCAGCGGCAGCTCGATGCTGACTATGGACATACTCCTCGCGTTGGTTGGTGTGTGGATGGCGTTTTGGGAGGGCACAAAGGGCTGGATGTGCGACGTGATCGAGTTCATCAGAGACAGTCGAGGTTTGGGGAACGTGGGTTTGACCACTTGGAGCGGACTCAGAACCCCAGACGAGTGGTCTGTGCCGATATCATCGGTGTAGTACCCAGACATGTCTGCTTCTCAGGAGTTACAAAGGTGAAAAAATCGATGAGCGAACCCTGGCGTACGTTGAGGTAAGCGGGCAGGAGAGCAACAATAGCGGATTTTGGCAGGGGCAGGGGGGAGGTGGGGCCGGAGTTGCAAAATGCCACATCGACTAACCTTTGCTGGCCGTGGCTCGATGTGGGTTGGGGCCGTGGACCCTTGGACCTCTCGGCCCTTCGCTACGGGTGGGTGTGTTATCGGTGCCCGATAGCCTCGTTCGCCATGCGCAAGGCTGGTCTCCCCGCTAACCCCAATGCCCCCGGCATCCTGGTGCTGGCACCTCGGACACATGTCTAGATACCTAGCAACGTAGATGCAGTAGTCAGCTCACCTATTGTGGGGTCTTTGGGTGTGTCAGCAGGGCCCTCCATCTGGTGCCTCCATGACTGTTTCACTGTCAGCGTGAGGCGATTTCCTAAAAAGGCCGCTCAGCAGATCTCCCCGGAGCGTGTTTAGTTACGTGACATCACCACCAGTGGGCCGCTGCATGACAGCTGTTACGTCATAGGTGTGTCACTAGCACTTCTAACGGGACCTTCTGCCCCCCATGTCGCCCTAGTTGTGGGACCTGCGCATCGACGGGGCCCACACACTCCGAAAGAAGGTTTCAGTGGGGAGCAAAGGGTGGCATTTTGACGTCGGACGCTTTGGGAAATCGCCCAGTTGCTGCATTTCCTTGTTCCGAGCCTGGCTGAAAAAGGTTGACGGGCCCCACGGTTGCTGTCTGGCGGGCTGCACAATCTCCGGCCGCTGGATTGACCCCACCGGTGGGGTTGCTCGGTACTCCGGAAGCCAACGCTTTGTGCTGCGTGGCTCGTTATTTACACGTAAGGCTGCCAAAATCACCCTCGAGAGCAATCCGCCAGAACTCCGCCAATCGCCTCCGACGGTGCTCTCCAAACTGCCGCTGCTTTGCAAGACCTCGTGTATCAGGTTTGATCCAGCATCTTCTGGCGAACTAAGCTCTTGGCATCCGCAATACGAAGAAATCAGAAAATGGACATCTGCATTCGTCAACCACACCCGCTGGTACAGACAGTCCCTCCTACCCTCCGGAGAAGCCTTCAGCCGCTTGTCTATCCTCGTAAGGACATCAGATTATGCACACTGTGCGTCGGCAGCCTCCCAATTGACAGGGATTTCTCCACAAAACTCGTGCCGCTTCGGGTCTAGATCAAGAGTTCCTGTGCTCCTTATCACCGTGTTAGGAGCCCTTTTCTGGCGAGAAGCTCAAATACGGGTCAGCCACTCAAGCTTTTACGGCGTAACACACAGACAGTTGGGTACTTATAGATACTGTGCTGCTTAGACATGAGACGATTACTTGCGCAGCACAAGGCTCAACAGGAAGAGCAATTGAGACAGGAGCAGGCTGCCAGGCTTGAGGCCGAGGCTAGATTGGCCGAGACCGGGCTGGTGGAGGCGAGGAGTGACACGAGGAGCGAGGACGCAAGTCTCGAGGAGGCACGAAGGATTGAGCTCCAAGAACAAGCAAGACGTGAGGAGATTGCCAGGCGAAAGGAGGAAGCAAGACAGGAAGAAGCTAGAATCCAAGCCGCCAGAATTCAAGAGGCAAAACGTCAGGAAGAAGCCAGGCGTCTCGAAGAGGCAAGGATTCAGGAGGAGAGGCGTTTAGAGGAGGTAAGACTACAAGCAGAGAGACGTCGAGAGGAGTTAAGACTACAAGAGGAGGCAAGACTTAAAGAGGAGGTAAGACAAAAAGAGGAGGCAAGACTTAAGGAAGAGGCAAGACTTAAAGAGGAGGCAAGACTTAAAGAGGAGGCAAGACTTAAAGAGGAGGCAAGACTTAAAGAGGAGGCAAGACTTAAAGAGGAGGCAAGACTTAAAGAGGAGGCAAGACTTAAAGAGGAGGCAAGACTAGAGGAATTAAGACTGAAAGAAGAAGCTAGGATTAGAGAAGCTAAGTTAAAAGAGGAAGCGAGACTTAAGGAAGAGGCAAGACTTAAGGAAGAGGCTAGACTTCAGGAAGAAGCCAGAATTAAAAAAGAAGCTATGATTAGAGAAGCTAAGCTAAGAGAGGAAGCTAGACTCAAGGAAGAAGCAAGAATTAAAGAGGAAGCAAGACTTGAAGAAGCAAGACTCGAAGAAGCAAGAATCAAAGAAGAAGCAAGAATCAAAGAAGAAGCAAGAATCAAAGAAGAAGCAAGAATCAAAGAAGAAGCAAGAATCAAAGAAGAAGCAAGAATCAAAGAAGAAGCAAGAATCAAAGAAGAAGCTAAAATTAAAGATGCTAAACTCAAAGAAGAAGCAAGACTCAAAGAAGAAAGACGCATAGAGGAAATTAGAATCCGAGAAGAAGCTAGACTCGAGGAAGCAAGTCGTCAAGAGGAAGCAAGATTAGCGGAATTAAGACGTACCGAGGAAGCCAGGTTGAGAGAGGTAGCAAGAATTCAGGAAGAAACTCGACTTCGAGAAGAAGCAAGACTTCATGAAGAAGCAAGAGTCAAAGAAAAAGCAAGACTTCAGGAAGAAGCTAGACGCTTAGAGGAAGCTAGACGCTTAGAGGAAGCAAGGCTTCAGGAAATATCGGGACTCCAAGAGCATTCTTATTCTGCTCCTAGTGTGCAAACATCCACCTCGTACACATATTTCAGTCCCAATAGTGAAGCTTACTATGAGGATCTAAACTATGACGTTGACGAAGAAGTTCCTGTTCCACATGCATTGGCGACAGGTTTAACAAGTACCAGTCTCCCAAATACAATTGAACTGACTCTAAACACCGCCACAAACTGGGAACAGCAAAAGCTGATATCTGATGTTACGACTTCTATTCCTAAAAGTGCGGACTCTTTGACTCCTAAGACCTTTGGAGACGATTCCTATTCTGCTAGTCATGTCAATGTTCCTACAAGCTTAACCGAATTAACTCTGGCACCACTTCCAACTGATTCAGACCAAACACTCACCTCTGTTTCTTCTACACGAACAGATGAAAACCAAGTCGAAAGCACTCTTCAGATTGATGATATTCCTCCGTTGGACAAACAAACTACTGGAGGCTACCCGAATCGCAGAAAGAAGGCACCTCCTCCACCACCACCAGTAGCCAAGCCGCATCCAATTGACCAGTTGTCAGCCCCAACGTTTGACCTGCAAATAGATGAAACGGAGCACACCTCTGCACAGATATCGGACCCACCATCGCTTAGCCCTCGCATGCTCAAGCGCCCTCCACCTCCACCACCTCCACTGAGTCAACCACCTCCCCCACCGCCCCAGGAACAGGTTCCTGGTGACGTGCAGGTCCCTACTTCTTTGGAACAATCACCACTGGTGGTTCCACCCTCTCCTATCACTTCACCAAGTCCAATTGCATTAGGAAGTCCCGCAGTTACAACACTGCCCACCCATGAAGCAAGTGATCCCTTGAGCTTTGATACCGTGCCAACTTCTAGCTCGTTTACATTTACTCCTTCAAGATCTGTGCCAGAGTCCATTGCTTCATCTCCCCGAGTAGTTCCTCCGTCACCAATTGAAACACCCACGCCAGCTCAGTCGCAATTGTCTATCCAATTGCAGCAGCCTTCCCACACCTCCATTGCGGCCGTGCCAACACCTTTGGTTGCAGAGTCAATTGTATCGCCTCAACCTGTTGCCCCATCTCCCACACTAGGCTCTAGCTTCAATCCGCCGCCAACACTAGCTCCAACTTCCAATGTCAATGTCCTGCCACTTCGACAAGGGCAGTCACAGCATCAAGAGCTTCTGTTGGACGGGGATGCTGCACAAAGCCAAGAAGCTTCTGTCCTACAACCACCACACCCAACCAACGAAGCTTCTGCACCATATCCTACCGAACAACCTTCTCCAGATGTTCGTTTACCCCGTTCCGAGCTGGCACTGTCATTTTTCCTGGCCAGGTCATATACATCTCCGCATAGAACGCCTTCTCCAGATAGAACTCCATCTCCAACCACAGCGCCACCCACCACCGCACCACCTGACCCTCGAAGGCTTCCTTCATATCGAGGTGAGTATCCCACAGAGGAAAGCTCAGCAACATTCACGGACATTCATCTTACACGAACAAGCAGTCGCCCTTCACAGACTCCGACAGAGAATAGGCTTTCCATGATTTCGTCAAATACCACGGCATCCACGCTGACGTCCAACCTGTCAAAGGACGTCAAAGCACGACTGGTGGCCAATGCTTTGCAGACCGACCAAACTAGTTCTGCAGACAAACCCCCAGACTACGAACTTGTTTCCCGGCGTCCGAGCCCAAAAGAATATCCCATTCATTTTGACGCCGAAGACCCTACCAGTGGGGCGCGTTTGTTTGCTTCAGAGGAAAGTCTCTCTGCCTTTATCAACCGACCTGTACAGCTCACTGAATGGTCCAAACTTCAAAGGAAGGGATTAGGGTTGCCGCTTCTTTTGCTTAGCCACGCAACCCCATTCAATTATACAATCAAAAAGCCTATTACACCCAGGGCTGGTGCTGTTTGGAAGCAACTGGCCGACTATTGCAAGGTTGTTGATCATCATGGCGGTCCCAATCGGGCTGTTGAGTTCAAATTTGTAAACGGGTATAAAACAATCATGTACCACCTACTGGGGCTACCATTTTTTGATTTCTCCCTTGACGGGCATAGATTTCGATGGATAGTGAAGGCCCCAAAACATTCTTGGAATGTCCCTTACCTTGAACTCTACAAGTTGGATGACTCCGAATTCTCGATCGCTGACTTTCAGAAGAGAGATGACCCTTTGACTTTGGATATTCCCAAGCTCCCTCATAATTGGGGCATCCTGCCAAAGTTGAAGCGGGGCAAACTCAGCTCAAGTCAGCAGTGGTCCCACTTTGCGGGAAAGACGTTACTAGGAAAGTTGAGTGGTGGTTTGGAAAACGGGTCGAATTTTTGGTTGAATGTTGAACTCAGTCATGTTCGTGATAGAACAGCGTCTGAAATAGATGAGTTTGACATGATAATGTTGGGTATGGCTGTCTTTTTTGCATGTGCTCCTGTGCTAAGATGGTAAACGTACAGCCAGGCTATTTAACAAGCTATTAACTAGGTACCCTCTGTTAATTTATTCAATGCATATTCTTGCAAGAAGTAGTTACTTTTTCACTCAAAACATTCCAATTGAAGGGTGAGTTTGGGATCGTACCAGACTTCAATTCCATACCACTAATTGAGGATAAAAACCACCTTGACGACTTACATCATTCCTTAAAAACTTTTATTAATATACATAGCAGAAGAACTCTGGCGTTGAACACTGGAAACCATCAGCAGGGGTCACTATGCGATGCAAAGGTCGTGAGACTGGAGCAAGACTGTGGAAGAGTGGCTGACCTTGTATTACCCTTGTGCAGTAGCCTTTTACTTCATCCGGCAACCTATCTAGCCTTGTGTGGTGGCGGTACTTACTGGGAAATTGGACAGTTTCTCAAGTATTCAATCTTGTTCTTCAACACTCTAACACTCTTGAAGAAAATCTCTTCTGGGGCCATGGCACCAACGCTCTCCACGTTGAAAATGAAGTGGTCTCTCTTTCTACCCAACTTCACCTTGCCATCGAACTCCTTGTGTCTCAAGACTTCTCTGGAAACAGTGTCCTTTCTGGCATCCTTGACCTTTGCTTGGCCGTTTTCGATGTCAATGACGCCTGATGGGAAGCACTTTTGGAACTTGATGGCGTCTTGGCCGGTGATTGGTTCCACAATGTCGATGACAGGCATCAATCTGTACAGGGCTGTGGAAACAGGGGAGAACTTAGCATGATCGCTGCCCAACCCCAAGACACAGTGGGCTCTTAACGAGATTTCTTGGCCCGGTCTTAACTTTGCCAACAAGATGTCTGGGTCGCAAGGAACGACTGGGTTGTTCTTATATCTGTCCATCTGACGGCCGTGGGGCTCAAACTTGAGGTCACGGGCGTAGACGTGGGAGTTACGGTAGAGCTCCTTGGGGTTGGTCAGGTTCTTTGGTGCGTTTGGGTTCTTGGTGCATGCAACGTCCAACGACAAGACAATGGTGTTTTCTTCGGTGTATCTGTCGGCCTCGTCCACCTCCTTGTCGACCCAGGTCAAGTTGTCTGGATCGGCCTTGATGGGAATGAGACCAATACGGTGGGCAAGAACCTCGTCTTGGATGACAGAGGTGTTCATAAATATGAAGACAGTCTCGGCAGCAACAGATGGCACCTCGGCAATCATGATTCTTCTGAAGGCATTGGCAAGTGCTGTGTCGATGTGAATGAGGTCAAAGTTGGCTGTTCGGTCAGTGAGGTACTTGATGTCCACTTCTAAGGTATCCTTGAACTTTTCCACGTCCCATGCGTAGTCCCCGTCCTTGGTGTGTCCCGGAAAGTCGGTCGACGAGGTGTTGGTCACTCGATTGTATTCGATTCCTACGATCTTGGTGTCGGCAGTCATGGTGCTTGGAGTCTGAAGATTGAGATGAGTTTGAAAAAAAATTGATCCTGCACTGGCGAAAACGAGAAGACTGAAGATGATGTTCCACCAAATATCAACCTCATCCGATCACTTCTACAATCGACTTGTTGATGGTGAAAGTCACTATAGGTAAGTAGAGCAGTACGCAAGAGTCTTTTTACTCAAGAATCACCAACATTGTTCCCCTTTTATTGAGTGACTATGGCTGCTTGATTAATTCCTTCCACCCACAGATATTTCGCAGCCATCGTAAATTACTAATGATATAGTGTGCAGCACTTCTTAGCTGGCTGGCCCCAAGCTACAGATTTGTACATGATATGAGATTTCCATTGGTTCTCTCTACTTCATTTTAACCTATCTAGTTGGTCATATATTTCTAAAAAGTCCGGAAAACCAGTGGGAAGTGGCTATTTCTGTACATCGTAAGCACATCATATCTAATTGTGATTGCATTCGCCAAAAAGTATGGCCAGTATTCAAGTAAGACATAGTGGTAGGGACAGCTTTGAGTAAGCGCAATCACCACAATGTGGCCGTTAAAATATCGACAGCCAATGTGCCTTTCGAGTGCAGCGGATGCAAACAGGGACGGGTTTGGAGGTCGTCAGCCTACACAAACGCACCCACTGTGATGCCATTCTGAGGAGTGGTTCGTGTCTCGGTGGCGGACTCAGGAGACTGTGGCGCCAGCGCTCTCTCCCCTAGCATCTCTTGCTGCAAGTA
Organism: Kodamaea fukazawae; assembly: GCA_030572255.1. Lineage (NCBI taxonomy): Eukaryota > Fungi > Ascomycota > Pichiomycetes > Serinales > Debaryomycetaceae > Kodamaea > Kodamaea fukazawae. The sequence continues at coordinate 349,459 of JAJLZQ010000001.1, read as the reverse complement.
GTTCCACAGCCCCATGTAGTCCTCGGTCATCAGGGTGTTGAAGACGTTGGAACATATCTCAAATACGTTGAGCTTTAACAAGTAGACGTCTCCGTTGTATCCGTCCACAAAGTCTTGCAGTTTGAAGCCGTCATCAAAGTCGTCGTTGTGCAGATCCTGTCTGGGGGGCGACAAGATTTCCGAGACATCGATCCCGCAAACAAGACAGTGGTAGACTAGCTGCACTCCCAAGATCAAGATGTCGTATATCAACAACTCAACAACAGAAAACGGAGGTCTTTCTCCTATGAAACTCAAAATGAACCCACTGCGGAGCAAGCCGTCGGCGTACTCAGACTTGGTCTCCGACCCGAATATCAAGTGGATCAAGAAACTGCATGTGTTGGAAACAAACACAACAATAAGAAGCTGCACCGCAAACATCTTGCGGAGAATCTCGTTGATCTGTAGTTGATGCATCAGAATGGAGTACTGGATGGTTCCTCGGATGATGAGCATCGTCACAGACGTGTCTTTGTAGTACACCAATGCCAAAAGAAGGAATCCCACAAAGTGCACGGATTGGCGGAGCTGCTCCAAAAAGTACTTCTTTCGCTTGTAAAGGATTTGTGAGTTGTTCACCACCGTCTGAGGGTCAGTGGGATATCGCTGGTGCTCGAACTCCAAGAGTTGATGTTCTAGATTGATCATGCCTGGTGATAGTGACTGGTGTGTCTTAATAAAGTTTGCGAATCAAAATGTTCGGCTGGTAGCGCCACCGAAACACACCAGTCCTTCAGAGTAGCAGAGAGATTACAGAAGAAGTACCTTAATGTTGGTAATAGCAACTAGAGTGGTGTGGCATGACGGCCCATTTCTACATCTCTTTTAAATAACACTATAACACACCTCTTCGTGCATTCATTTACTAGTACACCAGCAACACATCTATACGTTCAGCCTTTCTATCTTCTCGATCAAATCACCACCCAATAACTTCATCTGGTCAAAAATAGCTTCCTTGTTGACCTCCACGTCTTCACCACTAAGTTTGACGTTAATGTTCAAATTAGCTCTGAACTTCTTCTTCAGCATGGCAGTAGGAATCATCAACCCAGTAATAACAGACTTTCCGTCCTCAGCAACAATCTTTGTGGAGAAGACAATGACATTGCCAAACTTTCTGTTCAAATCTTTGAATAGCACTTGTATTAAGTCCTGTTTGGAGCTGATATCAGAAGGATAGCTGGTGACATTGGCCACCAAGTTCTTGAATTTTCCTGGAGGCAATACACCCAAGGAAAGTTGTGCAGGATTCTTGACATGAATGACAAAGTCATAATCTTTTATAGCTGGAGTGAATAATAACTTGATGATCTCGTGGTTCAAGCCTCCGGCTTGTTTTATGAGTCCAATAGCAGCACGAGAAAGGGCTGTCAATCTCGAGGCTATTGGAAGGGAGAGGTTTGTGGACCACATAATCCCACTAGGGTCGTCCTTGGAAGCAACAAAGAGCTGAGTCTTGAATCCCATTGGATCCAACTTCCTAATCTTCTCAAAGTTTTGCTCAATGACTCTATGGTTGGAAATGCTGAGCTTGTCGCTCTTGTCATCTGCGCCTGGTTTGACCAAATCCAAAATCAAGGCGTCGTCCTTCCAGTTCCAGTTACTTAAGTAGTTGAGGATTTGCATAAGCCCGTTCTCAGCAGAGTGGGGCACAGAGAAAGGTGCCGGGTCAACAAATGGCTTCATGGCAAGCAATTCGACCAATTCCTCGGTGAAGTGACAAAGCAACAATTGAGAATCCAACCATCTCTTGAAAAGTCTGACTGTAGACGAATAGGATGGGAATGCTGTTGATAATTGATTGATAGTTCTCAGATGTTTAATGGACCCAATGTACTTTTGGTTGAACTTCAAGTACACTTCTTGCATAACTGCCTTTTGCTTGGATTCTGCCTTGGCAACTGCTCTCAAGTAGAGAACTTCATCCTTTTCGGTCAAAACTCTCAACCTGAATCCAAATCCTTCGGGAGTCAAAACGTTAAGAGTGAATACGTTTTCATTGAATGGAATGGAGTCATCCTTGACAACAAGAGAGTCGTATGCCAACAAACTCTTGATTTTCAAGAGGAAAGCAGTCTTGGAGTTTTCCAAACTACTCATTTCGTCAGGCCATCTCACAGAACTCTCAAATTGGATAACCAATTCATTCCAAAAGTTAGGTTGACTGACTGCATATGGAATAGGTTGGAGGATGGATGTTTGTCTGAGGGAAGTGGATTGTGCAATACTAACAGATCTGATCGAAAGAGGAAGTTCCAAAGCCATCAATTCCCTAGTTAAATTATCAAGTGAGTTCTTCACTGCAGTAAAGTTCATCATGTTTAAGGAATTGGTCATTGGAACTGGCAAACGGTCAATGGCGCTGACGTAGGTGAGGTGAGCAGATGAATTAGGAAAGAAGTGTGCATCAAGGACGTACTTGACGATGGAAGCAACTATCGGCTCATTGAGCTGGGCAGTCCAGACGACGGACTGTTGGATAGACCCATCTTTGAATCTTCTTAAAGTAGCTCTCTTGCCCCAGAATGCCTTGAACTTGTCGTTGTTTTCTTCACCTTTGGTGACTAATTTGTCACATTCTTCAGGGTTCAACGTGAGGAATATGGAATATGTAGCCGACCCATTAGTAGGTTTTCTTTTCGTTAATGGGAATGTACTGTTGATAGACTTTGGTTTGATAACAATTTGATCAGCCCTCTCTCTCAACCCAGTGGACAAAATTGCGTATAACCTGCTCTTAACATACTGCTCAAAAGTAAGAAATGTAATCTTTTCCAATGGACCAAAAGACTCCAACTCCAACTGTTCAGGCACGTCGATCTCAAAAGTCATGTCATATTGCAATGGCTCGAATTTGGATGACTGCAACAAAATTGGGTCAAATCTATCCTTGACCACATCGTTCAAAAGATTTAAAGTTCTTTGAGCTAAATCCTTTAATCTTCTGTACGATGACTTGTTCATCTTCCATAAAATGTTTAATTTGATGTTCTTATCGAATATAGTTGGAACTTCGAACCCATCCTCGTTATACTTAGAAGCAATGTTCTCTCCAATAAGAGACAGGAATTGAAGATAACCACTAGATAAGTCCATTGTGGCCAAGTACTTGATAGTACCCTTAAATAATTGATACAGGGAGAAACCGTGTAATAAGATCTTGTTCTGTTGAGAGCCTCCACCTTGCAATAATGCACTCATCAAAATGGCCATTTCGAAGTGGCCAAAACCACCCTTGTGAATAGATGAGCTAAACCCGTTGTTATACAACCAAAGACGAGATAAAACACATGCATCCTTGAACAGCTGAGTTTGCTTCTTGGTTGTGTATAAGTACTTCAAGTAATAGTCGTACAGAGTCAGCGACAAGATGGACGAGTTGTATAATGGGGTAGGTGGTAAGGAATCAGAATCGGCTTCAATTCTAATACAGTTTTTGTCAGGCAACAACTTTTTCAGTTCGAAAACACCGTGTGGGAAAGCAACAATCAAGTTGATGTTAAACTTTGTCTTGTGGAAAATTAAGTGTTCTTCGTTGTCAGTGTTGATTGAAGAAATTCTTAAAACAGGGTTTAAGACGTCTTCGTTCAAGTAGTGGTAAACGATTTTGATTGGTAAGTTGTGCTTTTTCAGTAATGGCATCAACTCTTGAGCCAAATAGGCCAAATAGAAGGATCTTTTGTGCAAGGCTCTGTAGTTGAGGTAATCCTTTGCATGTATCAACTCCTCGGGCATAGTCAAAGCAATATCAATCGAATTCGAGTCGCTGGCAACGCCAGTCTTCAATCCAAAGGAACCAACAATAGAAATATTTACAGGTGGTTTATACGCCAAAGTATAGTTGATTTTGGTTGGTTTTGGGTCCGCAAACGGAATCGATATTTTCTTGGGATTGATAACCTTGTGTGCTTGCTCCAAACTCAAGTTTTCAGTGGAGGGAATCAAGGTGATGATCTCATGAAGTCTGTGCAAGACTTTTTCAATCTTGGTGATGTGAGATTCCTTGATCTTGGTTTCCTTCAACAACTCATCAATTTGAAGCTTGAAGATATTAGACTTGAATAGTTCGGCTGTTTCTCTAGCCACTTGAACGTCTTGTGCTGACAACTTGGCCTTTTTCGGACGATGGTCGACTGATTCTTCTTTCTTAGCATCTTCGTCTTCTTCGTCTTCCTCCTCCTCTTCTTCTCCCGAACTATCTTCTTCGGAGTTTCTGTCTGAATCTTCATCAGAAGAAGAGTTGCCTCGGGAAGTCGGAACAACAGGTTCCTCGACTTGAGGTTCCACAACGTCGGTCTCCAACTTTCTCTTGCCCATGATGTTGTTGGTTTTTTTTTGCGATGGGAAAAAAATGAAATGCACTAGCAAAGCAGATGAATGGAGCGAGACTAGATGCGCTGGGATAGAATGCCCATATGAGATGTTCTACCAGATCAGGAGGTTTGAGACGACCGTAGCAAGTCAAGTTACAATGGGCAACCTCTAATAAGTAGTCTGGTTGTGTATCTTGGTCCAGTCTTCGATGGTGCTTCGGGTTCGAGTCAAATTGACACAATAAGTTCCCGCAAGACACTAAATCTTTTGAATAGTGATTCTAAAGATGAAGGCAAGAACATGAAGCTTGACAGGAGCTCCAAGCTCAAGCTTTTCATACTCGCTGCAATGATATTGTCTGGTTGTGCAGCCAAATTGTCTTGCGTTGAGGTCAACTTTCTCGACCGCAAAGTCCCAACGGCTCATGTAATGAGCTGTTGCAGAATTTGCAACCGAAGACAGTTTGCTTGACGGTGTGCTCAAGGGTGAGGGATTCACTTTCACGACACTGCTGTTGGTATACTGAAGCAATTGGAGAACTGCCATGCTACTCTAAAGTCCAAAAGCGTCATTCCGCTTGGAGGTCTTCTTGTGGTGCTTTGTCACCAAATTCGTAGCACTAGCATATGAAGTCTTCGTCACAATTACATTTCTGTTTCGTTCAGGTACCTTCCGCTATTGTCAAGTTAGCGGTTGAATCCAAGCGTAGCTAAATTCAAATCCTGCTGGGTAGAGGCTCTCCTTGTAGATGTGACCATGAACCGAGTACACTCTAGAGTATCCGAGAGTTGATATCAGTTCTTTTCTTTTTGATACTACGTGTAATGGTAGTTTGATCTGTTTCCTCCTGGTGCTCTTTCCTTTAGGTAGCCTTTAATCTCTCTAAATTCTGCCACCGCAGTTTTGCTGCAAAAACTTCTTACACATACAAAGATTTGCAGCAAGGGCATAGCAACTTCATTCACGATTTGACCAGAACGGCGTCCTCGACCAAGCACCTGAAATCTCTGTTTCGGTTATTACCCATTTCTGTCGTTTGCTATCATCTTCTAAACGACGGCAAGGCAGTTCTCGTATAAACACCCGTCAGCTATCTCGTTCCACAGGAAGTTACCACTAAAGACAACTGGAAGGCGACAGTTTTGATGAGAAAACATAGTAGCCGTTGACAGCATTCTGAATGATGTTAACTCAAAAAACAAACCTACAGAGACCAATCACTCTATGGACAGGACTCCAGTGCTGTGCTCCAGCGGATACGGTCTATACGAGAGGTGTTTAGATTCCTGCATACATTTGCGAAATCACATTCAGTGGACCGTCTTTTGATAGAACCTTTGTCTATGGTCTGATTGTATTTCCTGGACACCAAAACTGTGATTACCATGCTTTACTCAGAACATATAAACCTTCCTAGGACCGACCCTAAGCGTTGGAGACTTCGTACAACCGAGTTAGGTGCAACTACCTGGGAATATTTACTGGAGGAAGCTGCTGAAAAAGATACTCAGTCCTCGTATGTGAAATATTTGTTAAATCTAGATGACTTTGAAGCTCCTGAAGAAGAGAGTATCACTACTCCTATGGAAGCAGCCCAGAAGGGTGCTGATTTCTTTAGAATTATCCAAGATGAGAAAAGTGGAATCTTCCCAAACCAATATAAGGGTCCTTCGTTTATGACCATTGGCTATGTTGCCGCGTGTTACTACACTCATACTGAGATCCCTGCACCAGTCAAGACTGAATTGATCCGTTTCTTGGTCAACAACTCCCATCCTGTTGATGGGGGTTGGGGTCTCCACACTGAAGACAAGTCCACCTGTTTTGGGACCACCATGAACTACGTCTGTTTGCGTCTTTTGGGGTTGCCAGCAGACCACCCAGTCTGCGCCAAGGCTCGGGCCAAGTTACATAAGCTAGGAGGAGCCAAGTTGAACCCACATTGGGGTAAGATCTGGCTTTCGTTACTCAACTTGTACAAATGGGAAGGAGTCAATCCTGCGCCTCCCGAACTCTGGATGTTGCCATATGCTCTCCCCATCCACCCTGCCAGGTGGTGGGTCCACACAAGAGCAATTTACTTGCCTGCTGGTTACATCCTGGCTAACAGGTTGCAATGTAAGTTGGATGACTTGTTGTCTGCGGTTCGTCTGGAGATTTACTTGCCAAATGCTCCGTTTGACACGATTGACTTTTCCAAGTGCAGAAACGCCGTGTGTGGAATTGACTTATACTACCCCCATGCCAAGATCCTCGACTTTGCCAACTACTTTTTAAGTAAGTGGGAGAGGATCAGACCCAACTGGGTTTTGCAAAAAGCGAACGAACGGGTCTTTGAATTGGTTGAAAAGGAATTGGAAAACACTGCTAATCTCTCCATTGCTCCCGTCAGTTTTGCAATGAACTGTGTGGTCACATATACACACAAAGGAAAAGACTCTAAGATCTTCAAAGATACAATTGCCCGTGCAGGTGAAACTTTGTTCCATGGTGAACAGGGAATGACTGTGATGGGGACCAATGGGTCCCAGGTCTGGGATGCTGCATTCATGGTGCAATACTTTTTCATGGCTGGCTTGGCAGATATTCCAAGGTACCGAGACATGATCATCAAGGCCTATAGATACCTTATCCGTTCTCAATTTGATACTGAGGCCGTGCCGGGGAGCTTTAGAGATACTAGAAACGGTGGTTGGGGTTTCAGCACAAAAGAACAAGGGTACCCTGTTAGTGATTGTACTGCCGAAGCCATCAAGGCGATAATCATGGTGAAAAACCATGAAGCATTTGCTTCAGTACGGGATGAAATCACCGACCAGAGGTTATACGACGCAATTGAGGTGTTGCTCAGTTTGCAAAACTTGGGATCCTTCGAGTACGGTTCGTTTGCCACGTACGAACAAATAAAGGGACTGGCTTTGTTGGAGCACCTCAATCCAGCGGAGGTCTTTAACAACATTATGATTGAGTATCCATACGTTGAATGCTCTGATTCATCTGTGTTGGGTCTCACATACTTCCACAAATACTACCCAAACTATAAGCATAGCCGCATTGAGAGTGCCATTGATGCTGCCCTTGCGTTCATTATGAAAGCTCAAAAGGAAGATGGGTCGTGGTACGGGTGCTGGGGTGTTTGCTATACTTATGCTGGTATGTTTGCACTTGAGGCCTTGAATACTGCGGGCTTGACCTACATGAACTCCACCACTGTCAGTAAAGGATGTGACTTTATTGTATCTAAACAGTTGGCAGATGGAGGATGGTCTGAGTCCATCAAGTCATGTGAGATCCACTCGTATGTGGACCATCCCAAGAGTCAGTTGGTCCAAACAGCTTGGGCAGTTATTGCATTATTGTTGGCAGACTACCCAAAGAAGGAACCAATTAGAAGGGGTATTAAGTTGATCATGGAGAAGCAAAAGAGCACTGGGGAATGGAAATACGATGGAATTGAGGGTGTATTCAATCATTCGTGTGCCATTGAGTATCCAAACTACAAGTTCTTGTTCACCATTAAGGCATTGGGATTGTACGCCAAGAAGTACGGCGATGAAAAGATCTAATTTTGAGGGGATAAACTCAAGCGAAGCCCATCCCAGGCTCCGACCCACTAACGTATATAGCAAACTACAAGAGAATACAAAGCAATTTCATTAGCATATACCTTTATATTGTGTGGGCAGTAAGCTTGCGAGATCAATCGCAATTAGTCAAAGGCCTTTTCAAACTCGGTGAAGACAAATCTGTATCTAACATCACCCTTGTCGACTCTGGTCAAAGCGTCGTGACAACCTTGCTCACTGATTGGGATCTTTTCGATCCAAGGCTTGACATTGTGCTTGACGGCAACATCAAGCATCAAGAGAGCTTCTTCCTTGGAACCCATTTGGGAGGTGGAGAGACGACCACCGTTACCGAACAAAGCAAAGAATGGGAACTCAATCTTTTCACTGCCAGCAGGAATACCGACGGAGCAGACAGTACCGTGTAAGCTCAAGACGGAGAAGAACTTTGGCCATTCGATGCTACCACCGGAACCACAGTTAATGATAAAGTCGAAGGCACCGGTGTACTTCAGAGGCCATTCAGCGTCTTCGGAGGTGGCCACAAACTCGGAAGCACCCAACTTGAGGGCTTCGTCCTTCTTGGCGGAGGATCTGGAGAAGGCGACAACCTTGGCACCCAAAGCAGCGGCAAATTGGATGGCCAAGTGACCCAAACCACCAATACCAATGACACCAATGGTCTTGCCAGTGGCATCCTTACCGATGTTTCTAACAAGTGGAGAGAAGACAGTCAAACCAGCACACATCAAAGGAGCAGCGACTTCAGAGTCCAATCCGTCTGGAATAGGGAAGATGTACTGTTCGTGGGCAATGGAGTGGGAAGAGTATCCACCTTGACTAATGTAGTTGTCGGATTTGTAGTCGGTAGAGTTGTAGGTGGTGATAAGCTTGTGACAGTATTGTTCACTGCCAGACTTACAACGGTCACATTCCATACAGGAGTTACTGATAGCACCAATCCCGACTCTGTCACCAACCTTGACAGCGGTGACCTCGTCACCAACGGCAATGACGTTTCCGACAATTTCGTGTCCGACAACCAAGTCGTTTCTCATGATAGGACCCCAGTTACCTTGGATGGTGTGCAAGTCGGAACCACAGAGACCACAAGCAACGTTCTTGATAACAACGTCGTGTGGGTTGATAGCCTTTCTCTTGTACTCAACCAACTTTGGTTGGGCCCAATTGGCGGTGTCGTCGACACCGAAACCTTTGAAATATTCTGGAACTGACATTGTGTGTGTGTGTTTGGCAATGAAAATGAGAGATGGATTCTGGGCGGGCAATGCCCTCTTTATAGAGAGGGCGGCGGCGTTACTGTTGCCTCAGCTGTTTTCACCCGATTCTCGGAACGGTGTTAATCTTGTACATGAAACCCAAATCTCCGATGCTAAGCACCAGCGGATATACAAAACTTATCTAACGCCGATTCTAGCGGAAGTAAGGCATTATTATTAACGGATTATTCATGCACGTCGGCCACCGCTACGGACGGCGGGCAGGAGTGCTCCTGCCCGTTTATTCAAAATAAACGTCAACTTTACGTCTCTCTTGGACTGCTTTCAGACCACTCCCCGGCGATGCCACCAATTTTCCTTGGTGATAATACATCTTTGCGGCGTGCACTTAAATAGGCTTTTGTTTTAGGTTATTCTATCTAGAGCTTGGAGCTATAATTCCGTTTCTTTCACATGATCAGCTTCCTGGTAGCTTCTTTCGTCTTCTGTGTCACAAAGCCGTATATCCGTGTTCCCCAGTCTCGTGTTTTCGATCGGATATCTTGACACACTAAAAAAGTGTAAAAAAAAATTAAGCCCGATACGGGGCTCGAACCCGTAACCTTTTGATGTCCTGTTTAAGAGTCAAATGCTCTACCGATTGAGCTAACCAGGCGAATATGTCATCACTTCCCTATGCTTGTTATCTATTCTATCGTAGCAAAATTAAGTCCGCTTCGCTCGCCCAATTTTGGGGCGTTATGCTACTCTCGGAATGTCGCCCTAATGTTTCTTAAAACCCTTTGCACAACACTTGGAAGGTAAATCCTGACTGAAGCGATAATTATTTCGTCGTGCATTGTTGATTGCAATGACGTGTTAGTACACGTGTCTGTGTTTTTGAGTTGCTAGTTGGTCAAACCGACAAGTTACATAATTATAGACGACTTCTACTCGAGCAATTTCTTAGTCTCTACAGAAGCGTGCAGCAACAGCTCGGTCCTGCTGTTACCTGCACCATTTCCAATCCTATCACGTCTTCTATTCAAAAATGCTTTTATACAATGTTCAAGTCTCATCGAGCCACTGGTCACAAATATGACACCAGCCGTGCGGTGTGGGGTGACCCTGCGCAACGAGCAATCTGATGGAAAACTCGAAATGGGCATTCTTGTGTGTACTCTTTTGAACTCGTACTAGTCTAATTCATATCCATATCTCTTGTGCCCTCTTTGTAGGGAATAATGTGTTTGTCAATGTTTCTCGAGTGCTCTGCTTGGTTCTCTCTATACCGTTTCCACTCTGTTAAATTCTCTCTTTAAGTTCTTGAAGACCTTCTTGCTACCTACCTTCAGTCTATGGAACACTCTTTTGTACAAAAAGGCCAATTTGCCAAAAAGTCTCTCTTCGCCAATCACCATTGCACCCAAGTTGACGGCACCTGCCACCACCAACAAGAAGTAGAACAGAGTGCTCAAGTTGGTCAATTGCATCAACTTGCCCCACCACGAGTTGGAATCCACGGCAAACAAGATCATAGATAACAATAATGAGACCGCCAAGTTGATCATAAATGGGATATTTTTGGTCATACTCTGTCTATAAGGTGGTCCACTGCTCAAAACAACCGCAATCAAGATGTATTGCAAGTTGGAGTATAAGAAAAGAACTGTATTGTCTGAGGACTGAACCTCGTCATCTCCTCCAGGAACAGGGTGAATGTACCAAGGCTCTTCCTGGACCCAAATCCATACAAACACTTGGAACACCAACAAAGTGAGAATGTGGCATACCAAGGGAATCAAGATCTTTGGACTCACCAAGTTGGCAGTGGGCCTCTTGATGCACAATGTTTCGAACGGCTTGGACCACGACATGAAAATGGCCAAAGGCAAAATCAAAAACATGTCAATGTACAAGAACTGGAAGTCACCCAAGTTGGTCCCACGCTGGTACAAAATGGTAACGGTGATAAACTGGATGGCCGAATAAAGCGACATGTACTTGAAGCACGAGAAGGAAGTCACCAAAGAGGACCTACCTTCACGGATAACGTCCAAAACACATGAGATCTCAAACTTACGAGATGTGAAGGGAGCAGCAACAGAAGCTTCGGCCTCACTCAATGAGATGCCAACGTCCGCAGCCTTCAAGGCACCACAATCGTTGGCACCATCTCCGCAAAACCCAACAGTATAATCAATTGCTTGTAATTGTTCCACCAATTCGTTCTTTTCATCCGGTGACATTCTTGCAAAAATGTCACACTTCATCAAAACAGCCTGTGTGACGGTAGTGTCTTTGAGCTCAGTCAACAAGTATCTAAAAACGTCACCAGTAATGGCCAATCTATATTGGTCTTGTCTGACGTCAACAGGCTTAAGGTTAGGACCAAGTTTGTTTTCGGGGTCGTTCAAATCCTCCCATTCAATCTCAAGAATGTCCTCCACCTCTACAAACTTTGGAATGTAGATGTTGGTGATTGAGGGGCTGATCAACTCACATTCACGCCCAACACTGACGGCCGTCAAAATATTGTCACCAGTACACATAATAGTTCTGATTTCAGCATTGTTTAACGTTCTCAAGGTATCAGTGGTGCTCTTCTTGAGTTTATTTTCAAACACAATGAACCCACTGAAGATCAACCCAGACTCGGCCAGCTCTCTGTCAGGAGTACCCTTGGTCTCCACTGGTTTGTAGGCACATGCAATAACTCTGAAACCACGGTGGGTGTAGTGGTGCAAAAATTCATCAAAATTCTGAGGAATAGTTTGTGGTTCACAGATATCAATCATCACCTCCGGTGCTCCCTTGGTAAAAATGTATTGGCCGTCCGATGTGGCTGCTAAAACAGACATTCTTCTCAAGGATGAAACAAATTCGTACTCGGAGAGAATTGTATAAGACGTGTCAGAGGAGTAAACAACCGGCTTGTTCGAAGTAGGGTCTTCCAGATAATTCCATCCAGTGAATCCAAACAGCTTGATGTCCAAAGGATCACCCAACAATTCATTGTCAATCAAACGCAACGAGTGACAACATGCCATTCCGTCTAAAAAGTACTTCCCATTGTTGAAATCATGTTTGGACTGAATAGAGGTATGAATTCCAGAGGCAGCGTCTTGGATAGGTTCGAAAACAAACTCACGTCTTCCGCTTGCGTTGTTACACACATGAACACCCAAAACATCCAACCCATCTTCAGTCAAAGTTCCTGTTTTATCAAAACACATGACGTCCAATTTCCCTCCTACGTTGACTCTGGTTGGAGCAATACAGAAGATCTCCAATTTCTTCAACCTGGAAATCGCAAATGTGGATCCAATGGTCAAGGTAGCAGGCAAAGCAGGTGGAACAACAATAGTGATAATATCCAAAGCTCTCAAGATAATAAGTCTTGTTGGTAAACCCAACTTGATAAAGTTGTAGGTGGAGTACATGAAACCAAACACTGCGATAAGTGTCATGAAACCAATATATTTGAAGGAGTCTTCGTAGAACTTGAAGTCAGTTGGCTTGGGGAACAACATGGATCTGACCAAGGAACCCTTGGTTGTGTTAAAGCCAGTCTTCACAGCCATTGCAGTGACTGGTTGGTCGTTACCAGACTTGGTCTTAAGAATCTTGGTACCATTATAAAGGAAAGACTTGGACAACAATGGAGAAACAAAGTTTTCAGGAATATCCTTTACAGTTTCAGGAGATGCTTCAAACTTGGTGACAGGAACGGACTCACCAGTCAACATGGATTCGTTGATGACACATTCACCGTTGACCAATAAAGCATCACAAGGAACTGTGGTCAAGGAAGGGTCTACTTCAAACACATCACCTGGCACCAAGTCCTTGGAATCGATTTGTTTCCAAAACCCTTGACGCCAAACTCTGACATCACAGGAGAACTTGGAAATCAGTTGAAGTCTGTGTATGGTCGACTTTGTTTCAATAAGCGAGTTGACAATGGACACCATGGAGATGATAAAGATACACAGCGCATAGTAGTAGTAGTTATCAGCCAACCAAAGGAAAATGGAGAAGACCTGGAAGACGTAGAAGGGGTGGAGCACTTCGTCCACCAACAATTGAAAGACCGACTTCTCGTCAATCTCAATGTTATTCTCGTCGAAGATTTGCAATCTTTGGTCGTGAATTCTGTATGAAATCCCTTCTTTGGTGTTGTCAATGTTCAACCAATGGCTATCGTACCAGTTGGAGTTGGTCTTGAAGATGTCTTCGACTGGGTTGTAGAAAAACTTGATGTACCTGTATGTAAAGGAGTGGATACTAGGAACAACCGGGTCTTTTGGCTCTTCATTTAACTCAACCTCTTTTTCTCTAACAGGCAAGAATGAAGACATTGGATCATTGAACCGTGACTTTGAAATCTGAACGATAACCAACTCACCAAACTCGTTTTCAATGACACACCAGTCTGCCACACCCAATGGCGACTTGTTACCCATCAAATTGACTCTGTACTTTGGAAACCACCTCAAAACAAGGTACCCCAATCCCAATGTCCCGATACAGATAATGTAGAATATGATTTTCTTCCAAAGACAGTTCTTGTAGCCTGCTATACCAATCACCAAATCTTCCTCGGCAAGGTAGAATCTCTGGTAATTGAGAAGCGCAGGGTATTCCTTGTGGAACTCAGAGGCATCATCCAACTCCACGGATCCCGTTGTGGAATGAGACTTGATACTGTCACTTCTGCGGCGAGGCGAGTCTTCGTCCGATTGGTAACTTTGCTTGAAGAAGGCGGTACTAGTGCGCGATCTCGACCTTGTGATTTCCTGTTCGTCGTACTTGTCAATCGAGTAATCCCAGTTGGTGTTGTAGTCCACAGGGTCCTCGGGGTTCTCCAAGGTAGACCCACCCTGGGCCATTTCAATTTCATCTGGCGAGAAGAACTTGAAGTTGGCCAGTGTGTCGTGGGAATTGATGGATGTGTTGGACTTGACCGAGTATATTTCCATGTCTTCGTCATTGTGTGCTGCTAGCAAGGGTGAATTCTCCGTCGAGCGGTGTCCACTTCTGTAGCTGCTCCCAAAGTGGTGGGGGTAGTGAAGTGATGTAATCGAAGAAGGTATAACTTCAGACCCAGCACCCGAGAACATTTCGTTGGTTTGGACATAACCACTTGCCTGGGAGTCTATGGAGGCAAGCGAGTTACGACGCGAGATCGACCGAGACAACGACCGCCGCCGGTCCACTGACGACGACCTTCTGCTTCCATGCTGTTTGCTCATAGTTGCTGTTAAAGATATGAAATGCGAAAAAGACGTAAACGTCTGAATATTGCGCTCCGCTTGCCGCGATACTCAACCGGACCTTACCAAGGCACGCCTACCTTACACTTGTGCATGTTCTGACCAGCTTAGATCTGGCGCTTGGAGCCGACAAGTCTATATCTGGTAACCGTCGAATCTGTAGCACTGGACGTGCTACATCATCGTCCCAACGCGAACAAGTGAACGGCTGTACAGTGTCGAGTATTTTGTGCTTATCACGAGCAACACAATTGGCCAACTTGCTAGCAAACTTGTCTATACTGAAGGGATTGTAGTTAAATGTCCAACTACAATGCTATTGTAGTACTTCTTGGGAGTTGTTTTGTCTACTTGACTCTTAAACCCTAGTTATTGCTAAACGCTTTTCTACAATATTTTGCAAAATTTTTGAAAAATCTCTAGCACAGAGTTGCAGCCATACATGAACATCCCACCTATACTTCAAAAATTTAAACAAAGTTGTAGTTACAGTTATATTCACTTGTACATTCCAGCATATGCAAATATGTTGTAGATGCACGTGTAACTCATGTTGAAACACTAATCATGATTTACTAGTTGGGCAAACACATAGATAACTAGCTAGACATGGAATCGATGCTCACGTGACCATCTTCAGCAACCTTGTGTTGCAGCTCTGGACAAGGTTTAGCTGGATATGTGATGCTCCTGTAGTATATTTTAACCTCTGAAAGCGAGTTTTTAAGCTTCACCCAAGTTGTACAACGAAAATAGGCACCACCTTCTTGCCTTTAGCAAGTATCTACCAACCGCTTTCTTGGGCTGGATTTTTTCGCATACTAAAATCAAACCAACTACTACAACCACCATGGCCATCAAATTGAAGCTAAAGGTGAAAGGAAACACCACGAATGAAGGGGAACTGCCGCTTCCCAAGATCAAGATCAAACCACCCAAGATCACCAAATCTCCAGATAAGAAAAAGAAGCTTAAGCTTAACTTGACCAGCAAGCGACCCACTGTTGATTTTGTAGAGCCCAATAACAACACAACCCCAGCAAACGTCAAAACACCACGTATTCGGATCAAGCCGACAAGGGTTCCAGGCGATGGCTACGACTCGGAAGCCCCGGACGTGGAAGACGATCCTTTGATAGAACAAGGGATTATGATCAGGTTCTTGAATGATGCCAACTTGGACCTGATACATCACGCCGTGGAGTCGGGGGACTTTTCTGGCATCAACATCAAATGGTTAACACGAGAAAAGGCCATTGTATCGATAGGCGACTCCAAGTACACGGCCAAGCTAATTGATTTGCCTACCATCACGGAAATTCACAAAACCACAGACAAGAAGAATATATTCAAGACGTTAGACGTTTCCCAAATGTTGTTAGTATTGAATCCGGTCGGATCCAGCTTAGACCAAGAAAACGATTTTGAAATTCCAATGGAGAAGTTATACAAGCATCCGTTATATGATTTTACGGTGAATGGGGAGTTGACAACCAAGAGATACGTTTATAGAGATGGGTTGACCCCACCATTCCAAGGAGTCCACAGAAGATACAGACCTAGAAAGGTAGACCACAGAGTGATGGAGGATATAGATGCCCGTGTCAGTGAGTTACTTAAACACGATGAAGACGCAGAAGAGAGCCACTTTGAATTGGTGGACTTGAAGAAAGTACAACAGCGGTACGGGGGATCCTCCAGCACTCCGTCTGCGGTGGCCACGCCTTACTATGAGGAGCCTCAGCCAATGCCTCAGGATGAGGAAATTGTGGAGGACATGGATATCGAGACTCACTTGGAAGAAGAGTTGAACAAGATGTTGGGAAGCGATGACGAGCTCGATGAGGATGCCGAAGAAGAAGACGACGAAGAAGAAGAACAAGACGACCAATCCGATGACGACGAAGATGACGACGATGACCAATCCGACGACGACGGCAAGAACGGCAAACAGCACATCAAATTGTTGGAGGAAGAAATTGCAGACTTGGAGAATGTTGTGGAGCACAATAGAAAGAACTTGGCATCTGCCACCAGTAAGATGATGAGAATGAAGTTCCAAAACACTTATCAATCTTTGAAGGCTTCTTTGGACTCAAAGAAGAGAGACTTGCAAAGGTACAAAGACGAGGAGAACAAGTTGAGCGGAAAGGCAGGCCCACCCATCTCCACCGAGGATGCTGATGGTGCCGACGACGGAGATGACGGTGACGAAGCCGTTGAAGACGGCGACGGCGATGAAGGTGAAGAGGGCGATGAAGCAGACGACGGAGATGACATCGACGACTTGTTTTAGTCAATCTTTAAGGTACTGTTCAGGAGCTTTGTCCAAGTCGTTTGAGTTTCAATTCCATACCGGTGGTAAATACTTCAG
This sequence comes from Kodamaea fukazawae, assembly GCA_030572255.1. Taxonomy (NCBI): domain Eukaryota; kingdom Fungi; phylum Ascomycota; class Pichiomycetes; order Serinales; family Debaryomycetaceae; genus Kodamaea; species Kodamaea fukazawae. The sequence goes on along the minus strand of JAJLZQ010000001.1, from coordinate 332,664 downwards.
ATTGGTTAGACCGTATCAATGTTCATGGTTGTATAAATGCTTCCCTCGAAGCGGTCAAGACTGTTGAGCCAAATTGGTTGCATTGGGCTAAGGCAATGATGAGGGACAAGAATTTTAGAATATAGTTGTCAATCCATACTTAATTGTGGATTTTACCAGCACTCTCTTCATTTGGAAGCTCTATGTCATATCACTGCCTCATGGCCACACCCTCATCTCCCACCCAAACCTAATTTCATCTCATCCACGGTTCCCCACTAAAATACAAAGTGGCGCCACTAACAATCCGTGATCAAGGGTTGGCCACCAAAGACGCTGACACCTAAGGCGCAAGCTTAGCATTGGTTCAATTCAATAGAATGCAATTCATGGAAGCCTTGTCTCACCATTTCACAAGCACGACTCACCACCAGTCTTGCACGTTGAGTTCTGCACACAAGAGCATTTCCACGTGTGTACCAGATAAGACCGGAACCTCCTCGGAGGTCCCCTATCATATAATAACCTACTCAAATCACCCTTCATTCGTAGAATGTAGTTTATCTCGAGCCCATAATCATCTTCGTCAACGATTCCGCTCACCAATTCCACCCTGAAGACCTCGTTGTTGTACCAGTATCCAATCAACCGCTCATCGAAAATTTAAAATTTTTGATTCCCCACAAGGAAACAGCCTACCAGGAACATGTCCACCAACTCGATCAAGTTATTAGCTAGCGATGTCCACAGACTGCTTGCCGAGCTTGTTGCTAGAAGATTAGGGTTGAAACTCACACCCTCTGAATTGAAAAGAGACTCAACAGGAGAAGTGCAATTCTCCATAGGAGAAAGTGTCAGAGATGAAGATATCTTTATAATTTGCCAAATTGGATCTGGGGTTGTGAACGACCGTGTGATTGAGTTGTTGATCATGATCAACGCTTGTAAGACGGCCAGTGCCCGCAGAATCACCGTCATCTTACCCAACTTCCCATATGCTAGACAAGATCGTAAGGACAAGCTGAGAGCCCCCATCACCGCCAAGTTAATGGCCGACATGTTAACCACTGCCGGGTGTGACCATGTGATCACCATGGACTTACATGCCTCTCAAATACAAGGGTTTTTTGACGTTCCGGTCGATAACTTGTACGCTGAACCAAGTGTGGTGAGATATATCAAAGAAAAGATCAACTACAAAGATGCCATCATCATTTCTCCAGACGCCGGTGGAGCCAAGAGAGCCGCCGGATTGGCCGACAGATTGGACTTGAACTTTGCTTTGATCCACAAGGAGCGTGCCCGTGCCAACGAAGTCTCGAGAATGGTGCTCGTCGGTGATGTCTCCGAAAAGATCTGTGTCATCGTCGACGATATGGCCGACACCTGTGGTACCTTGGCCAAGGCAGCAGAGGTGTTACTCGACAACGGTGCCAAGGAAGTGATTGCCATTGTCACACACGGTATTCTCTCTGGTAACGCCATCAAGAACATCAACAACTCCAAGTTAACCAGAGTCGTCTGCACAAACACCGTGCCGTTCGAAGAGAAGTTAGCTTTATGCCCAAAATTGGATACCATCGACGTCTCCGCCGTCTTGGCAGAGGCCATCAGAAGATTGCACAACGGTGAATCCATCTCATATTTGTTTAAGAATGCTCCTTTATAACTTTGTATAGATTGCATGTAAGTCACGTGAAGTACATCTTACTCGATTCGGTAGCAGTTTCATCTTACACTTTTTTTCTATTTTGAACTTTTTTACCTTTTGGACAACTTTTTGGACAACAACAACTAACCATGTCTGGTCAGTAAGTGGCTCTTTACAGGACGACAATGACCCAAATATCTGGGCTACTTGCATGAAGAGGGTTGCTTGAATAAGTTACTATTTGACCAACTATGGTTTAATTGCAGCTAAGGCCCCCCCCCCCGGCAGGTGTAACTTTGGTGTAGGTGTGTGAATGTGTTTAGTGACACTTCCAACCTGTACTCCAAGCCCCTGACCCATGCAAGGTGGTCAGATCGTCTGTCGCAATCTCATTATATTAACTTCACTAACATCAACAGAATCAAGGCATGTCTTTTTGGTATGTTCACTTCTATTTCCGTCGGCGAATACCTTTCTCTTTACTAACTTCGGCTAGACATGGACGGAACTCTTATCAACACTGAGGACTTATACACCGAAGCCACCAATGGCGCATTGAAGGTTTACGGTAAGGGTCCTTTCAGTTGGGAGACCAAGATCAAGGTTCAAGGTGTTCCAGCAAGTGAGTCCCTTAGAATTGTCATGGAAACCTATGACATTCCGGGCAGTCCGGAGGATCACAAAAAGGCACTCAGAGATGCCCAAGTTAACATTTGGTCCAAGTCCAAATGGTTGGGTGGGGCCAAGGAGCTTTTGCAAAAGTTGAAGGACGACGGAGTTCCCATTGCCCTTGGAACCTCCTCCGACGGTGCCACCTACAAGGAGAAGACTGGGCATCTTGGTTTTGCTGAGTTCTTTGGCGATCATGTCATCACCGGAGACAACAAGGCCATTGGTCCAGGAAGAGGCAAGCCTAAGCCAGACATCTGGTTTGTTTGCTTGGAGAGCATCAACAAGGAGAGGAGAGCGAAGGGATTGGAAGAGATCAAGATTGAAGAATGCTTGATCTTTGAAGATGGAATCCCAGGTGTTGAGTCCGGTATTGCTCTGGGTGCCCAAGTAATTTGGATTCCTCACCCTCAAGCAAGACCTTACTTGGGGGACAAGATCAACATGGTTGGAAGTAACGGGGAAGTTTTAGAGTCCTTGGATACTTTCGATGCCAAAAAGTATGGACTTTAAGTGAGATAATCTCACTCAACGGTAGATACTAGGACAGTCAGCTTTATCAACCAAAAATTCAGGCAAGCTTTGCTAGTTTCCAATTCTCGGTTTTTGAGCTTGACCAGTTCTATTATCCACTAATCCGAACGTGCTTTTGAGTGTTGAGAATCAGAAGGTGTAGCAACTGTAGCCGTTTGAAATCTTGCCAGGGAGATACCTCATGAGAGTGGGGGTCTCGGCTGGTGGGTGGACGGGGGGACGGACGGTCCGGCCGGTCCAAATTGGCTATACCTTCTGCAAAATCAATAGCACGGGAACTCGTATGCATAAGAACATTGCGCTCCGATCCCAACTATCCAAAGCTCTCGTTTTACTCTCTGACTTCAGCAAGTCAAAAATCTCGTAGTCTCTAGGATGTATGTACTGTACATCAACTTTGGAACCTCTTTCGCAGCCATATTTCAAGTTGTGCGTACGATGAATCCCGGAATGCTGGATCACAAAGCATTCTTTTCCCCAGTACAATAACAACGCTTTGCCGAGCTCCCAACTCACTTGACATACCTCAAAGTTAGCTACTTTCGATTTTGCGGAAGTGCTGATCGCTTCCAAGCTTATTCCGGAGAAAGCTGACAATTCAAATTTCCGCACAAAATCTAAAATCAAGCGACCTTAATCCACCACCATACAAAGGATACCCCCCAATTTCCTTGTCAACTATAATTCATATCAAGCTATATTAGTAATACCTGACTTCAATTCTTATTCATTAACTACTTTTAATCATGATTCCATTGCAAATGATTGGAACCAGCTCGTACCACATAAGCATCGCAGAAGACGAAGGCGACTATCGAAACTCCACTATCCAAGTGACATCAATCAACACCGAGAAGCCCATAGAGCCAGTCAAGGCAGAACTGCTAGGCAAGGGAGTGATTCGATTATATCGAGAATTTGAAGTTGAAGGTACAACCGTCACCCCAGCAGACGAAACCATAGTCTCCATTCTTGCAGTCCCCACTTACCTCACTGCTACAGATCTTCTAGGATTCATAGGGGATGCGTACATGAGAGATATATCTCACGTCCGTATACTCAAGAGTGAGAAAGCAAACAGGTTCTTAGTTCTTATCAAGTTTAGAGATGTGATACGAGCTAGTGAGTTCAAGTTCGCTTTCGATGGCAAACTGTTCAACTCAATGGAACCCGAGACCTGCCATGTTATTTATGTGAAGTCAGTCAAACTAGACTTTAAGCAAGAAGAAAACCCATTATTTCCGTTTTTGATGTCGGATCCTTTCACCACAGAAGCCGCAGCTGCAACTCCGCATATGGTGGAGCTTCCAAGTTGCCCAGTGTGCTTGGAAAGATTGGATGCTGAGATCACCGGTCTTCTTACAATCCCTTGTCAGCATACTTTCCACTGTCAATGCCTCTCCAAATGGAGCGATGATAGTTGTCCCATTTGTCGATATTCATCCTCGATTTCCAATAAGCAGATCAAGATGTCCCGGAGGCCCTCTGTGAATTCAGACCATTGTAATGAGTGCTCCTTAGATACAGATCTTTGGATATGTTTGATTTGTGGACATATAGGGTGTTCTAGATATGGACCAGAACAGCACTCTCTCAAGCATTTTGTTGACACTGGCCACTGTTTTGCCATGGAACTCCAAACTTCCCGTGTGTGGGACTACGCAGGCGATAACTATGTCCATCGACTTATCACAAACGAATCGGACGGTAAATTGGTGGAGCTCCCAGAAAAGAAATCCATAGATCCAATCAACGCAAACGAAAAGGCAGATGAAGTTGGATTTGAATACTCACTCTTACTCATCAACCAACTAGCAAGCCAAAGAGAATACTATGAGTCCTTATTGAAAGAAAAGCGAAAGCCAAGTACCTCAGGGCCTTCAACTAAAGACTTTTTGGAGCTTCAGCAAAAAGTGGCTGAGTTAACAACTTACACCGAGGTCACAATTCCTTCATTGAAAGATAAACTTACGTCAAAAGACTCCAAGCTTTCCACCGTCTCAAAGGAACTTGCGTCTGCAAACACATTGAACGATGCATTGTCAAGAAAAGTGGACCACTTAACCTCGGAAAATGACAAGTTGAAAACAGAGATAGACTCTTTGAAGGAGCAAAATCAAGGCTTACAGGAACAGGTGAACGATCTTATGTTCTTTTTGGATTCACAAGAAAAGTTTAAAGATGCCCTGGATGATGTCAGGGATGGCACGATCGTAGTACAGCAAAAGCCAAAAAAGAGACTATCAAAGAGGAAGTAGGGGAAATCTTAATCACGAAAACCGCCTCAAATGGACTTCACACAAAACAATCCCAATACCACATTCTTTAAGTGTTCTTGAGAGTTTTCATACCTTTCAAAGGAAGATGCTGCTAAAGATGCCCAATTATGAGATGAAGAGTCCAAGAACCATGAAATATGCAAAGTGCAATATGGAGCAATCTGTAGGGGTTGTCTTCTCATCGCAGGAGTGGTCTTGTGACTAAACAGAGTCGAATCACAGATCATCAAGAAGTCCCACCATACACGTCTATGCACTCACATGCAGCACCTTACTTAAATCAGTTGATATATTGTGAACGATCTCCCCTAAGATCTTTATATACCAAATCGCAATGTCAAAGCTCCCATCATTTGCAGAGTTGGTCTCTGATTTTGGCATAAACCATGAAGCTCCAAATGTAGAAGACTTTCCATTGCATTTTCGGTATCTTGACAGAACGGATTCGCCTAGTCCCACGAACCAAATATCGGCTCCTGAAGCAGATTTGTTACAGAACTTGAGAAATGAGAGAGACGTTATACGGAGATGTGCCTTTTTCCTAAATGAATTTGAAGACAGTGTAAACATTATACTTGATGAGCCCAGTACGATAAAACACAATGTATTCAAAAAGCTTTCTGAAAACATCCGGCTTAACAACCAAATCTCAAATATTGAAAAAGTGATGGACTTGTTGCGCAAGGTGCAAGAGTGTGAATCTCCAGACAAGAAGAAGAGCCGAGTCAACATAAACACAACGGGTAACTCCATTACCCTAAGAGTGAAGGGAGGAGTCGAGAAGAACGGCCACATGCAAATGATTCAAAATGGAGGCTTGAACACAGAGTTGAGCATGAAGCCCAAGATCATTTGCCATCAATGCGGGCTGAAAGACACGCCGGAATGGAGAAGAGGCCCCTACGGAAGCAGGACTTTATGTAATGCATGTGGACTATTCTATTCAAAATTGATAAAACGGCATGGAATAAAAGACGCAGACAGGTTAATGAAAGATAGGAAGAAGGTAGGGTTAGTTTTCGATAGGAGAATGAGTTGAAATCGTCAAGTCTTGGGAGCTGGTGCTTTTTGTGTCTTGATGTTGAACCGTTTACTTTAAAGTTTAGTGATCTTGTTTGTATCTTGAGCTGTATTATACATGACCCGACTTCTTTTTTAAACAATTAATGTGCCTCTTTTGGTGCATTTCGGTAACACAGGTCACAAGTAACTTGTTACCTTACTCCGCTTCCTGATATTATCAAACGGTATCGCTCTTTGAGGGCTTCATGCAAGCGATGGAAATTCCCAAAATGGGTTGCATCTTGTTGCAGAAAGATGATTTCTCGAGTTGTCTAATCCGAGGGTGTGGGTGGTGGTTCCTTTATCCAACAGATTGACGAACAGCTTCCACAAATTGGCAACTTCAATCGAATTAGTGAGGCACTGGCAACACTGATTCTCGTGCTTGAATCGCACACCAGATGTGCTAAGGTTCTACACTAGGTTCCAAGAATTTCCTAATTGGGAAATGGTGTTTGGAACATAGGGAGGGGGGAGAACAGCTTTCCTATGCCAACATGCTTGGGACTCCGTCAAGCTAAGTAGAAGCAAGTACAACCGATTGCTTTGTGATCTTCCCCAGCTGTTATATCCGATGGGACATGAAGCGTATGAATCCCATAAATACGGTACCATTTCCATTACTGTAAACTTAGAATTGCAACCATTTATGAAACTTTGGCTCTTCTTCTTTATAGCACTTGTTTTGGGTGCTCCCACCACAGTGAACCCACCTTCTTCTGATCCCTTCTATACTCCACCATCTGGGTATGAGAACACAGAACCGGGTACCATTTTGAGAAGCCGGTTGATTCCCTCACACTTGAGAGCAATTGTTTTACCAATCCAAGTCAAAAACACTTGGCAGCTCTTAGTTAGATCAGAAGACACGTTTGGAAATGCCACTGCTATTGTCACCACTCTTATTGAACCGTTCAATGCGGATCCTACCAAGTTGGTGAGCCATCAAATTGCACAAGACTCTCCCGCAACTGATTGTGCGGTTTCTTGGGCTATCCAGACATCTGCACCCGTTTTCTCAACATTGATCAACCAGGCTGAATTTTGGATGATCAACGCCTGGTTGGAAGAAGGTTGGTACGTGAACACACCAGACTATGAAGGGCCTAGAGGGTCCTTCACTGTTGGTCGTCAGTCCGGCCATGCAACCTTGGACTCGATCAAGGCAGTGTTGCAAACAGGGAACTTTTCCGGGTTGCACTCGGACGCAGAGACGATGATGTTTGGGTACTCGGGGGGTAGTATTGCATCTGGGTGGGCTGCTGCTTTGCAACCTGATTATGCTCCAGACTTAACTGACAATCTTATTGGCGCTGCTCTTGGTGGCCTTGTTTCAAATCTTACTGAAGCAGCTGTAGCTATTGACGGAGGGTTGTTTGCTGGTTTAATTGCAAACGCCTTTAATGGATTAATTAACGAGTACAAAAGAAACACGACTTTGCTCAACTTCCTTAATGACCAATTTGTTAGTGAAGAGAAGATGAAAGACTTCTACTGGGCTGAACAGGAGTGTGTGATACCTTCAGTTCTCCACTTTGTGGGAACAAGCTTCTTTTCTGGGCCAGATAGATACATGAAATCTGGATTGGATCTATTCAGGACGCCCGAAATTGGAAGCATTATGAACCAGAACATCTTGGCGTTGGACGAAAGTGAGCCAATGCCTCAGATTCCGTTATTTGTTTTCCATTCCGAAAATGACGAGATTGTCCCTTATGCGGGCGTTGAGAGAGTCTACAAGAACTGGTGTGAATGGGGAATCAAGAGTCTTGAACTTAACGTGGACGTTTTCAATGAACACATCACCGAGTTCATCACTGGAGCTCCTGCTGCTTTTGCGTGGATGAAGAGGAGATTTGCAGGAGAAGACCCTATTGATGGGTGTCAAAACACAACCAGATTTGATAATCTCTTCTATCCTGGGGCCTCACTTGAATTTTCTGAGATGTTAGAAGATGCCTACATGAGCGCCATGCAATACCCAATTGGACCCAACGTCACCGATACCAAACATAGGAGAGAAGTCAAGGAGATGATAAGAAGAAAGAGAGACGAGGGTGCATCTTTATAGGTATAGGTATAATAAAAGAGCGATTTCGGCCAGAACATGGAGGAGATAGTAAGAGTTCTTCAGTCTCGATTGGCTGCAAAAAAATTAGGCGGGTTCCAGAAAAGCACGAGAAAGGCTAGCAACTACAGCAGAAATTTGCGGCATCGAGTACTTTGGAAGAGCCAGTCCATATTTGGATGTTATATTGCAAAATGAACTCTATGTTGCTTTGTAAAAGATTCCACCGGCGAGTTCCGCCTGTACTATCGGGAACTTACTTGTTGAAGCTATTGCTAAAAAATCAGCTCCTTCTTCCTAGACACATCGGATGCATCTTTCATTGAAGACCATTAATTTATGACCATTTAATGCTATGCCTACTGTGCCCAGCTCTGCAGCAGTCTCTACCGTCAATGCCGTCTTGCAGACGGTTCCCTTAGGAGTAAAGAGCATCGTAGCTTGCAACACGTGACTACAGTTTGCATCAAGTTCAAATTAGCCTTCAGTCATTGACTACACACACTTTAAAAGACACTTAATCGGGAGCATTAAATAAACTGCTTATCGCCTATTGGTGACAAAGAAGTTAGGTTAAGTCATCTCTTTATCAACTTTCAGTAAATTTCGTTGCAATTGCAGCTGCTTTTTCCTTCAAGAGGGGCATTTGGCCCCAAAGAAGCAACCGTATAACTTCAGACCAACAATCTACCAAACATACAGACCTCCTCAGCTGTAAAAACACCTGAGTAACACCCTCCATGGGATTGTAGCATCCCCAAAGCTCAAGTCCATTATGCACTCTCGCTCATCACGCCGGCCGCATCGAGAGAGAAATGCTGAATTAAAGTGCGATTAGTGCTCATCGCAAAAAAAACTACCACCACCATGTCTAACGAAGTGTCCTTCCCCAGAGGAGGCGCCTCTGCGTTGAGTGCTCTTGAAGTGAAAGAAATCTCCAACGAGGCAACCAGTGATGTTCTTTTTGAAACATCCAAACGGTCTTCGTCCACTACCGACCGTCCATCGAAAAGACAAAAGAAGAAGGCTGCTGCCCAAGAAGTCAAGGAAGAGACCAATGCCATCGTGCGTTACCAATTCAAAAAGATGGTTCCTGGGACTCAGGTCCTTGGTCAGATCACCCGTATCAACGACCTTGAGTTGACTGTCAGCATCGGAAACCAAATCTTTGGTGTTGTCCCAATCACCAACGTCTCTGCCGAGATCACCAAACTTCTTGATGACGAATCCGAAGAAGAGGACTCTGAGGATGAAGAAGAAGAGGGAAATGGTATCACCTCTGCTACCACCTTCAACAACGAGATTCCATCCTTGAAGAACTACTTCACCGTAGGACAATATATCAGAGCAAAGGTGACCGACCTCAGTGAAAAAATTGTCCTCACTTTGGAACCAGAAGAAGTCAACCAAGAAATCGAGCAAGAAGATTTGCTTCCAGGAAACATCATCCAAGTCTCTGTTAAGTCTATTGAAGACCATGGTATTGTTGTCAACACCGGGATGAAGGTGTCTGGTTTCATTCCTAAGAAGTTGGCTCCTTCCAAGGTCAAGCCAGGCATGGTTTTCCTCAGCACCATCTCTAAGGGTAATGCCAGAGCTCTTACCTTGACCCCAGCTAAGGGTGATGCCGGCTCCATTTCCAAAATCACATCTATCGACGCCATCAAGCCAGGTCAAATTGTCGATGCCATCGTTGCCAGCGTCTCGGAAGACGGTGTCTTCACCAGAGTCTTTGGTTTGGTGGACGGGTGTCTCAGTCTTCCACAAGTCAACTACTCCAAGAAGTTTAAGATTGGTACCACCATAAAAGCCAGAGTCATTGGTATTGTTTTGAAGGAGGGTTCCAAGGTTATCATCCTCTCCATCTTACCTCACATCATGAACTTGACCACTATCGAACAACCTCTTGAAAGAGGTACCATCAAAGAAGCAAAGGTCAAGGCCTTCGACAATGACTACATCTACTTTTCTATTGGCAAGTCTCAAGGTTTGTTGCATAAGTCTAAGATACATCCAGATTACGCTTTGGAACACTACGAGATTGGCTCTACCCACCAAGTCAGAGTCACCTCCTACGACGCCATAAATAACCTTTTGTCCTTGACAGTCCAACCAAAGGACTTGGAATCGGAATACATGTCTACCCAAGAAATCCCTGTTGGTGCCATTCTTGAAAAGTGTGAAATTGTCAAGTTTGTTCCAACTGGTGGTATTCTTCTCAAGGCATTTGACAACTTTGATGCCTTTGTCCCTCAAACTCAATTTGCAGACATAAAGCTTTCCAACCCTGAAAAGAAGTATAAGATTGGTTCCAAGGTTAAGGCTAGAGTGTTGTACAAACAAGGTAATAGATTGCAATTGACTTTGAAAAAGTCGTTAATGGAATTGGAAAATATCGTCGATTCTATTGATAAGGCCATTCCAGGTTACAAGACCAAGGCTAATGTTGAAAAGTTTGTCAAGGGAGGTGCTTTGGTGTCTTTCTTTGGTAACGTCAAGGCATTCTTACCTAAAAGTGAGATCAACGACACTTACATTGAAGATGCAAGTAACGCCTTGAGAATCGGTCAAACTATCTCTGTCACTATTACCCTGTGCAACAAAGAAGCCAGAAGAATCCTTGTCACTGCTAGAGAAACATCTGATGCTGATATCTTTTCTGTCAACGAGGGAGAGGTTGCAACTGCCAAGGTTGTTGAAAAGCTTACCAACAATACCCTTGCTGTTGAAATCAAGGATGTCCGTGGTATCTTGAGAGATGCTCACTTGGCAGACGGCACCTACGAACAATGCAGAATTCGCTTTAAGAAGGCCCAAGTTGGTCAAGACATTAAAGTGGTTGTTTTGGAAAGAGATCTCAAGAACAAGACCCTTATTGTGAGTGCCAAGCCATCTTTGGTTGATGCTGCTACTGCCAACGGTCTTCCTTCCGAGTACAGTCAAATTCAAGTGGATCAAACCATCTGTGGGTACGTTAGATCTATTACCAACATGGGTCTTTTTGTTTCCTTTGCTTCTAAGTTGACTGGTTTGGTCTTGGCCAAGTACGCTGGCAATGAGGACTTGCACAAGAAGTACTTCAAAGATCAAACTTTGATATGTAAAGTCATCAAGACAGACGATGAAAACAAGAGATTCTTGTTGACTTTGTCTTCTGATTCCAACGACTTTGCTACCACTGAGCTTGTGAACCCTGTCGACAAGAAGAAGCTGACTGTTGCAGACTACACTCCTGGCGTTGTGACCAAGGGTCGTTTGACCGAAGGTGGCATTGTTGCTCTTGCTGACAACTTGACCGGTAGAATCGATCCTTCTGTTGGTTTCAAGGGTAAGCAAGGCGCCGTCATCGAAGTTCAAGTTATTGGATACAGATCCAAGAACGAATTTATTCCATCCATCTATGGACTCGAGGAAGCCGAAGTCGAATTGGCCCCACTCAACTACAAGACATTGGACATTTCAACCTTGAATGTTGGTGACGAAGTGACCTCCTTTGTTTCTCATTTCTCCAACGGATTCTTGCACACCACCATTTCTCCATCTATCAGGGGTAAGATTTATTTTGCAGAACTTTCTGAAGATGGTATCCCAGAAGGGTTGTTTATCCGTCACCCTGTTGGCTCTGCTATCAAGAGCACCATCAAGAGAATTGAAGGTAGAACCGTCTTCCTCTCTAACAACGATCCTGTTGTCAATAGCATTTCCGATATTGAAATTGGTAAGTCATACCCATCCAAGGTTTTCTCCATCAAGGAAAACCTTGTTTTGGTAGAATTAGGTCAAGGTATTGTTGCTGCTGCCTACATCACTGACGCATTGGATGACTACTCGATTCCTTTGAAGGAAGCATTCAAGAGCTTTGACTTTGCATGCTCCACTGTTCTCGACATTGAGCAAGAAACCGGACGTATTTCTGTGTCCTTACGTACCAAGCAAGCCAAGAACAAGTTGGTTGAAACCATCGACGACTTGTCCAGAGGTGATAACGTTACTGGGTTTGTTAAGAAGATCTCTAACATGGGTCTTCACGTTGCATTGGGTCGCACAGTGTACGCCTTGGTTAGATTCCATGATATCTTTGATTCTGCAGTCAATGACTGGAGATCCCACTTCAAGTTGAATCAACCAGTTTTCGGGAAGATTGTTGAATGTGACCAGGAACACCGTGTTTTGATGACCTTGAAGGACTCTGAAGTCAACGGGGACTTTGCTGCTTTGAAGACTATGTCCGACTTGCAAGTAGGTGACATTTTTGAAGGTACTGTGAAGAACGCCCAAGAGTTTGGTGTTTTCGTCAAGTTAGACGGCACTGTTAACTTGAGTGGGTTGTGTCACAGATCCGAGATCTCCGATAACCAAGTTCTCGATGCTTCCTCTTTGTTCAGCGAAGGTGACAGAGTTAAGGTTATTGTTTTGAAGGTTGATCCAGACACCAAGAAAATGTCCTTGGGTATGAAGGCTTCATACTTTGAAGACGAAGAAAATGATGGAGACAGCGAGGAAGGTGATTCCGAGGACGAAGATGAAGATGAAGTGATGGACGTCGATGGAAGCGACTCTGAGGAAGAGGACGAAGACAGCGAGTCCGACTCCGAAAACCAAGCATCCGAGCCATCGACAGGCTTGTCACTCTCCACCAACGGTTTCGACTGGACTGCATCCATTCTTGACCAGGCCGAAGAAGACTCTTCATCTGATGAAGAAGATTTCACTGTCAAGAAGAAGAAGTCTACATCCAAGAGAGTCGAAGACAAGACCAAGGACATCAACAGCCGTGCTCCAGAGTCTGTGGCCGACTTTGAACGTCTTCTTGTGGGTAACCCTAACTCGTCTATCCTTTGGATGAACTACATGTCTTTCCAATTGCAGTTGAGTGAAGTCGAAAAGGCCCGTGAGATTGGTGAACGTGCTCTCAAGTCTATCAACTACAGAGAAGAACAAGAGAAGATGAACATCTGGATCGCCATGCTCAACTTGGAAAACACCTTTGGGACCGAAGAATCCTTGGAAGACATCTTCAAGAGATCTTGTCAGTACATGGAACCTCTTACTATGCATCAAAAGTTGGTTAGCATCTACCAAATGTCCGAAAAGTTTGATGCTGCCGATGAGTTGTACCAAGCCATGATCAAGAAGTTTGCCAAGTCGATTGGTGTGTGGGTTGCATACGGAAACATGTTGTTGGACAGAAAGCTGTTCAACAAGACCCACGAGCTTTTGGCCAAGGCCTTGCAGTCATTGCCAAAGAGAGACCACATTGAGGTTGTTCGTAAGTTTGCCCAGTTGGAATTCGCCAAGGGTGACGCCGAGCAAGCTAGATCTTTGTTTGAAGGGTTGATTGCCGATGCTCCAAAGAGAATCGATTTGTGGAATGTGTATATTGATCAGGAAATCAAGTTGGACAGTGAAAAGAAGATTGTTGAGGGCTTGTTTGAAAGAGTTGTCACCAAGAAGTTGACCAGAAAGCAAGCCAAGTTTTTCTTTAGTAAATGGTTGGGTTACGAGGAAGAGAAGGGTGACGAAGGCATGGTTGCTAAGGTGAAGGCAAAGGCTACCGAATATGTTAAAAATGAATAGACCACAAGGGGCATAGCCCTAGTGAAAATAAATATTGGACTGAACTGATTATCTTTCCACAGGAGAGAGCGAGTGTAGATTGAGAACGAGTGGCTAAATGACGGCCTCTATTAATTGATTCTCAAAACACCTATACCTTACACAGGGTTGAAGAATGTTGAGCTTAAGGAGGTTACCCAACTTCTGAATCAATATGTAACAAGATCACTTCCATTATTGTCATCCCAGAAACACCCCAGACCTTCGTGGAAGTGGTGGAGCACCTTTGAGGCGAAGGAGTAGCGGAAATACAAGCTAGCATGAGATCAGTCATGGGGTCTGTCTGGATCTACCAGATATACTCATACTCTCCTTGCTGTCTTGACCCCAATTTTTCTTGTGATAGTAAGTCCGTTTTGAACGGGGATAGCGCTTGGTTATCATTTGAGGTGGTGGCTGCGGCGGAATCAACAGGATATCAGGGGATCGACCATTCTGGCCATAAGTGGTTGGGAGTGCTGTAGTTGTTTGCGGGGGAGCATTAGGGTCACTGATCACCTCTAATTCTTTGTCATTCTTCGTTCCCCTGTTCACTTATTACATCGTGCTGCTTCAGCCGGTTGATCAAAGCTCTAACGCTCGCATGCGGAGTTTTTGGCAGAGCATAGGAGGAGCGGATTGGGCAAATGACGGCTGCACAGGTCGACACTCAGCGTCCAGGGGGCCCTCCCACGCCGCCGTGAGCACCAGGGTGTGTGTCTACGACAACCACCTTGGTGCGTTCCAAAACCACCAAGCAGCTCCTTCGTACCATCAGCTCCGAAATTTGAGTTCCAGCTTGATCTTTCACATGCAAAATGACATAGTGATCCTAGCAGAACAATAGGAACACTGATGAGACGATTCTTGTGATCAGCGAACGTCATCGCACAAAAACAACAAGGCATCCGGACCATCACACGTTGCTTGCGAGTAGGGCAACCCTGACAAGAGCCCAGAGAGTGTCGAGACCAGAGCACCATTCGTCTTACCATTTTGCAGCTGCACTCCTCTTTTAGAATCCTGTCATACATAATTTCTTCTGTGGACAATGCTCAAAACTCCGCTCCGCAAAGTTGAGCCAGTCTTTTCATATGGCTGCGAAAACACACATGCTGAGCCGGACAAGAAGGGCGAGAAAGAGGTACGCCAGTGGGCAGGGTGAGTTGGGGTGGGGAAGGAGGTTGGGTTCTTTTGAAAGAAGTGCCTAATGTCGAGCGTGTGACACTTGGCTGGAGTGTGCTACAATGCAAATTGGCATACAAATCACCATTTGTCGCACCAAGTTGTGCCATTACCACGCAGTGCAGGATATGTTTCCCCGTTTCATTCTTGCAAGTCTGTCGTCTCCCCGCTTAAGCATCTGTTGAGTTTAAATTAGCTTGGAGACGGGCTCTGGCGCTTGCAATTCCTTACACGCCTGCGTTTCCTCTGTTGCAGCGGTGCTGAATTTCAATTATGTCTCATCTCTTCCCATATGTCGCATTATCACCAAAAGTACAAAGCTCGATAACCACTCAAGTAAAAAGACAGGGTTTAGACCTGAGCCAACTCCAAAAAAAAAGTGACCTGGCCAACCCCCCACAACCCCAACACCGTCGACTGGAAACCACTCAGCAGCACAGGTCCGTCCAAGGTTCAGCACGCCGTGGAGGACGAATGCGGAAATGCCTGCACAGAGGGCGTCCGCACCACATTTTCACGTGCTGCGCAGTGACGACTCCGCATGTGAAGATATCAACCAAAAACTCCTCTTTATTTGTTGAGTTTGGCTACCAATCCTTTTTTAAAAGATTAACCATGAACAGTCAGAAACCACCAACTGAATCCAGAGATCAGGATCTAGTGAGTGCAGCAGAAGCTTTGGCCCTGTTGACCCAGAATTCGCCCCAGTCGTCGCCCTCAGAAAATGGAGGGTCGCCCATCCCATTGCCTAAATTAGCCTCACTACCACTGAATGAAAATGTGGAGGTGTCAGAGCATCCTTTAGTCACTAGAGTCAACCAAGTCACCAGACATCCTATTGTCACGAACGCCGTCAAGTACTACGAATCGTCCAAGAGAAATTACGCCTCCTTCAACTACGCGGCAGAGATTGTCGAGAAGGCTGCCTTCCCAGTCGTCAGTAAGATTGAGGTCAACTTGAATAATAGACATCAGAGACAAATGAGAGAAGCAGAAGAAAAGAGACCAAAGAAGCGCCGGCTCTCCTCAGATCAAGTTCCTGAAGAGTGTAGAATCGAAACGACAAAGAGATTGCAATTCTGCTTACACATATTACGCCTTGCAAATGATCACATAAATAACAAGGTGAACTTTTTGCAACAGCGTGTGGTGGAGAGAGAGAAGGCCATCAAGGAGGAAAGAGAGAAGAAGGTGGCTGACCCAGATACCCAACAAACCAAGACGGAGATTGTTTCGACGGTTAGAAAGATTATACATTTGATTTCCAATTTCAAGCCCTCGTCCTTAAGTCTGGTATCCCAATCAGAGGTGGAGGGTAGGCAGACCCCAGTAGAGGACCTTGACTTAAAGACCGCCATCAGAGACATCATACTTTCCTTGCCCAGCACCCTTCAGCTGACAAGCATAGGCGGCCCACAAGCCAACGACAAGGTCTTGGTCTTTGCAAAGGAGAGCTTGGAGATGATCACCAAGTTAACCAACGTTTTCAATGACCAGTTGGTCAAGGCTGAGAGCTGGATCGGAGGCGACGAGCGCCCAGAAGACGAGAAGAGAGATGATGACCACGAAAGTGTCTACGACAGAAGCCTGACGGTGTCTCCTGTCAGCGAGGTGAAGAGAATGAAGTTGGACTAAGCTTGTCCACAGCAGTACCAAGACCTGTGGGAGGTTGACCAAACAAGCGCTAAACAATTTGCTAATGATCAATGCTACTATTGACGACTCAACCCACACACAACTTTACTATACTTTACTGTCGATCTTCCACTAGGTCCAGGTCTTTTTGGTACCCCCCAACTTCCAACCTGTCCTCGAGAATAATTTTCTCTGTCACAACAATGTGCCCCGCCCTCAATGAATCCCACTTGGATACCCTTGATACACATTGCAAGAGTATCTGGAATTTGTGGCGGGCTATGCGTCCCTCAACGGACTAAGTGATGCCATCAGTTCAACACATCTAGCATGTCTGGCATCATTTGATTTCCACCAAGCGTGGAATCCGAGTTCATGGAGCAAGCAATCAACGCTTCTCCGACTCATGTCTCTTCCAAGCAGTTAGGCCACAACTTGCTTGCACCTGGGCTTTAGCTCTGTAGTATTTGGAATAAACGTACCTTTGAAAATCCTGTATGGTTGGCGTCACTACGTGTGGGGAGACTTCCCAATATGAATGGAAGCGGGTGAAAAAGTAGTCCACAATGTGTTCCGAACCCGTGACTAACAATTAGATGGGAACCTGGACTTTCGTTGAGGTAGGGCAGTGGGGTCGCTATGTCACCAAGTTGGAGAACTTGTTCGTGAACGGGGCAAATCTTTATATTGCAACGTTGGACCAAACCTAATTAAAGTGTCAAGTCAGAGCTGGATGTCATGTCAGAGCTGGATGTCATGTCAGAGCTGGGTGTCATGTCAGAGCTGTGTCATGTCAGAGCTGGGTGTCATGTCAGAGCTGAGTGCCATAACCACACAGATTTAGATGTGTCTCCCGCAAACATATGCCAAAATGTGTCTTCCACAAAGGTAAAGTGGAATATGTTTCCCATAACGGTAGCATCCATAACGGATGTTTCAATTTTAGGATTTCCGTATAAAGTTTCCAAGCAGGTACGCTTCCATAGGCGATACTTTCCATAAACAGAGTACTTCAAATTGTAATTACAGAGCGCCGCTACTATGCAGAAATGTTAGAGCTACAGTAATATGTCTTGTGGAGCGTGTATTGCTAATTATGGAGACTTTCTTTCTGTGCCCTATTGTCAATACAACTTCTCCACAAATCAACCTAGACAGGCAAGTCACAGGTTGCCACCTTTTACCTACCCAGTTAAACCCGCCATCGCGGAGATAACTGCAAGGAAATGCTCCTGGCGTCGTCTACGATACAATAACACAGATCATATTGTCTAACTCACTGTGGAGCTCACATTCCTTCTCATCTCTACAGCTCCGTTCTTCTCCACGTGAGAAATTTACAGCCTATTCTAGGAAATGAAATTGTTCTGGAGCAATATCACACTAAATCCAAGATCCCGCCCAGATGTCAGATACCCCAGGGTAGACTCCAAGGTGAAACCTCCTTGGACAGTCGAAGACGGAAGTAGAAGGAAATACTCGCAACGGGAAATAGTTGGGTTTGTCGACTCCCAACCCATACATCCCTTGTTTCAACAACCGTAGTCTATCCAATTAGTTTTCCTAATTAGATAGCCATGTCTAAGTTACTCATCTTGGTTACCCCCCAAACTCCTAATCTTTGCTAGTTTCACAACCCTAACTAACTTCCTTTCTAGTCTAATCCCTGTCATGAAAGATTATGAATCACTACTACATGAGGAAACTAGGAGTTGCCTAATTTGGTAATCTCGAGTGAAGTTCTCTTTGGATCAATGGAAAGGAGAGAGAAGCATCGCAGAAACCGAGGAATTGGACCGGAATAACTGCTAGTATGCTCTAAAGCCCTCCACCAAGGAAACATATACACCTAGATCAGTACCATATAACCGAATCTGCTGGGATCCACGAGGTACGTGGCTGTGGTTCAGAAACCACATCCATTTATCATGTCTATCTTGCATTTTCCCTGCTTTTTCCTTTCGCTACTGCATTAGGAAATCCCAAGGACTTCCTAATTTAGAATACTAATTACACATAATCTACCTAATTAGGTAATTTACAACTTAACCTCATAAGGAATCTCTATGGTTGCAAAACAAATATATATAAGAGACGACGACCAAAAAAACTAATCAACAACAAACATGCCTTCACTTGATATTACACGTCCTGAGACAGGTGAGTTGAAGCAGTCCTGGCACATCGCCAACTCTCAATTCAAGTTCACAGACCGCCTTTATACCAATCTCCTCCAAACTCATGCTTCTGTTCACAATGAATTCTACAACGCCCAACAAGTTGATGAACACAAGGTTATCATGGATGACTTGTTGAGATTTTACACCTCGAACGCCAACGACGGTGAGCTCGTTGAAGAGTTCATGCAAGGCTTCTTGGCTGAAAACAACGAGTTTTCTCGTATTGCCATCCAATACTTGGAACCAATGGGAACCGTGCTTTTGACTACTTTCAAGCAATGTTTTGCTGCCCAACAACAAGTTTTCACCAGCAACCTCCAAGCCGTTTGGGTTAAAATTTACGTTCACATTGCCAACTCCATTTTGGAGTACATCGATGCAGCCAACACTGACTTCACCGATGTTGAATCCAACTACACCGAGTCTAGCGAAGTTCAACCTTTGAACCTCGGCTCCAGAGAAGAACAAGACTTTGCAGAGCAAAACAACGGTGACCACCAAAATATGGCTGTTGACAGCGGTATTCTTGCTGCTCCAGTTGCTATTTCCAGACAAGCTGGTTTCTTGCAAAACCAGTCTACTAGCACACTTGACACTGTTGTCACTGCTCCTGAACCAGCTCTTTCCAGACAACCTTCTATCCAATTCTCTCTCAACTCCAATGAGAAATATAAGGGGTTCAGAAGAAACTCTCAAATGTGCACTCCTTCTCACGAACCTGTTACTGTGAAGATTCCAAACAGCCCTTCATTTGTCAACAGCGCTCCAACTTCCTCCAACATTTCATCTTCCTTGCTGTCTATGCTTTCTACTGCATCTTTGTCTACTGTTTACGGTACTCCTCCAACTACCCCATTCGACCCAAGAAAGAACAAGAGAATCGGCCGTTCTCCAACCGCCTCTTACGCTCTGTCTATTAACGACGACGTTGATGTTCCAATGAAGTCTCCATTAAGAAGACCTTCTATCTCTTCTTCTCATCACCCAATGGAATTGCAAACTCCAAAGGAAGAAGAAGAAGAGGAAGTTGAAACTGAAACTGAGGAAGAACCTAAGCCAAAGGAACCAGAACAATCTAACGTTCGCAAGTCATCTTTGCTTTACAAGATGCAAATGAAACCATCTAGTCTTATCACCGACTCCGATGAAGAAGAAGAAATGCCTGCTGTTACTTCTAAGTTCGACCCTAGAAGAATCAAGACTCACAGAAGAACACAATCCATTTCTTCTCCAGAATCATCTGAGATTGATGAGCAAGAAGATGCAAAGTTGTTATCTTTCCAAGACAAGGAATTGCCAAACTTGCCAAACATTCCAACTCCTAGACAAGGTGCCTTTGACTACACTTCCTTTGGTATTCGTGGTTTGGCTCCAATTGTTGAGACTTTGGAAACTGTCGAAGTTCCAGAAACTGCCCTGAGCAAGTACGCCTCTGACGATGACAACACTTCATCTACTTACGGCGATGACGAAAACAGCAGCAGCAGTGGTAACGATGCTTCTTCTAGCAACTCTACCTTGTCTTTGCACAACAGTGACTACAGATCTTCCATCAGTTCTGGTACTGAAGCTTCTCCTTCCTTGGATGGTTTCAACAAGAACCAACAAGGTCAATCTCAATTCAGATACCCATCTAGCTCTAGTGAAATCAGCTCGGTTGCTCCACTGGCTAAGGCTCAAATGGAAGACAGATGCTTGTCTCCATCACTCCCAATTCAAAGAGGTGCATCTACCGGTAGTTCTAACAACCACTCGAGAATGTACTCTCAATCTTCAGTTGGGTCAGCCTCATCACTTTTGATGGCCAGAGACGGTTCTGCTCCAAGAGCCTCCCTCGGTTTCATGAGATCGTCATTTGTCTTGAAGAAGGAGATGCAAAACATTGGATTTAACATTCCAGAAAACGTTTTTGTCAAGCCTCCAACTATTCCAGCTGCCATGAGATCCACTCCAATGCTCTCAGGTGACGCCACACCAGTTAGATCTGCTCCAAAGTCTGGTGTTGATACCCCAGTTTCCATGGAATCCACCTCTTCCGATGAAGACTGTTTCGACATGCTCAATGCGTTTGAAGAACGCAAGAGATCTCCTTCTCCAAAGAACTTTGGAAAGATTCACAACCCAGTTGGTACTGGCAGAATTACTTCTAATGAAGCTAATGCTGCCCTCAAGTACAAGACTGAACACAAGGAAAAGTCCTCTTTTAGAAAGCGTCTTTCCCTGATGTTCAGCTCTTCTTCTACTAACCTTTCTTCTGCCGCCACTTTTAAGTCTGCTCCTAGTTATGCAACGTCTGCCGCTGCTTCTTCTAAGACTCTTAGCAGAAAGAGTAGCACTATCAGCGGCAACTTAGCATCTACTAACAGCAGAAACAATTCGACCTTGGGCTTTAGCTACAACAACATGTCTACTTGTGATGTTGCATCTATTGCCTCTAAGGAAACTTCCATGTCCGGTTTCTCCTTCATGACCCACAGCAATGCCCTGGTTGGTTACTCCTTGGGCAAGCAAGTCAGTCTTACTTCCTCCATGGAACAAAGAAGACTCCAAAGAAACAAGTCCAAGTACATTGCAAAGGAATCCCCATTCAAAATTTTCTCAAGAAGTTAAACTTTCGGTTTCATTTATTTCGTTTATGACTTGTATTATAGATACCCAGGTGGTTTTTAATGACATTTAATTTTATATTCTTTCTGCCTCTTGGCAAGTAATGGTTTCTGGTACGGGGATACAATTGAAGGGAAATTTTTGGTTTGGTTTTGGTTGAACTTGGTATGATTGCAGGAGGCCCTCGCCACTGCATCAATGTCTCGTTTCCATGTTCCCATTACAAGCCAATGTGTATGAATAAAATTTATATGAATAGTTGTAATATGGTGTTGGTCAAAAAAAGTTTATTAGGAATTCCTTGCAGCTCAACTAATCCTAAGTTCAGGTTGACATAACTTTCTAGGAATTTCAAGAAGTGTCTTCTCATTTGACTAACAATTGTGACGCTATGATTTTGGAAGTTTGGCTGCAAATGATGCTGCGAAACTTGGCGGAGGCATACGTCATAGAAAAAGTTTTGTGCAGTTGCGTGTGGCAAGTGAGGTTCCAGGTGGATATTTGAAGCAAAAGGCACGTCAGCGTCTTGATATCGACTTTCACTCTACAAATCTCTTATCTTAAAGAATTTTGAACATCTTTATTCTAATTAAACATGCAAAACGATCCGGTAGTGGGGTTTTCCTGCTACTTCTGACGAAGCGTGGGGTCGACGGTTCTCATCACGACAACCGGAAACCGATGCTAGAGTCCAGACCCACTTCATGCCATTGTGAATACGAAGCCATCCTTGATGTGCACCCGCCGCTCCGTTTCCGAGTGGTGCACCTAATCTGATGGCGGAACCTACGGACGGGGCGCGGTACTTGGCTGGTCGGCGCTCCGCGTGGTTCTGTGATTCGCGGCGCTCCGCTGCTTCTACCTATATAAACTGTCGCCTTTCGGACGTAAGAAATGGGAAACACGCCACCTAATGTAGGAGGATATGCAAGACGGCAGGAACGCATATGTCAGTTCTGCGTGTGTATATTCTAGATTTTTTGGTGTTTGCCTCGTGAGGTTCGGGATGTGCCCATTTACATGTCTTAAATCTACAAGTCAATGGTTTAAGTAGCTAAAGTCTCATACTATCCTAGTATATTAAATATTCATAATCGACGCACATGCAGTCATCACACTGGAGAAAATCTGGTTAGTTTAACCCATTCAAAAGTAAAATGCAACAAGTTGATTGTGTATTAACATTGTGCTCTTGAAAGCGAGTGTATTGAACCCACTTCAACTCAAATGAGGATGCAACTTACCATCCTCACTCTCCTCTTCGACACCGAGTAGTATCACTAGTCCTCAAATTGTTTAATGGGTGTCGGCGCATTGGTCGGTGTCGCACTTGGCGAACTCATCAACCAAACAGTTATCCTTCAGAGATGGACCAAAAGCATTGACGACGACATCAGGAACTCTCTCTTCACCAGGGAACTCCGGTTGAATTGTAGCAGAGTGAATACCGAAACCATGCAAGACTTCTCTAACTTGACTGACAACCAGCAAAAAGACAGCCTTATCAATTTGATCACCTCCAACTTCATCCTTGACCAATTCCAAGTGCAAAGAGGCAATCAAAATGTCTTCATTCAAGTTCCAGACATGGAAGTCGTGAACAGACTTGACCAAGTTCAACTTAATGATGGCTTCCAAGACAGCATCGGTATCAACATTGGAAGGAGTGGCTTGCAACAAGATCTTGGACGATCTTCTGCACAAAGGCAAGGCGGTGGAAAAGATGATGGTTGTGATCACCAAGGAGGTGATGGGGTCCATCAAGTACTTCCAAGAATAGTCGGTTTTCCAAATAAATAAGGCGGTAATAATAACCCCAACATTACCCAAAGCGTCACCCAAGACGTGCAAGAAAACCCCTTCCATGTTCAATGACTTCTTCTTCACTTCACTGTTCTTCTTTGGAACCAAAGGACTGTTTTCGTCGTAATGTGCCACCACGTTATCAGGGAGGAAGTCAGCAACAGCACCACCTCCAATCGAGGACTCTTCGTCATTGGCTCCAGCATCGGCATGTGAGTGTTCGTGAGAGTGTTCTTCTGCTGCAGCGTGGGAATGGCTGTGTCCACCACCACCACCGTGAGAGTGGCCGTGTTCATGGAACAAGACCAACCCAACACCGTTACTGATCAAACCAGCAATCCCAACCACCAAGATCAACTTTGGATTGGAGATTTCAGGAGTTTCAAAGAATCTCTGGATAGCTTCAATGATAATAGTGAAACATAATGCCAACAAGAACACAGCGTTGATCAAAGCACCCAAAATTTCGGCTCTTTGCCATCCATAAGTGTACTTAGCATTTGCAGTCTTGGTTTCCTTGACTCTGACGGCCCAAAGAGCCACAACCAATGAAATGATATCGTTAAGCATGTGGAATGCATCGGCAACAAGCGCAAGCGAGTGCACGGTATACCCAATAATCGCTTCCAAAAGGAAGAATGCCGTATCCAAAGCAAGGAGCGCAGTGATACGTATCTCTTTATTGTTCATGGTGGTTGGCTAAAAAACTTTGGCGTCTATCGCTGTTTATATAGTATGGAAATTTTGCGAATTATCCTCGAGCACGCAAACAGTCCGTGTGATGGTATTACTAAAACCCGTACATGAACACTTACGTGGATCGGCTTTGCAAAATACTATTGTAATTAACAGCAATACTAGAGCAGCGGGGAGCATATGAACTTTAGACTATCAATACCTACGCAAGAACCTGCTGGTGCCGTGTACCCAGAGATATGAGCTATTCTTAGTCTTTATCGGAGTCAATGAGTACGAAAATGTGGAACAAAGAGTGCCAGAGATGTGGGCACCAAAAGAAGAGATATTCCGAACGCTTTTGCTTGAAGGCTGACTTTTCGAAACTTTGCACGGGCTCTACATTCATCTTTGCCGTCGGTCGGCCTTTTACGTCAAATATATTCTATATCTCGCATTTCCGAGAGAGGACTGTGTATACTGTCGCTCCGTATAGGAACACGGAAAGGTGTATTTTGATCATCTAAAGTGAAATGGTTATGTAAAGCGGGCGTGTCGCCTCGAACAAGCAAGCTCTTTGTGCTTTGGTCGAGCCCCCTTCACGGTAGACCTCGTCGGCGTCTCCATTTCCACTCCCGATGGGCGCAATTCCCAATTAGGAAGTAATCACCCTGCTGCAGCGACGGTTCCACTATTCCGTCCGTACCTCTAACGGATGGACGTTGGCGTGCCCGTGCCGTCGTTTGGACTAATAAACAAGGTGAAAACAGTAAAAACAACCATTCTTAGCCAAGCACGATCGACCCGTTTTATCTCAACTTCATCTACCGTGGTGGTTGACGCTGTGTACACAAAAGCGGGCCCCAGCTTCCCAATCCACTCCGTGTAATCTAGCACAGCAGTTGTAGTCCATCCAGACATAAATGTGTATATACTAGAGGGCGGTAATGCAACGACAGTTCTGCATTCACCCATGTACTAAGGCATTTTTCATAAGAGCTAAATAGTCGTTAAGATAATTTATCTGTCTTGGCTCTTTGCAACCCCACCGTTATCGTGAAATGCCTCAACAAGCCAGTTCTGGACTCTGCCATGGCCTTACTACGGTTAGGACATGAACAGCGACACCTAGTTACTCTTACCTTTAGAGTGATTCTAAGAGTGGTGTGTCCACCCCTACACCTACGGTCTTAAGCTCGATTTAGTTCTGTAAGAAATATGTCATTTGAAGACTTGGGAACACAAAAATTAAGGTAGATTGTACAGATAGCAGAAGCTGTTACATTCAATCTAGGCATCAACCCTGATCTGGGGAAGTAAGATTTAGGGGTTTTCAACCCCGCCAGGACCCCACCAGCGCATTAACTCAATAGAAATAACTGAAAGTAAGATGAAGAATTAGCGTTCTGGCGAGATTCAAACTTCTAATAGACGGCCGGCATGTTTAAGGGTCTGTAGACCAAGTGCAATGAAAGCGGGTCTTGACATGCTTCAAGTGTTTTAAGTTTCCTTCTGACTGCCAGAAACCATAAATATTGATCCATTTGAGTCACTCCGAGACTTTATCTTTCGATGACATGTCTTGGCAATGTGTCAACATAGCTTCTCTGCATTTGCTAAACCGGACTTGTCAAGCCAACCGGAATTTTGCATATGGATTTAGTGAAGTTATAAAGACATGAACAATCTTCTCCGACATTAATGATTCTTGGTCAATTATCATCACAAAAAATGGACCTCTACACCATAAGAAATGCTAACGTTTCATTTACAGATATATACATTCCAATAGCAGCTAAAACCAAGCGCTAATCCCACAATGAAAAAAGGCCCGATAACAAACTATTCCAACTCCAAGTTTACCTTAGAGTCAAAGTCATTGATTATCAACCATAATAACAAAGTGAAACTGCACTTTTGGCACCATTAACAAAAATGCAAGGATAACCAATGACAGCTACCACTGATCTTGAAGAAATATCAAAATCACCGCAGCATTTCACCACATCGTCGACACTGGAAACACTCCTTTCGTCATTTCCCACCTCCTAGACTTGCCAAGACTATTCCAAAGAATCATCCAGAACAAGCTTTACCTTCACATCTCTCGCCATCTCTTCTCGCCGCACCTCACCACCTCAAGAGTCTCACTCACAAATCTTCAGAGTTGAGTGACTCACTTCATCGCTAAAATACACCAACTCAACAAAAATTAACATCATCGTAGTAGTTCTGCAAGCAAGTGATTGCCACTTGCCATAATTCGTAAATCGTCCATCATCTCACACAGCTTGTGCATGCACAAATGACTTTGCTAAACGCGCTGAGGCACTAAAGTCATCTCACATCATACGCAAATACTCCACTTCACCTTCTTTACCTTCTTCACCTTCTTCACCTTCTTCACCTTCTTCACCTTCTTCACCTTCTTCACCTTCTTCACCTCTTCACCTTCTTCACCTAGTCTTAAACAACACGTCAACCTCATAAACTATCAATATCTCTGCAGAAAAGCCCCTACTTCGATCTGTCACTTCCTAACAAGTCATTGAAAGTAATCTTTTGTTCCTTGAAAGCTGGAAGGGTAACTGGATACATAGGTGGATTACCATGTGGTCCTTGTTGGTATTGGATGTAGCCTTGAGGAGAATAGTTGTAAGCAAACCCTGGCTGCTGGAAGTATTGAGGGGCACCGTTGTGGTAGCCTGCATGGGGAGGGTACATAGTCACAGGATATTGAGGAGCAGGATGAGGGTGTTGTTGATGCATATCCAATGGAGACAACCCAACGTGGGAGGGAAGTGGAACGTTGGTAGTGAGAGGAGTGTGTGCAACAGGGGGAGTTTGAGTTGGCGAGTCATCTCCACTGCTGGCCCCTCCAGACTGTCTAGGCGACTTGAAAGAAGGTTTTGGCAAATTCAAAGCAGCGGGAGAAGAATGAAACGACGAGCCTGCGTACGTATCTTCACCGTTCTTCTTCTTGGAAGAGCTGGAGCCTGATAAAGCTGTAGGGTTAAAATTAGGTTTGTCGCCATTTGGTAAGGACTGTTGCACTCTCTTCTCGCTAGCAGCACCACCAAAGTTGGGTTTATCTCCATTAGGCAAGCTTGGCTCATTTCTCTTTTTGGAAGCTTTCTTGCTCTTGGCCTTGCCCTGCTTGTTCTCCTTCTTCGCCTTGGATGAGTCCTTCTTGTTCTCGCTGCCGTTAAAAAAGTTGGGTTTGCTGCCATCAGGCAACTGAGGTTCAGGGGTCTCCACTTGACTCTTCTTCTTGTTCTGTTTCAGGAAAACTGAGTTATCTCCACTATTTATCTTCTTCCCAAAATCCACCTTCTCGCCGTTCGGTAAACATCTTTCTGACTTAAGTGCTTTGTCTATCAGTTGTGGTATTTCGTGCATCATCATGGTAACAATGTGGTTGTATATATTTAACTTCTATATCTCAAAATGATATATCTTAAATGTAGTCTGCTCTATAGTAGAACGTTGTTTCCTTCAGTTGTCTAATATGTACCTGTAAAGTTGATTCAGCATTAATTTGAAGGAGGTGAGCAAAAGTCGTGCACAATCATGAGTCAAGCGTGACGAAAACTACGCACGGGGGACGAAAATTACTACGGGGTATGTAGTAAACTGCTACACACACAAATCAGTTACGATGAACCGGCTGACTGACACAAGCACGAAGCAGATTCTTGTACTTCTTTCTAGAATGATGATTCAAGTTCTTAACACCCTTCATCTTGGACTTTTCTCTGGTAGCAGGAACTTAACTACATATTGGATCGCGGAAATGAGCATAATAATTTCTATAACGAGAAGAGGCAATGTGCAAATAGGTAATAGGTATCAGGGTAAACCGCCAAAGTGGATTTCTACACATCAGAAGATCGTTTCTGAGTGATCGGAATAAGCAGAAACCGGGGCATCTATGAATAATCCTGATAGTTCGCACCCGTGGGGCGACAATCATAAATAGTCATAACGGTAATTGTCATATTAGGGTAGCACGTTGGATGCTCTACCATCCAAGTAAATTGTTATGCAACCATAGCACATGGTAGAATCTTTCAAACTAAAAATGGCATTGTTATTGTTCTTGCAGCGCTGTAACCTTCAGAACAGCATTTGCAACATCCTGGCTGCAATTTCAAGACACTATTGGAGCTAGACTCTTGTATCACTGTATGTATGGTGAGACTATGGAGACAACAAAATAACCAAGTTCGATGTAGCTAGACATTCAACTCACAAGGGTTTAAAAAGGCTAGATCTCCTGAACACTCGCAAGCTATGCATATCGATTTCGGCCTGCTTTATTCAGAAATAATGCTAGACAAACCAATTATCGAAATTCCGAAAACACACCACAACAAGACAGAATTTTGGGAGCCCCCAAAACTCACAGCGGACCCATACATGGTAAGACCAATCACGGAGAGAAATCCACTAGTGATAGCCATGGTTATACCATATATGAACCCAACTCCCTTAAGGGTGTCGTCATTATCCATCGGGTTCTTGCTTAAGAAAATCATTCCCAAGAGCGCTCCCAAAGGTTGAGATAATCCACCTAACAATGCACTTATGGCCAAAGCCTTCAACTTGGCATACCCTGACGTGGTGCTACTGGCAAATGAGTAGTACAATGGTAGGCACATTGAAAAGCCTTCAGTGAGGTTGTGGAACAACAAACTGATAAAGATCGAGAAGCCCAACTCCGCGTTGGTTTGAGTAGTAACAAAGGTGATGAAGCCTTCAGGAAACTTGTGTAAGGTGATTGCAAATGTGGTCTGGACCCCGATAAGCAACAATCTAGAGAGAGGGGTGTTCACATGATGATGATGGTCCGGTTCTGTGTCATTATGATCATGAAGGTGGTGGTGGTGGGAGACCACAGATGTGAGCTCGGCGCTGGTGGTGACCTCTGGGATTTCACAGTAATGCAACAGGGATTGAGCATGAAACTCACAGTACTCGGCAGACGAATACCCCTTACATTCACCAATTGCATGGCCGGGGGCAATTAAGTGGATAATTGATTTTCTACCACTCAAAGACACGGATGGAGGCAACAACGGACTTGTCTCGGAAGGCTTGAGAGGGTCATCTGAATCCATCGGAGATGAGGAGCCAGATGCGCCTGAGGGATTGCTGAAAGGATCGTGTAAGTCCGAGTCATTTGGATGGTGGTGGTGAGTGTCATGGCCTGGCTCGTGAATGTCGCCGGTCGGCGCATCATAAACTTCATCGTCGAGATGATGGTGGTGATGATGTTGGTGGTGATGGTGATGGTGATGGTGATGATCATTGCTGTGACCATGTTGACCTTCCAAGTCGTCCCCTCCATGGTTGCAGTGGACCACTGATTCACTGGTCAACAAGTGTAACATTCCATTGAAAAGTATGCACACAGCAACACCTCCAATATAAGAGGCTATCAAGTAAAAGTTTACCCATCTGTTAGACATTCCTTCATCAGACAGTTTCTCCAAAATATCCTTGGATTCAGGCAATAACCTGAACAAGGAAGTGAAGATCAAGCATCCGGCACTAAAGGCCAAACTCCCTGTCATGAAGGAATAGTTTTCTTTGATTTGAAACTTGTACTTGTTGGTGATAAATCTTGGGACAACTAGATAATACAAATCATCTGCATATATAGTAACACATCCCAATAAACACATCAACGACGACAACGCTATCAAGAGCCAGCCTTGGGCTTCGTTATCATTCATCTTTGCAAGTGTAGTTGTTGTACGTAAATTTTAGAAAAGTACTGTTGCAGTTATTAATTCCGGGAGTGTACATAAAAAAAGCGCCGATTCCACTTTCCTAGACTGGTGGATAGAGAAGTGAAGATACACACTAGCATACTTCTTGGCCTGGTATATATTATATGATTACACAAATGACAAGGGCACCCTTGATAGTAAAGGTGGACAAGGATGGAAAAATCAGAGTCCGGTTGACTCAAGTAGCCAAGACGCAAGTCTTATCTTTGGCTGATGTGGGTTGCGTGGTGAATCAGATGGTGAATACCCACACCCAAGTATTTCCTTTATTATACAACCCCCAAATAATTGAACTTATTACAAACTAGGCAAAAACCAAAGCTAACTTACGACTTCCGATTCCACACAGGCCCATGTCATTTCAGTTCTTTTGAGCTCGACGCAAGGGCCTAATCATTCTTGACGTCGGATGAGAAGCGTGGCAAGTCGGACTTCTTTGAACGAAGGTTGAGCATCTTGTGAGAAGTCTTTGCACCAGGGAAGGTCTTCTTCTTCAAGTGGCTCAAATCGGTTTGCTTTTTGTTGATCCAAACAAAGAAGTACATACCCAAGGCAGCAAGAGCCACCACAGTAGGCATAGTCATGATGATGTAGTACTTGGTGTAGTCAGGACCGTCAATGACTTCGTAGTTGTCACCATACTTCTGGCCCATTTTTTGCATGTCGTCTATCTTTTGCTTGCTGACCTTTGCACCCTTGGCGAACTCAACCACCACAGAGTTGGCAAGTGGATCAAATTCATCGTCAGCAACGTTATCCGGTTGGATAGCAATCAAAACCTTCTTGTAGAAATCTTTGTCAATCCATTCCTTCTTGATAGTGACGGGGAAGATACCACTAGTTCTCTTCAATGGGTCACTTTGGAAAAAGGCAGCACCATCAATGCTTCCTCCCTTTTCAATCACAGAGGATCTCTTGTTGATTTGCAGTTGTTCAAGCTCCTCGCTGTCTTCTCTCTTAGTTCCCTTTTGTCTAGAAGACTCCTTAACGTAGTAGAAATTCACCCTGACCGATTCTACATCTGGCTTGAAGAAGTTGGTGTACCAGGTGATGAAATAGGTCTTGTCCATTTTCAAGGCTTGGTTGTCGTGAGGGAAACAGAATGGCTCGCTGGTGATGTCCTTAGCCATACCCTTCTTGAAGTAGTTTTTAGGAGTACATCTGAAGATTGGGTTCAAGCTGTGTTCCAATTGTTCTTCTTCGTCCTCTATGTAATCAACTTCTTCGTGCACCTCGTCGTCGGCCATGTTGTGGGCCTTCAATTGTTCCTTGTTATAAGTGACAGTGGTAGGAGAAGCAAAGTACGTGCCGTAAGTTGGCAGACTGTTTTTCACAACACCGTTCTTCATTTGAGGCTGTATTGTTTTTGGTGATCCGTCCTTGTTCAACGACACCCACTTCTCCAATCCATTGGTAGTCTTTGGTGGTTTGGCGTTGAACGTGACTCCAGCAATCACAGTGGGTGTCATAATCTCAACACGTTCTTCCGAGTTAATGGTGACGGTTCTGACCCATTTCCTAGGCTGTTCTGATGATGTGGAAGATGCTGTTTTCGCATCCAATTCGGCTTGGTAGGCGGGTGCCACAATCTTTTCTCTGTATCTCTTTTGAAGCGGAGCTGAAGCATCAGTGATGGCTGGAGGAGCCACCGCTTGTCCCATCACTCCTCCGGCAATAGTGGCCAATGCTAACAATGTTTGTACCTTCATTACTCAAAAGAAAAGGAACTATGGTTATTTCGGTTTCTGGATCAAAATTTTCGCGAATCATAGGGAGCATCAACACGGCCGGATAAGATAACGAGCGTGGAAACGGCGTCCGGCCCAAACGGACTATGTCTCGGAGAGAAGTTTGAGACTTTGGTAGACTACAAATGAACTCAAGTATGGTTAGAATTGTAATAAAATTGATACTTGGGTCCCAAATGGCGTAGCTCTACTTGGTGTATCCACCAACAGACGCGAATTTCGTGCCGATAGATCCAGTGAAAGACTGACGAGCTATTGTTGTCAACTCTATCACACTGTCAGATTGCATTTCAGTAGTTCAGCACGCGCATTGGGGTATCTGTTAACCAAGTGCATCAAAAACTTGTGTTTCCGGTGTGTTCAATGACTAGTTGTCGCCATATTGTCGAGCCTACGTAATTGTCTACATTTAGTTATTACCAATGTTTGTTCTCTTAATGAGTAATAAACCTCAGTTCCATCTCCAGAACTTAAGTACTCAGAAAGCATGAACTGATCTTCTTCTATGGCAAGAAATTCCATCATTATATACATGGATATCGTATTAATGAAACTATGCTGAGATTGCCATGATATAAATAAAACTTATTGAGAAGAGATGAAATTTTTATACACCAAAATGTGTCACGTGACACACAGCTCATTGGGCCCAGCCTCTATATGAAAGTCATAATTTGTAGGCAAGTCACTTCATGTCTAGGATATTACAGGTTTTAGATATCTATTTATATCAATTGAGCTACCAAGAGTTGAAATTTTCAACTTAACGTCCCATAAATTTTATATGTACAAGGTTAGTGAGTCAAGAGAACGTACACACGACTGAATCTCTATCTTGATACTTTGGAAGTTTATCAGTAGATCCTATGCACCAACCCACTTAAGCGTTCCTCAAAAAAGTGTATTTGATTTCATTTATCAAACTCGGCACCTCTGAGCCTTTTGGTTCTCTGAAACTGACTTCACACAAGCTATCGTTAAATCTTTTTATCTCTTCCTGATAAACCTTCATCTGGGTTGGGTACTTCAAGTCCAAGTACCTTTTCACGTATTGTTCGGGAAGCTCTTCATACGTCAAGCAGTAAACATAGGCATTCAACAAGACCTTCACGACAATGCCCATTTGCTGGTCTTTCAACACGTCAAAAACTTCACCCAACACTTTTAGGCACTGTTGGGTGTTTTTCAGCTCTTTTATTATGGCTTTTTCCTTTGACTTCGCCAATATCTGCTTTTCATGTAAGGCGCTCAACGCTACCTCGTCTTTTTCATCGTCGTCTTCGCCATTGACATGTTCGGTTTCTGCAACTTCACTGGTCCAAAAGCCAGACTTTTTAATCCCAATAAGTCGGACCTGTTCAACAGCATTGTTATAAAACTTCAATGGTTGGTTGTACATCATTGGAAATGGGAAGAAGTGTCTGAAAAGCTTTCTTGTGTACTTCTCGTAGTTGGTTGAAGAAACGTAGAGGGTATATTGGAGAATCAAATGAAGCTTTGTTTGTATCAAGTGAATTAGAGCAGTGTCATTCAAACCAGGACTGCATACTATTCTGGCAATTTCATTGTACCCTTGGAATGCTTGATTATCTTTGATGAGAACAGGGAGTTTATGGATGTCTGACATATTGGTGTTGGAAGAGGTAACAATTTGGAAGTCTATATTGTAGTATTGGAGAAGCCAAGCCAGGGCAATGCTTTCCGGTGATATAATAGAGGGCGTAGAATTAGTCCCAAAGATGTGGAGTGTGGCCATTCTGTAAAATCTAACTTTCCCAGTTCACTGATGAATACTCAAGAGTCTTTTGGTGAAGGTTCGAAAGTTCGGTGGGGAAAATTTGGCAGTAGTTGCGACTGCACAAGTCCCGCTTGCTGCAAATAATAGCTTCAAAGTTAGGTAGAGGTACCAATAAGATTAAGATTTCGATGGCTTACAAATAAGAAAGTTCCTAAGTAGAACACTGTCTTATTAAGCTAACAGTTGTTTTGATTACATTTATGGCTTCCTTGGTTGCACTTTTCAATCAAGACATGGCACTGAGATGGTCGGTCTTACGGTGTCTATCAAAATTTTCAAAAGCTAGAAATTTCTTCTTAAATTCTTAAAAGTAATGTTTATGCCTTAA
This sequence comes from Kodamaea fukazawae, assembly GCA_030572255.1. Taxonomy (NCBI): domain Eukaryota; kingdom Fungi; phylum Ascomycota; class Pichiomycetes; order Serinales; family Debaryomycetaceae; genus Kodamaea; species Kodamaea fukazawae. The sequence continues at coordinate 299,073 of JAJLZQ010000001.1, read as the reverse complement.
AGTTATATTTTATAATAGCATGCCTACAAGTCTTGCTCAGGGAACAATACACTACTGGACCAGCTGCAGCCAAAATGTATTCTGTAGCGAACGATCGAATGTCGCGAGCTTTTGCAAGTTTTTGAGCGCAGCGATTAAAAGTTTCAGTATTGCCGCTAGCAGCAGAAAGCATGAGTAAACGTCTTGCCCTTGACATAATCAGTCAACTTGAGGACGACCTTGAGATCAATCCATTAGATTACCCTAAATGGAACAGACTTATCAAGCAAGTGCTCATTAAAGACAAAGAGGAGCAAGTGCGTTCTGTGTACACCAAGTACCTTGCAATTTTCAAATTCGACGGAAGCCAATGGTGCAACTACATCAACTATGAACTCAACAGAGGGGAGTTCCAGAAGGTGGAGGCACTCTTTCAGCAATCCTTTCTTATCACGGACAGTGTTGAATTGTGCAGACTATATGTGTCGTATGTTCGCCGTGTCAACGATGTGATTACTGGTGGCGAGAGAGCAAGAGGAATCGTCATCCAAGCATTTGAATTTGCCATCAATAAGGTGGGGATCGACATATCGTCCAGTCAGTTATGGAATGATTACGTTGAGTTTTTAAAGTCATGGACCCCTTCGGCCAGTTGGGAGCAACAGCAAAAGGTTGACCTCATAAGAAAAGTGTACAAGAGATACTTGTGTATTCCAACGGAGGATATCGAAAAGTCGTGGCAGGAATATATCAAATGGGAGAATGAGGTCAACTCGATTACTGCAAACAAGTTTATTACAGAAAAGTCGGGGGAATTTATGCTTGCCAGATCATGGAATACAGAATTCTCCAACTTGACTCACAAGAAGTTAAAGCGGGAGATCCACGCTGCAGACACCGACAACAAGAAGCAATTAAAGTTGTGGTTGCAGTGGATTGACTTTGAAAAGAAAAATACACTCGAGTTACGAGAGGCTGGAAGTCTTGAAAAGAGAGTTTCATATGTGTTTACACAAGCTACAATTAGTTTACCTTTTGTTTCTGAATTATGGTTCAAGCATGCAATGTACTGGCTTTCCAGCAACGAAGAAGCAAATATAAATAAATGCATTGAAATCTTGACATCTGGGATTTCCATGAACAAAAAGAGTCTTTTGTTAACTTTCCAATTGACAGAACTCTACGAAAAGGATAACAACTTTGACAAATGCAGAGAAACATTTGACTCCTTGATTTCAGAGTTGTCTAAAGACCATAAGGTTATTGCCGACAACATAGAGCAATTAAAACAAGAAGACCCGGAAATTAAAGATCAACCACAATATCTTAGTCTCGAGGACTTAACCAAGTTAAATCAACTCCAAGCTATCGAAGACAAGTATATCACCATGGTCACCTGTGTTTATGTAAAATTATTAATATCCACTAAAAGACAAGGTGGAATCAAGGAAGCCCGTAATATCTTTAAATTAAGAAAGAACTTTCCGAAGATGGGGTTTGAGTTCTACACTGAAAATGCATTTTTGGAATACTATTCCGACAACAAAAAGATAGCTACCAAGGTCTTTGAATTGGCTACAAAGTCTTTTCCTTTAAATGGGAAATTTTTAATTGTTTATTTAAACTATTTGATAATGATTAATGATGTTGATAACATTCGAAAATTGATACAAACCTCTGATTCCAACTTTTCCAAGGAGATCTCAGCTTTGGAAGAATTCTTGGTAACTCATTCTGAATCTGCACCAAACCATATAAAACAATTGAAGCAGAAGGAGATTGCCAAGTTAAAGGGTTATTTGAGAAAGTTATTTAAGATTTATATTTCCTATGCTCTGAACTACTTATCGCTAGACGTTGCTAATAGTTTTATTAGTAAGTATGAGCAGTTGTTCCCTGAGCAAGATCCAATAGAATTGTTCAGCGATAGGTACAGGATCAGTGGAATCAATGTCATTAAGAAGTTTGAATTGGACGACGATGAGTCTGCAGAGCAGGAAGAGCTTGAAGACGAAGACGAACCTAAAGCAAAGAAAAGAAAAAAGACTGTCAAAGAGGAAAAGGTAGTATCCATGAACAATGGCTTGAATAGCTTGTTCGGTAGCGAAGAAGCAGAAGTTGAGCAGAGTGTTGTGGGACCAACAATTGTCACGTTGATGAATGCCTTACCGAACGCCAGTTACTTTGGCGGAGATGGAACATTTAACAAAGATAGGTTGGTTGAAATGTTGGCAAACCTCACAAACGTCTAACGTCGGCACGACGTTGCTTACGGCGAGACAGTCATCCCTCATGTCCATAACGAATAAACGTGTATTTTTGGTATGCTACTAAGAGTACTCTCACATTAGTGATACAAATGTTGTCTAACTTGAAATATTTGCTTGTTAAGATTAGACTGGTAGGAGGCAAGGTGATGCAAATGCCAGAGCTTATTAGAAATGCTGTAGTATATATATGAATAGATTGATGAATTGTAAGCTGTTTTGTAGGACAGTGAGTGTATAGTCTATGCTTACACAACTACAATCTCTTTATTATTGGAGATTTCGAATAATGAGTAATTTGTGGTTTTCAGATAACTTTACTTGCTTTTTGTAAACTTCTTTCACAGCGTCCCACAAATATGGCCAAGGACTACTTCAAAAGATGGAGCCCAAAGAATAGTGTCAATCGAGCATTCTATAGCGTGCTGATCTCCCTAATTGTTCTCTTGAGCTTTAACTTGATCAACTGCTTGTACAACTCATCGTGTACTGTTCGCCTTCCTTTGGTTGAAGTTATTCCTCATTTGTCTCACAACTCACAAGACACTCCCATAACAAATTTGTTAAGGAACCTGTACACGAGACTAGAAGAGTCGTATCTACAAGATGTCAAGAACTTGACTATCGTTGTTGTACCTACTCTTGAGCAGTTTCCACAAAAACTGATTCTACGGTTGAGGGAAGGGTTGTACAGATTTCCACTTGCACGAGTAACTCGAACAGATCCAACACTAGAAACATTAGTTGTTTCCAAAAAACCAATTGACCAGTTTCTACATGATGAAGTTTATCCCATCTACCAGCATGTCCCACTTTTGAATACCAAGGTGTTTGAGGAGGTGAGATTGGTGAATTGGGGATTTGCACTAGCGAGCCTCATTTCTGAGTTTGCGACTGTTGCAGCCATTTTTTGCAGCCCATACAAAATGTGGTTGTTTCTACTTCTACTCTGTCTCTATTTGGTCAGCTCAGTTGCATTGGTATCATGCTGCATAGCCAACGTTGTGCTTGTCTTGAGATTTGAATACAACACGAAGATGTATAGGGTAGTCGCTGTGTACCTTGTGGAGGCCGTCTCGACAGCCATTATGAGTCTTCTTCTGTGTGGGGTATTCCAGTCAAAATGGAAGGCTATCAAAGAGAAAAGGTTGATGAAGCTGTTTGTGCCCTCCTCGGACCCTTCATGTCAAAGTTTCGCCAATAGTACCATCTACAGTTATCCTGAAGAGAATGTGAAAACCTTGGACCCAATGCCCAAAAGCTTATCCCCTAACCTCGAAAAGATTATTGACGATAATGCTTCTCCACAGAGACCCAAAATGACGACCTTGCCACTGTATCCAGGTGGAAAAGGCTCTATCAGCGCAGATATTAATGACATGATTACCTTGCAGTCGTTTAGCAAGTTTGCTCAGAGATCTGCAAGAACGCAGGAAGCCAAAGACAACTTGAGCAGTGTACCCTTTGGAACACCCTCGCCAATGTCACCCTTCACTGTTAGGTTGACACCTTTGGCAGCTCAAGAAGCAGACACGGTAAATGAAGAAGCAGTAGTTTGGAATAGTGTCCGAGACGAGGAAGAGAATAATCTTCCACCAATTTCGAGGTTAGGAAGTCCTTATGTCAACCCATTATCTGCAACAATTGCAACTCCTAAAGTTGCATTAACCCAGTCGTCTGTTGATCCAACAGTTGTTTCATCCGTTCCTCGACATGTTTCAAGATTGAGCTCGATCCCAGTGTCCTATAGCGGGAAGCTTCGAGTGCCCTCAAGCGCCAACTGTCCTCAAACTGCTCCTGATGCAGATTTGCCAAGTTTAAGCAGTCCCCTTAAAAGGGTACGTTTTGACGGAGTTGAGCAGGAACACTTAGCCACGGCTCCCGGATATTCTAGTCAGGATCTTTTCTCCGAAGCAAACCAGACTGAAGTTTTAGTTGGCTCAAAACAATACGAACTGCAAAGCAGCTCTGCAGTTGAGAAGGTCAGCGTCCCAGACAACACTTTGCCCTCTACTTATGTTCCGTATAGGTCAAATGCAAATGAACCTCGTTTATCTGAGACAAAGTCCGGCAAGGTCACCATAGTCAACTCTATCTCCCCTACCCCCCAGGCTACTCCGATACTAGATTAGCAAATTAACTCTATAAACTATGTACAAGAAACTCTTCGTCACGTAGGCTGACGAAGAGTAGACTCGGAGACAACTGACTTCCACGTTGTTCGTTTTCTATTCATATTAACAGCATTCTGTTAGTTCTACTCATCTCTCACCACATCCAAAGTCTCTTCATAGGAGGGCTTGAAGGGCCAAGCGTCATAGACCTTGAAAATCACGTTCCACTCATCAACAGTTAAATCTTTGGCACATTTCTGCCTCAACTCGGCAGGAAGAAGAGGGACCAAGTCCTCAGCACCATGGCCCACGTTCAAGATGGACTGCTCGATGCTTATAGTGGCACCGTAGAACAAACTTCGTATGACATAGTCGTCAGTGTCGTAAGACTTGGAGTCCAAGCCGCGGGGCTCTATTTCCAAAAGCGCCACTTGCCCACCTAATGGTGCAATATCACTGTGTCCCACTAAAACGGGCTGTTCTTTGAAAATCAACCTTGGATCATACCCATAACCGTCTGGTTCAGTGTAATCAGGAGGGCTGGTCATAGCGATTAATTTTGTATCAGTGTATATGTCTCTCTTAACAGCCGACTTATTTCTCTTATTGAAGCCAGAACCAGCCATGAACTTCATGGCTGTGGACTCGGGCACGAAGCACAACATCCTCACTCTTCCATACTTCTGTAGCCAATTTTGGTACACACAACACATAATCCACTGAGCAAACAAGGCTTCTCCGAACTTCGGCACAGACATGTTTCCAATGACTAAGAGCTCCAGATGGATATCCTTGAGTGGCTGTTTTGCTGGTTGGATCAATTTGTCGTTTAGAATAAGATCATCATAGGTTTTCCACTTGTACCCATCGTGTGGGTATAACGTGAAGTTCTCGGTGTTTCCAGTCTCTTTTAAAACCTCGAGTCTTTGATTCCAAAGATCAATGTTGTACTTGTTGTTTTCAATAATGATGTGGTTTCTTGGCTTGAGTTCATGGTTGACCATTGCTGAGAAGAGCCCATACCCACTAAACACATCGACAATGTCGAGCTTGGTCGTGTCGGGGTACTTGGACCTGAGATCAAGTTTATTCAAGATCTCCTGACATTTGTCTATTTTAATAAACTGTTTATATCCATATTGAAACCGTGGGGGGCCACCTTTGAAGCTAGAGAAGATCTTGGAGGTTTTGAAGCTCATTGGCAGTGCATGTAGAAATTCGATGGGAGAGGCGCACTTTAAGATGTGTGGAACTGACATTTTGGAATGGTTTACTTTTAAGCTGCTGATCGACTTCGACCCCAATGGTACAAGGTGTAGTCTTTACTGAAGCTTTCAATGCCTTAACTTTTGCGGGCAGCTTGATTTCGGGTTTCAAAGAAGTAAGAATTGATGTCTGATTTCGACTTGGGCTGCATTCGCAGCCACCAGCAGCACTACCGCTTCTGTTAGCAATCGGAGATTTGTCAGTACTGTAAGAACATCCACAGAGTCATATACAATTCAAACTTATATTTGAAAACCAGAGATATCAACTGTAGTCTAGCCCCCTCTTGTAATACAATTCATTGCAGGTGTATTAAGATGGGGGTTGCAGCCACTGACAATAAAGCTTAAGGCACTACGAGGATAGACACAACATTTAGTCTCATATGCCCCCTATAATTGGCCCTCCGCTTGTCTTAGACATGATGAAATTGGCTGATATACTGCTCCTGAATTCTTATGGTGGCCTAAACAGAAGCATCATTGAACATTTCGCTTTAGCCAACTCGCCCAGTACTTCAGCTCGTTTTTCGTCCCAATAAAATCAATAGTCATGTCCATCAATAACGTCATTCTCAAAGAGAACTACCAGAGCTTGCTTGGAAAACATGAGCTTCCTTTCGAAGTGAATCCAACACAACCAGAGTCTATCCAATTTATAAGTCGGACCTCGCGTCAGACTCTTAAGATTACGGGGCCCGTGAAGCTCGAAGCACAGGATGGTTACTTATATCTTACAAATCGAAGACTCGTTTACGTGACGGGGCAACAAGGAGACATGAGCACATTTCTGATAGATCTTCAGTTGGCCCCAGCACTCCAACTTACCCACGAACTCAAAGCTCCCTGGTTTGGAGCAAACTACTGGCAGTTCATCTTTTACAGTACCAAGTCGCCACCAATAGCCAGTGACGGGTTCCCTAAGAATGAGTACTTCACTGGAACAGTTCACTTCAATGATGGAGGCGTCTTTGAGTTTGTGGAGACTTTTAACAGAGTGATCAACGACGTGGTCAACAACACCGAGATTGATGAGGAACTACCAGCCTACTCCGCATAGTTCGGACTGTTTAGTAAAGCTTCAAACTCCGGCCCTCAGTAATTTGCAGAACACCTATAACTTTAAAGGTTTTGCAACATATTTGTTGATATTACTGGTATAGTATCTCCTACTCTTGATATTGTTAGCCTATACGAGGCGACAGGACCATGCCTTGTTCTACTACACAATTGCATTAGTTCTTATATTATAATACATATCTACCTCTACATCATATTCTCATCGTCAGAGCCATCGTACATGGCCCCAAATGGTGTATCATCTTCAAGATGTGCTGTGAGAGCTCCTCCGAGTTGGTCTTCAAGAGAAGGGTCAAGGAGATCGCCCACGCCATCACCGCCGAACCCGGGGTCAATGTCATTTCCAGGGGTTGGGCTTGCAGAAGTCAAACCAGCAGAGTCGCCATTGGTGGCACTAGTGGTGACTGTGGTATTATTGGATGCCAAGGACTTCAAGTTGAACATCTCATCGAATTCAGCAAAGTCAAGGACCTTTGACTTTTCTTCATCGCTTACCTCCGAAAGCTTTGAAAACTCGGAATGTGCCAATTCTTCCAAAAGCGTGGCGTCCTGGAACACAACAGAGCCTTCTTCATTGTACATTCTAGCGTTGGCAAACATCAAATGCAAGTCTTCCATAAACTCCCTCAACATGGAATAGCTCTTTGTAGCAATTCTTTTCTTAACCGTGTCCAAGGCAATTGGGTGCTTAATCAACACGTAGTAGTCTGGATAAAGCTTTCTCGAAGGCTTGACTAAGAATAACTCTGAAAGAGTTCTTCCGTGGTCATTCTTATACAGCATAATCAAGTCAAAGATAGTGTTCATAGCTCCTTGAATTTTGTCACGTTCAATTTCAGTCAAGGGGTCAATGGAAGGAGTAGTCCTATTCAAAAGTGAGCCTTTCCCTCTGCCCCTTCCACGGCCTCTTCCTCTGAGGGCTCGAGCAGCAGCTCCTCTTCCTGACCCAACAGAGTTGGGTGTACCTACTCCAGACAGAAGAGCCAGTCTTTGTCTCTTGACAGGTTCAGGCAGCTCATCAAAGTCTAACAATCTCTTGTTGGAGTCAGACCTGTTGTCTGAACCTTCTCCATCACTGTCATCGTCATCAATAACATTCTTTTGGTGTTTTGGTCTACCTCTTCCACGTCTCTTCTTAGGCTTGTCTTCGAAATCTCCAGTGTCACTGTCACTATCAAGTCCGTCAATTTGCCTCAACCATTGTTCTTCGGTCAAGTTATCATCGTAATTGGTGGCCTTACGTTCTCTGTTTCCTCTACCATATTCTTGACTGTTCAAAGTATCGGTTTTAAAAAGATCATTGGTGTCTTTCTTGTAAATAGCAGGTAATTCGGAATCTGCATAAAGTCTGGTGTTGTAGGAAGCGTTCTTGGTGGCCGCCATTCTCTCCTCGTCCAACTTCCTGAAAGTGATCAATTCAGCATCATTTCTTGAGATAATTCTATTCAACTCGTCGTCATCAAGTTCTTCGTCTTCCCCATAGTTGCCCTTTTGTTTTCTTTCTTCTTCCTTCTCTAACAAGGCTCTTAACATGGCTTCTTGTTCTTCAGAAGTAGACTTGTTGTCAAACTTACCAGCCTGAATAACTTTACCGTCGATTTCTAACTTGGCATGAGCTCTTTCCAAAATCATTTCTTCAACAGAATCTTCGGTAATCAACCTTAAAATTCTAACCTCATTCTTCTGACCAATTCTGTGGGCTCTGTCCTGAGCTTGCAAATCTTGATGTGGGTTCCAGTCAGTGTCGAAAATAATGACTGTATCTGCAGATTGCAAGTTAAGACCCAAACCACCAGCTCTAGTGGAAAGCAAGAAGCAAAAGTATTCGGAGTTCTCAACATTAAACAGTTTCAACATCGTAGTTCTATCATCGGCCTTGGTTCCACCATCCAATCTCATATACTTCATTCCTCTCAATCTCAAGAAGTCCTCCATAATGTCCATGATTTGGGTCATTTGAAAGAAAATAAGAACACGATGTCCTGTCTTCTTAAACTTTGGAAGGATCTTGTCAAGTAATTCAAACTTACCTGCTACTCTCCAAATCTGGTCGTTTGTTTCAACCAGCGGGTTAATCAAGTGTTCCACCTCTTCATACACAAACGGATGGTTGCAAATCTTTCTCAATTGCATGATTTGATTGTTAGCATTCTTGATGACAAGTGGCGTCTCACTAGTTGCCAGATCACTGGCGTAAAGTATGTTGTGACGCAACATCTGCTGGTAGAGTTTCAGTTGAATAGCACTCATCTTACACTTGACAACTCTTTCAACCTTGTTAGGCAAATCCTTTTCAACATCCTTCTTCAATCTTCTCAACAAGAAAGGTCTCAAGACTTTATGCAATCTTCTAATAACCAATAAAGTTTCTTCTTCTGACAATTCAATCTTATCTTGACCACCAGTATTCGAGAATGGAGTGTTAAACCACTCGTCAAACGATTTCACAGAATTGAAAATTTTTGGCAAAACAAAATTCAATAAGGCCCACAATTCAGGCAAGTTGTTTTGCAATGGGGTACCAGTTAAAATCAAACGGTAATCACTATGGTAATGATGAGTTAATGTCTCAGAAAGCTTGGAGTTGGAGTTCTTCATTCTGTGACCTTCATCAATAATCATGTGAACCCATTTGATTCTCAGCAACAATGCCTTATCCTTGATGATATATTCAAAAGTGGTAAGTAAGATCTGGAAATTTCCAGTTCTGATATCATGTTGCATATATTTACGTTGATTTGGAGTACCCTTGTAGGTGATCTTCTTAACTGCTGGAGCCCACTTATCAAATTCTATGTTCCAGTTGGTCAAGGTCGAAAGTGGAACAATCACCAAGAATGGACCATTTATTTTCTTCGTCTCCACAAGATAAGTGATCAAAGAAATAGTTTGAATAGTTTTACCCAAACCCATCTCATCTGCCAAAATACCGTTCAAATGGTTATTGAAAAGGGACACCATCCATTGCAAACCCTTCAATTGATATTCTTTAAGAGTACCACCAATCAAAATAGAAGGCTGCTTGGTAACTTCTTCTTGAATACGGTGTGCAACTTGATAATAATCCATCTTCTCTCTTCTCTCATCGACTGAAGTATTGTTGTCAGGCTCAGCTTCCACTTGTGCGGTGTGAGCTTGGCTCTTCAATCTGTGCTGGGTCTGTTGCTCAGTAACAGCCGCGGCCAAAGAATCCAAGAATTGATTAGTTTGCTTTAACAAATGGGTAATTCTTGTATCCTTGGTGTGATCCAATAACTTCAAGTACGCTTCTTCATCGTTCGATTTCAAAGCTTGCAAACGTTGTTTTGCCATTCTTTCAATTCTCTTTTGTTCTTCCTTGGCAGTTTGGTTATGTAAACTGTTGATTTTGGTTTCAAATCTGCTTAACCTTTCCCTACGCTTAGTCCACAAGTTAAAGCGTTTGTCTCTGAAGGTTAAAATCTCATTGATAGTGTTTTGATGTTTCTGATTTTGAGCAACAATCAAAGACTTCAACTGGTGAGAATACAAGTCGTGGGTAGCGCTGACATTTTCCAAAGTCAAAGAATTAAACTTTGCAAGGAAGTTAGGATGCGAATTGGGCAACATGGACTTGCTGAACCAAACTTGTGATAGCACATGACCCCTCAACTGCTTCTGATGTGGAATCAATTCTAGTGCTGCTAAGTCAGCTTCAATCCTGGATAATTCCTCCTTTGTTAAAGTCGACGACGAAAGTTGTCTCTTAAGTCTGTCCTTCTCCAATTCAATTTGCAAAGTGATGTAAACTTCTTTGTTATTTAAGATATCATCCATGGATACGCCTTCAGGAAGTACGCTAGGAAATTGCAATCTACTTTGTGGGTTGTTTAATTGGCTAAAAGGAATTTCTTTATCATTCCGGCCCAAAATATCTGGAAGTTCATAACAGTCAACTTGAATGTTAGGCTTGTTAATTGGAATCACAACCTTGTTATTCTTATGCTTGTCAGGAATCAACTTCTCAATTCTCTTTGGAGGTTGAGGTTCAAAGAAAACTGGCTTCGAAATTTGTTGAAGTGAACTGCTGGACTTCGAAGCAGCAACAGAAAGCGGTGCTGGCTGTCCTGGCTTAGGAGAAGATGATACTTTGGGTACAACTGAAGTTGGGGTTCCAGCCAAACCACTTGGCTTGCGCAGAAACTGGTTTGGCGGTACCGATTGTCCAAGTTGAGACGCCTGTGCTTGTTGTGGGTGTGGACCTTGTTGGCCCAATTGTCCTGGTTGTCCTAGCTGATTTGGTAAACCTTGATATGCCTGCCCGGGAAATTGGTTCGCCACTTGATTTGATTGAGCTCCAGGAGGCACCTGCTGACGAATGGCGTTAGCGCTCGCAGCAGTTGGATTTAACTTATTCTGATTTGCCAAATGTCCCATTTGGGTTTGCTGCTGTGGTTGCAGATGCTGTTGTTGTTGCAGTTGTTGCAGGGTGTTAAGATAGGCCCCGTTTGCAAATGCATTTCTATCATTTGTAACAAAGTCAACCAAAGAAGGAGGAATAGGCTGACTGGATGAGTTGGGACTTTTAACTAAGTACTTTAAGGCTTCAAATTGAGATTTGACAAGTCTGAACTGCTGAGCAGAAAACGCGGACTCGCCATTTGAGCTCCCAGCCCCTGCCCCGGTTGAAGGAGTAGGGCGGCCCATGTTGGCCGCACCTCCAATATTGGCAGCACCTGCTCCTCCAGCAACATTTGCCAAAGCAGCGGCATTTGGAGATGCGGTACCGTTTTGGAAATTTGCAATCTGTGCAGCTTGGTTGTTGTATTGCTGAGGAATGCCTTGTTGAACGAGGTTTCCTCCGTTATTAAAATTTCCATTGATGAGTTGTTGCTGTTGTTGGATCTGTTGAAGTTGGGAATTGGTCCTTTGAACTTGAGGAACGGCACTGGGAGCTGCTTCCTTAGGCTCATTGTGCTGGAGTAGCGCCTGTCCCTGTGCAGTCATAGCGGCCGCACCACCAGTCGCATTGGATGCTCCTTGTTGATGCAGTTGTTGCAGCTGCTGTTGCAGCTGTTGTTGTTGCAGTTGCTGCTGTTGGACATACTTGATGAACTTACTCAAATTGATGAACTCAGGTATGTTTGCCGCTTGATCACCGTACTGGTTTCGCAACAGTTGCCATCTTTGCACTATCTTCTGGAAGTCCTCCCTGGTTATTTGACGGTTCATTGTTTGCTTTAATCACTTGGTCGAAGTACTTGATAAACTAGTAAGTTAACAATGTATACAATTGAAACGCGCTCACCAGTCTGTTGGAAGAAAGAATGTTCACGTGGCCAATGGATTGGAAGTCCTTGTTGTTGTGGGTGGTGGTGTTTGTTTTTGGAAGTTGAAATTTTTGGCGTGTGGGTAGTGTGGAAGTCGATTACGTAATTCTTAGGTAAGCTACACCTCAAACTATAGAAGTTGCAAAATCTCCAAAAACACTAGCACATAGCGGAGTGGAAGACTGCTTTCTTCAAATTTTGCTAATAATCAAAAGCCAAGGATCCTTTTCTTACTAAAGTTGCTGTCAAGGGTGTAGTTTTTGCTTCTAGCTACTTCCAGTTGATTTGATACAAAAAATCTCTACGTGTCCCTAGTATTAAATGACACGCTACATATCTTACTTAGAATGGCATCTAATGTAATCAGCACAGTCCACACGTTGAAAATCTCTGACATCTATTTGGTTTGCTATGGACAAAGGCATAACAAAGGTATGTGGGTTAAATTATGAAAAGTGCTGGCTGCAAAATAACGTATCCATACCGCACAGTTCCCTATCCTTAGAAGTTAGCCTTATACAAGGACAGAACAGTAGACAACTATATCGGGAAAATGCCTTAAGCGGAGCTTAGGGTGTATGCCAGCTAGTTACACGGGCGCAGCTGGGAGATGGCTGAAGGAATACAACTCGTTCACGCGAAATATTAGTGTGCTATATTAACTAGGAAGATCAAAAAAGGCTGCAAAGTGTTGTCAACGCTGATTAAAACGTGTTTCCCCGTAAGTTCTGCTCTACCAAGCGGCGCATTCAATCGCTTGCCGACTTTAAAACTAGGATATTGTCAAATGTACGCAAGCATTGTCCACCCTAGCATAAAGATCGAGGGATACAATTACTCACTTCATTTCTACCTTAGCTGGATTAATCTCCTTGGAGTCACGTTTGAAGGTCAGTGAAACTTGAAGTTAATCCGTTCCAAAAAGTTGTAGAAACAGAGAATACAGAGAACTTCTGCCCTGAAATTGCAAGTTTGAGCAAGAGGAATTCACAATAACTACCTGAGATCTCTGATAATTTCATTGCTTGATTAAACAATTCAATGTCAAGCTCAGTCTTATTGGTAGAACTAATCTTGTTGCTTGTCCTCAAAACCTCTTGCCTATATGAAACCATTGCTGTGTAGATTTACCCTTTTTTTGGCTTCCACAATTTTCCCTTTGCTCTTGGAGCAAAACTTATCACATCAAACTTCTCTTTCTTCATCACCACGCCATTCTCAGCGTCAACAACTTCGCCCACCACACCACTGACATGCAGCTCCTCGCTAGGCTTTTCAGTTTCACTGGTGTTTACCTTTATATCACCCTGGTTGCCTTTCTTTTTTCTAGATTGGCTTGTCTTGGTCTGCTTGTCGTTTGACTGGCGTTTGGCATTTTCTTTCTTGGCCCTTCGTGCTAATTCCCATTTACTTAATCCATGATCAATCTCATAAGCGTACTGCGTTGAATCTATCTTGTGGTGTAAAATGTTGCTCTGATGAGAGTAGTCATCGTCACCATCATGATATGCATTATGAGGATTGAAGGCTTTGAAGTTATTCACATCGTGATTCTGGAATAGGAGCACCTCAGCTTCATTCACGTTAAAACAATTGATTCCAAAGCTATTTGCCCATATCTTGGTAGTCTTGTCTTCTGTTACCAAATTCCAGCTGAATCCGGACTTTTCAAAGTACTGCTTAAGAATACAAGACCGAATCAAGTACCTCAATCTCGGTGCGACCTCGGGATGTACATCTACAGATGCGTGGTCTTCAGCAGGAAAAGGACCGGTTCGGTACTTTGTCCTCTCGCTCGGGAATTCCTTAATGTGAGGGGAGCGAGTTTTGAATCGCAAGCACTCGCTCCATGATGGTAAAAATGCATCGTGTGGCTCGATAAAGACTTGATAAGAATAGTTCTTCAACTTCACTTCTTCAGACTCCACCAACTTCTCGATAAGCCGAAGTGCTTCTCTGGCATTGATGCCTGGTATCGAAGTCCATTTCTTCAGATACTCAAATTCGTGGAGGGTATACGAAGGAATGAAGAAGTTTAGAATCGTTTCTTGATTGGTTGAACGTTTTGAAACAAGGTTCAGCTCCACGTATTCTTTATTAAACCACCTCTTGATGTTTCCAATACCTTTGACAAAGGCCAGGTGCTCAACAATGAAGTTAACGTTGCGTGGAGCAAGAGAAGGTGGTTGACCATGATCTTGTAGTTTTGACTGTTCAAGAGCGTATGTAATCAATTCATCACTTTCTTGGGAATTGTGGGTTTCAGACATTTCATCAACGACAGCGGTTGCGGGATCACCGCTCTTTTGGGCGTTGCTATTGTGTGAGCTTGTTAATTCATCTGGGTTTGACATGACCTGGCAGGGGTCTGATTTTTCTGAAAAATTATGATGATCTTTGAAATGAGGGAATCACACAAGAGGAGAACTCCATAGTGACACTCAAAACCTATGCAATTATGCTTACGCCAAAATGTAAAGCTAGAGACTATCTGGTTCTTCCTTCTCTTTGGCAATTTACGGTTCTAACTTCAACGAATATAGACTAAGAGAAGAGTATTCTTGAGTATTGGGTACTTGATTCATGAAAAGCTCAATAACGCGGACAAACAAGTTCACTCGCCACTTGTATACTTTGGCCAACTCTAAGTGTTTACTAGAGACGCTGGAAACATGACCCTGCTTGTCCCCTCAACATTCTTCTCTGGATAATTGTTCGACTACTATTCAACTAACATAATATCCATCCTACTTCTACGTCAACTCATATGATTTTCAAAAAATAATATAAGTCTAGATAAATATTATTGTGTCCTTATGGTTTCAATGCAATGCTAAAAGTTGTTAGTATAATCCATAATACACAGCTATCGGATAGTGTCATAGGTTGAATTCATCGAGCTGAAAAGCCCTAACATTAGAGATGCCAGAAAAAACATACTATTGATAAAAATATTCGTCCTGTAGCTGTACTAAGTATCATGAAACATACCATTGTAAAAGAGTGTGTAGTGAAGAATTTTTTCGTTTGGTCTTCGGCTGCAACTTATATAGATATATTTTGGGCGGGGCACGACGGTCGCACTTTGAAAAGAAGGGCTTTCAGAGCTTTTTGCAGCCTTTGAGGGTAGTTTACATGGGAGTTTAAAAACTGCAGTATTAAGTATTGGACAGTATTCTAACTACGGCGTTTTTTCTTCTAGCTCATGAACCTCTGCGGTTACTTCTTCATCCTTTACTTTAACGTGAAAGTTGCGGCTCTCGTTTGAGTAGATGGAGGAAGTAGCCCCGTCGTCCATCCGAGCCAACTGCGCTTGTAGAGACAAGATTGTAGCATGCTGGACTTCGATTGATGCGTTGAGTTCATCTTGCTTGGCAACTAGTGCTTTCTTCCAGTCCTTGAACCGTTGCTCCTGTATTGCGATGTTTTTGTTCATTTTCTCCTTCAACTTAGATTTGAAGGACTCAAAGATCGGGTCCTTGGAGCGAACAAAAGCTTCGTACTGATCAAAGGTAAATTGGCGGTAATGCTTGTACTCGTCAATTCCATTTGTGACAACATTGTCTGTTGTTTTCATTTGCTCTCTGAGTCTGTGCTTTAAGCAGTTGGTCCGGAAATTGTCGAAATACAAATCTGTGGACAGAATCAAATCCAACATGTTCTCCTCAAGTAGAACCTTTTTCAAGAGATTGAAGTCACAATGGTCGGAATTTTGGACCTCTACCAATCCCCACTTGTATTTTCTTCCTCTCACCATACACCCTTCTCTATTTGTGTACTTCTTGGTGGACCCTATCACAAGGTAAGGGGCTTGGCTTCTTATTTTATGTTGAACTTCAGTGTCAAGGATGAGATCTGCAATCTTGATGTCATGGTGCTCAATTGCGTTTCTAACAAGTTGCTTAAACACCGGTACTTCTTCGGGACATAAGGTATCCCCTTTGCTAATTACTGGGATAACGTTGACTCGGGTACTAAGCTCCTTCATAGCTTTGATGTCCAATGGCTTGAGGGAGGAGCCTGTTGCCGAAATAAAGTAAACACAACAATGGACTCTCGTGTCCACCAAGTTGCGGCGATCGGGTTGCTCATTCTGATAAAGGTAATGCCTGAATTGCTGATCAATGTAATTGCAAGCGGGTACCCATTCAGTGGTATTGTCAACTTTCTGCCCAAATCCGCTGGTGTCAATGGTTGTTAGGTTTAACTTAAAGCCGTCTTCCACAACTTCAAACCTGTTGACAGAAAGAGACTTGGTGGGCGTGTTTCTGTCACTTAACTTCATGTCAAACAACGTCTCAAGAAAGGTGGTCTTTCCCAAACCGCTACTTCCTGCAACCATAATGGTAAATGAAGCTCCTCTTTTCTTAAAGAATTGTTTGCTTTGGTCAGGAAGAAACGCCAATCCAACAGGATATGACCCGCTGGAGAAGGTAGAACATTCGAGCGCCGTTGGCTTTTCTTTGTCAACATCTGAATCTGCACAGACCTTATCTACTTTTGATTTTGGATAGTTCTTAACAGCTTCAGCTAAATCATTCTCTATTGTTTCAAGAGGATCTGACATTGGAAGATCTGGCGTTGCAGCCAACACGCTAACTGACATGGGGTTGGAAATGTGTTTGTGCACCCGCTTTCGCAGCCATTTAAAGGGGTGGTCACGTGAATCTGTTTTGCATCCATTTTGCTAGTCGAGACCGGGCTATCATAAGACCGACGAGAGATGAAAGCGTTTCTAGCACAGAGCTCTTGTTTTTATTGCAAGACACCGCGGTTGTAGTCAATTGTCTTTCAAATTTTTACTTTCTTTGTTGATATTTTTAGAACATTGTGGCAGTTAATTGGATGCATAATTTTTACCAAACTTTTCATGTTTGTTGGAAAATTGTACCAGATTAAGGGCCACAATTCTTCATTGGCTCTGCCAACTCTGCCAAAAATAACATTTTGTACTTGCAATACAAAACAGCAAGAGGAGCAAGAGATTATGAAAAATTCATGCAGCAGAATTACCCTGAATTCTCATGGGAACAAAAAGTGCCTTCAAAAAGTGAGAGAGTACACAAGAAAATGTGGGACTTGGGTTCCAAGTTCGGGTCAAGCCATTGCAATGCAGTCACATTGGAATCTCGGAAATATCATACTGAGATTCTGGGGTGCTATCTTAATCTCCGCATCTATCTGATAACCAACATTTTTCAAAGGCATTCTGGCAAATAGATACGACCGCCTTAGATCAATAGATCCACATTGATGCACCATCGAGACCCGCATGGTGCTTCTCTTTGTTAGGACTTGATACCCTCTGTTCGTGTTCTATTCTTCTCATCCTTTCCTAAGATTCGTAAACAATTCCACTTTCCGCATTGGGATAGATTATTTGCGACCTTCCGCATTGGGACCAAATATAAACAGCATCCTAATTACCAGCCAGGCACTTGGAGAGACGTAGAATAGGTGGAGCTGTTTGTGGATTCAAAAATCGACATTGGAATAAAAAGTGACCTTTGGCACTGAAATTATCGAAAGAAGGACCACAACTGTTCGTCGAGCCATTCACATCTTGCCAACAATAAAGCGGACTGGTGCAATTTCAACATACACCTAAACTTCTTGCTTGTTGTATATATATATCCTAATTTGAAAAGATCACCCCTCCTAACCACATAGGCTGAGACGAAGTATAAAGTTAAGATGTCAGCACCTCCAGTACCGCCAAAAAAGCCAAACCTAGGAGAGAAGGCTTTGACACCCACCACCACCTCCTCCGCTTCGATTGCACCACCCCCAACTAGTCCTCAGACTAGAAAACAACAGATTGAACAGAGTATAATGAATCGAAAGGCAGCCACTCCTCCAATTAAGATCATGAAACATAATCTTCTTTCCACAACTAGCTGTGATGACTTGAAGTCTTCTTCTAGTGGTGGATCTCTGAACTATGACAAACTAAGACTGCTATCAAGATCGCCGATGGGAAAGCTTTTGCATGTCAATAGTAATGAGCACGTTATCCCAATTCCCTTCACATTGCAGTTGCCACCAAAGCTTTCTCCAAAGAAAGGCAATCCAACCACAACTTCTCCCAAATCACCAAAGAGAGTCAAGTTGATTTACACTGGTGCCAAATACGAAAAAATTGATACTTCCCTGGAAGATGAAATAGCTCTGAATTATAGCTTCATGGCTCCCTCGGCATCCACCACTTCAATCCCTCCTGTCCCTCCAAGACCAAACAAAATGACAAACCCATTTGTCTCAGATTCATCAAAAAGGGCTCCTCCCTCTTCCACCAAATTTCACGGAAAGATCCTTTCCCCAGATGAATTGAGTATCATTGAAGAAATGTCTAATAGTCAAGTTGGCTCTAGACCTGGAAGTATCAAAGAAAATGTTGCAAATAAATCAAAGCCAATCAGTAGATCTGATGCCAAGAGATCGTTCAGCGAAGAATCCCATGCTTCTTTCTCCTCGTTGGGATCTGTTGGAGATGTCATGAGTTTTGAAAAAGTTGAATACAAAAAGCCTGCTGCAACAGAAAGAAGTCAATTAATTCAACTTCCTCTTACTCCCGAGGAAGGAACACCAGACCCGGAGTTTAGGCCGCCTGTACCAAGTAAGTCTACAGTCAGAAGACCAATCAAAAGAGCCGTTTCTCAGAAGAAATCAGTTTTAGGGACTGCTGCAACATCTAGAAACGATAAAACTTTAGCGGCTCCGGCCATAGCAGTTCCAGCTGCACCAGCATCAATTCCAACTGCACCACCAACTCTTGCATCATTTCAAATCCCACGCAACGGAGCAACTACTCCAGTGGGCACTATTGGAAATACTAATGGGCCAAGCAACAACTTGGGTGAACTTATTTCTTCTTTTGCCCCTAGAGCACCATTCAGCAGAATCACCTCTTTGTCTTCGGAATCCTCAGCATCTTCTTGGAACTCACTTCAAAAATCTATCGAAATCAGTATCGGAGAAGTCGAATCAGTTGCTCCAAAAAACAAACAAAAGAAGATTGCATTATTACCAGGGAAGCAAAGGCTTGACAAGAGCTTACCACCAACACCTATGGGGTCGTACAAAAAACTCAGTCGTGAATCTGAGTGGGAAGACGTCAGTGACATTTCCGAGTCCGAATCCGAGTCTGCATCTGCATCTCAGTCTGAATCCGAGGAACAATCCGTCTCTCCACAGCAGCAAATACAGCCATTGAGAATAAGCAGGGCACCTACTTTACTTGAGCCCGCCAAGATCTCAGCTTCTCCAAAATATCCCGGCAATTTTCTTGAACCACCCAGTATTGGTGGTGCCAAGGCAGACACAACATTTGAGTCTCTGATTGAAATTGACGATTATTATTTCAATGATACCGACAGTGTTCTGACTGCAAAGTTCCTGGAAGTGACTGTGTCTACCGTTGCTCCAAAGCCAAAAACAATGACAACTTCTCCATTGAGACAAAGAATTGTTTCTGAAAGTGATAATGAAGGGATTGGCAAGAGGTTTAGTTTTCCAAATCTTTCCAAGCATCTAGAAGAAGAGGAAGAGCAAGAATCTTCCGCTGAAGAAAACAATAATAGGCGTCGTCAGTCCCTTCCAAAGAGATACAGTTTCTTCAGTGAAGGGCAGATTGAAATACCTGATTTGGATGATCAAGAGACTGCTTCACAATTCTATTCGCTGGCAAAGTCCGTGGCGCTGTACAATGGCACAACCTTTGACGACTTGGACACCGAATCGGAGGACGACTCAGACTTGGAAGAGTCTGTTGCCGGAACAGAAAGCACTTTAGAGCCAATCGGGGTTCCTTCTCTGGCTGCGAGATCCTTATTGAGAGATCAATTGAAGTCATATGCTCTCGACCTGGACTCCGACGACTCGAGCTCGTACACGGTCAGACTGAAGTCTACACCCAACTTGCAAGAAGCCAGAGCATCTGCCATCAGACACCAACGCCACAAGTCATTGTATAGTATTGACTTTGATTTGCTGAGCGTCCAATCGTCTGCTTACTCAAACCCATCTTCACTTCAATCTTCCCACTACGGAAGCGTTGCCCAGCCATCAGCTCCTAGACCTACCCCACGGGCCACAATAAAGCAAAAGATGGAAGCATCCAAGTCGTTGGCTCAAACTTCCAAGTCACCTTCACCCTCAGAGGCCTCCACGCTAAGATTAAGCCCTACCCCGAGCTTGAGTGCTAACAAGGCTCTTAATTTGAAATCCGAAACTTACTCAAGGATTGGTACTCCTAAGGAAACAACCCCAGAACCTCGCTTGGCTCATCCTAGCAGGCAGTCCAACAACAATAGCTTGGAAACCCCTCCACAAGAAACACCATCCACGCCTCAAGCACGCTCTCCAGAACAATTAGATATTGTTGTTGCATCACCTCCTCTGAGAATCAACTATGACGTTGATTTCATAGAAGCTGAGAACGCAGAAGACGCTGAATCAGCATTCAGCAATGCTGCGCCAACAATCCACGACATCATTAAGAACAGAGTGGGAGGGTTCAAACCCCCAAACGACGAACGTGTATTGCAGATCACAAAGGAGTTGACCAACTTGAAGTTGAGGCCTTTAACCGAAAGAGATGCCAACTCAAACTCTGGATCCGGCACATCCCATTCCTCCTACCAACTGAGTAACAGTGCAAAACCAGAGTCCAACTCATCGCACTCAGACACTGAAAGTGTGGTTATCGACTTAACGAAGGACACATATGACGTTTACATGGTCCAAAGACTGAACTCCATTCACTCTTATAAGTCTGTGACTGAAAAGACCAAGGATGGAAAAGAAGTTGAAGTTGTGTTGGTTGACGAGGATGATGAGTATGATTCAGAGATATCCAGCTTATATTCCAAGTATAGGAACGATGACTGGTTATTCAGAAGTGCTTCCACCGCCAGCACCACCTCCACAGATTCACAGGCATCTTTCCAAGCTGGTGAGCGCCAATTGTTGCTTCACCAAGAAAGAATTTTGTCTTCCTACCAAACTTCAAAGTCACTCCGTACTCCGATGATGAGATCTTCGGGCTCCATTGCGTCGTCCACGGCCACCGATTATAGTGCATCATACCAATCAAAGAGAATCAGCCCACCGGCCAAGAAGGTTGCTGCTCCTCCATATCCAACAGTCAGTAAGAGAAACACTTTTGCTGCAATCGATTCGTACTATGATTATGGTGCCGCTGAGAATTATGATTTTGCAAGTTACATGAACCAAAGACGAGCAAATTAGTATAGAAATAGATGTCTATTAGAATCCGTTATGTACATTTATAGAATACCGAACTTTGATCAATGAACAGTACCACGGCAGCAGCCCAACAAGTCACCATGCAACTAGCAGTAGTTGGATAAATGGAACCACTTGTTTGTGCCGCTTTAAGAATGCATCTCTATTTCCTTCATTCTCAGATGATTGAAATGCTAACAGCAACGCAATTGTATTCGCTCGAAAAGTCCCAAACACTGGATGAAAATACACACGTACTACCCTTTGGCAAATAAGAAGCTCAGATTACTCATCCTCTTCTTCCTCTTCCACCAACTTCTCCTCACTTAACAGCTTCATCAGTCTCAGAGAAGGAGCCCGGCTCACACTGGAGCTTCTAACCCCGTCAAAAGTCTTTATAGATCCAGAACTGTTGCTTCGGTAAAAGGTAACAGTCTTATTCTGTGTCTGAATCTTATTCGACTGTTGCTTGTTCTCAATCATGGCTTTGATGGGCTTCTTGTTGTAGGAGCTGGACCTGAAGAAGCCTGGCTTCAAGTGGGTATTTTGGTTGTCATCCTGTTGGTCAAAATCATAGTCCTCGGGAATTTGGTTGATCTCATCAATCAAGTCTTGATCTAATGGCACGTTATATCCAACGTCATTGTAGGTCTCGCCACGGTCCATTTCATCCTCATTGTCATCCTCATCTTCAGTTTTGGTTGCAAAACTGATCTTTTCGTCGTTATTAAACCACGAGTACCTACTATGATCAAGATTAGACTTCAATCTGTTCAATGGGTTCTTCTTCAGTTTCCGAGGTTCCTTCGAGTCGCCGATCGATAACTCTAACTTTACCATGGTCTGCATAATGTTATTGATCGAGTTTCTCTTGTTTTCAATCTTGGAGTTAGAAGACTCCAAGGTGGCCAAGGTGGACATCATATCAACTATGGATCGACGATTCAATTCGGCTTGTTCAGTGGACTTTGTGTTTTCCTTTACAATATCTGCTTGCTGCTTTTCTAAATTGGAAAGCAAGTTCATCATTCCCAATATCGATGCTCTTTTGATTGGTGGGTCGACCTTTTCTTCCGCCTTTTCAGTCGTGTCCGATAACTGTGGGGAGGATTCTAAGTTGGTAAGCATGCTCATCAATAAGCCAATTGATTCACCTGGATTCAATGGTTGAATAGGAGTTGCATTTTGAGATTGGCTTACTGAATCCTCTTGATCCGTTTGCAAAACGGTATCATCAATACTATCAAAATTAGGAGACTCATCTTGTGCATCAGACAGTCCTGTTCCCACTGAAGGGGATTTGCTGTACATGTATCCTTCAAAAATGTCATCCTCATAGTGGTCGTCTTGACTCGGCGTATTTTCTTCCTCCCTAAATGAAGCATCAAAGTCAACACCCAATCCATTTGCGTAAGTCAGCACTGCATTCTCATCAAGACGAAGAGCTTGGAAGTTGAAACGCTCATCCTGTTCGTCGTCCTCGTTAATGTCCTCATATTCGTCCAAGGACTCATTATCGTAAAGGTGGTCTCTAAAGTGGGATGGGTCGTAGGGAGTCCGTGGAGCTTCGAATTGGTTGGAGGTCTGGAGAGGCAAGATATCAGGGTGCCCATCAAGCAACTTATAATCAGCTTGCGACTCATAATGCAATGGCTGCTCTTGGTGTGTTGTGTAGAGAGCCTTATCTTCTGGCGATTCAAAGTCGTGCTGGGAAACCTGTATATTCTTGTTTTGAAACTCGAATGGTTGTTGGTTAGCATTTCCAGAACTAGAGTGCAGATACTCCACGTCTGTTGCATCAAAATCATTTTGATCGTCTCTTTCATCGACAGAGAATGCTTCGTTGTATATGACGTCGTCCTCCTGATCATCATCGTCAATACCATTATTCTCAAAGTCATAATCAGAGAATTCGTCCACCTCATATCCCAAATCGTTTTCTCCAAAAGTATTCAGATGCTCTGTTTGAGGTGTGTTTCTTGTTTTATAATACTTTACAGAAGTATTTCTTCCACCTCTTCTATCTTTAATGAACGAGAACTGTGAGGACAGTGAGTCGTCATCGTCGTCGTCATCGTCGTTGTAGTCCTCGTCGGTTTTAAAGCTTACCAGCTTAATTTCAAACTTTTCACTGTTTGCAATTGAGGTGTTTGTAGTCGATGTATTTGTATAAGATGGAGTAATCGACACTTTAGAGCTATTCTCAATGGTGGGGAGTGAGATCGGGGGTTTGAGCTTTGGTTGAGATTGCTGCTGAGCAGCAGCGGCAGCTGCCGCCGCCGACGCTGGAGGAGCAGAAGACTTTGGAGGTGGGACGGCCTGCATTGCAGCAGCAGCAGCGGCGGCAGCCGCTGCGGCATTGGGAGTGTTGGTACCAGCCTTCAAGTTGTAAGGCTTGGACAAGGACGGAAACGAGCTCGATGACGTCACTTTGGGTGACTTCGAGTTCCTATACAAGTCGTACCCAGATGATGACAGGGACATGGAAGATAAATTCGAGCTATGACTATAGCTATGACGGTGTCCCTTCTTTTTTGACTCATCCTTGGAAGATGAAAACAAACTCTTGATTGGATTCAATAGTTTCTTGGGCGAGGACAAAGTGGATCCATTGCTGCCATTAGTAGTAACAGTAGCACTGCTATTGACTGAGCTCAATGGAGTATTATAACTGTGAGTGTTTGTTGGAGGGTTTGGAGGTGGAGTCATCTGAGCGGTATACTGGATCTTTGGTGACGGCACCGGTGTCTTGACATTGGTTGAGGATCTCGTTTTAGAGGGCGGATTGCTAATCACTCCACCATTCTTGCTAACTCCTATTAGTAGAGATGGATGGTCGAGATCAAATTCCAGTTCTGACGTCGTCGACTCAGTCCTTCTATGTGACTTGATGAAGGATCGCATACCTGGTTATGATTCTATTTTTGGATTTTCGATGGAATCGACTTAAATAACCGAGTGAACGCGGTAGAACACAGACTTTATAAAGACATCAGGAACGGAAGCTACATACAATCCAGGATGGGTAAGATGTGTCATAGGTGTTAATAAGTTGTTACGGCACCTACCCTGTTAATTTAAAGGTTGAAAGTATTAGTGGGAGCTTTGGATCAAAGGTGAAACCAAGACGGGTCCTCTCTCAAGAATCGTTACTTGCATTAATTACGTGGGAAAGGGTTCAAGTTGTAGGAAGGTATTTCATTAAGTTTTAATATTCTAAAGCTACCAGATGAGAGCTTAAGCACTCATATTCTTATTTACAATTGTCTTCTTGCCTTAACAGCAGCGGCCAAGGTGGCCAAGACTTCCTCAGTGTCATCCCAACCAATACAAGCATCAGTGATGGAACAACCGTACTTCAAGGCGCTCTTACCACCCTTGTCGGCAGGTGGAACATCTTGTCTACCTTCTTCAATGTTAGATTCGATCATCAAACCACAGATGGCGGTTTCACCGTTACTGACTTGTCTGGCGATTTCGGCAGCGACCTTAGGTTGGTTCTTGTGGTTCTTGTTAGAGTTACCGTGAGAGCAGTCAACCATGATTCTGGCTTCTTTTGGACCGGTTCCGATGTTGGCCTTGGCCAACGATTCCTTACATTCCTTGATGGACTTTTCGTCGTAGTTGGTACCTTGCTTACCACCTCTCAAGATGACAAAACAATCCTTGTTACCGTCGGTACCGACAATAGCAACAACACCAGGCTTTGTGACAGAGAGGAAATGGTGAGGGTGAGAAGCAGCTCTTAAAGCATCGATTGCAACACCCAAGGTACCATCGGTACCATTCTTGAACCCAATTGGGAAGGACAAGCCAGAGGCCAACTCTCTGTGCAATTGAGACTCGGTGGTTCTAGCACCAATGGCACCAACAGAGAACAAGTCCAGCAAAAATTGAGGAGAAATGGTGTCCAACATCTCACCAGCAATAGGCAACTTCTTGGTCAAGTCAACAAACAACTTTCTTGAGATTCTCAAACCCTTGTTGATTTGGAAAGTACCGTCGATATCTGGATCGTTGATCAACCCCTTCCAACCAACAGTGGTTCTAGGCTTTTCCAAGTAGGCTCTCATAACAATGTGTAATTCCTTCTTGTACTTCTCGGACAATTTGTGTAATCTGTCAGCGTAGTCCAAGGCAGCTTCTGGATCGTGGATGGAACATGGTCCAATAACCAACAACAATCTGTCGTCCTTCCCTTCCAAAATGTCAACGGCTTGTTCTCTTCCTTCCAAGATGATCTTTTGTCCTTCGGCCGGAACCTGGAATTCATGCTGCAATAAGTCGGGTGGCGTCAAAGGATCGTACCCACGAACTGATGCTTGTTAGTATTGTGTCGACTTCACAGAATATTCATCTCGACTAACTTACTTCTCCAATCTTCCATACGGGATCTGTCCCCGACGTTTTCATTAGTGATGAACATGCCTTATCAGTTGGTTATTTAAAATTAAAGAAACGTGGAAAATTCTCAACGCTTTATATTTTAGCACAAGTTTAGTCATAATTTGGTAGCGCATCTCGAGCCAGCAGAAAAGTGCCACTTAATGATAAGAGACGCACCGAAAAATTCCAGGCGAGGTCCACCAACCAGAAAAGTCCCTTTGCTAATGCTTACATGCGGCATTATCAAAAAGCACACAATACCAGATACCCCACAACAACAAGGAATTATGATGGTGGGACTGCGAGCCATTGGGTCGTATATCTAGGACCCTCAACGTTTTTCTAGTTTGTTGGAGTTGTAGGCAATCACCCAGTCAAAATCGTGACACAAGTCCGATCGCTGTAGGGTCTTGGCGTCGTAGAGATTGATCAGTTCTTCTTAAAGAAGTAGATATATCCGTTGGGCTTAGCTTCTTCAAGCGAGTATACTTCAACAACCTTCTCATCGTTGAATAAGATCCACTTGTCGTTCTTCTTCACAAACGCAACGTAGTGACCAGTGTGCGGCGATGAGCCCTTGTGGCACACAATAGCTTCCAAGGAATACTTTGCAGAACCAGGGGATTGTGCTGACAACTGTTTAGTTAACTCGCTTCTTTCGCCTGCAATGTCTATCTTCGAGGAAACATCCAATTCTCCGTTGTCATCGGGGTTATTGAACAACCATTCGACAGCTCTATTGATGTCGTTGTCGTTGACAATAAGTGCCTTTTTGCACACCTTTTCAGGGAAACCCATGGCTTGAAGGTTTGCAACTTGTTCAGATGAGACGTCGGGTTGTCCACCACTAGAAGTCGACTCCTTAACCACTAATGGCTCGTCAATGTCGATGTCGTCCATGTGGGCAAAGATCCAGTTCATGGCGTCCTCTGCATTAGAGTTGCCAGTGTGGTACAAAGCCTTGATGGCCCTTGGTTCGGGAAAGCCCATCCCAAGCAAAGTATCCAAAGCAGCTTGGTCTGCAACAAATTTGGGTGCGTCACCGCCAGCAGTCTCCTTCTCTGCTAATTGAGTCTCCCCATCAACAAATCCTTTGCTGGCATAATTTGAAAGATCCAATTCAAGTGGGATCTCAACAGGAACGTCAACCTTTACTGGAACCCAGTTTTCCAATTTGATTCTCAGAGCTCCAACAATCAAGTTAGGAGGAAAGGACTTAAATCCAGTTGTTTTGACTGCAACGTTTCCTTCTGAACAGTTCTCGCACGTGTACCCTTCAATCTCTTCGCTTTGGTGGAAATCATCAAAGCTCTTGGTCAAAGTGGTTGGTTTATAGACTGTCTTCCCTTCAACGACCGACTCAACATCCTCATGAATTTTGACAACAATATTGTCAACCAAGTCAGTTCTCAAGACTCCTGCACGGCAAGACTTGCAAATCACCTTATTCTCAAGTAAAAAGTTCAATGACTTGTTGAGTTCAAGACCCAAGCGAGAATCAACCTTGTTCAAGAAGTATGATAAGAATTCATGGGCATCTTGTTGCTTCCCAGTCGAAAACTCTTCATGGCCCTCGCCAATTAAATTTTTAAACCCGGACGGTTTGATACCCAATTGATAGGAGTCGTTAATAGCGGCAGGCCTTGAGTAACGTCCACTGAACAACCCATCGTAAATCTTTATGATCTGTGTTGTCAAGTCTTGGGAGGGATCTTGAGCCTGCGTTGCTTTCAACTTTGAAGCCGCTTCTTTGTACTCTGGGAAATTGAATAAGGCTTGTAAAGTTGAGTTGATGTAGCATGTATTTCCCAAATTCTTGAACCCAGTTAAACCAGGACCAAAAACTGGTGGAAGCTTTTCACCGTTGGCGCCATCCAACTTGAATTCCCAGTTCAAGTTGCGATCGATATTCAATTCAATCAAGTTCTTCTCAGTCTTGACTGCCGTAGACAAATCGATTCCAAAAGTGGCCAACTTCTGTTCCAAGCTTGGAACCTTGACTTCATCATTACATGCATAACAGTAGACATCACATTCTCCTTCGCTGGACAACGAACCCAATTTAATAGCAACTGGGTGATCGGAGTCCTTAAAGTGCTGGAGAGCATGGGAGTTTCCCTTGAGATCCAGACCATACTGCTCTCTCCCACATCCAGTTTGCCCACATTGAAGACATAACCACAAGTTTTCCTTTAATTCACATAATTGGCATTGGTCGAGACGGAACTCGGCCAACTTGTCTTGAATAATATCAATTGAGTGGGCACAAGGCACTATTTCTTGCTCCCATTGCTTGATCTCGTCGGCCTTGCTAGATGAGTTGGCATTGAGGATCTGGTTGACCAAGGTTTGGAATCTTGGTGTAAGTTCTTCGTATGGCCACAATTTGTCATCTTTCACATCATAAACTCCAACAATGGTGTTGTACAAATCATCATCTGCTACATCCCTAACCTCGAGCTTTTGCATTTTAGGTGACTTTTCACCTGTCTCAGTCCGTTCGGATTCTGGCTTCAACACCTTGCGGATGTTCAAATAAAGCCAGTTGCCAGTCTTGTTGTAGTTGTCTCTGGTGTAGTTGTATGTGTCGCCTCTTGAAAACCCTTGATAAGAAATCAAGTCCACATCAAGACCCAATGGGTTGTTTTCTGGTGTGTCAAAGTTGAACATACAGTCATCCTTGTATATTCTAGCTCCTGATGGAACTTTAAGAGGGATCTCTAATGGGACGTCAATAGGCATGGTGGCAAGTATTCTAATTGAAATAGAAAAAATTAAATTGAAAGATTACAAAGGCAAGCCAAAGCAAGTCTGGCAAAATGATGTTCATATTAGTCTCATTCTGAGAAGTAGAAGGACTTGTAAAGGTCCTGGTATTACTGTGTCTAAGTCGTCGAGCATGATACGTACTTAATCGACATAATTACGTGGCTACAAGAGATTGACCAAAGACATCTAAATGGAGCGAGAAG
This sequence comes from Kodamaea fukazawae, assembly GCA_030572255.1. Taxonomy (NCBI): domain Eukaryota; kingdom Fungi; phylum Ascomycota; class Pichiomycetes; order Serinales; family Debaryomycetaceae; genus Kodamaea; species Kodamaea fukazawae. The sequence goes on along the minus strand of JAJLZQ010000001.1, from coordinate 270,476 downwards.
CGGTAAGCAGATCAGTGTACTAAATCGCAAATTGAACACCGCATTCATTGTTGGCCCAGTAAGCGCAATCCAATGTATTAATCGTTAGTCGTTCATACAGACCCCGGTCATTCGAAAGGTATCTAAAGTGGAGACTGCGCCTCCTGAACAGGTGTGTTAGTTTGATACTTATATTTGTTTCCCCCACAAAAAATTGTTTTGGTTGCCAAAAATGCCATTCAAGTCAGGAATCTACTTCTCCAATTGGTCTGTATACGGAAGAAAGCACTTTGCCATCGACATTCCAGCCAAGCACATTACACATCTTTTCTATGCGTTCTTGGGAATAGACACTGCTACAGGTAAAGTACGCCTAACCGATGAATGGTGTGATACACAGTTACCTGTCACGTCGCCGTTGGACCCTTCCAAGCAAGTAACGGGAAATCTCCAGCAAACGTTTCAATTGAAGCAGAAGCACCGCCATCTCAAGGTGGTGATGTCAATTGGTGGTTGGGGAACAGAGGGGCTCTTCCAAGCAATTGTTGCCGATACTGCTAAGCTAGACGCCTTTGTCGTAAGCGTGGGGGAATTCATCAAAGAGTATGGTTTTGACGGGGTTGACATTGATTGGGAATACCCCACTACAGCAGATGAAAACGACAAGTTTGTCTTGCTACTTGGGAAGTTGCGTCAAGAGTTGAACTCAATAGACAAGAGGTTGTTGCTTACAATTGCAGCTCCAGCAGGTGAGGCGCAAAGAACTGTGCTCAAGTTAAACGAGATAAACCAATATCTTAACTTCTTCAATGTGATGTGCTATGATTTTGTTGGACAAGGGTGGGCCCACAAGACAGCATACCATTCCAACTTGTTTGGCGACAACGGAGACAACGCGTTGAACGGGTCAGATGTGTTGGCATACTATGAGCTGCGTGGCATTCCAAGAGACAAGTTGATCTTGGGCATGCCTCTCTATGGACGTCAATTCCACCAAGTGGCCCCTCCTCCTGGAATTGGAAAGTCTTTTACTAGATTGGAAGGTGAACAAAATGAAATTAAAGACTACAAGCTCTTACCCATTGGCGAGGAATCGATAGACACAAGAAAGGTATCTGCATACAGCTACGACGGATCTTTGTTGATTGTCTATGATAACCCACAGACCACTAGAGTCAAAGCGCAGTTTATCAGCCTGAATGGCTTTGGAGGAGGCATGTGGTGGGATAGTGCGGGAGACAAGCCAGATGAGTCGACTTCATTGGTGGCTAACTTTGTTGACCAATTGCATCATGACTTGGACAAGCTGGAAAACATATTGGATATATACCAGCAAAGTAAGTTCCTCAAGCCTCTCCTTCAATAGCGATGTTGTAGTGTCTCAGAGAAGAATTGAGTCTTCGATGTGGGCCGTTGAGCATTCATGATCCCACTACTACTTCATTTCGCCCATTTGGTAAATTTGCTATATTTCTTCTACATAAACCTCAATATATTTTTATTCTAAAGAATCAGATCCATTCTTGCAAAAACACTGATAACAGCTGCAACCAATTCTAATTGTAATTCGTTAGCATTTGAAGATTCAATTTCCTTTTCAATTTCTTCACCCAAGTTCATTCCAATACCCAATGGAGATCTATGAGATAAGTTGAAAGGATAATCGCTAAAGTTGTTCAACAATTCATCAGCACGAGCAAAGGCCTCGTCTCTACCAGAGGCAACCAAGGGGAAAACGTTTTCCAAAACGTTTGCAGCGTAAGCACCACAGATAAGAGAGATCAGACGAAGATACTTGAAGGATATATCTTTACCAAACATGTCTGATGCATAATTGTCTATATCAACATTTCTTGAAGCCAAAAGAGCAATGACCCTACTCTTAACGTGTTCCTTTGCCATTGGGTCAGCAACAGGATGTGTAGCCATGTCAAACAAGAAAAAGTTCTTACGTTCAGTTCTCAAAACTCCCTTGTCGACAAGGCCCTTGGCCAATCTTTCCCTAACTTGTTTCAATTGGTAGTTGATCTTCATCAAGTTCCAAGTTTCCCCACTCAACAAATCAATCCAATTAGTGACGCTCAAGTTCGATTCATCGCCCTTCATGATCTTAAGGGCTTCATCTAACAAGACTTCGCCGGTTGGTTCTGAATCAATCACCTCAACCAAACGGTCACTCAATTCAAATCTGCGGCGGGCAGGGTCGTCCACCAAACTGATCTTTCTGCGGAAAGCCAATTCAATTAAGATACATCCACGTAAAGCATATGATATGTTGTCGTTCCAGAAACTAAGGTACCCTTCCTTATCTTTTAATCCAAGCAATAAGACCTCTTCCATCAAGGTTAACAATGGTAACTTCAAGGCTCGACGATCTATGATATCACGGGAGTCGTACCCAATCTTGGTGTCGGTAGATACTGGTGCGGAGTTGTTGTTGGAATGCCCAGACTCGTCGTACGACGATTCAGTCGTAGCTTCCGTGTTCTTGGCTCCACGACGTCTTTGCAATCCGGAAGACATGTGTGTATGCTATTGATAGTGTGTTTTTTCTGAAAAAAAAACACATGTACCAATTGGTGATGTATAGGGAGAAGGATTCCACTTGGACGGGGCACACCAATTGAGAGGTAGTTTGAGGACTACAAACGAACCAGAGCATATTATTACGCATGTGGAGGACGTAGATAGGTTTACTTGGGTGGTTACTGTAGCGGCAGATTGTCTGTACCAAGGAGACATTTTGGTCACAAGACTCTCCTCAACTTGTGTGACTGAATAGACAAGGAGAACAAACCGCATATTAAACGTAGATGCAGAGCCGTTAGAGGTAGCAGGATAAGAGGAAAGTGCAAGGTCGCGTGTTGGAATGCACAAGGCAGGCTGACATGCCTAATCTCAGTTCGCCTTTCCCTAGACCCAAAAGATCTAGACCAACAAAACCTTGGGCGAAACAGGGCACATACATAAAGTCTCAGTAAAGAGGCATATCCAGGAACCGAAATGCTTGGGCAAGAAGTGCCAGAAGTGCCAGAACAGAGTAGTTCCAACTTCAGCGGGTATCTACATATGGTGGAGCTCTTCTTGAATGGACCACTACTCGAACGACATGTGTAATTATAGGCCCACCTCCTAATACCCTGGACCATTTTACAGCTGCACTGAAACAACTGTACAGAGAACGATGTTGGGCAAGCCTCATCCCGATTGTTCCACTAACTCACTACGGAGGAGCCTCTCCGTTTCGGGTAGAACCTCTGCACATTTTCAGTGGCGTAGCCAATCTTCACTGCATCTTGTCGATCTTGTTATTGTGTACCTCTTTCTGTGGATAATAGTAAGGAACCACCAAAACAAACATTGAGCTTTAGAGTAACTCTTGCCCGTAGTCGATCTCAAACGCCCAATTGAGCTAATTATGAACATATGAAGAAGAGGCGCTCAAGTCTAGAGTCTTTGGAGTCTATATATAGTGCCCAGGGCATGGCAGGAAGCCGATATCACCTAAAGGCAGAGCATGTTTTGATACCCAGCACGGAGTTCTCTACACATGACCCAAGAGCAATCCTGCGTGGGAGACATTAGACGAATAATGTCTTGAGACATGAGGACATTGGAGACCAGCACACCTCAATCACGCCAATAAGACTTCTCCCCCGACCTCAGTAGCTCGGACAGAATAAGTTGTTCGATGTAGCAAAAGTCCGGGGTTTGATGGAGTGTTTGTTGATGCTGTATCCCATACATTCGTATATGCAGTACCCAAGCATTTGGAATGATCAACCGTAGGCGACGGAGAGGGCTAACTGAGAGCTTTCCATCTAGTGTAGCAACTCTTTCGTGTACTCACATCATTCTCTGCATCGTTTGTCCTAGCTCTGCACCAACCCCGAATTCATTTCTTGGTGAATCCTTGCTCACCAACACCTACATCAAACTTGATACTCGCGTATCTTTTCAAAATAAACATGGACTGGTCTAAGCTTAACCGACAGTCGAACAACAGCGACGATGAGGAGGAGGTTCGACCTCTGAAGAGTATAGACGACTTTGTTTCGTTTCCAACCATCCCCGACCCCGAGTTGGACAACTCCAAGACCCTCAGCAGAATCTTTAGTAAGACGATTCGGAAGGTTACCAATAACGCCACTTCATTAGTCAACTATAAAAAGGAGGAACATCCAGTGCTGTCTCCTCAAGCACCCGCCCAAGTGCAGCACTCAGAGGTCAACACGCCAATTGAAGTCACCCCAGTAGTGTCAATTGCCGCCACCGCATCAACACCAGTGGCTACACCTCCAGTGATACCATCTCCTGAAGACAAACCAAGACCCAATTCCGTGTCGGTCAAACGACCACCTACAATTGAGGACTACAAAACAAGAGTGACGTCGGACAACAAAACCTTACGGCTCCTGAACTTTCAGCAAACGCCAAACACATCGTCATTGAATGTAAACGCCCATCCCGCTATTGAAAATAGGGTTAGGGATCCACTGCGAATGCTGCAACCATCCTTAAAGAAAAAGGGCTCTGCCCTTCTGAACCGAATATCCTCAATATTCAACAACCTTCCGAATGACATTGAATTGTCCGACGATTCGGCTTCGGACCTGGAGACCATTCATCCAAACCTCTCGGAATCAGATACACAAGACACAGATTCTACAAACGATACAAGTTACGCAAGCGAGGTCCCTAGAAAGCAGGCAAACTTGCCTGTCAAAAGATTTCCTTCGAGTTATTATGACTTTTCATTATACAGTGAATCTACAGCAAAGTCGTCTCCTATCAAGGCAGAGCTTCAACGCTCCTATTCAATAAGCAGTATGGATGGTTCATCTCCTTCTTTGTCATCGTTTTATGCATTGAAGAACAAGGATGTAAAGAAGAAGCCTTCTTCCAATCTTTCAGCTGTCATCTTTGATAACGCAAAGCTGATCATACCTCAAGAAACAAAGAGAAGAAAGAAGAGAAAACCTAAGAAGTCGTCTGACAATCCCTTGAAGAATGGAGGAATCCCAAAGATGTACTGGATGAATGATGCATTTGTTCTGGACTGTTTGAACTGCTTCAAGCCTTTCACCGCTTTTAGAAGAAAGCACCACTGTAGGTTTTGCGGTCAAATATTTTGTTCTGACTGTACATTATTCATCTCATACAACCAACATAAAGAAGAGAGACGACACATTCATTCCAATAAGAATTTTAATGACAAACTAAGAGTTTGCAAACCATGTTATAGTGATGTGATTGTTTACCTTAGTGACGATTCGTCGTCTGATGAGGAAGTGGAAGAAGCACAACCCCAATTACCTTCCACACAATCAACGCCTCAAATCCGTCTTCGTTCCAACTCGAACCCTTCTAGAAGAGGTAGTGTCATGGAAAACTCTGCATTTTTAAAAGAAAAATCACCTTTTGATCCTCAACCAGATAGAAAAACATATCCACGTTTAGCGCCAACTATGGCAATTCCAACCACTCGAACAGGAGCTGCAGTAGAAATTCCCGTTGCTAATAGTTACAATGGTGCACTAAATTTGAACTCATTGACAACACTGCCAACTCCACCTACTCAGAGATACCACCACCAGTCTCCAAATGTTACTCCACAAAAGAGTTGGTTTAAAAATTATGCTCACTTGAGAGCCGCTAATATGTCTACCCCAGACTTAGCCAGGTCGACAAGTCTCGACAACTTACTTTTAGGCGGAAAGTCTTCAGGAAAGTTGAGGATCAAGTCGTCGTCTGGCGAGTTACAGAATACTATAGAATCTAATTCGATCAACAACTCCGACGAAGAGAAGATTGAAGATGGCGAAGAAAGCGAGGACGAACAAGTAATGTCTTTGTATACTTTGTTGAACACTCAGCTGCCCAAAGCAACCACAAACCCAGTCATGCCAACTCTCGGGGAGTTCCCAAGTTTGTATGATAAGGCCGGGTCAAACTTCCCAAAGATGTACGACACCATGTTCTTTGAAGAATTGCCAAAGTCAGAAAGTTTAAGATCTAGAGAAAGAGCACACGCTTCTTTGGAGCGTATGAAATCCAGAAGAAAGACCAAGTCAACTAGAAATATTTCAATTTTAACTCAATCTAGGCTACCAAGTTTTGGGAACAAGATGGCCATGAGAAGCTCTTCGTCAGCCTCACCAGATGATTTACTGCCTACGGGAGGCAGGTTTGAGTACAGTGTCGATGACTTATCTGATGATGACAATGTCTCTCATATAAGCATATCAAGGTCAATCGACCATGTATACACAGAGTACCTTGATGCTGTATTGAAACAATCATTAGAGGACTGTGATGTTAAAGAAGATTTGGACAGATGGATGAGCGTATTGAAGGACTCTTTGGTGTATGTTAATTGCATTAAGTTGACAGATACATTGGACATTCGTCAATATGTGAAAATTAAGAAAAATTTGGGTGGAACTATAGAAGAAACGAAAGTGATAAACGGCCTTTTCATGACAAAAAACATAGACCTGAAAAGAATGTCATTTTCAATCAAGTCCCCTAAAATTGCATTATTGATGTTCCCTCTTGAATATTTAAAGCAAAAGGAACAATTGATAAGTTTACGAATCATTCACTCCCAACAGTCAGTCTACATTACAAATTTGATTTCACGGTTAGTCTCTTTGGAACCCGACATCTTGGTTGTCGGTGATTCTGTGTGTGGGTTAGCACAGAGTCTTCTTGAAGAAGCTGGTGTGACAGTGATTTCAAACGTTAAACCACAAGTTATTGAAAGAATATCCAGATACACAAAAGCCGACATTTTCCAATCAGTTAATGATTTGTTTTTCAAGAAGGGTACCTTAGGAAGTTGCGATAGATTTGAAGTGAAGAAATACCTTTACAATAATCTTGTCAAGACTTATTCATTTTTTATTGGAAATGATATCGAAACCGGGTTTACTATATCATTAAGAGGAGGCAACGAAGATTTGTTGGGAAGTATCAAGTATGCTGCTGAGACACTTTTACCCGGTTACTTGAATGCAAAGTTTGAGAAGAGTCTCTTTGACAACCTTTTGTTGACGTTTGCTAAAGATATTCAGAACCACAAGGTAATTGAGGTTAATGCCAGACTTAAAGAAATCCAAAACTCTACCGATGAAGAAAAGGAAGAAGAAGCATTATGGTGTGAAATAACGTTTGATTCAACGGAAGTTGGAAATTACGTCAAGTTGTTCAACGAAAGAAAACTCAGTTTGTCACCAGCTTCCTCATTTTCTTTACCAACCCAGTTGGTTAAGGTTATTGATTCATATTATCAGTTTCATACATTTTGCAAGATTAATCAAACAATTCAAGGTTTATCTGATGAAGATCCAATTGTTGATTCTTGGTTGACCGAGTTGAAGTTGAATATTGACCCTTCCAAATTTCCAGCACAACTGGACATGTTAAAGTTCCTCAAGTACGCAAGTACCAGTCACTTGAAAGCTTTGGTTAGTGACTTTACTAATAGGTCTAGGGCTTGGACCAACTGTGTGAGTATTCCTTCTTATCAACTTTACCCGGTTTTTCACAAGAATATTCACGTTCTTCATTCCACTGTTTCAATTAAGCACGCGACTCCATGCTCGGGTCCAAACATTGTAATTGTTGATTATTATACTGACAACGATAAATGCTTGGGACTCTTCTTGGACCAGATATACACGGATTCTTCAAAAACCTGTGAGGAGTGTGGTGAAGTATTGTTGGAACATTATAAGACCTACGCTCACGGAAATGGGAAGATCGACGTTATAACTGAGCGTTATGAATCGAATGCCCATAGAGTTATGTGGTGTTACTGCAAAGAATGCAATTATCAAACTCCACAGTATCCCATGAATGATGATACATACTACTTATCCATTGGTAAGTTCCTCGAATTATGCTTCTATGGAGAGAATGTTGTTACACATTGTGGGCATGAGTTTTTTAAGAGTTACATCAGATGCTTTGGTTATGGCGACCTAGTTATCAAATTGGAGTACCTGTTGATTGACAGTTATGAGGTTGTTGTTCCTAGAAAGCAACTTGAATATATCCCCACAGTTGATATGAGACTTAAAGTCGATGCTTTCCATAATATTAAAGGGAAAGCAGAAAAGTTTTTTGCCAGTATATCCAAGAGGTTGAACAGAGTCAAGTTGGATACCTACGATAAAGCAGAGGAAGGTTTGAAGAGAATTGAGGAATTGAAGGTGAAGTTAGACTATGAGGTCAGTCTCATCGACAAAAGGTTACTTGACGTTTACAACTCTACTGGTCCGACGAATCACATCTGTATGAATCTCATTTTGAGAGAGTTGCAAGATTTAGGTGTCACTTGGGACAACGAGTTTAATGACTTTGAAAAGAGGTTTTTACCTTCAGAACATGAAATTACGAAGATTACTCAATTCCATTTAAGAAACTTCTTGATGGAGAAGGAAAAAGTACATGAAGGTGACCTGCCGGTGAATTTGAACAATGAACCAGATATTTGTCCCAGTGATGAACATGACACTGATGGCCGTGATGATAAACATCTGATGGACGGAGAAGGTCCAAAAGAGAAATTGAGTCCCGGGGCAGAAAGAGAACTTGAATTTGATGTCAAAAGCGCTCAAGATGCAAATGCTGCAAACTTCGATGGCAATAGCAGTAATCCATCAGAAAACTCGTCGAGCCATCTCCACGAACAAGAGCGCCAAAACTACAATGACCAAATGTCAAGCTCTCAGGCCTCCGATGAAACTCATCAAGGCGATGGCAATCTTTTGGACACTCATAGGGCCCAGCCATTAGAGATATCTCCATCAATTAATCGTGAGCAGACGAAAGAGATTGGAAAGATGATTCCATCATCGCTTTACTCGTCTTCGAACATCATTGAGAGAATTAACAAGATTGAACAGCTTCTTGAGAACGAACGAGTTGGAGCTGCTAAGAAAGACAAGCTCCCACCACCAGCTCCCTTGCGCCACTTAACTAAAACAGGAGAACTACAGGAACAGCCAAATAAAGTCATTCAGCTAGCATCTTTGTTTAACAAGATGAATATTGACAAGATCTCCTTAGAGTTTAAGAAGCAAAGAGAGCAAGAATTGCAGAAGAAATCTCACAAATATAAGGCTTTACCTGTTGTGGAAAGTAAGCCTATAGTTGAAATCTATGACAAGATCGAGGATGTTGTTTTCATTGATGAGAAGAATTCTGCTCCTAGTGCACCTGCTAACCAATCCCAAAATACACCAAACAATCAGTCGGCTGCATCTACGTCAAAGGAAATGAAGAGTATCGATATTCCGCAACCAGAGAAGGTATCTTTGCTTAAATCATTGACCAATTTCTGGGCCGATAGATCCGCTACATTGTGGGATCCATTAGACTATCCTTTGGAATCACATGAACACACTTTTGCAGACAGTGACGTTATTGTTCGTGAGGATGAGCCATCTTCTTTGGTTGCCTTCTGTCTCTCATCAGCAGATTATAAGCTGAAAATTGAAGGCATGCAAAGTGAGCCAAATGGCTGGCAAGACGGGTTTGACTTGGAACAAAACGAAGTCAACAACAAGAAGATCAACAACTTTATCAAGCTTGAAAAGAAGTTTAAGAAGAAAAATGTTGACCAAAACAAATGGGAAAAGATTATGAACAAAAACAAATCCAACCATTTGAAGTATCAGTTTGTCGATGGCCAGACCACATTGTCTTGTAAGATTTTTTACTCTGAACAGTTTGAAGCGTTCAGAAAGGCATGTGGGAACAACGAGAACTTTATCCAAAGTTTATCGCGTTGTGTCAAGTGGAACTCTAGCGGTGGTAAGTCCGGGTCCAACTTTTTGAAGACCTTGGATAACAGATATATTGTGAAGGAGTTGTCTAAACTGGAATTGGAACTGTTTGTTCTGATTGCTCCATTTTACTTCAAATACATTGCTCAATCAATGTTTAACACATTGACCACAGCCATTGCCAAAATCTTTGGGTTCTATCAAATTCACGTTAAGAATAACGTTACAGGCAAAGTGTTTAAGATGGACTTTTTGATTATGGAGAACTTGTTTTACAACCACAAGACAACTCGTATTTTTGATTTGAAGGGCTCTATGAGAAACAGACATGTCCAACAAACGGGTAAAGAGAATGAAGTTTTGTTGGACGAGAACATGATTGAGTACATTTATGAATCTCCTGTTTTCATCCGTGAACAGCTGAAGAAGTTGTTGAGAGGCTCGCTTTTCAATGATACGTCCTTCTTGTCTGCGATGGATGTGATGGACTACTCGTTGGTGGTTGGGATTGACAACGAGTCCAAAAAGTTATACATTGGTATCATAGATTGGCTCCGTACCTTCACCTGGGACAAGAAGGTGGAGAACTGGGTGAAGGGAAACAACTTGATTGGAGGGAAAAAGGGCAAGGATCCAACCATTGTGACTCCAAAGCAATACAGGACAAGATTTAGGGAGGCTATGGAGAGATATTTGCTTGAGGTTCCCGATATCTGGTACGAAGGGCAGAGGCAGTAAGGAGAGGTGCAGAAGCAACCAAGCGTAAAAGTGGTTGAGCCATTTTGGTGGAAAGCAGCTTCGATGTCTGCTAAAACTAGTAATCGTTGTGTATATAATAAAGCTAGCTACACAGAGCTTTTTGCAGCATTGTAGAGAAAGGCTGACGGAGTTGACTTTGGCGTAATGCCTGGAGTTGGGATCCAGTTGCTGTTTTACTGGAACCGACAGTAACTAAGTGCCAGTTGTTGCTTTGCTGGTGACAGATACTAGTCATCCCCCTAGCCTTTCTGGTATGACAAGCAAGCACTCAGACAATGAAACAAAGACAAAAGAGAACAGACAGAATGTAGAAACTTAGAATGAGAGACAGGGTGTAACATTGTGGACCTCAGTTACCAACGGTACAGAGGATGTGACCTGGGCCGGGACCTACTTGTTGCATGCTCTAAACGGACGGGTAGCAAGATTACACAAGCCATGGTGGTGCCATTTCTGTGAGTTGACAAGAAAGAAATCGTCACAGAAGATACCAACAGTAACACAAATGACAAGTGTCCTTGTCGAGTAGCATTCTCAACTAGCGTAGCCAGAATCGAAAGTAGATGCTCTGAACTAGTAGGACTAGGGCATCCATGTCGGGCCTGGCCGAGATGCAAAAAGCAACATGGGTGGTTCGCTTATCCCCACTCTATCAAGCATGGAAGCCTTGGTGTGCATTCCGCGAACTTCCAGAAACAACCAGCGCAGCGCAAGAAAGGGGAATGGCGACGTTGCGACGCAAACCCAGGTCCACCATCACACGGCCAGTGCCGTTGCCACCACCGCCCGGCCGCTACGAGCGTCCTCCCGTGGATCAGACTTTTGACCACTGTGCGTGCCAGCACCGAGCCAAGTGCCGCCACGCCTACGGCACGCGCATTACCGACCCGCATTGATCCACTTTTGATCCACTTCCATCCGCCTGATAAGATAATGCAGCAGACCTGATCCCAGCCAGACCTCCACCGAGAGGCCCTACACCCTGGCTCACACCCTGGAATTCCAGTAGCTGTGGTGCATACGACGGTTGTAAGGGTTGCAGCTGCAAGAAGGGCCTCCCTCGGAGCGCCTCCCCGCTCACTCAGACATGTCGAATTACGAATCACGAGTGGATGCAAGCCGGACAGATGGCAGAGCAGAGCACAAACCACGAGCACTCCCAAAACAAAGTACGAGGGCCCCCTCCAAATGTCAGATCAAACTGCCAAGTCAAAAGTGACAGACACTGGACGGACTGTCATGCACCGCCTCCTCCAAATCACACTCCGAAGCTGTGGATTTACACTTCTCCAGTGATCTCCCCTTACTTACCTGCCTTTGCGTCACATTCCTCGACTAAGGTCTTCAAAGGACCACTCCTGGCATGGTTGCGGATGCTTGCCCAATAGGTCCATACCATCAACACCACTCACAACCCAGTTGGGACAGCGCTGTCATGTCAAATCAACACCCTCCAACAAACCAGCCTCCGGTGCATCGCAAAACAGCCACTAAATCAAAAGTCCAACCAGCGCTCCTGCACAGATCCATATGGCTTATGAATTTATCGCTCGTGTATTTGCATCAAATGTGAGACGCGAACGTCCAAGACCGCCTTAACACCACAATTTTCATCTAGATTATGGAGGTGTTGGACGCCAACTATAAGCGTATATAAGACGATTAGAGTATAGAAGTATCTGATTTCTGTACAATTTTGATCACCACACCACGACAAGACGCCGGGTTGCATAGCTTATAGACAAATTCCTTGTACCACTGGTTCTCCGTCCCATCTAATAATAAATTTTCCGCACGGCTCCCCCTATAAACAAGAAAAAAGTTATATAAACAAGTTCGTTGGCATAATTAGCAGAAAATTTACGTCAATCAGGGAGAAATAAACTAGGCAAGCACACCACTCGCTCGACACTCAAACAGAGATCATGACATTCAAAGCGGGATTCCAGACAGTATCTGCTGTGCTAATCCTCGTATCCTTTGTGTTTTTATTGTTGGCCACGATATCTGTGCCGGTAGTAACCACCTTCAAGTTGGCCTCGACTGACAATGGCATCTACGGGATTTTTGGGTCCTGTGCCGCAGACGGCACCCAGTGCCTGAAGGCCACCTATCCGTATGTTGTGGGAAGCGACGATTCCAACTGGTTGCTCTCCTCAACCACCAGAAACACGCTTGCTAAGGTGTTTATCGTTGCCCCTATTGCATTGGGCTTCAACTTTTTTACATTGCTTGCCATTTTTGCTGCTCACTTCAACACAACTGGCTTGACCATGATTGCCTTGGTGGTGAACATTTTGGCCTTTGTTGCAACCACCTTGGTTGCAGTTGTTGTTGTTATTGTTTTCAACCCGCATTTGGAATGGACGGGCTGGATTTTGATCGGGGCTGCCGCCGCAGACTTGCTTGCAATCATCTTCCTCGGCATCAGCTTGAAGCACGCCCAACCAAGCGGTGTCTCCGACGACGGCAGCGACGTCTCCTTCACCGATCTCACAAGATTCGACACAAACACCGAAAAGCAACATGGCTTCAGAACAGACTTTGCTGGTCCTGCTCCTCCCACCTTCAACAACCACGCTGTCGAAAAGTATGATACTCTGAGCGACTTGGACTCCAAGAACTCATCCCAGAGATACCAAAACTCGTACAACAGAACAATCGCAAACCCACCTCCTCACAACCACTTTCAAAATCAAGGGGCTGGCTCCTCGGTGGTATCTAGTGTCCCAACAAGACCTCCTCCACAACCTCAACAACAAGCACAGCAAAGATTCATGTTGACCGCACATCAACCTAGAACTCAGAACTTTGGGGAACAGCCCGTCCAGGTCCAAAGACCAGGAATGCAAAAAATCAACAGCCACACCTCCTCCCTTTACAATGCTAGACCAGAACAAGCCCGTGACTTCACCCACCAGCAGCCTTCGGTCTACGCCTCTTCTTCATACTATGACCCAGAACCAAAGAGCTCGGCTGATCGTATATCTATCATGAACTCTCCAACCACCCCTATTCAAATCAGAACCCAGATGGCTCCAAACTTGATTGCTAATGTTGCAACCCCCTCCGACTCTGGAGACAGGTCTCCAGAGGAACCACAATACGGCAAGCCTGACTTGCCCTACCCACAAAACCACCCAATTAGAGACTCTCTGATTCTGACTGTTCCATACTCTCAAAGTGTCTTTGAGCACCATCCAGAAGTTGAAGGCCACAAACCTTTCACTGAAATGGACGATTTTGAATTTGAAAACCAACAAGAGGAAAGAAAGGCAGAGGACTCAGACACGGAATCAGACTTCACGTCTGTCTCCCAAAGAGCCCCAAACCCAATGTACCAGGGCCAACCTTTCCCCAACCAAAACCAACAATTTCATCAACAAAACCAACCTTTCCAACAAAACCCACATGCTCCTCCTCCACCACAACATCAACAACAGTATCAAAATGCTCCTCCTTCAGCCCAACAAATGAGGTACCAACAACATAACCTGTACTCATCGCAAGGTTATCAACAAGTTCCTCAACCAATTTCTCCTCCGCAACAAAAAACCGTATCAGACAACATCTTATCAAACAATCCAGATATTAACTTTGGACTTGGTGCCAAGCGTGGTCCAAAGTTTGGAAACAATAATAAAAATGCAGCATCTGCTTTAATGGGAAGAGGTAGAAACGGGCCTTACGGGATGATATAAATTTCAATTCAGTTTAGATGTAATATATAATAGATTTTCAGCGTTGTAAGAAAGAAGGCAAGAGACCTTTGTTAACCTAATGTGACTACGAGATTAGAACTTCAGGATACTGTCACCAGTATCTTATATCTTCAGCTATAAAGCGGTATTTCCAGCATACTATGTCTCGTGTCTTCGATAATATACAGCCGTATCTGACGTAGAAATACTCCGATGACTATACTAATCAACTGGGCTCTACCTGCGTAATGTCACGATCATTAGTATCCATTTAACTAGCTCTTACAAGAAACTCCATAGGTAAATGAAGAGCAAGGCATGCAAGAATCCAGTAGTGAGTCCTGCACTTCTGAATCTCAAGGCGATTGTGAGAATACTGCAGGCGAGGTAGAATGTGGTAACATCACCCACTGACTCTTTAAGCTGCAAGGAGTCAACTCTTATTAGATCGATGTAGGTCCAGTCGGCTGCTCCACATTCGTACTACCAGCATTTGAGAAAGCTCGGTTTCGTTCACCTTAAAATAAGAAGTCCTGGATCCCCTATTGTCGGCCTATCTATAATGTCGTCTTCCTTACTCCCTTCGTTGCCTGTTTGGCCCCCCTTGTCATCTGCTGGAGCAGTTACGTACTTTGTAGTGGTGTGGGGTTTCACCAACACAATCATGAACAACGCAAACACAACCAAGCCTAGCAAGAATATTATTTTACACTTTGTTGTTCTCTTCTGGTATGACTGTGCTTTGGTGAGTTCCTTATCGGACTCCTTCAAATCCTGGACGGTGTTTTGAAGATTATAGTCTATTCTGTCAAGAAGGGTTCCTTGATCAATGATTAACGATTCCATTTCTTTGAAAATTGTCAGGATTTCCAAAATCCCCATAGCCAAGTTGGAGATCTCTTTTTCACGTTGCTGGAGTAAGTTCGACAGCTTTCCTTGTTGCTGCTGGAGCACTTGCTTCGAGTAGTTTTCAATTTGTGACGACTTCTCAGCTTCTTCCTCCAATAAAGTTTCATCAGCGGAGTTTAACAATGTGTCGGATTCATCCTCATCGTCTCTTAAGAACTTGATATAGTTGTTTTGAAGGTTTCTAAATACAAGGGAGTTCTCTTGGATTTTCGTAGCATAGTTCTTCTTAAAGTTGTTCAAAATCTCCAAATCATTTTCAGTATAGTCCAATTGCAATTTCTTCCAGTTGTCACTCAAGTACTGATACTTTTTAATAAGGATATAACATTTTTCAAAGTTCTTTAATACTTGATAGTTCAAGTCCTCTATTCTGAGTTCCAAGTGCTTCTTGTCTGATTTGTTGACAATAATCAACTTCTTGTATAGCAGGTTCAAATCATTGACCTGGCCCTTAATCTCATGCAACCATTGATCCAATTCTTTGGATATGTCGAAGATTGAAGGGATGATTGGCTTCATTTCGATTGATCCGTCTGCCTTAACGTTATCACGGTACCGAGTGGATTTTCTTTGGCCCATAAGACCCTGCTCCTCATCAACAAGGGCGTCGAAACGAGTATCACCCTTCTCTTCTCGAGGAATGGTCCGACGGTACAGTAAATATAGGTTGGTACGGTCTCTAAACATGGGAGGTAGCGTTATAAGTAAATGTTTTGCGTGGCAAGAATTTGTGCGCAATATCACTACCTTAGAAAGGTGGAGTAGCAACGCTAACTGCTGAAGAGGTTCGACATGCCAGCACTTGCAAAGTGAACCCCAGTCTTTGCAAGGGCATTGAAAACGAAAAAGGACTGGGGTTTG
This sequence comes from Kodamaea fukazawae, assembly GCA_030572255.1. NCBI lineage: Eukaryota > Fungi > Ascomycota > Pichiomycetes > Serinales > Debaryomycetaceae > Kodamaea > Kodamaea fukazawae. The sequence goes on along the minus strand of JAJLZQ010000001.1, from coordinate 254,473 downwards.
CCTAGCCAAACACTGGTTACACTTTGCATCTTGTCAGTTTAAGACAATGCTATGATGTCTGTAGAGACAATACCCAACTGAAGTTTAGATTAACATAACAAGCAGAGATGTTTCAGACGTATGTCCTAACAAAGACACTCTAGTCCTTACATTACTCCACTCTTTGTAGCTATAATGAAAAGAAATGCTGGGAAGTTCTGCGATCAGCTAAGATCATTGGAAGAAACAATACAATTGTTGACAGGTGAACTCAACCAGCTGCCTCAGAAAGACAACGAAAAGATGATTAACTTAGAGCCAGCAACATCTAAAATGATTCAGAATGCGCAGTAGTTTAGCAAGCTCGACTCCGATGTGTTGTCGATCCCACCAGACAACTGGTTGCCATGTAAATTTGAAAGTGGTGTCGTAATCAACAGTATACCCAGCCATCCAAATTTCATCTTACCACTCTACACAATCGAAGACAATACCGGGTGAATGCTGGAGAATCGTAACCAAAAACAGGATTCCAGCAGAAGGTGTGGTCTGCATCGGCACTACAGTCTGTGTTTGTTCCATTCCAGTTCAATTCTACATTGCCACTAATTGGGGGTTCACTAAATGTACACTCTTGTATTAATTTGTTATCTATTTTTATTCTTCCAGTCTATTTTCTATCCTTTTTTTTACTTAAGAAAGCCAAGTTATGCAAATTCAACGAAGAACCATGGGAAGAACCTCCCGTGGCAGCAGCACTTCTATCGGTAGCACTGCTGGAAGGCATTGTTCTTGGAATCGACTTGACTGAGGGCGAAGAGGACAAAGACACAGCGGCAGGTGGAGAAACAGAGAGCGTAGATATGTTTGCACCACTGTTGCTGTGGCTATTTGGTCCACTGTTAGGCTTTCTAGCCAAAGCATTCAAGTTGGAAGCCGACGCGTCTCTGGAGAGTGACGGCGAACTTGTGCTGGAAGAAGTTCTGGACAAGTTCTTTAAACTAGCCGAACTTGATCCTCTGGAGAGCGCATTTCGAGACGCTTCTTCAATTCTTTGGTTGACATCATTTAAATTCAAGTTGCTAACCACAGATCCGGGCTGTGGAGGTTCGTATCTGGGTGATAAGATTTGGTCAGATTCTCCCTTCATGGCTTGAGAGTAACTAGGCACCTTGTTCATGCTAGTGTCGAAAACTCCCGAGTTGGTACGTGACAAGTGGACCGGCGAGAGAATCCCTGGTGAGGTCAACGAAGTCGATGGCCCAAGACCTGACGAAAAGTACAGATTGGACGAGTAAGAATGGCTCATGTGCTGAGGAGGCGACGATTGGATTGGTCTGGCCCTCGAAAAGTAGTCCTCTGTAGGTTCACCATCCAAGTTGAACGTTGCCCTGTTATCAGGACTAGACCCTGAGCTGGCTCCAGTCAATGCGTCTTCTTGTGCTTGTCTGTTTAATTGTAATCTGCTCAAATTCTCTTGCAAATAGTTGCTGTCGATTGGAGACATTGAAAAGTGGTTTGAAATGTCAACGTATGAAGATCTGTCAGAGTGGCGTGGAGTTGAGGCACCTGAACTCAATGGTGAGTCTATAGGTGAAACGTCGGACCACAACCTGTCGTAGATGTGTCTTTCATAGACGGGCGGAGCCATCAACCCGGTCACGTTGGTTATGTTGCTGTTTGAATTCAGGCTCGAGTTGGATTCTCCCAATTGATTTAAGCTGGATTGGCTTCCACTGTGGTCAAACAATATCTCTTCTTCACGGAGCTCTACTTGCTCTTCTGCCTCGTTCATGGTACTCACAGGGACGAATGGGGAGATGAATAAGATTATTGGCAATGAGGCTCTCAACTCGGAGACATGGCCGTCTGGGTTAACCAAACCAATCAGAAACTTAATCTTGTGTCTCACCTTGATATTCTTTTCAATGTCACAATCTTGAGTACACTTCAGCAAAGATTGAGGTAATCTGACAAAGGACTCAACCAGCCACTTATCCATTTGCTGTTCTTCGTCAGAGGGCTGTGGGATCTTCAACTCTGCAACCACACGTTCTTCCGAGTGGAGAGGTGGGATCAAACCAACGTATGAAAAGAATTCGATAACCTCCACTTTGACTTCTCCCAACAGTAAGCCCTTCAACAACGGGACCATGGTCATACTAATGGGGATACCAGCCCCGATTGCGATGGCTTTAGAAGGGACACTCAAAGAATATTCAAGCTTCTTTGGCCATGTGTTGTCGACGGCAACAGTCTCACTGAGCTCGACGGCGTCTGTGGTGAATGTTCTAACCACTCTCACCTTCTTTTTTGCAACCATTGGATTATGGAATTTTCCTCTTTCAAGGTTTGCTTCAATCTTGTAGATGACCGAAGCGCCAGGCAAGCCTTCCACCGATTCAGGCACTGTCCCTGGCACAAACGTACTAAATGGGATTTCCCAGTTACCCGCAGGGATGGTGCCGGACTTCAATGCAGAAAGACTCGACGATGACATGGTGGACAAGGAGGCGGACGACTTCAGTCTGAACCCCAAAGATTTCAATGACGTTGTGGAAGAGTGAGAAACCAATGGAGGAGGGTTCTGTTGGTTAGAATTCGATGATGTTTCGGAGGCCACTTGTTCATACAAGGATTGCAAGTATTGCTGAATCTCGGAGGGATCCCACAAATAGTCGTACAACTTTTTCTCGTACTTTTGAGCTCTTGGATAGGTTCCTCTTGGGGTGTCGACATTGGCTGTCCAATTCAATCTGATTGTGCAGTACAACCTAAGCGCTAGTTTTTTGATAGAGATGGACTCATTGGTGGATAGGACGATTTTCCCCGACAATAGAACCGACAGCGCGTTCAGGGGGTCACCTTTCAAGACCAAAACATCGTGCTCTGAGTTGTTGAGTCGGATCTCAAAGAGCGAGTTTGATTTCCCTTGCTTTTTGGGCATCGTTGTCGAAAAGAAGATAGGCTGTTAAAGTTATTTGTCTCCGATCTGTCTCGGCGCATCAAACAAACCCTTAACCACGGAAAAAGAAATGATAGCATCAACCTCCTCCTATTGGTTTGATATGACAGAGGGTCAGGTGACAGGCACCATAATCTAGCAGTGTAGCGGAGGTGGGTGGGATCAAGCTGCAAGATGCGATTTTGGCTGTAGAGTCGGAGATGAGGGCGGTCTCGAGAGAGAGAGATGGTCTGGCAATGTGACACAGGTTGCGCAACAATAAGCCCTGACAATGTGTCGATCAATGTGTAGCAGATTGTCAACAATAGCATTGCCATTTCAATCTGTAATTGCACCAGGAAATCTGATAAAGAGCACACACACCGTTGGGGTGTAGGTGCCAAGCGTTGGTGCTAGGCATAACACCTGTGATTCTTACACATTCTCAATCGGGAGATTCTGTGCTAGCCATTCACCAAACCCGCGGGCACGGCGCTGCTGGGGCTAATCACTTGATAGCGTTCTCTCGCTTCAGCACTGTAACTATTCTATGGCCAGCAGTATGATGTGCAGCATAGAGAATGTCAGGGGGAATGTGAGCTCAAGTAGCCAGCCCCAAGCCCTCCCCTTTCGTCAAGACACTGTTCCTGATCGTTTAGCTAAATTGATTTCCTGATTGAACTCCATATCCAGCATCCGTTCCTGTGTGCTTTTGTACGCAGAGCTGGCTAAATTTTGCTGGTTAAGGCAGAGAGCGTAGGGTGCGCTGCGGTGGGACTTTTTTTGCAGTATGGGAGCAGTGGGAGAACAAAGGAAGGGCTTCTTCGACGCCAGCCAAAATCACTCAGGGTAGCCAGTTGGAGAAGGTCCCAACGTGCTCTGTGTGCTGCGATTGCACGCTGCATTCTTGGTGGGCCGGATCCCCCAACTTGCGGCATCCTTGAGGCGAAAGTGGGCGGAATTCTCATCACCAGCGCTCCACGAGTTTTGTACCGGCCATGCATCGAACATGGTGCGTTCCGAATTCTACCACAAATGGTTTTGAGTGAAGTAGTTTCAGAACTCGGTTGGAGTTGGTACCTGAATAGAAAAGAGGGCAGGAAGGGTCGGACGCAAGACCAGACCGTCCATCAACTGCCCTTGCAAAATCACGTCCCCATGCCAAAACTTGCAACCAAAAGGGTTGCAGCAACTAACACATTGACCGTTTCTTCTTCAATTGTCGTATTCTTTCTCTCACCACGCTGCAACAATCTACATAATACGAGAATTAGTTGAATCACAATGATGGTCCTGGTGGCCTATACCACCTAGTCGTCAAGGCGCACGTGACGACTTCTAGCCAATACTTGCTGTAATTACCTTTCAACGCAATGCTCCTCCCCTTTCTCCCCCACATTCCCTCACCTCAGCGCCAACCTGTCTTGCAAAACTTGACATACCAGCCTTGTCAATATGCTTCTTTCCAGCCCATCTTCCGCCTCAAGCACGCCAATCTCAAAGTCACCAAATTCCTGGTGTGTGTTGTATTTTGCAACCTGTAAAATTACGTATTTCGCTGTGTGCTAGCTAAAAAAAAAAAAAAAAAAAAATTATGGACTGCATAATTGGTGTAAACTGTATGGCGCACGCCAGATCTGGCAAAAGGCTGGTGATTATCAAAAACGAGTTAAGCTGCGTACAGGCCTAGATTATTTTAGGAAGGAGGTTTATTTGGGAAATTTAGCAAGTTCTTCCATTTCATATATAAGATAATGCAAGGAACAGGAAGTTATGGGGAGGAGTTTTTTTCTCGATATCCAGTCTTTCACCGTCGTTCCCTTTTGCACACCCCTTGCCACTTACTTAAGGATTCATTGAGTTGAATTCCTTTTGAAAGATGACGTTTAATACTAAAGCATTACCATACATGTCAGGCATTGACAATCAAATATACGAATATAATAACGAGTTTAACGATGATTGTTATTCACCACCAAAGAGAGCCAAAACCGTCAAATTGCTGCAACAGCTGCTTCTGGCGTACAACAAGACCTTCAAGTCTGGCGTCCGCAAGGATAGGCGGTTGAGAATAGGAAACCTCAGGCGATCACCTTCTTCAATCTCCATCACGTCCATCAGTTCGTCTAGCGACTGTTCGGATTTGGAAAGTTTGCCCGACTCCACAGACGACGATGGTTCACCTTTCAGCTCGCCAATTAGGAGAAGTCCGACCTTCACGTTTAAACAACACAAGACACAAAGCGAAGACGAAGAAGTAGAAGAAGCAGAAAAGCAGCAACTACAAGAACAAGCACATGAGCAAGAACAACCGAGCATTTTTGATATACCGGAAATTGTATATAGAATCGTTGAGTATGTTGATATTCAAAACACAACCATATTACAAGAAGGCACCCCCATCAGAAGAAAGCCTTTGCTGTACAACCATGCATTGATGACTTATGGAAGCCAACAAGTTGCACAGCAAGTGATGGATGAGCCTTCCACAGCATCTACCACCAGCATTGGGAACGGGGCACTCTACACTTGTCTCTTCATCAACAGGTTGTTCCACCAGGCAGCCGTTGAGATCTTGAACAAGAAGGTCATGTTCCACAACGAACACCAGCTCACCCAATTCCAAAGAAACCGGTCTTTGCGCAAGCCAGAAATGATTATTTTACATAAACTATTTGCTACAAAGCAACCACTTCTTAATAATGCATTTCAAAGCGCCATCCACAACGGTGCAACCACATTTGCCAACCTCCAATGGTTGGAGTTTTTCATGTGTCCAAAATTATATCCTCCAGTTGAGTTTTTGACCACCAGCCTCCAGAAGTTGATAATCACAGGCTCCAAGGTTGTGGACGACCAGTTCTTGACTGCCGTCGCCAGCCGTTGCCTGCTGCAATTGCAAATCTTGGATATACGAGCGTGCGAGTTGGTGACAGATTCCGGCATTTACCAAATCGGGAAGTACTGCACGCGACTCACCAGCATCAACTTTGGCAGAAAGAACAAGGGAAGTTTGATAACCGATCATAGTTTATCAAAGTTGATCAGCAACAATAAGCAGTTGCAGACTGTCGGCTTGGCCGGGTGCCACATCTCCGACAAAACAATATGGGACTTGGCCATCCATTGTTCAAACACTCTCGAAAGACTCTCTCTCAACAGCTGTCCCATGATCAGCAACCACCTGTTGCCCTTGATCTTGTCGAGAAGAAACAACTATTTCTTCAAGAGGTTGAGTGTGTTAGAGTTGAGATTCAACGAGCAATTGACCCAGTTGGGTCCCATCATAGAATTTAAGAGGAGGCAGGAGTTCAAGGGCACGCCCTTGTTGTTGGAGGTGTGTGAGGTGTTGCTGATGAAAATGAGACAACTGGAATTGGAAATGGATAAATTGATATCTCAGAGGATTTTCAGAGATATCTTGGACTGGGCAAATGATGATGATGACGGAGATTCTTCTTTTGAGACTTTACTTGAAAGTAGAAGAGCATAGCATAATCTAATACACTAACAAAAGAGTTGTTGTAGACAAAAAGTAACTGAAGTGCTACATGAAAGTTTCATCAAAGGGGCTCTTGAAAGTAGAAGAGCATAGTAGTCTGATACCCTAGTAGAAGAGTTTCTTGTGACCAAAAAGTGGCAGCTCATTTGTACTACTTAAAAGTAGAGAGCATACAACAGAAGAGTTTGTTGTAGACAAAAATGGCAACTTCATAAACGATTCTTGTAATAAAGTGGCACAGTAGACGAGCAAAGTAATCTAACAGTAGAGTTACTTGTATCCAAATAGTGGCAACTCACTTGTACTACATAAAAGTAGAAGAGCATACAAGTTTGTTGTAGACAAAAATGGCAACTTCATAAACGAATCTTGTAATAAAGTGGCACAGTAGACGAGCAAAGTAATCTAACAGTAGAGTTACTTGTATCCAAATAGTGGCAACTCACTTGTACTACATAAAAGTAGAAGAGCATACAAGTTTGTTGTAGACAAAAATGGCAACTTCATAAACGAATCTTGTAATAAAGTGGCACAGTAGACGAGCAAAGTAATCTAACAGTAGAGTTACTTGTATCCAAATAGTGGCAACTCACTTGTACTACTTAAAAGTAGAAGAGCATACACCAGAGAGTTTGTGACCGTCGTACCAATTGCAACTTCACTTGCACTACTTGAGAGAAGAGCATAGTAATACTCTAGACCATCATACCAACACGTACAACTTCACTTGCATTAGACTTAGCACCTTGTTGAGGCGTTCTTATTGTTGTTTTATTTAGCAAAATGCTATTGTTGCAAAACAGACGCTCATCTTTCTGATCTCGTTGGCACGCACCACCCAATAGAGACAATAGTGGATTGGCCAGAACCGGGCAGGGCTACCGCCTTGCACTTTGTTTTTAGGGCCACAGAGAATGGAGTAATATTAGATAAGCTTCTGGCACCACCTACCCTGTGGGACCCCGGCATGATTTTTACCACAATAGTGCATACGACACCTTGAGATGATAAGTGATTAGGAGACCGCCCCAGGTGCCAGATGGGTGCTACAGTGTGTATTTTTGGAATCTTGTCACCTAACCCTCGAGTTGCGGCCCCTGCCCCCAAAGCCCAACACCTCAGCACACCCGCTTATTGCCTGGCAAGGAGTGGGGTCTTCGTAACTGAAAAACTCAGTCCGGGTTGCAGAATTTGCATCTTGCTCCACAACGAGAGGCAGTCAGCAAAACAGACGAGAAAATCTTGAGCTAGACAAGTCGTAGATACCTCCTAGCATGCAGAAGTGTGTTTCTTGTCGTTTCGGCCCAGAAACCGCTGTCATGGCACCATGTGGGTGTCGAAACAGTGCCAATACCCGCCAAACGCACCTTGCAGAGCAAACTGAAGCAAGGACGCCAGGAGTCGGCACTCCGGGAGCCGCACACCGTGGGCCGCACGCAGCTAGCCGGCCCACACCAAGCACTCCCCAATCTTGCTGCCCAGATTGCTGCGCAGATTGCTGATTGCTGCCTATACTCCACTTTACAGTGGGAGGGGCAGCTCGAGCAGGGTTCACTCCAGCTCCGCCCAAGCTACAGACCAACAAGACCCACATAAATCCGGCGGCAGAGGGCGAGACAGAAAACCGAACACGTAGCAACACGTTGCCCAGGGCGGCACAAGTAATGCCGAGCATCGCACACTAGTGTCCACCTGCTGCCATAATATACGCTCGTCATAATTCTACAATGATGCACACACAAAACCTACATTGGGGCATTTCCTACAGCGTATACGATGGTGGTGGCAGATCCCCTCTAGGCGTCTTGCTTCGGGACGGTATCGTGCTATGGAGGATTGCCCCACAAACCTGCGCAGCACAAAATCCGGCACCGTCTTCGAACCATGCGTCTCGGGGACTTGCTCGCTACTGGCTCGCCCCGACTCCGTCCTTGCGGTGTCCTCAGATTGCGCTTACACACAGCAACCGTATCGCCATATCTACGTATTGTGCCATCTAGGCAGCTCACACATAAATAATCGGTTCTTGTTACACCCACTCCTTGGATCTCCTTGACTACCACGCGCCGCCTGCCAACCGCTTCTCCCAACCACACTCCCAACCGCGGCGCCGGACGTGTAGCAACCCACACTCGTAATGCAACGTCGTGACCTACACTTTGGTCCTGTCACATGAGTCCCGATAGTAGCCTAGTGTGAGGCTTCGGGACATGGCAATTTCCGGACCTGTACCAAGAGATACTTGCAATCGTAAATAACCTTCCCCCCTGTCCAAGTCATGCAATTCCCGAGTCCAGTGTTTGCTACTTGGTGCGTTTCCTGCTTCCTGCTTTTTTGGTGTTGGCCACCTGTCGTCTTGCGGGCTGGATCTGGTGCCTTAGGCTTCCATCGTCTTCTCTGACACTACGCGTTTTTAGCGTCTCGCTAACCAGTGTTCCCGCTACACGTCGGTGCATCCGCCACGTCACCCTTGTTCCCTCCATCTCTGCCTCTGCGGTGCTGCCCATTCTTCCATTGTGCCCGTCCACTACGCCCGGTACACGTACACAGGACTCGGCAATATCATGCCTCGTCTCATGCGTCCCACTCCCATTCACCCATTTGGGATCCCGACCCGATTTCTTTTTTTTACTGAAAAGAGAATCATTTTTTTGGGGGGGGCTTTTGTTTACTAGTGCTTTAACAAGAAGGAAGGTCCCAAAACTTTCATAGAGGTATAAAAAAAAAGTATAATCCAAGTTCTACGATTTTAGATTGAAAATTAAGCTTAAAGGGTCATTTTAGATAATCGTACTCATTACAAACACCATATTGAAGCGGCAAGACACAAACCATACTTGAGCTAGCCCGATCTTGTGGAAGAAAGCAATTTTCAAGACATTTTCAACCAAAAGCAAACATACCTGACCATGGAGGAGCCGCCAGCCATGGGGAGCTCTGGAGGGAAGAAACCCAACACGCTAGACCCCGAAGTGATTGCAGCCACCAACATGAACTTGAGCAGGCTATTTTCGCCGCCTTTGAACGGATCAACCACGTCATCCGCATCGGCAAAACAGAAGCCTGGCTTGGCTCATGCACCTTCCAAGTTGGACTTGATTGATGACACCTGTTTGACCTCACTACCCCTTCCACCGCCTTTGAAGCAGCGTGGCAGGAATGGAACCCAGACTCTGTTGTCGCTGGACTCGTTGGTCTTGGTCCCCACCTTTTCGAGATCATCAAGTACCTGTAGCTCTGACATCAACTATAAGTTGGCCAGTGACGGCATAAACGAGAATGAGCATCACTTGGAATTCCTGGAAGGTGAACATGACGAGGAGGGCGCCCGCAATGCGGACGACGACGACGAGGAAGAAGAAGATGACGAGGACCCAATCGTCTTGATTGAAGACTACATGACCTCAAACACAGACTCGGATGCCTTGGAGAACAACAACGCAGATCAACACAACGAAAAGGACTCGGACTCGGCCTATCTCAACAGAAGAAAGTCCTTGGCCACCTTCAAGCAACGCATCATGCAACACGACCTCCACTCTCCCGAAGAAAACAGATCCATCTCAGACATCTCAACAATCACCCTGGTGGGAAACTTTGACGACACAATCACCAGCCTCAACAACTCCATCTCGTCCCTCTCCAACAAACCCAACAACAAGAGAAGTATCTCCAACGACCTCTCGGCCTCCAAAAGAGCTGGAGAAAACTTGGAGGAGATCTTTGGGAAAATCCCAGGAACTGACCTCTTAAAGTACTGTGACTTGTGTGAAAAGCCCTTATACGAATTGAGCTCTGTTATCAACAACAACAAGAAATTCAAGAGAGCCGAAGATCGAGTTGGAAATGTCTACAATGAATTTATTTGTTGGGAATGTATCGAAACATACGAGGAGTTTTTTAATGAAATGTACCAAAGTGAACTCCAAACACCCCACCCTAATACCCAAAGAAACTTGAAGTTGTTGGACATTTTCCAATCGATCGAGTCCAAGTACGAGAAGCCAGACACTGCATTCTCTCTAAAGAGATCATTTTACACCAAACCACCCACCTACAAAAGACTTGCCAACAAGTCCTCTTTTTCAGAGAGTTTGATGAACAAGTTGAACTACTTGAATTCAGCTCCTGAAGACAAGAACCAGCTTCCCCAAAGCCGCTTCGGAAGGTTTGCCTTTGGTTTTGGCAAAAACCAAGACCAGCCCGACCAAAAGAAGGCTATTGATTTGGAATGGATAAGGAATTTACAGTTCAAATTGGGTTGGAATTGGAAAAACCCCAATGTGGAAGAACAAGCATAGAAGAACAACAAGCATAATCAAATTGTATTATATAGTATTATAGGATCTTTCAGTTGTCACGACTTGAGAGAATAAACAGCACATTGCATGCGTGTGAAGCATTTTTGTATCTAGAGAATGTGGAGCCAAACTGGAGACGACCGCCTCCAAGGGCATTCGATGCATTAGTCATGTAGTTCATGGCAACCAGGGACATATGTGGGTGTTACAACACAACAATAGCACGGTAAGAGCTACCAACTTTACATGGCACAGGCCACAAACTCTGCTGCAGAATGCTGGGGATGATCTCAAGCAGCAAGCAAAGTACGATCCTCTCGGTCACAAGTACGGCATCTCATGGCATCGAACACGAATCGAGCGACCCCGGGCCACCGGAGACTCGCCTGGCCCCCGGCCCTATCTTACCCTTGCTTACCAACACAAGACACTTATCGTCTAGACTACCACATCCACAATCACCGCCCTACATTGCTGTCGTTACAAAGAATGATCATGCCTCGCAAACCGTTGGGTACAAGGACACGGCTCCGATCTTCGGGACCCTCGTCCTGCAGACACCGCCGGCCAATCACATGCATCAAAGACCTGCTGACGCTACACAAGTCGTGCACGGGGTCACGGAACATAAGAAAAAATGCACTTATATTTACACCTATAATTTGTATTAGAAACACACAACTTTACACACAATGATCTCCAGAAGATTGATACAACTGAATCTCACGGCAGTGAGGTGTTTGTCGAACGAAGCCAAGAAGAGTGGCGCCAAGAGGTTCATGCAAACTATCCCCATTTCTTCCAAAAGTCTGGGGACCGCTACTACCTCTAGTTTTTATGACTCTGGGTTGAATTATGCGATCCTGGAAACTGCTCCTCAAGACACCACCTCCGCCACCACCACTGCAAGCAGTGGCGGCGCCAGTTCCAGGTGGTCCAAGCACAAGCTTGGACTTCCTGCTACCCCGGTCAAGGAGACTGTTAGAAAGTCGAGAACCGCCAGGTACGCTAAGCAAAAGAAGGAGACCCCAGAAGAAGTGATAAACATTGAGTCCCCACCACTCCCCCAAGTCCAAGAGGTGAAGCCAGCAGTCAAGGACGCGGCAGCCACTGCCAATGCTTCAAGCACCGGCACCGAAAAGAAGACTACGACCGAAACGAAACCAAAGAGAAGAACCTTGCGTCCAAGAAAGGCGTTAATCACCTTGAGCCAAAACGCAGTTGCTCATTTACGTGCATTGTTGAACCAACCCGAACCAAAATTAATTAGAATAGGTGTCAGAAATAGAGGCTGTTCTGGTCTCACTTACCACTTGGATTATGTTGATAAGCCTGGTAAGTTTGACGAGATGGTCGAACAGGATGATGTGAAGGTGTTAATAGATTCAAAGGCATTGTTCTCCATTGTGGGCTCGGAAATGGACTGGTTGGACGATAAGTTGTCCTCGAGGTTTATTTTCAGAAATCCAAACTCCAAGGGAACTTGTGGGTGTGGAGAGTCGTTCATGGTATGAAAATAGATATATAGATTGCATTAAAGGTCATTGGGTTTTGAAGTGTAAGTACAAGACGTAGATTAGTTGGAGTTTAAGATTGAACTAGGAGGCACAACATAACGCCGGCTTTCACAATCCATAATTACAAACCATACTGGTATGATTACTGCAGACTCATATTACAAATCGACTTCCAATTTCCTATTTACAGTTTTGCATTTTCTATTTACTCAATTAACTACTTAATCTTTCTACATTCAAAATAAGTAGCATCAATGTCGTTTGGAGTAGAACAGTAGAACTCGAAGTTTTGCATTGCCTTGAACAAAAGGTTGAAGTCATTGCTAAGCTTGAGGCACGATTGCCCAGAGGGGGTGCCGGTACAGATGATACTTTGGCTTACCTCTCTTTCGCCATCAATAACAAAGACGTTGTTTGGTGCTGCATCGACAAATTGCTGCACTGCTTGCTTTAACTGGGAAGGATCGATTTCCTGGACTTGGGCTGGGCTGCTTGGTGTAGAAATTCTCCTAATGGTTTCGTTGATGTTGGGGGTGGAAGTCACAGGCAAGTTGACTGACTCATGGGAGCGTTGCTCTATTTGGGAGGGTGGAAGAGCAATCGCGGCTGGCTTGGCGGTGCTTGCAAATGAAAAGAGACCCATGGAATCGGAGCTGGGTTGGTGGGTTGGGTTGGTTGAGTACTTTTTTTATGCTCGGAAAATTCATCTGAGGACGGTCCGGTGTGGGAGCTCTACAAGCACAATTTCAACGACTCGTTCAATCTCATGATGGTTTCTTCGGTCTGAAGGTAGCCGACATTAGAAAGAGACACCTTGGGCTTGCGACCTTTCTTCGTCGGTGTCGATGCAGACGTGGCCATGAATTCGTCGAACGCATGCATCTCGTTCCGAAGTTCGGCGACCCAACGGTACTTGAAATCGTACTTGATTGTATTAGGCTTGGTTCTGTCAACTTGGATTAACGTGTTTATCACCTTCTTTTCCAATGTGTCTGCATTGTACTTTTTGATGTCGTCGTAGAATCGTATGGGCCCGTTTGCAGTGGACGTGGTGACTGTTGAATTAAAGACAAATGCTACCGAATTGACCAATCTTTGAATGAGATCTTCATTGCTAAGCGGAGGGAGGTCTGGTATAAAGACTGCTCGCCTGTCGTTGAAGGGGATATGTCTAAAGTTGCGCCGAATAAGTTGTTCATAGGCCCCATCGAGAAGGTGTCGTATCTTGTAAAGGTCCTTGTAAATCCTCAAGAGTTTGCGATTAAAGTCAGGAATAAGCTCAAGGTCTGTGGCCAACTTCTCTGGTGATACTAACCTCTTCCTTAGCACTAGAACTCCGTTGGTATATGTGTATGATGATGTCTTCATAATCAGTGTAATTGTGGAACATTGAATCTTTTGATTTGGTGCGGAACTTTGCAACAATTTTGAACCACTTGCAATGATGAATGCTCTCGTTTTCAAGGACTCCACAGGACACTACAAGTTGAGCTATGAGGAGCAATTTCAGACTAATGGTGAACCTGTTGAGACCAACGAAACGGATTCATCTTTCAAAAAGACAAAACTAGTTATTCCAGCTTCAAAGCTAAGTGTATGTTAAATTTACAGAATTCTCTCAAATTTGTTGCAAAATCTAATAATCTAGCTTCTTTTAAATATCTTTATTAATGGAACTAAACTTCATGAAGACACTTTAATTGAACATATCTGCGAAAAGCTGATATCCAGCCTGCTCTGGAAGTCATTAGAATATAATTGTGAAGTTTTCGTTGGTACTGATTCTAGTGTTGGTCTTGGTCTCCAATGCGAGATCTTCAACTCCATACGAAGTGAGTTGGAACCATCCAAGATTGAAGTACTTGAGACAACCACTGTCAGCATACACTATTCTACGACCTTCCCTCAAATACATATGAATGACTATTTGCAGGGTCTCCAATACGCTCTTCTGTCATGGTTGATTCACATGGACCACAAAAGACCCCTCGTATATTCCTATTACGGGCGCAGGGTCTTCCAGCTAAACTACCCCTGGATCAAGCGAACCATAAACGAAGTGTGCGACCCCGCAATACTAAAGTTGATTCAGGTGGACCCTCCCAATAAGCAGCAGCTACTAATGACAAACCTTGTCAAGTTGCAGACCCTTCGAATCGACCCTGAGTATACCCTAATTCCAATGTTGAAGGAAATCTCGGCATCGGACTACAGGTATCGTACGTGCAAAGCCCTCGAAACCAACGCCGCTAAGGTATCCCCCACGCATGACTCGGCATTTGTGCGTTCCATCTCGGTCAAGAACACCCTATACCATCCACTTTTTCTCAATCTAGACCAAGAGAAATGAAAAATGACACAAAAACGAAGCATCTTGGTGGAAGGTGAATCCCTATACTACTACAACGAAGGCTGTTGCATTCGTAAGCAGCCATCGGGTGCAAATTATCGGCGAAGGTCGTTCCAAGCAAATCCCCCAAATTGTGTTTTAGGGTTTATCCGAAACCGTTACGTCACGAGGCATCTCCTCACTCCGAAATATATAAACCACGCCAAGTTGCTCCAAAATTTCAAATTCCCAATTACAAAGACATGTCTTCGAAATCATTGAATATTGCAGTTGTCGGAACCGGTATTTTTGCTACCGACAGTCACTTGCCAACCATCCAAGGCATCCCAGCTTTGAATGTGCACGGTGCTTACAACAGAACCAAGGCCAAGGCTGAAGCTTTTGTTGAAAAAGCGGGGGCCTCCAAGGTTTACAACTCTTTGGAAGAAGCCTTTGAAGACAAGGACGTTGACTTTGTTGACGCCTTGTTGCCAGTCCAATATAACGTCGAGGCTGTTAAATTGGCCATCAAGCACAACAAGCCAATCTGTCTTGAAAAGCCTATTGCTGCCAACTTGGTGCAAGCAAAAGAAATAGTCGAATTGTCCCAGAAGTCCGACTTGCCCATCATGATTTTGGAAAACTGGTCTTTCCGTAAGGCTATCAGCATCATTAACGATCTTTTGCCAAAGATTGGTGATGTTGTGTCTTTCACTTACCATGCTACTGGGGCCTTCAACTCCAACAACAAGTACTTGAACACTTCTTGGAGATTGAACCCTGAACACATTGGGGGCTACCTTAGTGACGGTGGTGTCCACCAATTGGCTTTGCTTACCGATCTCTTGGGTCCTGTTGAATCGGTCAGCAGTTTGACCAGACAAATCAAGGAAGAGAGTGGTGACGATGATGTCTTGTTCTCCACCTTCAAATTAAAGTCCAATGCCATTGGTACTTTCACATACGGTTCCGCTTTTGGTGCCACCGAAAAGACCACTTTCTTGAAGATTTTCGGTACCAATGGATCCATCCTTTACGATTTTTCCCCAAACCACAAGAAGCCAGTTGTTTCTTACCAAACCGGTACTTCTTTGGAAACTGCCAGTGAAAAGACTGTCATTGAAGTTGACGAAGTCGACACCTTGACCTCCGAATTCAAGAACTTTGCTGCTGCTGTCGAGGCCAAGGACAAGTCTTTGGTTGTTGTCCCACCTAAAAACGCATTCCATCACTTGGCTATTGTTGCTGCTGCTATCGAGTCTTCAAAGAAGAGTGGTGCCAGTGTTGCTGTTGAGCAAGTTTAGGAAACCAAAATTCTTATAGTCTATAGAAACTCAAAATATGATCTACAAATAGTCTAGCGTACATTACACCGAACCATACTTCCAATGCCGCTACATACCCTACGCAAACAAATCAACTTTTCTATTATCACTATGTTAAAGTTCATCCATTAGAATCTCAGTTACTTGTGTAACGGTGCTTGTAGCGATTTCTAATATAATTTCCTCGAGTGTGGGCTCCGGAGACACCACAGATTCCACAGCGTCCGTGACAGCAATCATGATGGGAGCTGTTGGGGTTTTCTTGGGGCCAACCAACCAATTGACTACCCCAAACGTTCTCAAAAGGGTCCATAAAAAGATGCGGACGGGCATTCTCAAGATTCTCTTCCATATGATCCAAGAACACACCAAGATGAAGAACCCAAACGAGAGATAGATTCTTTGTTTATCTCCCTTGTCTTGCTTTTCAATAAACCTGACAATCTGTTTTGACCTGTTTAACACATCAGAAAACTTAAGGAACTCTTCGTTCAAGTGGCTCAAATCCTTGCTTTGCTGTTCAAGCGAGTCAATATTAAGCTCACTTTGAAGAATCGAGGATGACAACAATTGTCTGGTTGACTGTAAGGATTGAGTGATTTTCTGATTGTGAGTCAAGATCTGTTGGTTGACCGACAATTCCTCAGCTTTCTTCATGGTTCTGTTGCCAAATAACTCTTCTCTGGCGTTAGTCGAGGACGTGCCACCCTCAGACTTGGGACCTGTCTCCACTGCGTACTTTTGAAGTCTTCTTTCATGAATAATCTCCAAGTTTAAGTTGTTAGATTCAAGCTGCACGTCTCGTACTCTGTCCCTCAAAGCTATGAGCTTTTCCTCATACTGTTGATGGAATGCCAAATCTTCTTGGGTGTACTGACGAGTCCTTAACAACCGAAGTCTGTCTCGAAATTGTATAAGAAATGTGTTTATTCTTTTGATGATAAGCGATTGCTGAGACTTAAGGTTAAGGGAGTCCCCATCGTAATTTATTCGAACCAAGGCGTGCAACTCGCCATAAATGCGCTGTTGAAGCTGGTCCAACTGTTGATATGACATGCTAATGAATTGTACACGCCAAGTTTTAGTGATTTAGTTGCGAATTGACTTGCTTGATTTGGTCACGTGATAAACTACCAACCTTGAGTGAAACTCTGGATGGAACAGAGAGCTAAGTGTAAGTGCTAGCATTCAAAAACCTCAATCAGCTTCGTCGAGAAAGAAATAATATACCATTTGGACAGGATGTGTTTTTTTTTTTTGTCTTAGCTTAGATTGAAGTGTCATGTAGAAGAGCTCATTTCTCCACAGCACAACGGGTTATCTATTACGGCAACTGTCAAGCATTGGCAGCTACAGGGGATAAAAGTATATTAGGTCTTGCTCAAAGAATGTCAAACTAGCAGACACCAATCGAAACTACCACAGTTCTCATTGGTCTGAGAGAGTGCTTGGTTGTTAGCGGTGTCACATTATCTAGCTTTTTTTTCTTACTCACAAGTCACTTCTGGGCAGATATGACAGGCAAGACCAAGAAAGCCATGGATCCTTCCAAGATCACTCCGGAATACATAGAAGAGCAACGCAAGATACGAGAGTTACGAAAGGAGAAACGCAAGCAATTGGAAAATGAAGAACCTAAAGAAGAAGAATCGAAATTCATCAAGCGTTCATTGCTCACGATACCTGGACAGGACGAAGAAAGCGACAAGTTATCCATTAAAATAATGACTTACAACATGCTTGCTCAAGGACTAGTTAGACGAAAGATGTTCCCTACCAGTGGGCAGGCGCTCAAATGGGAGTGGAGATCGAAAGCTTTGTTGGAGGAAATTACCTATTACCAACCAGATGTATTGTGCGTACAAGAGTTGGACTGGCTTCAATACAGATGGTTTTGGGGCGAGCAGTTGGAGAAGTTGGGGTACGCTAACAAGTACCATAGATCGTCAACTAAAACGCACGGTGTGTGTGTATTCTTCAAGAAAGCCCTCTTCTGTTGTCCACACCAGAGCTTTATAGACTACGATCTGGAAAATCGGAAATTGGTCGATATCACCTTGCCCGAACCCAAAAAGCAGACCAACAACGTCGGTATGATGGCGTACCTTGAGTTCAATGAAGATGTGAGACAATTGTATCCTTACTTGAAGAGTGGGTTGGTTGTGGGGACCACCCACTTGTTCTGGCATCCGTTTGGAACCTTTGAAAGAACGAGACAGGTGTACTTGCTCTTGCACAAGTTCCAGAGCTTTGTCAATGTTCTCAAGCTGGTTGTGCCCAATAACAATGGGTTCTACACTATCTTTGCTGGTGACATGAACAGTCAACCTTTCGACAGCCCGTACCTCTCGATGACTTCCAAGCCCATCGAGTACCGTGACCGAGCACTCACTGTGATGGCCTGCTCTTTATCATACGAACATGGCGCTCCCAAGGTATCACAAACTGACTCAGATGCCAAAGAACAGCCTAGAGACCCATGTCCTGAGGTGTACGACATTTCTGCAGAGGAAATGGCAGAGATCAAGAACATGCAGCAGTTACACAACGAGTTACCAGTACGCGCCATCTCTTTGTATTCAGTTGGATATAAACAAGTTCACCCGGACAACTCAGGAATAGACAATGACAGAAATGAGCCTTTCTTTTCAAACTGGGCACATACTTGGAGGGGCCTTCTCGACTATATCTTTGTCATATCGGATTGGGATATGAAACAAGACTGCTCTTCGAAGGTTGACACTGTGGAAGAACTTGAATCCTCAGCACAAATCAAACTCTTGAAGCTTTTGAGAATGCCTACCAAAGAAGAGATGGGAGAAGAACCTCTGGGACAGCCTCGAGTTGGCCAATACCCTTCGGATCACTTATGCATGATGGCCCAAATATCATTATTGTGAATAAAAATAAAGTCGGCAGATCATAAAACCAACTAGAAACAATATAAAACTACAGATCAAACAAACACACCCACACCAAAAATTCTAGCTTTAACCTCCTAGCACCTTGCTTATCTTTTGAGCATAGTGTCCACCAAGTCCTCCAAAGGACCATAATCTTTTTGCGAGATCAATTGGAACTCATTTGCAAACAAAACATAATGCTTCAAACTAGTATTCAAATGAGACTGTAAGCCCAATTCACTGATTTCATGGAAGTGATGGCAATAGATGTGGGCATAAATTCTAAACAACCTCTTAAAAATGGTCTTGACCAAGGTTGGAAACTGTTGTGGGAAGGGAGCACCGATTTTCGAAGGAAATATGTTGTCGTTATCAAAAAAACCTTGAACCCAGTTCATCAAGTTTTCGATGTATTCACAGGCAGGAAGTGACACCGGTCTCTTGGGCAGGGAAAGTGGTTGCAGCAGCTGAGAATTATTTATTGGGGTTGTGTCTTGCCACAAGTACTCATATTCTTCGGTAGCAATCATCCTTGGACAAGTGGTGGGCGAGCAGAACTCTGTGATAGCTCCATACAACATGTTGATTTGGTTGTAGAAGTCAACTACATGGATAGCCAACCATTCATTGATATCTTCATCTTGGGGCAACTTGACCGCCTGGATCAATGCGTTGTCCGATCCCAAAGTCTGTTCTGCATAGCTTCTAATATCCTTGTGTGTCGACACAGGCTGACCCCCGTTGTTCATGTTTATAGTTTGATAAGGTTCTTGAAACTGGTCTGGTTGTAAAGCTGGTTGTGCAGATTGATTCAATTGGTACCCATATCCATTTTGATGGTAAGCATTGGGCAAGGCGGAGTTGGAGGATGCTTGAGGACTCGAGATAGGAGACGACTGCTTCAACTTAAACCCCCTAGTGGACCGAAGCGTATGAGTGTTGAAGTTCTGGAAGAGTGCCATTAGTTGTGTAAAAAGTTATGATTTCAGGCTTCTGATTTATGTCTGTGTTTATGTTTCCTAATTAGTGAGTGACATGAAAGCCAAAACAAAAGTTGATTTGGGCATGTGACAGGTGGCACATGAAAATTATCATGTGACCGATCATCTCTAAGATGCTCATTTACTCAACTAATGTTTTTACACTATACACACAATCCAATCCATGACTGAACATATAGACAGCTTGGATACAGATAATGATCAGAATGTTGATAGGATTGAAGAAGAACACAGCAATAGTGGGATAAATGCCGACTCAATTGAAGTCGCGAAGGATAAAGACGACGAGGTTGAGCTTGAGGAATCACCGCACAAGGAGGAAAGCGAGCCTGCTGGGGGGCAAGTGGAAGTACTGAATCAAATCGAGGACAAACCACAAGATTTGGAGCATGTCGAACAGCCTCAAGAGGCTGGAAATGAGGACAAACTAGGGATTCTCGAAGCTCATGAATCCAAAAGCCCTAACGAATTCTCAGTTCCTCCACAAGCCCAGGCTGAGCCAGAAGTGGCAGCAGAACAAGAAACTGGCTCAGAGTCTGATATCAATTCGACCCAAAATTTGGCTGACTCTTTGAAAGAGGATATGGTGGGCAATTCAAAAGATACCGAGTCCGAAGATTCTTCGTTTGTGCCCTCCTTGCCAAGCCAAGTACTTGCACAAGATTCATCAGCATCAACGACTCAAGCTTCCCAGGTTGAGTCACTGCAAGATGTTGGGACCCCCGAACTATCAGAGACTTCAAAAATAGGATCTCCTTCTAGTTCCCCCTCAGGCAAGATGGTTGACTCCTCCGACGAAGCCGCAGCTGGCACAGACGAAAGAGAAGCATCTGAAGATGAGTACAATCCAGAAGTAGGACCTGCTCATATTCCGTCGGATAGTGGAAATGACTCTGACGATTATGACCCTGAAGTCACATTACCGGCCAAAAAAACTGTGTCCATTCCTTCTCGTCCATCTCTTCCTGCAAAACCAGGATTACCACCCAAACCCACCTTCCAATCTCCTGCAACCACTAATCTGACAATAGAACTACCTGGAAAGCTTAGTGAAGCATACGAGGCCATCATGAAAAGTGACTTGGCCAAAGATCCAGAGTTCACCAAGTTACCCCAGGACCAGCAAATGAAGAGGATAATGGAAGAATTGGAGAAGAACAACGTAAGTTTGGTATCGCCCACCATCAACTATGACCAGGTTTACTCCTACAACAAACCATTTAAGAACGTTAAAGACCCAATACCTTTGATCCCCATTGGAGAATTATGCCGCAGACCAAACATCACTCTTCCCATGACCTCTGAAGAGCAGGTACGGTACGACGAGTTTGTGAAGACTGAAGCTCACTACATGGAAACACAGGCTTGGGATGAATTTCCTGATAAACTGAGATTGTTTGTCGGGAACTTGCCTTCAAATACTATATCAAAAGAACAGTTGTTTCGAATCTTTGAAATGTACGGAGAAGTGGTTCAAATTTCAATTAAAGCAGGCTACGGGTTTGTACAGTTTAGAACGGCAAGCCAATGTGAGGAGTGTATTCGAGGCGAGACCAATGTTCCTCTCCATAATAAGATATTGAGATTGGACTCTTCAAGACCACAAAAGTCAAGAAGACAAGAACATGAAGGGGCTTCACGTGGCAGAGAGGACCATGGAAGGGAACGTTCCGACCATGACAATCAAATTCCTGACTGTCATATATGTTACACTCAAGACACTCCTGAGTATTTAATCAGAGGGGTTCCACGGGCTTTTCAATCTGCTCGCATCTCCACCACCTTGCAAGATATCACTCAACACAATATTGACGACGTGATTAGCGAAGTTGCCTATTCAGGAGCCATTGCATTATGCATATTGAAAGAAAACAATGTCGACGTGCAAACGTTTGAGAATACTGCAGACGGCTCGATTAAGTTTGATGAGTATGAAGACACACCTGTTGATGGGGCTGTCGACATTGTTGTAAAAGCTAAGCAGTTAAGAGCACCTTCTCAGGCTAGATCTCCATTTACACCATCTGCATCTGCTTACAGTCCACAGCAACCCGCTCCATACAGTGCTCCATATGAATCAAGGGGCCGTCGTGGTCACTCACACCATGCTAGCAAGAAGAGAAAATATGAAGCTTGGGATAGGCACCAGTCTTCCCATGGCCATCCCCAGCATTATCCACAACATCAAACTCCTCAGCACCACCAGCAGGTTCAGCAACATCCATACTCACAATCACATAGCCAACCTGTGTTCCCCAACCAGCCATTTTCAAGGAACAATGCTTATGAGCCACTACCACCACAACAAGCATACTATAACCAACAACAGACTCCGTATCAAAGACCACCATCAAATCAATATCATACGCCGCAACAAGAACAGACATTTGCGCCTCAAGGCACACAACAGGCAGACCTTTTCCAGGCCATCCAAGGAATGGACCGCTCTTCCGTTCAAAACATGATAAACTTACTTCAATCTCAGCAGGCTCCCTCTACGTTCCAACAACCCCCACCACCCCAACGTAAACCAATCTATGGAAGAGGTCAAGTCCATCAATATAGTGGGTACACTCCTCCTTCGCAACAACTGCAACCGTACGGAGTACCTCAACAAGCACACCCTCCTCCACCACCACTGCATGGTGGGTCTTCTAACAGCCAAGTCGCAGCATTGTTGTCACAACTACAAGATGGGGGATCACAGCACCAAGGCCAGCAGTCTTCTACCCAATCTTTGATGGACACCTTGTCTCGCTTGAACAGAAAGTAATGCAGCAGACCTTAATTTATTTCAAGCTCTACAGTAAGTAAACGTCTTGACCTCTTAGAAAAGGCACTCATGCCGCTTAGCATTCTCTTATATGTACATATACTAATCTACACTTTCAATTGAGTTCAATCTTGGCTTTTGATGACTTTCAACCCTATATCCATTTAGTCGACGGTGTCCACAGTGTCGAAAACCTCCTCAGCTTCTTCTACCTTGCTCAAATCCATATTTTCGTTGTACTGCTTTTGCAATTCCTTGAAATCGTTCTCATCTTCAAAATACTCATTAATTCCTATCACTCCACACTTATTGAAGATCTCTAATACCTTTTCTGCATCCTCCACCTTCATTGAAGCCAAAACGTTATTGACCTCGTCTAAAGACAGAGTTTTAACTGCAGCTTGTAACTCAGGACTCAACTCAGTGCTGAAAATCTTGTATTCCTCAGTCCCTTCTTGAGGGATAGTTACCAGAAGTTCAACTGAATCATCCAAAGATTTTAATTGAATCACACCTTCTTCTTCGCCGTCTTCGCCACCTCTTTCCTCTTGCTCCTTTGCAATAACTTCACATCTGGTCTTGATGTGGTTGAAAGTATTGTCGACGTCTTGCTTGAATCCAATACTAGCAGGCGTAGAGTTGTCCTCAACCTTGGAGAAGAACAACTTGATGGCTTTGATAGTGTTATCTTCATTTGACTTGGGGCCCGCAAGTTGAGCAACGTATTGCAACAAGAGGGATTGGTGGATAACATGCTTTGCGCTTGCACTTTCGTGAGCCAACTGATAGTCGAAGGCAGTCATTAAAAGCGCATCCTTTTGTTGTTCAGTACAAATGTGTGTGTTTTGCAAGAGGTAGTTGGCACTTTCTCTAAGGTCCTTTATCTTTCCAAATTTCTCAGTTTCTGGGAGTACAGTCAAATCGTCAGGATCAGAGATAGGATTAGACTTGGCTGGTTTAGAAGTTTCAACTTCTTTGGGGGAGTTTATTGTTTCAATTACTTGAGTGGTGGATGTCTCAGTCTTCAGAGGGCCCTTGTTCATGAAAGATCTATCCCAGCCAGTGTGGATGTCATCACTTGTCACCAATTGGGACTTTTGGTACAACAAATCGTCCAACTTGATGGTTTGCTTGGACAAGACGTCGTCAATCTTGGTGCGATGTTCTTTCAAGTAGTTGACCAACTTGTCTCCGTCTGTCTTAGCATCGGGGTGATCTTCCTTAATTTGAATGAACAAATCCTCAATCATCTCATTGTATGGTGGGGTGTTTTCTATCTCATCTTGATCAAAGATCAAGTCTTTCAATCCTTTCCGGAGGGTGTCACCCTTCTCCTTAACCAATTTGTCATAATCAAACTTCTCTGTTTTGTCAAACTCAGAATCAAGCTTCAGCATAGTAATAGAGTTGTCGAGAAGCTGGACCGGTGTGAGGTTCAGGAGCAAGTAATCAACACGAGCGTTCAACTTAGCATACATGGTCAATTGCACCAAGATCGACTTGATCTCAATGTTTCTCTGTTGACGCTTGTCATGGATGTCTCTTTGCTTCCAACGAATAAATGAGTTTTTATCAACATTTGGATGGACTTCGACGTCGGAGTCGTCCGAGATCTCGATGTTGTCCCACTTGGAGTAATCAATTGGCATTGGTGGTGGAGAATAAAGTGGTAGAAAATTGTTGCAAAAGAATGCGAAAGAACACGAAAGAAATTGGTAGCGTTATATTTCTTACTCAACATCAACTTCTCCAATACAAAAGTCCAAGTGCCTTTTCAATGCTCCGATCTGATAAGCTGGACGATGAGCTTATGAAATTTGAACTTCTTTTGTATTTTTATAGCACTTGAAAGAAAATCATAGGTAGATATAGTGCCTTTGGTTTACGTACATATTGCTTCACAATGTGCTGCTATCAACCCAGATAGTAAGTCTTCGATGGGGCCAATTATATATGGCAATGTTCTCATCTTAGCATACCTTAAGTGCCAGCACATTCTACAAGTTTTTTGAGTAACCATTGTATTGATTTCAAATAGCTGCAAATAAAATACGGAAGTATCAGTTTGGGCAATCAGCACAGGGAGGTGAAGTAGGACATCAACCTACAGCATTGACAAGTCAATACACCTCCTTGGCCCCGCTTCTCTAAACCAGCGGGTGATGTAGAGTTTGAATTCAATTCATTCTCCACTCATTCAGCTCAAACCTCCAATTATATCGGTATAAGCTTAAGCAGTACCTTCTGGTCTCAAACCGGTGAAGAAGGCGTAACCATAACCAGTGGTTTCAAAGGTGATAGTGGTACCCTTCTTGAAGTAGAAGACATCACCTGGGGAAACGCTGACCTTGTATCCGGTTTCGTCGGAGATGAAGTATTCACCTTCAACTTCCAAGATGACCTTCATTTCATCGTAGTCGTAGTGGTAGACCAAAGGTTCACCCTTTTCTTGTCTGTAGAAACCACAACTGATTTGTTGTTCCTTTGGAGCATCAGAGGCGAAGATGTCACCCAAGAAGGAGTTGTTACCTGGGGATGGGATTTGTGGAGGCTTGACATCTTTACCTTCAGCAGCTGGCTTGTATAACATAGGCATTTTGGATTAGTTTTGTTTGGAGAATATAGGATAGACTTTTTGAAAATATTGAATCTTTGGAGTCCCCTTAGGGACTCTTTATACTCTCCCGTGGACTGGAGTTCTGATATAAGTCTATCCAAATCGGGAAAAAAAGTCCCGATACCGATACCATCCCCAAAGAAAAGATCCACCAGCTTGCACTAACCAAATTAGGATACTATAAGAGCACGGAAAAAGATACTGATAAAGAAATGGGGAAGCCTACACTTTGACGTCCATTGATCAACAGAAGAGTACCACCAAGTACCAGTCTCAAAAGCAGCCGTATTCGATTACTACTTCAGGAAGTCGGCAGACAGATCTACAACTAGCACAATGCCTGGAAGCATACTATTTCATCGTAAAGCATATGGGATTTTTCATTGAGAACTAACACAACTTCACAGGATACTATTGATTATATACAATGACTGACTTGTGGTGATGAGTCTAGATCCAATTATGATTCACTGACCAACTCGAGACAAGCCTCAAGCGACAGATCAATGTCTCCCTTATTAATATATATGACATCTTTGAGGATGCCTTTATCCAACTGTGGAAACATCTCTTTCAAGCTATGGTAGGCAACCTTCAACTTGCCTTCATCTACTGGTTCTGGTTCTTCTTCTGTTTGTTCGTGACGTGGAACAGCTTGTGACTGAAGTTGTGCAGGTTGCTCTGGTGGTACGTACGTCACCGGAGTTGGTTGTCGTTCATTCGGAGAAGGTGACAAGAAGTTTGAAAGTGATCTCGTAAACAATTCAGCACTTGTGAGGAGGACATTGGAGGGTGACAAGGATTCTTGGGGAACAGGGTTACTCACCTGGGCAACATGCTGAGGCTGAGGCTGTTCCAACGCTTTCTGCTTCTTTCTTTGCTTCTCCAGTGCTTCCCATGCTTCGAGATGAGCATTGAATTCCTTCTCGTTAATTGTGAGCAGATCAATGCTGATGTCAAGAATGAAATTGATGGCGCCTTGAATGGAGGATAAATAGTATGAAGTTTCGCCATGAAGAAGCCATTCCTCACCTCTATAGCTCTCGATATAGTGGATGTTACTTATCAAGTGCTCCGTCTTTGCCTTGATCAAAACAAGAATAAGTACTGGTATAAAGGCATCAGCATTGGTTTCCTGATTACTAACCTTGAGGAAACTAAAGATAATTTTGCAAGCATTTAAGATACATATGATCTTATCACGAGGAGCTCTATAGTTGTTGATTTTGTTAAGTTCAGTGATGGAATACTCAATCATATCACCCTTCAGAACATTGCTCAATTGTGTCAAATCAACATCCAAGTGCGATCCATTGATCCAACTGAACTTCTCAAGTTGGGCTGAAAACTGCTCGTCTGCTTCTAAATCCTCAATGAAAGAACGAGGAAGAAGCTTCAAAGAGCGTGACTGCTTTAATGTTTGAGGTGGAAAACATTGGTCGTAGATACGATTCATTAATAACTTTTCCAAACCTTCTCGAGAGTTTTCCAAGTCGACCTCTTCCATCAGGGCAAATGGCTGATAAAGATGGAATTTGTCATGTATAAAAGCATTGAAATCTTTGGTGACTTTAGTTCTTTGCTGGGCAGTAAAAGTATGCGCTTGTCTTGTAAATGACACCAAGAAAGACCTGACATAACGGACAATTGGGTCCGCACTCTTCTTTCGTAACTGTGCAAGAAAAGTCTGAAAGTCAAACGGTTTGTGAGATTGTTGGTGCTTCTCGTCCGTCGAGTCAGAAGTGGCCGAGACAAACTCTTCGACAGCATTGAGCTCTCCGACTCCAGTCAAATCTGAAAGTTCATCCTGCTTGTCAGGGCTCAGCTGTCTTTGGAGCTGTGCCTTAGCTTGAGGGCCACTATTGGAGTTTGTAGCATTACCTTGGATAGTTGCTGGACTTGCAGCAGAGCTTTGAGTAAGAGTAGCTGCAGGACTTGCGGTATCAGCTTTGGGTTCATTTTCTGGCACTGGCAGCACAAATTTAAGCTTCTCAGTTTGAGGCATGTCATCTATGTGATTCTTTTCTGGTGTTGCTGGAGTAGCAAAGGGATCGTATGGCTGAATGGTCATGCTCAGATGATCAATTTTGAGTGGACTAGAAGCGGTTGTCTTGGAAGGCTCGGCAACCTTGCCTTTGAATTGTGGCTGGGAAATATTAGATCCCTCTACTTGCTCCTCTTTGGACACCTCATTAGACTTTGATTGTTCTTGTGCTTGCCCCTCTGGTGAGCTCTTGGTAGTGTCCCCTACCTCGACCTCTGGGTTACTTTGTGACTCACTTACAGGCAACTCCGATTTCTGCTCTTGTTGTGGCACAGGATCTTCTTTTGATTGCTGTAACTTCTTGTCTTCGTCATTTATCTCTTTCTCAGATGAGACTTCTTGCACAGGCTCTCCCACTTTTAAGCTACTCTTGACGGGAATTCTATGAATAGTGCTGTTCTTTTCCGACATACCCTCTGGGGTGTCTTCATGCTCTTGCTCTCCTCCATACTTGAATTCGTAGACGTCATCAACAATCTCCTTCTCATCTTTCTCGTCTCTATCATCGTTATCGTCTTGATTTCCAGGGTTTTCCAGCTCTGGCTTGATGTCAAACTTGTCAAAGAGTCCAATCAAATTGTTGGAGTCTCCTTTGTCAGACTTTACTGCAGTTGAGGATGAATAGTCCTTGGTCACAATTGGCAGGGCTGTGGCGCTTGTAACATTCACCTTTGCGTCCTTATCAATGTCAGCCGACGATGTGGAGCTTCTCAGTAAAATGCTTTGAAAGAATGGCGACTTGGGCACGGACGGCGATCCGTCGCCTCCAGAGGTTCCCAGTGGCCCAACAGAATTACTCTTGCTGCTAGAGGAATTCAATGAGCTCTTTGGTGCATGTATCTCATTGTTGCCACTTGTCGATATATGTACCGAGTTGGTGTTTGTCGTAGACGTTGTCGCTGACGACTTCGACAAATTGAATGCTATTGGGTTGTTGAAAGACATGATGGTGATTGAATTGTTATCGGACCTTTTGAATATATCGCGCACGTGAGAAAACGGAGACGAGAGAGACTAAGAAAACAGACTTTCCTACGGTTGCCAACTGGAGACAGTGACAAGGAAGCGGACGCGGCGCTACCATGTAGGACCGGCTCTAACTTACCGGACCGATCAAAGCTCTCCACAGGGAATTTGCAAAGTAACCGAGCTACCAAAGTAGTTGATGAGAGAGAGATTTCTTATTGTACAGGTTGTATTAGTATGTATATATACAATTTCATAACGTCATCACCTTTTAAGTGTCAACTTAAGCTTTAAGCCGGTCTTCTTTTTCTGAGGATCAGCGGGTGCTTCGCTTGCCGTAGCGCTTTGGGCAGCTTCAGTTGGATTTTGTATCTCTCCTTTGTCTGTGGCTTGAGTTTCAGACTTGATGGTGGTGTTCAGGTTCAGTGAGTCTTTCGATGCTTCATCACCTATGTTGCCATTACTTGGAACTTCTGTGTCTATTTCCATGGGTTCCAGAGATTGAGTCTCGTTGGAAGTACCTTCCTTAATCGGAGTTGGCTCCTTCTCTAAGATTTCTTGCGCTGCTTGCACTGGTCTCTCAGCTTGCACTGGTTTCTCAGCACCATCTGCATTGTCAATTGGCGGTCCTCCTTGCTTGGAATCCCGAGCATCGTCCAGCTTGGCTGTTTCAGGAGTAGATGACTTGGATCCTCCTTCGACAGAGCCGCTCCTAGAGTGAATGTAAATCTTGGTTTTCTTCTTTTTTGTAATGGGAGCAGTTTCAAAGGGACTGTTGCCTCTAACAAACTCCGGTTCAGCCAGGTTACTTCTTCCGATACTAATTGGTCTATCAACTCTATCGCGTTTCTTGAATGGACTAATGGTCCCATTCTCGCTCGTAGATTTCTTAGTAGTGGATACGTCGTCTTCTGGCTCTTTCTTGACTGTGATGGGAACCGGAGGTGCGGAAGACAGCTTTTGAGACGTTGTGGATCTGACTGGAATTTCAGCCATAGGCGGAACCTCATCATTGTTGTTTTCTTCTTCCTTAACAGTTTCCTCAAATGGCTGAGCAGAAACTGTTATTTTCTTTGTCCGGGTGTTGATCTTAACATATCTGTTCACATTCTTTGGTTCAAGTTTTTCAACTTCATTAGTGACAATTCCTTCAAATCTTGGTCTATGGGACGCACCAAACTTGAATTTCACCGTAGATCCACTTACGGTAACCGACAGCAGAGGTGCAGCGGTCAAAGGTGTTGGAAGTGCAGAAGGAATAGGCTGCAACTTACGTCTCTTGAATTTGATTGTGACAAATGTATCTTTGACCTTAACAGAAGAAGCTTCGACTCTTTGCACTTCTTGAGTTTTGACTTTCTTTGGCAGTTCGGTGGGAGGTTTTGTTGATTTACTGGCAGGTTGTATAGCCTTACTAGCATGCTGTGAATGCAGTGCAACCTTCTTCTCAGTTTTAGATGCAGTCTTCTTTTCCTGAGTTCCACCAATCTTAATTTTGGAGGGAAGTTGGATTTTAAATCTACCTTCCCTTCTAATTACGACTGACCCCCCTCCAAGGTTCTTAGCCACAACCTTCTTTTTGAGCTCCGTCAATGGAACGCTTGGAACAGGGATACGGACTAGAATCTTGTCAATTTGCTTGTACAAGACCAGGCACACATTGAATAAGTTTCTCTTTTCATAGACACTCAACAAGGAAGCATGTAGCAATTCCCAAAATGTCTGCTTCAATCCTTTACCAATCAGGTAATCTCTTCTCAATAGATCAATTGCACCCTTCAATGTTGCACGAGCAAAAACATCTCTCTTGGCGTGCATTTCACTATTGGAGCCATCCTCAATAATCACCATGTTTGTATTGCTAGCAGCAATATTGGAGCTTGTGCCATTTACCTTGTTCAAGGTATTGAATTCAGCATCATCCAAAGTAGATGGAGTACCTTCGATGGCAGCAATGCAGATGGAATCAACAAACGCAGCCATCAACTTGGATCTGAAGTATGGAGAAATTCCTTGCAACAAAACCGTTTTCAAAAAGTATCTTAAAATGCTCAGATTTCTTAAACCTCCAAATTCAAATAAGCCCTTGAAAGCTTCAACTCGAATGTCGAAAGAGTACTTATCCAATGTGTAATAGAGCAAATCTTCAAAAGTCATTCTGTATAAGCCGTGTCTCGCTAAGCGAACCTTCTGCTTGATACAGGTGACTGCAATGATGTTTTGTGGGGAAGGAACCCATTCATCCATCTTGTGAAGTCTTTCCACTTCATTGATCACATTCTTGAGAAAAACCTTCTTTTCAGGTGGGAGGTCATCGGCAGGTAAAGTGGCCTTAAGTATGTCTCTTGACGTTAATGTGGGCATCCCATTAACAACAGAATTTACCAAAGCTTCCAACAACTCAGCAAGATAGTATGAATCTTGAAAGTTGTTGTTCGAGTTGTCGTTGAATTTGATCAAGTTAAGAAGGAGGTTTTTGATTACAAAAGGTACCTCACCTTCATCATCCTTCACATTACTCAAGAGCTTTGGAATCTCCCTCTGCAAGAGGAATTGAGCAAAGTCATTGAAATTGTTACTTTTTGGAATAGAAGATCCCAGGAAACAAAACAATTCCTTGAAAACTTTAATCAAGTAATTCACACCCAAAAAGTTATTGCTTTGGTTGGAAATGCTGGCCAATGCGGCTGCTGAGGCAATTCTAACACCGTAATAATACCTGGAATCAACCAAGGTTCTAGTTAAGGCAGTGCACTGAGCAACAGTTGGCTTTTCAATTTCCCCAAAAAACTTGACAGCCTCAAATTGGGCTTCAACGTCTCTATCGTACAGGAGTTGAGACCCGTACATGTAATCATTCTGTTTAATTTCAAATCTTGCGATCCACTCATAATCGACATCTAGTCTGATCCACTCAAATGCATCATCAAAGATTAATTCATCGTCGGGTCTTTCAAACTCTGCCAATCCCCATTGTTCCATCTCACGTCTGGATTCCAACACGTCTCCCAACTTGTTATATGTGGCAATCGTTTCGTCCATATCTTCTTTCAATCTCTTTAATCTCTTAAATTTGGCATTATATTGAATGTCCAACTTGGTGTTTCCGTCCTTCAAGTCAACAATGTGTTCATAGGGCGTACCATCTAACTCGTGAACTCGGATGGTCATCGGACCCGTGAACACGGATTGGACTGGAAAGTTTGGTTCATTATCCAAATACGAGATGGAGTCGTTTAAGAAATTCTTTGCCTTTGGTCTGATCTTCTTAGATTGCTGGTTTTGAGTTTGTCTAATGTTCATTTCAATTAACCCACGCTTCTTGTTGAATCTTTGAGTGATGTAAAATACTGGAGCTCCTACTCCGTAAACCCATTGCTTGAAGAAATTTTCAAGCTTGTTTCTATTCACCTTTTCACAAACATATTGAAAATGTTGAGTAGACAAAGTCCCGTTCTGGAGATCGCCCAGCATCGCTTGCAAAAACAACTTTGGAATGACACGAGACAAACCGAAAGACTTATCTGTCTTTGTCATTCTCTTGTCCAAAGTGTGCAAAACGATTGGAGCTTTAAGCTTTATGAAATCTAAATCCGAATCCGAAATAGGGAATCTGAAGAATTGGAGTGCCAAAGGTTTCTTTCCAAAGTCCTCTTCAACAATTTCATCAATCATCTTCCGGATTCTGAATCTGTATTCGTTTGACCCCATTAACTTTTGGATATATTGCAAGCCCATAAATCTGGCAATACCTAATGTACACCATAAATCGTTAAAGGTTTGGGCAACAATATTGATACCCGACCATTGTGTGGCAATACTTTCCAAGACTTTGTCTGTTGAGTGGAAAATCGGTTCAATCAAGTCTTGCGGGTACAAGATGGAATCATTAAGAAGAGACAATCCAGCAAAAGTATTAACCTCTGAAGGACAATCATGCACAAACACAATGGCATAGGAGGAGAATGGATATGATCCAAACTCATGCAGAAAAAAGTCCACAGCATCGTTTGCAAAAACACAGGTGTTTCTTGCAAGTTCGACTTGGTCCGGGAAACAATAGACGGTGATTGGTTGTTTAGATCCTTCTTTTTCAATGTCGTCTTCAAAGGAAATATCTTTGTCCTCAGCGTCTTCAGAGTCATTAACAAGGACAAAGCTTTCGAAGCATCCAAGTGCCCACCCAACATGGTGGGCGCAAACTGGATTAAAAATCGACCAAGACACAACCTTTTTGGACAAATCAATAGGATGTGGGGTTTCTTTGACATTATTGAAATCACCCGAACACACGATAAGATCATAGTTTTCAGTGTCTTCATCGTCGTCGTTATTGTGATGTCTATCCTCAACATCTTCTACTTCCTCTTCCACGGTGCCTTCTTCGGCGTATTTTCTTCTTCTGGGTCTCCTCAGCTCTCTCGATCCAATAACCCGTGGATTGCCTATGTCGTTAATTGTTCGAGGAATGCTCACTTCTATGGACCAGGAGCACCTATCCCATAGATTGTCTATGCAAGGCACCCACGAAGATGTGGAGATGTTATAATCTGAGTTGGTAGTATAAGCATGCCAATGCTTCCTATCTTGACTGTCGGTTATGAAGTTGACCCCATTTTTACAATTGACAGTCTCATATTCAATCTTGATGTAGATAGGTGTGTAGATCTCGTTTGAGGTTGCTTTCGATTTGAGATGCAAAGGTGTCATGGTTGCTGCTTGAGAGCCTGGTGTGTTTATGGCATTGATATCCGTCAATTCAAACTTTAAATTGTCAGGCAATATGATGGTCAATTCTGACGTGTTCCCGTTACTATGTTCGGATGGAGGGTCTCGAGGGTCGTAGTTCACTTCTCCAAAGATGTAATCTAACCTTTGTCTAATCATGTGGTGTTGATGGATCCCTATATCTCTTGAGTATAAGTCAAACATGTTGATTATCTGGCGTTCAACACATTCGTCAAAGTACTTCTCGTCATTGATGTATAAGTAATCCTTGTGGATATAATTTGTATGTCGTGAATTGTTAATGTAAACGTCCTTGATCTTCATTTCCCTGCAATCCAACTTAATAGTCTTCAAATTCGACAGCAATGGAAATGCCGTTATCTCTGTCAACCCTTCTATCTTGTTCTTGGATAAATCCACGTCGATGTTGACCCTTTGGTAGCCAATCTTCAATTGCTGAGTCATAACGTTTGAGTTACGATTCATCAGTTTCTTGAATGTCCGAGGCGTAAGGGCAACACTGTGTGATGGCCCATTGATTCCATGCCCGGAAATCCCACTACTGCCATTGCCAACGCCTCCATTGACTCGAGGTGTCCCATTCATGTCGACTGCTGATGATGGCATAGTGTTGTTGATGTTTTTTTTTTAAGTGCGACAAGCTTTCAAGAAACAATCAAGCACAGTACTGTTCATTTAGCGGAACCGAAACACAAAGAACGTATCGAGCTCACCAACAACGCTACCAATGCACAGTCCAATCTTAGTCCATTTGAACTCTTTACATGATGTTGTAGTAGATAACAAGATAGATGAGACAGCTTGCCACTCTTGGTTTTGATTGCACCAACAAGTAGTCTCCAGCTACTCATGACTGGCTCAGACAGTAGTAGGCAACTGATACCATCGTGAGTTGAGAGCAGCGATAGAGAAGAGACGCTTATTTTACCCACCTCAAGTGACAGTTGCTAAGCTAAATTGTAACTTGAACAAACTCTTGTGGGGAACAATACCTACATTGAAAACACAATTTACGTTATTCATTACTTCGCTGAAATATCCTTAAACGACTTTTCCTATTTCAACAAGTCACCCTTGTTGATGACAAACCCGTTGATGGCAGACATAGCTGCGTACAATCTGTTTTCAGCTTCCGGGAATACCAAAGACTTTTCACTGTAGAAGACTTCGTCGTCAACCTCTTCTTGGTGTCTAGGCAAACAATGCATAAACTTCCAGTCGGAGGCAGCGTTTCCTTTTTCAATCATAGCCTTAGTGATTTGATATCCGGCAAATTGTTTCAACTTTTCAGCCTTTTGGGATTCTTCTCCCATTGAGATCCAAGTGTCTGTGACCACAATATTGGAATTCTTCAATGCTTCAGTAGGCTCGTTGAAAACTTCATAAGAGAGAGACGAGTCTGCAGCAACCAAGGCCTTGGCAGCCTCGTCGACAGTAGGATCAACTTGGATACCGTTGGGGATCGAGATGGAAACAGAAATACCAGACTTCAAAGAACCAATCAACAAGTCGTTCATGACATTGTTAGAGTCCCCAATCCAAGTCAATTTCAATCCTTCGGTCTTGCCAAAGGTTTCTTTGATGGTCAAAAGATCAGCAATGGTTTGCAAAGGGTGGTACTTGTCACACAATGCGTTAATGATTGGAACAGAAGAGTGTTCACACAAGTCTAAGATATCTTGGTGTGAGTTGACTCTGGCAAAAACACATGAAGTCATCGAGCTTATAACCTTGGTGGTATCCAAAACGGACTCGTTGACCCCCAATTGAATGTCGTCTTTGCCCAAGAACATTGGTTGAGCCCCAAAAAATGCAGCAGCACCTTCCGTCAGGATACGAGTTCTGGTAGATCTCTTGGAAAACAACAAAGCAACTAACTTTCCTAACAACTTTTGGTGGTTTTCAACGGAAACCTCGCCCGATTTCACAACCAGCTTGAAGTCGCCTGCTTTCGTCACCAAGGAACTTAATTCCTCTTTGGAAAGTTCAATCATACTCACCAAGTGACGTGGTTGAGCTTTGAAGGAGGAATAGCTTCTGAGAGCAGTAGACTTGAACGACGTGGATGGCATTTTGGAAACACTAGATGTTAAAACTTTGGTGAACATTGGAATAGTGATTTTGGGAGTGGTAGGGGTAGTTGTCTTTTTATATATCAAAAATGAGTCAGACGAATTGAGTAATCGACAAAAA
Source organism: Kodamaea fukazawae (assembly GCA_030572255.1). Classification (NCBI taxonomy): domain Eukaryota; kingdom Fungi; phylum Ascomycota; class Pichiomycetes; order Serinales; family Debaryomycetaceae; genus Kodamaea; species Kodamaea fukazawae. The sequence goes on along the minus strand of JAJLZQ010000001.1, from coordinate 219,330 downwards.
TTTTCGCTAAGCGCGGTGTGAAATCGCAAAGATGCGCTCCTAGCGTAAAATTGAGAACACCATGTGGGAAATAGATATGGAAACGAAATATGGGGAACCAACCGTCGTAGCGTTTTCTCTACAATAAAAAGTTGAGGTCAGTATTGCTCAGCATACTTAATACACAGATAAATACAAGTTAAATGACAACTAGGACCACGTCAACAAAATTTGTTAGTTGCAACTGTTTGCAGAAATGAAACATGGGTAACTTAAGCAAAGATGCGCATTTAAACTTAGTCATAGATTGAATAGGCTAATTTGCTGGAGCATAATGCTAGCGCTGTTTGAAGCACATATCGAGTCTAATGTAGTTGTGTAATCCTTGTATCTCAAATAAAGTTAGACCACGATTTCTCATGTGTTTCATTCGAGTATACCTTTTACCAATCAAGCGCCTCTTCTCACATTGGAAACAACTCTCGAGGATGCTTACAAGATACTAAAGCTGCAAACTGAGCAAAATAAACTAAGGGGCACTTGTAGCCCTCATAATTTCATCAAAGCTGCATTTCCCTTTTCATTATTCGAGGTTCGGTGATGAAAGATGCACTTATGATCGCTGCTTGATTCAAGGTGTCAGTTTGATTGACAAATGAAATGTTCGAATGAAATGTTAGTTCAAATGAAATGTTAGTTCAAATGAAATGTTAGTTGAGCAATGACGGCCCATAAGTAAGAAGTAAGATTTTAGTTGTACCAGCAACAGGTCTTAAAGTATTCTTTCTTGGTTTATCGGCATCAAACCAAGCTCAATGTAAATATAGGACATCGAGACGGTTCTTTAGCCTGCCAACCCCTCAGCAATCAGCATTATGTCTCTCAGTAAACTCTCCAACTTCTCACGGGATTCTGCCGCTTTCATTTCATTCTCTTTAGTTGAAAGTTGTAAAGACAGGATGAGGCTTTCAAGAAGTACAACCTGATCTTCCAAAGTGGGTATATTCTTAATACTCATAATGCTGTTTCTGGTGTCAGCTTCTTCAGCTTCCACGTCGTCCCTCAATTCAAGGTCATACTTGGTCTTATCGATCAGTATGGACTCTTTGTTGTTACTCAAGTCTAAAGGCTCGTCTTCCGCCATTTGATCCTCCACATTTATTTCTAAGTCGTTCGTCTCAAACTCAAGTTCAGCTTCTCTGTCATAGTCTTCATCTTCTTTGTTGTTGTATTTGTCGACGTATTCATTTGCGTACTGGTTCAATAGTTGGCGTTTTGAAGTGGTAAGTATATCGGAGTCTGTGGAGATGGGGACGTACTTTGGTGCCGCCTCAAGCTCTTCTTCTTTCTTTTCTTCCTGGCCATCGGCCCCATACACTTTGGCAACGGTCGGTAAGAACTCTTCATCTTGCTCTTCGTCCGACCCTTGGTCAAACGTGATCTTTCGCTTGGGCTGACTCTTGAAGACTTGCTTTCTTTTATTGATCTTGCCGCTACTCAACAAGTCTTGCTCATTGTGATCTGGATCATCCTCAGGAAGGCCTAGCTGCAAGCCTTTCAGCTTAGCCTTCTCCCCTTTGACGACTTTCCTTTTAAAGATTGGTTTTTTCACCTTGACTTGGTACTCCTCCTCGTCATCCATAGTTGTGTAAGAATCGCGTACTCATCACCACATCATAAAAAAAAAAAAGTATATAACCAAAAGCGTCTACGACAATCCAGAAAACATGGCGGAAGCATCTGAGAAAGCTCGTGAGCTTCACAGCAAGATGTTGGAGTCTCCAACATCCACGTTGTTTGCTCAAGAAGAACTTCAAAAGCTTCTACACATCTCCAAGCCGGTGGAGTTACTCAACTTGGCCCAAGAGTTGATCAATAATAAGCTTGTCAAGTTGGTCAAGCAAGGAGACCAATTAAGATTCCAAGCCGTCTCTTTGATGGAAGCCAACAAGATTACTCAAATGAATGACGACGAGGCCATGATCTACTCCTACATTGAAGCATCCGGCAGAGAAGGGATCTGGACAAAGACATTGAAGGCCAAGACCAACTTGCATCAACATGTGGTTGTTAGATGTTTGAAATCCTTGGAAAACCAGGGCTACATCAAGTCGATCAAGTCTGTCAAGCATCCAACAAGAAAGATTTACATGTTGTACAACTTGCAACCTTCTATTGAGGTTACTGGTGGGCCTTGGTTCACTGACTCAGAGTTAGACACGGAGTTTATTGACTCATTGTTGACTGTGATTTGGAGATTTGTGGCCTCCAAAACTTACCCGAGTGCATTCCAACCCCCCACTTCCTCTGTGAACATAGTCCAAGCGGTCTATCCTCTGAATCATACTGGATATGTAAACTTGGATGCTATCATGGAATTCATTACCAACAACAAAATCACAAACATTGATTTGGCGTTGAATGATATTCGTTCTTTATGTGAGGTTCTTGCTTTTGACGATAAGTTGGAAATGATAAACCACACAGGAGATACCTACAAAGCTACTTGGCAGTCTGTATTGGAGGCTGGGTATGGCCGAGCGTTCACCGAGGACGGTAACGAAGGTTTGGTCAGCAACCTGATCAAGGAAAAAATCTCAAATGCACCTTTTGCTTTGTTTGATCACTATGCTGTCGTTGGAGACAGCACTGAAGAAGTTGACTTGGTTTACTTAGACCTGTGGACGCAGGATTAGCTTTTCCAAAGAGCTTCATTTTTCACTTAACGCATTCAAAGATATCACATCAAAGGCACCAATATCCACAAAAATCCACCGATTGGTAGTTTGTATATATGGAGGAACCAGAAAATTAGACTAATAGTCAAAATTTACATTAATAGATAGAATTATTATTAAGGACGGAGGAGACATAGGTCCTGTTGTGTAGTGTGTGGGGTATTGACCAACTGTTTTCAAGCAACTTTAGCTGATGTCAGGTCGAACCATATAGAAGAAAAAAACAAGGCAAAACGGTACCCAACTGAATACTAAGAGCAGATAACAAGCTATAACTCCAGCGTTTTTCTTGTCCTAGTTTAGGCTATGTGTCTGTCATGGGACTTCCCAGTAGTGAGTCCGCAGTGAAACTTAAGTGAGACTTCAGCGATCAAATCATAAATCATAAACCAACCAACAACATGACAGAACCAATACTATCATACAAGAAAGGAAGCCCACAAATACCCCAATCTCCTGTACTTACTGAAGAAGTTACATCCACACGTAAACTGCTGAGAAGGAAAGCATTGCAGGAATTCTACAATTTAAAGCAGGAAGAAGAGAACAAGAAGGAGGAGCCCGCAACCAACGATACTTCCGACTCCAAGACAGACTTGACCAAGCTTTTGTCAGAGGAAGAACTCACGTCATTTATGAAGGAACATTCAATTGAAGATATCCTCAAGTACCGAAATCTGATCAGCAAGAAGTTCAACTCCAACAGTCTGAACAAAAAGTCAATCATCTACGACAACTACTACGAACTTATTAAGTTGAACCAAGCACTCCAAACCTTGCTGAAACCTCAACTTAACGTCAAGTCACAAGTTGGTCTTGGAATCTCAAATGACAAGCCCTTGGAAGACTTTGACAAAATATTAAACGATTTAAATACCTTCGTTGATACTGAGTCGCTGAAGTTTAGTCGGGATTTCAACGAGGTGGTCAAGAGTCTAAAGTAGGTTTTTCATGCCTGCGAGCAGAGCATGGAGGTCAAGCATATGGTAATAGAAACTTCTATGGCATTTTGAGTTTAATTGTTGAATTACATTACAAATGTTCACACTTAAAATGTCTACTAATCTATAAATTACCTAATTTAATACAAGTATGATAATGCATGCCAACATAAGGCACATGGTTGCAAACTTAACCTGTGTTAGTAGTTGTAACACGAACCTAGGCAGTTAGTTCATCTTTTAAGCAATGAACCTCAGTGTTAGCCTGGTTAAGTTGTCCTTTCTGTAAGAGTCTGCTTCGTATGAGATTATATATCATCAACATTATGATTTTTGAACTTTTTGGAAGATCTATCAACCAGTCTAAACTCAAATCTAGATCCAACGATTGTAAACCCAATACACTCTTCGTCTCCCAACTCCACATCAAATGCAAATAAAGTACCGTGCTTTGGTATCACTTTCAATCCTCCAACCTGTTCCAGAGGACTGAAAACCTTTTCGTTTTCATTCCATTCTTTCAGATCCTCGTTTCTGGCAGCACATACTATGAAAGAGTGCTGTGTGTCACAGACCACGATTCCTCTCATTCCAACCAAGTTTACATTCGAAGCCTTGGCCACAGTCAATAAACACCCATTAAAATCTGCTGTAGAGAGCTTCAGCAAAATAGTGCTTAGGTTGTAGTTATTGTTAGGAAATAAAAGATCATTCATGTACAGCTGCCATAATGTGTTCAATGGGATGAACTCTTCAAAGGTTGGTATCCCATAATGTGCAATCATCTTCATCACCGCAAATGGTTTCAGGCTCTTCTTCTTATGATTCTGAATCTTTTTACATAACTTCTTTTGATTGGATATAGTCTTGGAAATATACTGCTTCAATTGTGTTCGTGTTCGGTGCTTTCTCTGACTTGAGAGCAATTTGTCTTTGGAGAAGTCCTTGACTGCATCTGTTGGCTTTACAGCTTCATTTGGGTTGGTCTCCAGGAAAACAAGGTATGGCTTTTGACCACCTGTATTAGAGTATCTTGACTCCAAGAGTTCCTCGATCTTATCTGCAGCTTCGTAGGACCTGGATAATAGGTGTCTCTCTAAGATGTTGTTCATGATGACTATGGAAATTTTTAAATTTTGAGATTTGATTTCTCGACTGTGAACAATGTTACTGTTGGTACGAACTCTACAACGCAGCAGTGTACGATTGGTGAGAGGATTCGGTAATATACTGGTGCCATTCCAAGACGACTTGACTAATATTGACGAAGATGAGTATGGGTTAGGTGACTTTCAGCACTACAAAGAGTCCGACGAGTTGAGAAGGGCCAGGGAAAGCATGATGGATGGACAAGTTCCACTTACTTCACGAGGTGTCCCACATTTAGATGATTTTGTTGATCTTCAAGAGCCAGTGGTATTTGTTTCTAAGGTAAACAATCCGTTCGTTAACTTGGCCATTGAGGACTATGTCTACAACAAGATGCCATTGAAAGAGGGTGGTGGGGCATTCCAGAGGTTGATGTTCTACGTGAATACTCCATGTGTGGTTGTGGGAAAGAATCAGAACCCATGGAAGGAGGTTAACTTGCCTGCTTTGACCTCGTTGCAGATCCCATTGGTGAGAAGACGGTCTGGTGGAGGAACCGTTGTCCATGACTCGGGAAACGTCAATTACTCATTTATGACCTCCAAGGGTGATTTCGATAGGTTCACTTTTGCCAATCTTATAGAAGAATTTGTCAACTCACAAACTTCCAAAAGAATTAAAGTTAACTCTAGAGGGGACTTGGTAACACAAGAAGGAGAATTCAAGATCAGTGGACTGGCGTACAAGATGAGTAAAGGTAGATCCTATCATCATGGTACCATGTTGTTGTCGCTGAGATTGGATGTTTTAAGAAAGCTACTTAAGAGAGATGAGTCTAAGCTAGGTGTAGTGGATGCTATGAATTCGATTCTGTCTGTTCCATCACCTGTTGACAACCTTGGATTGGACATTGAAGAGTTTGTTAATGTAATCTCCGGGGGATTCAAAGAGAAGTACGGGATGGAAGTTGAAAATACAGACAAGGAAGATGAGCTTGATCAGGATCAAATGTTTGGGTTTGACGAGTTTATCAACAGGGAAAGACAAGTGAAGATTGTGGAGATAGACTCAGAAATGGAATTGCCGGAACAAGTGACCAAGACTGAAAGCGAACTTAGAGATTGGACCTGGATTTATGGAAATACGCCAAAGTTCACCCACACTATAGAGAAGCAAGGGTTAACTGTGAAGTTTCATGTCGGCAAGGGAGCCATATTAGAGCATGTGGAGGTGGAGGGAGATCCAAAGGCTGTTGAGAGCTTTGAATTCTTGGAGGAATACATAAAAGACAACACCTTGCAATACACCGGTAGTGGGGTGGCAGGGTTTATCACAGATGACAAGTTGAGCGACTGGGTCGGCACCTGTATTGACGGTACCACTTAGTTAGCATGCTCACCATATGAAGATAGTGGCAACATGCTTGACATGGGTTACTTCAAACAATGCCACTACTCGGTTTAAAACTGGGTAGGTTTAAGACGAGACATTAGCAAATGGATATTCGATTATACGATTCCGTTCTATTGTTACCATATGCATCAAATCATATATAACTGTACATATTAATACAAAAATGCTTTGGAAACTTTAAGATTGGACGACAGTTAGATAGAAAAACGATTACCAACACACTCTATGTGTTTTCACATTGGGCACAACTTCACTCGATTCTGCTGCATGCAAAGTTGCTACTTCAAGATCAGCGGCTTGCTCTAGGTCTGTCTTGGACATCACTTGTTGGTCAAGTACATTCAGTTTTCCGTGCTGGTAAACTGTAAGCCGTGCTTGCCTTTATAACCTGCAACTTCTGGAGCAGACCAGCCCTCGAGAACGCTCTCATCGTTCAACTTATACACTTCAATACCCAAAGGTCTGCACGTGGAGACCATGTCAGAAGCGTCCAAGTCATTCTTGTCTTCACCCCAGCCCCATTGAGACAAATCACCGCCAGGACAAGCACTGATGGCCACCAACAAGTCTTGCTCTGCAAACACTTCAAAGTAGTCCTTTGTACCGGCAGGGCATGCTTCCATGAAGTACTGGTCGTGCTCGTTCAACCCAGTGACTTGGAAGACGTTGAGGACATCATGGACATCAAACTCGGTCAAACCGTAAGGCAAGACGGCTCTGGTCAAGTTGGAGTGGCAGTGGAGGTCATTGTCCTCGCCACTGATCAAGTAGTCAATGTACGGGTCGCAACGAGTGCCCAAGGTGTCGTGGACTCTTCCACCCCACTCGTCGTGCCTAGCAGACAAGGTGTCTGCGGTGATGGTCACCAAGGGTCTCAAGTAGGGAAGGTTGGACCACAAGCGGTCATATGTGGAAACGTGAGCAGAGTGGATCTGTCTAGTTCTTGCAGCCCAAAAGCGTTCTCTGGGGTTGTGCTGGTTCCAGATGTTCAAATCACAGACCTGAGGGCCCTCTGGGGTCGTGAGTCTGAAAACACTCTTGGCCGGGATCTTGACTGCAATGCCTGTTCTTGGTTTACAGATGTGGGTCTCGACCAAGGTCTTGTCTGCTTTTGCAATCTTATCGTACAAGTTTTTGTCCGCATAGAGCTTGGACCCAGGGTGGGGGTAGTATGCGGGCTGCGGCTTGGGCAACCCATAAGTGACTTTCTCAGCAGTCTGCGACGATTGACTAGTAACGGCCATCCTCTAGATAGGTATACTGGAATGAAAAATTCAAAGATCGTCCTCCTTCCGTAAATAATGTGCTCTTCAAAAGTGCTCAACGGGTATGGCATTCCTAGGCGAGATCACGTGTGATCGTTGGCGTGGATGCCGCAAAAGGCCGGAGTCGGTCTCCACAACAGTGAGCCGCATAAAGTCCAATTAGTGAACCAATTCCAACATCTGGCTCTTGGACTTAGGAGTATGTGCTGTTTGGAGCGGCTATTTTGTGAGTGCTTTGCAAATTTCACTTGGTTCGTGTGATTTTTCACTTCCTCAGAGTCGCTCTACCTTCCCGATTAAGTTATCCATGGAAATCTGGGGAAGTGGGTAAAATCACAAGTAAGTACTGAGGGGAACCCCTCCAGTATATAAGCCGAAGGAATTTCCTCGATGTGTATAGAGTTTTGAGCCGATTCGAATCAACGATGTTACGTTCTGTTAGATATTTTTCATCCGCCTCACCAAGGTACACCAGGTATGGGTTCATTGGCCTCGGTCAGATGGGCCAGCACATGGCCAGACACATTTACAACAAGTTGGAGCCAGCAGACAAGTTGTACGTGCACGACACTGTTCCTGCCGCCGTGGACCAATTTGTCAACACTGTGCATGCTTCCACCCCCGCCAACAAGGATTTGCTTACGACGCTTCCTAGCATCAAGAGCTTTGTGACGGACGTTGATGCGCAATTGGACTACATCATCACCATGGTCCCCGAGGGCAGACATGTGCAGGCCGTTGTCGAGGAGTTGGTCAAGACTTACCAGACCCAGCCCAACTACACCAACACCAGCACCGTGTTCTTGGACTCGTCCACCATTGACATTCCCACCTCGATCCAAATACACGACTACGTCAAGAGGGAAATTCCCGAATTTGACTTTATCGACACCCCGGTCTCCGGTGGGGTGGCTGGTGCAAGAAAGGCCACCTTGTCGTTCATGCTCTCTCGTGGTGACCACGAGGACATCTCGCCTCAATTGACCACCTTGTTGAACAAGATGGGTGCCAACATCTTCCCATGCGGAGATAACCACGGCGCTGGTTTGGCTGCGAAATTGCTGAACAATTACTTGCTCGCGGTCACCAACTTGGCTGTCGCCGACTCTTTCCAATTGGCCAAGTCCTTCGGTCTTGACTTGAAGAAGTACGCCAAGTTGGTGTCTGTCCTGACTGGTAAGGCTTGGGCTTCTGTCGACAACTGTCCAATTGAAGGTGCCTATCCTCCAGAGTTGAACTTGCCTGCTGACGTCGGATTCGAAGGTGGGTTCGTCACCAAGTTGACCAGAAAGGACTTGGTTTTGGCCACCCAGCTGGCTGCTTTCAACAAGAGATTCTTGTTCTTGGGTGATGTTTCCAAGCACTGGTACGACAGGGCCATAGAAAGACAGGACATTGCCGACAGAGACTTGGGTGTTTTGTTTGAATGGTTGGGTGACTTGGAACAAAATGAAAACGGTGAGTTGGTTGACAGAAAGAGAAGCTAAGGAAACAAGTAATGGGCTGGTAGGCACTAGGCGTGATGGGGTTCTGCAAGTACCACCTTTGCTTTTAGACGCTGCCTTCAGATGGCTGCGATGATTGATTGACGCACTTGCTGTTACATCATTTTTTGCAGCCATCCAGTTTGAATTGTTGAACCAGTTATTTGGCTTCCTGCTTACCGCCTCCACTTTTGCATATGACCAAAGCTTGAAGCTTTGGAAACATACCTACCAAAAATGTTGTATTAAAACTTCAATCATTAGCTATGCAGTTGATTATACTATATCTAATTTCATGATTAATTGTATCGGTATTATGTATATTTAGTAGGCAGTAAAACCACAAAGTTCTTGGTGACTCCACTTCTATACAAGAGAGTTCACAAATCTGATTTCTTTAAATGGTTCACTTTAGATCCAATTAATTTCATTACTCATTCTTTTTTTTATTGTTCTTTTTGGAGATTTTGTCACCATCAAACCAGAGGTTGGTGTTTGCCCACACTGCCACAATGACAGAGGTCAAAATGGTAATAAGCATGGCACTCATCCAAGGCGTGGTGTATCCAATCCAGCAAAACTCGTGTGCCAACCAGAGCACAACGGCAATGTATGGAGGCAATCTAGTCCAGTAGATCAAAATTGGCAATTGCCAGCAGTACCACGATAAGAATTGAAAGTGCAAGGAACGAGCAAACAATACCCCAATGACGTTGGATGTGGCCAACACCAAGAAGACCAACTTAGGACCTTGCTTGGAGTCAACAAACAAGTTTTTGCGGCTAACGGTAGACTTGAAGGAAAAGGCATCTTGAACCAATTGAGGAATGGGTTTGCCGGTGATTCTTGGGCTGAAGTAGCGAGAAAAGGCAAAGATAATCAAGAACAAAAGATGAAGACCAAGGAGAACAGTTTCGAATTCGTGGCTCAAGAAGGTGTCTTCGTCCAAGAATCTCCAGTTGACTGTCCACTCGTAAAGGAATTTTCTCTTGAAGTCAAAGGCTTGGTTGATGTAGGTCCATCTGAGGTAATTGGCTTCCTCATCCCAGAAGAGAGGGAGCAAGAACCTCCAACCCACCATGACTTGGACAAACGGAATAACAGCAAGAACCACGATAAACTTCAAAAGGTTTTCACCAGTTGTAAAGTAGGTGACAACCAAGAAGCCCGGCATGTACAAAAGCGCGTTCATCTTGACGGAAATTGCAAGCGAGTAAACGTCGGCTGCAACAATGCTGAGCAAGAAACTAGCCATGCTGCTCGTGGAGTACCAGTACAGCGCCTGTTGCAAGAGTAATGTCACGGATACCATGCCCAAAGTGGTGAAACAATCGTTAAAAAGACGCAACACATAGATCGAGATGAGTCTCTTACTCATCAAAAGCATGTACAACGGCCAAGGTGGGAGGTTTGGAATCATGAAGTACGTAGCCAAAACCAACAAGTTGTTGAAAGTAAGCACGTATCCAAACAAAGACTGGGCAAAAACCAACGCCTTCCCGCCGTCAGTGAACCAGCTGATGATTTGGTAGACATTGATGTGGCCCGCAGGGTAGACACATGGTCCCTTATCTCCTGTGACCAATGAGTAGTCCAATGCCCCGTCAGAAACAACCTTGACTTGCTGCATGTACGTTTCAAAGTCAATCAGCGTGTATGCCACGTTGTGTATAACTGCCTTGCAAACCAACAGAGTAAGCACGACAATCAATGGACCCACAAATGATTTGGCAGTCGGCTCGTAGATGAGCGCCTTGGCCCCTTGCAAAATGTCATTTGAAACATTCTTAAGAGTAAACTCGGGAAGTTCATTCTTTGGAGACTCAACTTCCTTAATTGGCGTACCCTCGCCTTCTTTAATCACTGGCATTGGGATGGAAGTATTTTTGCTCAAGTTGAAAATATTCGCGGATCTAAATCAAGATCGTAAGCCGTATCAAGATTACGACGACGCCAGAATTCCGCCATCCTGCCTGTTGAAATGGTAATGTCGGTGACTGGCTCTTCAATTAGCAGTATATGCAAGTGTATCTTGAGTGTTTTTGTAAAATTAGGATATCGTATGCAGAAAACTAGCATCTATTGTCCACAACGATCCGGAAGCTTGACAGGTTGGTTGCAGTTAGCGTCATCCTTAGCTGCTACCATTTCCTTTCTAAGCGTATCTCAGACGTCTCTACCTAGAAACTCATACTACATTGGCTCTATTAAAACTGTATTATGCAAAATCTAATGCTGGACAGTACCGGCTGCAAACATCTTTTCAGGTGTCTGTTTGGTCTCTCTGTGTATATTCAACTCAGTCTACAAAGTTACCAATTGGTAACTAGCATACTCTTCATTTGTAACCCCCGTACTCTTAGATACCCACCTTGGCTCTCTTTCTGATGGCCTTCATTGCGTCGTGTCTCCGCTTCTTGCACTCGGCTGTGAATGGACCCCTGACACTATAGAACCACGTCTCGTATGGAGAGTCGTCTTCTTGAGCAGTCTTGCTACTCACAGGCTCATCTTCACCGGGCAACTTGATTGCATCGTCAACATGTCCAATCTTGCTGATTTGAGATTGAGTTTGCAAGAATGGAGAGTCTAAGTGAGACCAGAACAAGCCGAACCTGGCCTGGTTCATTTGCAATTCCTGTTGTCTTTGTTTCTCCTTGATTTGCTCCAAGAGCTTTTCCTGTTCTACTCTAGATTGCTCGTCTTGTTGGTCCTCAATGTCATCGTCATCAGACACATTCAACTTAAACCCAGTTTCTTCCTCTGCTGGGTTGAAGAGAGATCTCAATGTCTCAGTGGTGTTTACAGTAGGAGCTCCAAATGTAGGAATGAACTCCTCGTCATCAACCTCAATTTCTGGGTGAATATTCACCTCTTCTGGCTTCTCGACTTCAAAGTCCACCACTGGGTTGGCCGGTGTTTCTTCGCCAAAAGCCCCGTGCTCCTCATCATACTTGTTCTTGATGGATTCTGTGGCATAAGCTTTACCGATTTCATCCATATCCAAGTCGTTACCTTCATCGTCTTCGTCATAATAGACTTCTTCCGCTGGTTTGAACGACTCAGGGATATGCTTGCCGATAATCTCTTCGGCCTTTTGAGAACTGTAGTGGTCAATCTCAAAGTCTTCGTCATCTCTTTCAAATCCTTCGGCTTCAAGATCGTGTCTAATGACCTTTCTACGCCCTTTGCTGTCGCGTACAATATCCTCTTGGTCGATACCATTGTCTGCGTCGACATCGATGGGTTTGTCAAAGTCATACTTGTCAAACAAGTTGGCCAAAATGGACTTGTTCTTTTGTCTATCAGCTTGAAATTCATCGTCGTCGCCATCCTGGGTATCGTGGTCTGCAGCTTGTTCCTTGATTTCAGTCTTTGCTTCGGCGCCGTAGTTCATGGCGTATGCTCCATCTATGGCACACTTCTTCACAGTTGCTCTTTCTATCAAATGGTCGTCACCCGACTTCCAAGACCCATTCACGTATCTCCAAGTCAAATCATTTACGGTCTTGTTCTTTTCTATTCCCCATAACTTGGTCTTGTAGGATTTGAGAGTCTTAAGCTCTCCATTCACCAACACTCTCATAGTCTGCTGTCTCTTGACAAAGTGTGCTTCCGGACGAGGAGTCTTTCTTAATCTTCCCTTTATCAACTCACCTCCCCCGTTCGTATTTGGGGCATATCTCTTAGGCACAGTCTCCGATGAGTACGAGTCAACCCCAACAAGGGAGCGCTGTGGGGCCGAGCCCTTCATGTTACCACTGGCATTATTGAAAGTATGGGCCGACTTGGCGTATCCCAACCCTTGGTTGGTGGACGATATGTATTGTGGATGCACAAATGTCCCGGTCAAGGCATTGGATTTGTACTTGGTGGTTGCCTCTTTGATTCTTGAATCTCTAGACTTGGCGATCAACTCCCTTTGAAGTCTTTCTTGCTTTGTTGCATCTGGTCTCTCCGAGTCTAATTTCCACAGTTCCTGGAAGTTTGGCTTTGCTTTGGCAATACTCAACTTCATCCCCATGAATACCACGCCGTTCAAGCTCTTCTTGAGCATGTCAAACTTCTCGGGTTCCAAATCCATCGTTATGAATCCAAAGTAGTAGTCTTGCAAGGGTTTGGTTCTGATGTCAAGAGGCTCGATCACTTCACCGTACTTGGTGAGACGGTTCACGAACAGCTCTTGGTTCTCGTAAAGCCGCTGGGATATGTTCCCTATGTGGATTCTAGTGGCAGGCATGAGATGAGATGAAAATTTGGTGCGCGAACATTCGTTTGTATAAAATCAAGATTTACGATAGCTAGTGAGGCTGCCACCAAAGTGAAGAAGAGTCCACTAAGGTGAGAGGGACTATCAATGCAGTTTTCCAAAAGGGAAGCTACGAACAGTAAACGTTATGTGGAGCAATAGGAGCTACCACTAACAAAATCGAAAATAAGGGGACGAGAGTGCTAAGTTTGCAGCTAAAGTCAGCTACTTGGAACACTCGGGAACACAGTTAAGAATACTGCAGAGCAGGTGTCCACGCCATCACAAGGTTTTTCTCAGATTTTAATTACTCTTATGTTCTTATAATTGGAGTTGAGATAGAACTCTGGTTCTTCAAGGTTTTCCAGAGGTACCTTAACATGGGCCACTACAGAGTCAGTTATCAGCAATGACCACTAAAAGCTCTCCCAAGCCATTGATCGCAAAGCTTAAACTTGAGACCACATTGACGTTGTACAGAAGCATTGCTTGACTAGACATTACTTCAGGCAAAGCATATACTTTTGCTTAGAACCATGCACAACTTGCTGTCTGCTGCCAGTTCCAAGAAGAACCAAGCACCATGGACCCCAGATCCACACTCTTCAATGTCACACTCAATTGTAAATGTAGTGGAGCACCTCAGTGAATATTGAGCCCAGCTGTGCATTTGCACCCACCATTGCAGCAGCAAAATCACAAGCATTCTTTGCACTTAATGTACCTTTCACCCGACACTCAATTGTAAGTGTGAAAGTGGGTGCTTTATAACTGGTGTCCACATTGGGTGGTAGATTAGCGTACCCACTACCTCTCTGCAGTAGATTTTCGACCTTTTTCTCTTATCTCCACTTCCCATTTGTTCCCCAAGTACTTTATGGAGAAAGAAAAAATCAACATGCTACGACAATGAATCTCTCGGACACCTGGGAAGACCTCTTTCAAAAGCACGTTGCGATGCGAGGTGAGGAGCCTGTGGAGCGCCCGCAAGCTGACGACGGCGAGACATTTCCAATCGATGCGCCACTTCTTACGGACCTCATCGAATCACAGGCAAACAAAGAGCAATTGGAGAAGGAGTTGAAAGACTTGGTGTGCAAGTGGTTCTGGGATGGCTTCTACACAGCACGAAAGGTTGGCGAAACGGTTGAAGAAGGGTCCAGTAAGTAGCTGGTGCCAAACACTTGCATAATCGTGTAGCAATGGACAATATTCTCAGAGAACTCACGGGTAATGACTACATTAGACATAAATTGAACATTTCTACTCATTCTAAATATTCACATAGAAATAAATAAGGATCAGGTATGCTGAAACGTAAGTGACACTCAAACATTTCCAACACAGTCTTGTTTAGCTGAGTACTTTATAAGAGTCTGAGATTGTAATTACTTTGTGGCCTTCCACAAGTCAGTCAAACCCATAATGGAGGTGATGGTACCGGCCAAACCAACGTCACCCTCGGTGAAGTTGATCAAATCTAAGGTGTTCAAGGCAATGAAGGTGTCCAAGGCGTCCCAGATCAACTTTCTCTTAGCACCGTAAAGCTTTTGGGCGTCTTGCTTTTCAGGGTCTTGTTGCTTGATGGCTCTAATAATGTGTAAAGAGTTGACAAGACCAGCTATCAAACCCAACAACCAGAAACGAGAGGCCCACTTGCCCACGGTAGGGAACTTCTTCTTGTCGACCAAGCCCAACATCTTGAAAAAGGCGACCGAGTCCAAGGACAAGTACCCGGCGTAGCCCAAGTTTCTGATCACAGTGGTGGCTCTCAAAACAGGGTCCGAGAGCTTGTTGTCGTAGGCCTTGGCGGCCGTCTCCAAGTGGTTCAAAGGCTTCAAGAAACGCAACCCCTTTCTAAGGAAGGTGACTTGGCCCTTCAATTCCTTGAAGGTGTTGACCCATTCGACTGGGTATCCCTTTCTCTTCAAGTAGTAGGTGAGGAAACGGGAGAGGTAGGCCACCAAACGGAACGACTTTTCTCTCTTTGGAGACGAGTCCAAGAATCTGATCAATTTCCCAAACGTTGGGTGGAAAACAATAGCATCGGCAACCATGATAAAAGTTTAATGACAATTAAAAAAACAGTCTGCTCGGTTTATATATATTTTCCCCACAAAATTTGGGCCGAGGAGGTTATCGGTGAAAAGTTGGGAGGCCGCAATCTATTGGAGTAACCACTCCCCATCCCCCTACTGCCGGTTCTGGCGACAAACTATACATTTTCTTTGATTGGATGCCTACTCCGGCCTTGGTGGCACCTCTGGGCCTGCCTGCTGCTGCCATTTGTGGCCTGTGTGCCTGGTGGGGTATGGCTATCGGATCCATCCCTGAGCTGCTGTGGTGCATTCCCTACAGAATTGCGCACCCTTATCTTTCGTTGCCATTGAAGGGGTCCTTCAACGCAGCCAGTAGAAAAGGGATGATTTGGTGGAGAGTTGGTGGAACTCAATCAAGGTCCTGACATTTGCCACTTTATTCCTCCATTGGGTCGACAGGTTGTCTAGTAATTAACATCGGGGTATGAGCCCAAGAGCCTCAACGAATGTAGATCCCAAGTGCGAGCCATGATCGCCGTTGGGCCAGCCCCTATAGGTGTTTCTGCATCTCTATCCTGTGCAAGAGTGTCTGTGTGGGTATCTGATAGAGTCACTGTGATCGGACATGCGGCCCGTGTTGGATCAGCAGCATTCCAGATTGCTCTGATATTGTAAGGGGAAGAATCACAAGAAACCTTCAACCTTCAGCCACTCGAAATCTAAGGAGGGGAGGCCCCCTCGAACTGGCCGGCGCTTGCAGCACTATTCTTAAGTTTTAGATCATATATGCTAGATTCGAAAAACGTCAACTGTGGTGGATCTTGTAGCCTGCTGACTGCCATAGCGTTACGTGACTTCCCATCCATTGGGCCATCGGCTGACGTCGATTCGGCTGACGTCGATTTCTATTTACATGCTAGTTTCTATTTACAAGCCCTTTTGAGCCGCAAGGGTGCTTTCGTCACACCAGCCACGTTCGCTTGTGGTGGTGATTCTGGTGGTCCGGAAATAAGCTGGCATTTTTCCAGGATGTGTGCTGCAAGCGGATCGAACGGTTCCGGCAGCGACGGTAGCGGCGTTAGCCGAACGGCGCTTCGAAGTTATCCGCTCACAAGCATATTTCAAGCAAGCTTCAAACCCTTTTCAAGAGCTAGATTTGCGTTCGAGCCATTGGGTGTACGTTTCAACGGCGTTATCTTCACTAAAGTGTACCCACGTAAAGGTCCGGTTCACCTCCGTTGTGTCCAGCTCGCAGTTGCAACGGAATCTGCACTCCCCATACATTTGCAGCCACCTACACGAATGAGTGGAAAACCGACGATGCCCGCTCCCTGAGACCACCAGAACACTGACGTCTGCTTACTACCCCCGTGTTTTTGAGTCACACAATTTTTTCCATCACAATCGACTCCTTGGATTCTTCGCCATGGCTGTGCGTTTTTCTTAGGGTGAGCCCACAGCCCACGGAAGGTCTTCGGAATACCCTTCCACGGCCGAAACACGGCGTGTCCTGGGTGCTACCAGGTGTGTCCTACTGAATTGACCGTCATTCAACGGATTTCGGGGCTTCACCAGGATTGTCGTGACGGTGGGTGTGCACTTAGGTGTTGGTTGCCTTCTCCTCACCTTGCCTTCTCTGCTCTATCACTACCTTTTCCACCTCGTCATCCTTCTTGTTCTTCTTCATATTGTAAGTCTTTTTGCTCTTCTTGTGTGTCAGGTTGATTTTGGCCTTTTCCTCTATCGAGATCACCTTGCCTCTGAAGATGTCCATGCCCAGTTCCAACAAGGCGGCATACTCTTGCCGCACGTTATCCTTTTCCTCCATGCTGAGCTCCTTCCATCTTTTCAGGATATCCGACCTCAAAGTCCCATCTCTATGGTTAACCAGCAAGAAGTAGTTCCACGCCTGGGTGAAGTTGACAGGCTTTGGTGCATTGGGGTTGCCGGAGTCACCCTTCTCAATTGGCCCATCTTGCCTGACCTGGGCCCTGTAAAGTGCTTCTTCCTTGAGTCTCTCTATTTCCTGGATCTCTGCCTTTGCTACCTTTGGAATCTTTGAAGTGTCCACCATTGCAACCCATTTCGCAACCTTTTCCTGGAGGTCGCTGAGCAGTGCGTGCGCATCGGCTTGCTCCAATACCTTGTGGAGTTCATCTCTGGTCCACTTGAACAGGTGAACCAGCTTCGGAATCACAAACCATCCCCTGTTGGTTAACAAACTGGTGAAGTTGGATGGGTTTTTTTCGATATTTTCATCACTTGGCACATCAGCATCCGAGACAAATCTCACTCGTACACTCTTGACATCTGCCTCCGGCAATATCTTCTGAATTAGTTGCTGTTGCTCCGTGCTGAGCTTGACTCGGTTTATCAGCCCCTTGTGCCGATAGCTTCGCACTAACTGAAGCATCATCATGCTCTTCTTCATGAGTGTCCGGTGATCCGTTGTCAATGTAATGCCTCTTTTTTTTTTGCACAACTCCTTTTTGGAGCCCTGATGGGGGACAAAAGAAAATCTCATATATAACCACTTCTTCCTGGCATTGTTTCAATTTCCTACCGATCCTCATCTGATTTCCCAAAAATACGATATACATAGTTAGAAGGGAACTATGAACTCGCCGCTATTCCCAGCTCCGCAGCTTGTAGCGATTTCGGAACTGGCCCAGCTTGTTCCTCAGCTACCCTCCAAGCCCACGGCACAAACTGCATCTATCCAGGTTTATATTATCCCTACGGAACCAAACATTTTTGTTGAAGGTTTCGAACCGAACGAGTACTCTGAAAGACCTCCTGCATTGCTCAGAGGATGCTTGTATATCCGAGTCTTAAAGGCAAGCAAGATCAAGTCCATCAGCTTGAATTTCAAGGGCCAGGAGCGTACCGATTGGCCCGAAGGTATCCCGCCCAAGAGAGCCACCTACGTTGAGTTGAACGATATCGTCACCCACACATGGCCCTTCTATCAGTTGGGCACCATGTTGCCTAACAACGGTGCAGACACATTTGTCGACTTGCCCAAATCCGGCTCCGATAACGATGTTCCCCATCTTGCTTTGGGGTCTGAAATTTCTCGCCTGAGTTCCCCAGCCCCTAGCACCGATAACGCGGGCGGCAACTTCTTCACCAGAAACCTTTCTCCAGGCTTTATCCGCAGAGCAGTGCTGCCCTCACCAGTTGCCAACGACAATGCATCCGTAAATGACTTGACCTCCGTCTTGTCGGGTTCCGGGGAAAAGTCGGAACCTGGCTACTTTGCTCCGGGCGACTATGTCTACAACTTCGAGCATCCTATCCGTCCCTCCATTCAGGAATCGTGTGCCGTGACCTTTGGAGAGGTTAGCTACAACTTGGAAGCAACAATCGTAAGAATCGGCGCTTTCAAGCTGAACATCACGGCAAGATTGCCCATCAATATCGTTCGTGTTCCTAGTGAACAGAACTTGGAAGAAAATGAACCTATTGTGATCACAAGAGATTGGGAGGACCAATTAAGATATGACATTGTCATTGGTTCTAAATCCATTGTTTTAGACTCATATTTGCCTTTGGCTTTCAGATTTGTTCCTCTCTGGGGTAAAGTTGCCCTCCACAGAATAAGAGTCTACTTGACTGAAAACTTGGAATACTATTCTCAGAATAAAAAGGTCCATAGAATGGAACCTTCAAAAAAGTATTTATTGTTGGAACACAAGGCGAAAAAGGGAAAGTCTTTGTTGGCTGCCAACGATGAAGGGGAAGAGGATAACTTGGAAGATGAAGTGTTACCAAAAGAATTGGAGTTCCAATTGTTTGTACCTCAAAAACTTACTGGAAAGTACAATCAAACCATCCATCCAAACACTTCGTTTGAAAACATCCAATCTCACCACTGGATCAAGGTATGCTTGCGTATCCTGAAAAAGGACCCAGAAAACCCAGAAAAGAGAAAGCATTATGAAATTCTGATTGATCTGCCTTTGAGGATCTTATCTCCACATGCTGCACACGTCAACACTTTGTTGCCAGCCTATGACAATGGGTTGTTTGCATCCGAATCGGCACAGAGAGCCAGCACGTCTTCGACACCTCCTTCAATGGCTGGTGTGGTTGCAGGAGACCAAATCAGTCGTCCTGAGACTCCAAATTCTTTCCATCATATATCTACAGATAACTCAAACGATGTGGCAACAGAAAGAGATGCTGATATGCACTTATCTGCTAACGTCTATTCTCCTGATCCAAAAGCTGAGATGTTGTCATTATCTCCACAGGCCCTTCCCCATCCAGACACATTTTCGCCATTGAATTCGCCAGTGCAAAGACCTATTCATTTGCTTCGTAAACCAAGTTACAATCCCCCAAGCTTTGACGCCGATACTGCTCCCCCACCTATCCAGGACCGTGCACCACCTCCAGCCTACGATGAGAGAGATCAACTGAGAAGAGCCTTGTCGCTCTCACCATTGAGAATCGATGAAGATACAGCAACACCACTCACGACTCCAATTGGTAGGCATCCAGTAGCTGGTGTGTTATCTTTCCCAACCGACGAGCCAATCAGAGACTTGCTCGGAAAGCAATTGAGAAGACCTACTCCAGTAAGAAACAGCGCATTGCTAGATGAAGGAGCTGATCCTTTGGACTCATCTGCACACATAACAGGTGAAGGCGTTAGCACTCGACAATCTCGCTCATCCCGCTTATCTCGAGCACAAGCTGACGGTGAGATATACACCTCTCCAGATCTGGAAGAATCTGCAGGGACATCTTTACCAACGGGCCCAATTGTGAATACTACAGAAACGGCGTCAGTCCACACGTCTCTGGACCAAACGATCCCGACTCTTAATGTCCACCCTCCTCCAGACTCCTCCTCAGACTCGGATGAACCTATAGACCCTAGGGATATTGAAGCTGTTGTTTTGGGAACAGACTTGACAGACTACGAAGGATCGCCTGTTGGACCCATGAGAGCACGTTCACCTATAAGACTGTCTGCCTCGAGGTCACGCAGATCGTCCATCTCCTCCACAACCTCTACAACGTCCTCAAACCAACCATTGGATCAAACTGTCCCACTTTTAAACTTTTCACTGACGTCTTTGAATTCCACCCAGGAGGACTTGGTGGACCCTTACCATAACCCCAACTTTGCAAGAAATGGAAGCGTCAACACCTTGAGCTACAACTTTGACGCACGTCGTACGAGCCACCCTCAATTGGTGTTCACCAAAAAGATGGACCTCATGGGTGGGGGTGACGACTTGGCTGGCCCAGGTGGTTATTCAAACACCGGTGATTTGCTGGGCTTGAGAAACCCTAGAATCAAAAAGCATTACCAATTTCTGGACCCGTTCAACGACAAGTTTACGGAGAGATCGAAAACGTTTGGCGTGACGATAAAGACCCCAGAAGGTGAAGAAAATGAGTCTTCCGATAGGAGCTCCCAGGAAAGTCAACTCACAGTAAAAGAAAATATTGCAAATGTTATTATATAGAAAACTGGTTATTAGATGTATGGCATCAGACTTGTAGCACTGACTTAGGTTGGATAGATTTGATATCAAAGACAAATCTCGACCAAGATGTTGTCCTCCGCAGCATTTTACAACTATGGTCACCGCTTGGACAACCCTGAAAGATGTAAAACAAATTATGTTCCAACCGTACTTTGGCTACTGGCGTTCGAAATATCAATAAATACATTATAATACATACCCAATGATGGAGAAATAAACAGAAAGTTATTATACAATGCCGGATTAATCGTTCTCGGTAGCATCCACATTTCCCCAATTCAAACCCCCGATAGTATCATTCAACGAACCATCAGCACTGCCATCCAAAAACTGATTGAAGTCAAAATCAATGTCTTCCAAACCTCCTTGACCAGAAGGACCCGTTGCAGAACCAAAAAAGTTGTGAGTGCTGTCGACAGGGAACATGTGGTCTGACGTGATGTGATCCAGAAAAGTGGCCAGAACCAGAGGTGGAGGTAAGTCGTCCTTCTTTTCTTCGAGAGCGTCTTCCTCTTTGATGGTAGGGTCCTTCTTGGGAATGCTCGAAGTACTCGAGGCGCCAGAGTTTCCGCCTCCGTTCTTGCTCAACTTCTTTGGAGATTCACTGGAGTTTGTGCTCTTTCTCTTACGCTTGTCCGAATCCAGTGAAGGAGTCAATGGAGTGTTGTATTCTTTCTTCAACAAGCTTGGAGTGTTGGTAGCGTTGGTATTAATAGGGGTTGTGTTGCTTTGAACTCCTGTTCCTGCAGTACCTGCTCCATTGCCTGAGTTAGCATTGTTCCCTGCTGCACCACCCAACAGTGACGTGCTCGCCTTGCGGCCCTTCTTCAAGGTTTCCTTCTTCTTTGATTTGGCTCCAACATTAGGAGATGGCTTATTGTTTATCACGGGGGAGTTGTTGTTGGACGCAGGGGAGTCCTTCTGGGAATGCTGCTGGGATTGCAGCTGTGGTGGCAATTGAGGATTTGGTCCTTGTTGAATAGGTAACATTCCTGGAGCCCCTAGTATTGGAGTTTGTTCGACTCCACTGTTTCTGGCAATGTCCAAGCGCTTCTTATTTTGTCTTTCCAATAGCATCAACTGCATTTGGTAGTCGTGCAATGCATTCATGTTACGGTTTGGGTTTTGTCCTGGACCACCGTTGGGTGTTGTGGCCATGTTTCCATTAACGTTAGCGCCATTGCCATTTGGAATCCCGTTTCCATTGGGCCCATTGGGGTTCATCCCTTGTTGCATAATCGGAGATGCCTGTTTCCCACTGACACTATTCATCCTTCCCACAGGTTGATTAAAAGGAGCTCCTGAGTGGCCGCCAGGACCATTCATCATTTGCTGCTGTTGTTGTGGAAATTGCATTCCGTTCACCTGTGGAGCCTGAGCGTGCTGTGCTTGTGGAGTCATCTGAGGCATACGCTGAGCGCCATTGGCAGGCGAGTTATTGGCAGACCCATGTTGCTGGTGTTGTTGTTGCTGTTGTTGTGCGGCGACCGCTGCTTGTTGTCTCAAATTGTTCATTTGAGTTTGAGCATGCTGTTGTATAATGTTTTGTTGTGGGTGGCCTGGTTGGTTCTGCCCTTGGTTATTCTGCTGCTGAGAAAAGAGCTGTTGTTGCATATTCATCATCTGTGCATGCTGAGTTTGTTGGTCTACAGGCATGCCCATGTTTTGCTGGTTTTGCATTTGCTGTTGCTTCAACATCATTTGCATCACAAGACGTTGTTGCTGCTGCTGGTCTAGTTGGTTTGGAGGAACCTGGCCAACACCGCCTTGAGGGTTTTGCTGTGCCATGGGAGGACCCTGTTGGTTTCCTGGTTGGCCTCCTTGCTGGCCCTGGATTTGAGGGCCTTGGATTGGTTGAGGGTGTTGATTAGGAGGAGACATGTGTTGAGGCATCTGGCCCTGGCCAAGTTGCGCAGCCTGTTGTTGTTGAGCTTGCAACCTCATTTGAGGAGTCATCAAGTTTGGCGGTATTTGCATCATTCCCTGTTGGCCAAAGTTGGGGCCCATGTTCATGGCACCTGCATTTGCAGGAGTTGCCGAGGCTGCAGCGGCCGCCGCGGCCGCTGCTGCTGCTGGGCCGCCGGCGTTGGGGTTGACCATTCCTGGGGGTCCGTTTACCATGGCACCACCACCCACACTTCCATTAGCTGGGCCACCCGCCACGTTGGGGGGGACGTTGGAGGAGTTGCCGTTGCCCAACATCATCTGGTTTTGAGGTAACGCGCCCATCATGGCTGCTTGGACATTATAGTTTTGTAGTTCCTGCTGTTGACGCTGCTTCATCAACTGAAGCTGATAGTATTGGAGGGCGAGGTTGGAGGAGTTTCCCTTGTTGTTATTATGTTTTGCTTGGAAAACGTCCCAAAAGACCTGCCACCACTCAAACAAAAAGCCCTGCGGAGCGTCCATTGCAACTTGAAGGTTGGGCAAGTTGTTGTCCTTTTGAAATTGCAGGTGGGCTGTAATCAGCGGAGTCCGTGGGGTTGATATTTGAGGCGAGTTTTTGTTTGAGGTGTTGCCACTACCTCCATTTCCATTTGGCAACGTCGATGAAGATTCTATCAGAGGTATTTCAGCTTCGTTGACAAAGATTCTTGCCGTCTGAGGCAACCTGCTTTTTATCAAGAAATCATACACATAAGCGTTCAATAGTTGTCTTGCATTGATGGCTTGAGCATCAGACACGCTTCTGGTGTTATCCATGATGGGCTTGACAAACTTCTGCTGGACACCTTTATTTTGAACGTTTGCAGACGAGGGGCCCTGCTTATTTAGTTTGGATTGCAGGCCTTGCTGGGACGAGTTATTCAATTGCGGGCCCCCTTCCATTGTGCCCGTCTTTTTATTAAACATAAGACGTCTTCTATGGTTGGTGTTGGTACCAAAAACCCTATAGTTTGTTTAGACAAAAAAAAATGATATGATAAAAAAAAGAAAATTGGGGGGGGAGGGATAGAGACAAAAAGGGAGTTTATATATAACAAACGGGACTGAATCCAGGGTTGCAAGCAAAATATCGGTTATCTTTTTCCAGTGCTGTGTGGGGGGGTGTCCAACGAAGACTCTGGCGGTAGATCTTTGAGTGTACTTTCCTGTTTCAGTTGGATGGACGGGTTGTTGAGATCCTTCTCGAGGTATTCTTTGGACGTTTCTTTGAGAGGGGATACAAAAAAAATTCTAGGGTTAGTGTACATTTTTTCAGCGAGCTCGACTTTTTGCGGAAGGTGGAAAGGGAACGGGGCGGGTTGGAGGGGGCGGACCGGGAGAGAGGAGCGAGAAACAGGAAGAAAGAGCGAGGAGTGGTGTAGGTTGGAGGACGCCGTCTGGGGAGGGGCAAGTATAAGAAGTAGCGAACAAGACGGGTAATCGGAAAAGAAGGTTATCGAGTAGTGTTGACGGGGGGTATACCCATCCAGCTCTCGTCTACCATTGCGATTTTCGGAGCAGCACACCGAAAAAGAAGGCCCCATGGAAGAAGACACGTCAAGACGAAAAATGGACAGAGCAAACGTGAACGGTCCGGAGGACATTGCCGGAGTGCCCATGGCGGAAATGCTCATGCACAAGTGTAGCTTTCGCCTTTGCTCACGACGTTTCTCGAGAATTCCCTCTTTGAGCTCACAAAGCACGAAGCTTCAAGGTCACGCTAAGGCAGCGAATAAATTGCAGGATTTGGGGTGCCAACTGACTGCCAAACTGTCTAGCCGTCTGCTGGACGTGGGGGTTCGCTTAGACGTGGACGGTCCTCCTCCCCAAACCACACCCGACACCTAAAAGCTCCAAAAAAAAGGTCGGTCCAAGGCCCTCCACGGAGTCGGCCTGGCGCTTGTCTGTTGCTTTTCGTTGCCGTCCATGTGGTATTTACCCAAAAGGGACACCAAGCGCTCACGTGGATCTCCGAATATGGAAATGTAACCAATACAACACTCACCACCACTCTAAAGCAAACCTCTTGGAGCTGCGCTGGGCCCGCTTTCGAGGTGGAGAATCGTCACCATGCTTGTTTTTTTATAACCCTCCTTTGTGGGTCTCGAACGTGACCTCCTTTTTCGCTGCCTTTCTCCCTGTTTAGTCGTGTTTCTGTGCACTTGCTTCTCTCGCACAGCACCATCACCTCTCCTCTCTTCTCCAAGAGTCTGGCCGACACCCAGCACCTACATCCGATGAAATACTAATCACACATTTATCCACTCTCTAAACACTTTTAACCCAAAACCAAAACCAATTATAATAAACCTTTTTACCATGAAAAAACCGTTTTACCCCCAGACAGTAGCGTCGGAAATACCAGATTGACTCCAGATATTGTTACTCTGGTTGAGCGAGATTGGAAAGTCGACCGGCTCGAAGGGATCGAACGTGGACTTGCTCAAGTTAGACCCTGGATTTGCACCTGCTGCCGCTGTTGCTGGCGAGCTTGCATTGTTAAAGGGACTGCTGAACGGAGATGTCGTGAGACCATTTGCTCCTCCAACACTCTGCGCCGAGGCTCCGTGCACGGGCGACGCAAAGTGGCTCGTCGTCGGGGTCACCATGGGCCTGAGCATCTCGCCGTCCCCGAATATATGCGGAATAGGACTGATCTCCTTCCCTGCTCCGTACCGTAATCCGTTCCCACTCCCGCTGCTGCCTCCATTATTTCCATTATTTCCAATATTACCCTTAAAAAACTTCTTCTTCCTAAACATTTTGGGCTGATGTTGCGCTTCCACCAAGGTCCGCTGGACGGTCTCCATCTGGCTGGAAAATGCCTCCACCACTAGGTCTCTTCTCTCAAACTCCTCACTCATGTCAATAAAAAGTGAATCAATGAAGAATTTGTCCCAATGGGAGCACGGCAAAATATGATGATCACAAAATTTGCACGAGGCACGTGCCTATGCAGTACTCAATGCTCTTCAATCTCCAACCACTTCTCCTGCTGGTTATGACGTCAGGTTGCTGGTATATCGACCTGAACGCTTGCTCAGCTTGCCGCAAAGCATATCTGATGTTATGTGGCATGGAAATAGTGAATACCAACCTTGTTTGTCAGATTTGCAGCCTCTCGGTGTGAATCTGTGAGAAAGTTCACTCCGGGTGGATAACCGTCCTGTCCCGGGCATCCAGCCATACGAACTCAGATAACATGAATAGCTGGGGTAAATCCGATTTTTCGACTTGCTCCCCAACCTCGACGACCATTCATTGCATTTCAGCACTCTACACTCGCATCACTTCCTTTCTACTAATCAGTATATCTAACATTTTATTTTGTTCATGTCCTTTTATATTCTAATCGAGGTAAGCTCATATTCTTGTCGAGGAAATCTGTATTCCACATACAGGGTCGACATCCTATCTTCAAACGATTGAAGCTAATTCAATTGAATTATGTGAAAGTTGTGCTAGGCACCTACCAGTCGTCGTCATCTTCTTCTTCCTCGTCGCTATCATCTCTAGTAGCACCTTGTCTCTTCTTCAAGGCATCGGCCAAAGACCCAGCCAAGGTGACTTCTTCATTCTTCTTTGCCTTGAGAGCGTCAGCCAACCCGTTTCCTAAGGATCCATTGGTTGTGGCGCCGTTTGTTGCTGGCTGCGAAACTGCTGCAACTGCTGCTGCTGCTGCAGGTGGTGCTGGAGGCAAGCGCAGTTTGGCAGCCAAATGTGCTGGAGGATCACACTCTTGCAAGTAATCAATAGGAGACCAACCTTCACGCAGCTCGTCCAACAACTTGACCAAACCCCACTTGTCATTGATGGTTGTCACATAGTAGACCTCATCCTTGGTCAATGGAATCGAACCTGCAACACTACCATCGTAATCATACATTGCCTTGTAAGTTGGGAACTTTGGCTTTGGTGCTGAAATGGCAGCTGGAGGTGGTGGTGGTGCTGCCTTCTTGGCTGGAGGAGCTGGTGCCGTCTTCTTAACCGGTCTCACAGGCACAGCTGCTCTTGCTGCGGCTGGCTTTTGTTGGGCCGGAGCTGGTGGTGGAGCAGCCTTGCGTGCTGGCTCTGGACTAGTAGGATAGGCAGCTTGTGCAGCTGCTTGAGCAAGTGGCAAATCGTTCGTCTGCTGCGCAGCTGGTTGTTGATACGTAGGGTAAGCTTGAGCTTGTGGCTGCACAGGTCTGGAAACTGCAGCTGGTGTAGGTCTTGGGTTGTATGACCGTTGTGCTGCTCCTCTGTTGTAATATTTGCTATAGTCAACAGCACTAGACTTGCCTCTTGGTCTCTTTGGATTCCTGCTGGCACCTGGCAACCCAGGTTCAACAGTAACGGTACCAGACTTGTAGCGGTCTCCATACTTGGGGACATCGACCCCGGAACCGTGCTGGAACTTGATGGTATGGAACTTTCCTGGTTTCTTTTGATATTGAACTGTAGGTCCAATCTTGATAGCAACCGATGGATAAACCTTCTTCAATTGTGTGATGAATTCCGTCTTGAATACTAGGTTGATGAAGATGTCTGGGAGTTGAGGAGTTGGTGAATGCGTAGAAACTGCAACCCAGTCATCTTGGAAAGTAGAAAGGCCAACGTAGTTGATTGAGGACAACGGATATTGAAGATCAATTTGAGGTTGCAATCTATTGTCAATCATGAATGCTCCAATGACGTACAACTTCAGTTTGGTGATGATATAAATTCTCAGCAAACGCTTCGAAGACCGACCAAACTTGGACAGCAACAAATCCCCCTTACAGGAAAATATCACTGGCTCTGAAATCTTCGTTTGACTCACAATGAATCTACCGTAACCACTAGATTGGTTACATCCAAGGTAGTCTCCCATGTAAGCCCTTGATCCTAACATCGACAACTTACGACGTTCCTTTCTCCCAGCTAACAATTTGGTACCTTCATCTCTTAATTGTTCAAATTGGTTTCCGTGATTCTTTATTCTCCAAGCACGTTGGATGACCTTGGCAGCGTCTTCCTTACGTTTGACATAACGTCTCCAGGCTCTTTGGATACGTGCTGCCATGTTATGCCAGTACTTGTCTCTCATATCCTCTAAAGCAAACAAAGTTTCTGGAGTTTTGATGAAAACCTTGGTAGTACCTAATTGGAACTCGGTCGATGGAATGTGACACAGCTTCAAGATCTCCTTCACTGCAGACAAATCGTCGCCTCTCCAAATATAATCACCAGCATATCCAGTAGCAGGAGAAAGTAAGTAGAATCTTTGAACAAATTTATCAAAAGTAGTTCTATAAGCGAAACCAGCTCTTCTAATACGAACATTTTCCTTCAAACCCAAATATTTAATTTGATGCAAGACTTGATTGTTATCATAATCCTTTGGTCTTTTTGTTTGGTTGGGCTTGATAGTTCTAATGTAAGAAGGTTGACATTTCGACAAAGTCTCAACCAAAGCATTGGCACTTCTCTTGATCTTATCAGATGCCGTTTCTGGTCTCTTTTTGGAGTCCAATTGCAGCGCAAGCAATGAAGGTGGGAACAAGACCTGGTTAACAAATGGATCGGTGGAGGTTGAAAGCATTTCCAACAAATCACGCAACATTGCATCCTTATTCTTGTCGGTCATTCCTGCAACGTCATAAGTCACATCACCAGCGTAATGCTTGATAATGAATTTTCCTCTACGGTCCTCAAAGTGACGGTTGTTTGCACCAACCATGCTCAATCTTTGGGCAAAGACCTGGTCTGCAGCATCAGAATCTGCGTGTGCAGTCTTGATAGAATCATTCAAGGCAGCAAATAAACCCGGTTGAGGTCTGATTGCTTCAATCAAGTCACAGACAACCTTATTGTTGAAATAGTCGATTGGAGTCCATTTGATTTGTTCTTGAACGTACTCATCCTGTTCTGCCTTCAAAGTCAATTGAATGAAAATTTGTTGCAACTTTTCGTTAACATAATTGATACAAATCTGTTCAAAAGAGTTTTGCTCAAAGATTTCAAACCCATAGATATCCAAAATCCCAATTGACTTATCAGCAGTTTGAGATTCATTCTTCAACGAAATGTTGACTCTTTCAACAATCCACTCAAATAAGTTGTTATAAATACCCTTGGCAAGAGCATCACGGACAGCAATTGCTTGCACATCATTAAGAGGAACGTGGTATGTGGAACCACGCTTCATTCCGTGCGAGGTCTCAATGATACGCTCAATAATCGAGGTCTTCAATATGTTGGCATCAACATTAAGCAAATAAGCAACAAATTGAGTAACCAGTTCATCTCTGATGGCTGCGTTACCATTCCCATCTTCAACGAACGATATGTTACCAATCCACAAAATGGCTGCAAGCATTTTAAAGATTGCGTCTTGTTCACCTTGGCTCAAACCAATAACTTGCATTGCCGTCAAGGTGTCTTTGAAATCTTTTGCATCGTCCACCCCATCGACATTGACACACTTAGCAGCACTGGTATACACGTAGGTTTCTGGACCTTGAATCCCGTACTGCTCCTTGTACTGAGGAGGACAATGCTTTGTGAATTGATAGAAGATATGGAAGTTTCTTTCATTGGTGATTTGACTCACAACACGCTGTTTTTCAAGCAAGTAGTTGGTGATGTGGGCAGAGACGGGCTGGTTTTGAGGGTTGAACTTTATTTCCAAGTACTTCCCATGTCTTGAGGAATTGTTATTTCTCAAGGTCTTGGCACAACCGAACGACTCCAAAAGTGGATTGGTTGCCAAAACCATCTCTTTAATCTTTGAAATTTTGTCGTTTCCAGAATCAACCGATACATTGGCAATGTATTGCATGATTTGCTTAGCAGCCTCGGTCTTCCCAGCACCCGATTCACCAGAGATGATAACACACTGGTTATCGCCGTACGATTTCAAATTGTAGTACATGGCTTCGGCAATGGCAAACACATGAGGGGGGACCTCCAACCGGTTACGTCCCTTGTACTTGTTCAAGTGCTCAGCAGTGTAAATTCCTAAATCTTGGAATGGATTGACTGATATTAACACATGGCCAATGTAAGTGTAGATGGTATTGTTCATAAACCGCTTATGCAAGTTATCATTAATTGCTTCGTCGGTAATTTTGGAAAGTAAGGTGAGGTCAGAAACACCCACTTCTTTCTTCTTGTGAAGATCGAATTCGGCCTTCTTGATGCCAGAGGATTTGGCAGGAGCCTCTTGCTTCTCCTTGTTACGTCTTCTAACAATTGCCATTGTAGAGTAAGTTCGTTGTAAATTTATTTTCGGAAGGGGAGGAGTTTATGATCGCGACATAGTGGCTGGATCAACCGACAAAGTCGCCGCGCAGGTCATGATTTGCACTGCCGAGTTGCCATTTTATCACGGATCAATAGGAGGAGCCGGTCACCGTCAGGTATAATTTTAATTTAGGGGAAGCTTAGACAATACTCGGAATGCTACCTTGTTCCTCATACAATATTACAAGACATAATTGAATCTGTTTCTGGACACTCCGGTTTTCGTGCCTATAAGATTTCGTAAAGACTACTGGCTGCGAAAGAAGCATGGGTGTGGCCACAACTCATCTTGCAACCAATAAATACTTCTCCGAGTATCTCAATCTAATTGTTCATTAATCTTCATTGGTCGGATGAGTTAGGGTAATATCCTCGATGAACTTTTCCTCCGATTATGGGCTGGCACTCTTGCAGCAATTGTTCAGATTTTTGCATTGTTTCTCCCAAAATGTCCAATTTACGTTTGGGGGTCAATCCAACCACAGCAAGCGAACTCCAAGAAATGTAGTAGAAAACAATAAAAAGACCAAATGATCAGTAGATACAACAAGAATACGTTTAAAGTGCTCGTGGCATGCTGAAGTGGAAGCTGTATCATCACAATTTAAGCTTTGTCTTGCTTTGGCTGCGAAAACGACAAATGTGCCATGCCAGATTTGTATGCATGACAAACCGTTGCGCTGATCAAAAAGTACTACTGACTATGCAAAAGTGAAGATACAGGCTCTGCTAAGTGGCGATGGTATAAAGCAAGTTGATTCACTGTAGGAGTATTACTTTTCAAGTGCACCTGCTTAAATATCTCGCTCACCACTTGATCGCCATTACATTGATTTTGCTTTTAAACCACTTATGTGGATTGAAATCTCTAATGTACATATTTACTTTTGGCTCTAGATTGAATCAACCCACCAAAATGCTAGAGCATAACGTCTTTTGTTGGTTCACCTAATTACTCCACAATCTCACCATCTTATCTTTACCTCCACTAGCAACTCTCTTACCGTCCAAACTCCAGTCCACAGCATAGACTTCGTCAGAGTGACCAGGCAAATCCACCTTCAACTTTCTCGTGCGCAAATCCCACACCTTCAAAGTGGTGTCCTTGGAGCAACTCACCAAGAGACGGTTGTCCGAGGACCATGCCGTTTGGTAGACTGGAGCAACGTGACCTCTCAAAGTTCCTAAGAATGTACCCTTGAGCCCGTCCCACACCTTGATGGAGTTGTCGAATGAAGAAGAAACAACAGTTCTACCATCTGGAGAGAAGCTCACATGGTTGACCAACTTTTGGTGGCCCGTCATTCTGCAAACTGGCTTCAGTTGCTTCAAAGGTTCCCACAAAAACATGGTGAAATCGTCACTAGCAGTCACTAATCTTTCGCTGGTGGCACCACCCAACTTGGAGACCTTTTCGTAGTTGGCCAAGGCCTTAGCTCTCAACTCGTCCATGCTCAATTTGTCTTTCTTGGTGACGGAGTGGTCAAAACCACCAGCACGTAATGCATAATCTGTCAGAATGGCCAAGTGGTTCACCCAGTGGGCATGACTCTTCAAAGTTTGGATGCATTTACCCCCAGCGCTGATATCCCAGGCTTTGATGGTCTTGTCGTGCGACCCACTGTACACAATGTTGGATCCAGACCACTTCACACACGAAACAGAGTTGGTGTGTCCAGACATCAGAATGGTGCATATTCTGCGGGTAGTATCCCATATCTTCACAGTACCATCCTTAGAACCAGAACATAATCTTGGGGTATCACCAGATTTGGTCAAGTGAAGTGGCTCCCAAGACAAGGAAGAGACCCACTTACTGTGCCCAGTGAGGGCGCTCCCGAGTGGCTTTCCGGTGTCTGCTTCCCACAATCTGACGGTGTTATCCATAGATCCAGTGGCAATCATGGTACCACATGGAGAGTATGCCACACAAAGGACCCAGTTGGTGTGTCCAGATAATGTCTTTAAAGGTGTTTGGGTGTTACAGTCCCAGATTCTGGCAGTAGAGTCCCCAGCCCCAGAACACATTCTTCCCAGATCGTTAGGGGCAAACAGACAACATAAGATAGTTGAACCATGTCCAGCTATAGCAGAATTGGAACGTGTGATTGGTTTAACTTTAAAAACTGCTCTTGGTGTGTACACCAAGGTCAAAAAATCTTCAGTGGTTTTCAACCCAGGCTTCAACACTGAATGGTACAAATTATCCTTAATGTCAATGAGCTTATCCTCGTCCCCAAGTAATGCAAAAGTATATGGAACTGGGTCGTCATTGTCGCCATGCATGTTGTTTAATAACTCCTCCAACTGTTTTTCAGATATCCCACCAGGCACTCTTATGGAACCACCCACAGATTCCCCAGTGTCCGATGCTTGGAATTTAATAAGCACATTAGGCAAATCAGATGGAATCAAGTCAACATCACGGACTTGCTGTGCCTCTCTTTTGGCTTTCTTAGAAGGTGGGGGGACAACAGTGGCCATTTGGAAGTTGTATAGATCTGACTTATCTTTTTGCGATGAGGGACTGGAAAAAGGTAATTTTGTGCGCTACCAGTTTTTGCAACCGCAGCATAACGACAATTGGCGAAGAGCCGAGCGAATCTCGAAAGGACAACAAATGGTCAGTACAAGCATCTATATAGCTTTTTTCAATCTTAAGTTGTATTTAAAAACTTTCAACATGTGCTCATAGTCTATAGATTGACTTTAAATAAATACTTCTCCGCTAATGTTTCTAGGCTTCACTTCCACCGGCTTCATTTCAAACTGCTTGGGTTTGGGTTTAGTAGCTGGTTTTGGCTTAGCTTTAGGAAGAGGAGATGAGGTAACAGACGAGGAGCTGGACGTAGAAGCACTGACGCTCTTTGGTAATCTTCTCTTTGGGCCCTTTGATCTACCCTTGTTTGGATGTACCAATTTGGCGTCGCTAATACTGTCCTTTTTGGGTTCTGTGTTGCTTCTGGTGACAGGCTTAATGGCCGTGGAGGACCCCATTTCAGGCGTTGTACTTGCGCGCAGGAGAATGGATGACAACTTGTTCTGGAAAGACAGGGTGTCTGGAGTATTTGGTTGGGGAGAGTCAGATTTGGCTGTTGCCGGTTGATCAGCAGCCTTCACGCTCGTTAGTGGTTTTGTCGGTTTAGAGTGACCTGACTCATCCGGCTTAGCTGGTTTCTGTGGTGGAGCCTTTTGAACAGGTTTTAACTTCTGCAACGTCATTAACCCTTCTGCAACTTCTTCTTTCTTCTCCAATTGTTTCACATTCACATTCTTGCCCAACCGTTGCATTTGTGACCTCAACACTTCAGCATCTTGATCTTCATACTTACTCAAGGAAGGTTTTTCAAATGAAGATTTCTTGGGGGAAAGTCGGGACATGGTCTGGGCAAGCAATTCTTCCTCGTCCTTGGTGAACTTACCAACCAGTGGCTTGGAATCATACTTGCTGGCAGACTTACTTGGTGAAAGTCTCGACATGGAGGACCGCAAAAACTCAGAATCATCCTTGGTAAACGCTTCAAGTGAAGGTTTGGCCGGTTTAGGTGGGACGCTCTTTCCAGACCCAAGCTTGGACATTGTCGACTTCAAGAATTCGTTTTCATCCTTGGTGAATGTTTCAAGTGAGGGCTTGGCTGGCTTCGGAGGTGGCCCCGACTTGCTTGAAAGACGTGACATTGTAGATTTGAGTAACTCTTCTTCCTCTCTGCTGTACTTGTCAACCGAAAGCTTCTTTTTCTCCCCAATCTTTTCTGGACTAGCAGATCTTGCAATCTTGGAAAACTTAGAAATGTACTCAGGCTCCGGTTCAAGAGCTGGCTTGAGCTGTGGCTTTGGTTTGGTGATCTTTGGAGGTTCCACTGGGTGACTCTTCAACTTCTCAAACCGTGAAAACAATTCTGGGGTGGATTCCTCGACTTCGGGCAATGGTGCATCTTTCTTCACTATCTTGAACGAAGGTTGGGGAATATCTAAGAACTTGTGAGAATCACTCTTCTTGATTGCACTCTCGATCCAATTGGTCAGCTTCTGAGGAGAGGAGGACAAGTGAGAAGAAAGGTCTTCCTTCTTTGAAGGTGAAGCAGATATCGACGAGCCCAAATATGATTGTTTGGAGGATGTGGTAGATGGGTTTTTTGTCAAGGAAGACATCCAGTCCCCGCCGCTACTCTTAAACTTCAGAGGTGACGTTGTAGCTCCGTCTTGGTAAGTTGAAGTTGTACGCTTGTTAGAAAGGGAAGACGACAACCAATCAGCCTTTGGCCTAGGAGCACGAGGTGTACCGGTGGGCTCTTGGGGAGTCGAGGTTGTTGCCTTGTTGCTCAACGATGACGATAACCAATCTGACTTCTTTATCGTATAGTTAGGACCTTCAGAAGGTTCACTGTGGGTGGAAGCCAGATTCTTGCTCAACGATGAGAGCCAGTCCGATTTGGCGGGCTTGGTAGGTCTTTTGATTGGCGAGTCTGGAGCATTTTCAAATTCGTCCTCCATCTCTTCGTCGGGCTTGCGTTGTTCCTTCTTTTTCACTGATGCCAGCGAGTAGTACATGTTCTTGGGAGGGAACAAGGGCAACGGACCCGATGCCTTTGGTGGCTGTTTCGAGGAATTGGGTGGCACCCATTTTTCAGGAATCTTCTTTTCGGGTACCTTTTTCTCTGGTTTTGGAGGTTTTACTGGTTTTTCTGATCTTGGTATAACTTCAGCAGAAGTGTCGTTATTATCGCCAGAATGATCATATTGAACTGTCCCTTGAATGTCTCTTTCTATATCTGCAAAAGATCTGTACTTCTTTTCCTCAGCAGGACCTGAGTTCAGTTGTCGAATCTTGAAATCTGGTAATTTATGTTTAATGTCTTCAAGAGACTTATCAAACTTCGACTTATATGTCACCTCTTGTGGTTGTCTGTGATCTGAATCATGCGATTCGAGGGTATATTGATCGTATTTGGGGATATTCATTCCTTGCTGTGGTCTCTCATACTCTTCGTACTGAGAGCGGTGAGTTGGTCTGTCGTCATATCTAGTAGCCTCCTCATATCTATCACCATACCCACTTCCTCTTTTCATTTGTTGCTCTCTTTCAAAGCGGTCGCTTCTACTTTCCTGTTGCACAACAGGCTGTAACAAGTCTATCTCGAAAGTTGATAGTCTATTCTTAGAAGGCTTTGGAGGCGGCACCTTCTTTCCCAGTACATCCCTTCTCGCAGGCAAAGCTGGAGTATACTCCTCTCCCTCTTGATCTCTTCTTCTGGCTGGTAATGGAGGAGTGTTTTCGTCTTCGTCGAGATATCTTCTTCTGGGTAGAGCTGGAGTGTTTCTCTCTTCCTCCTCCATTGCTTTCAACTCGTCAAAAAAGTAATCTTTTGATTCCTTTGCATCCCTGTTAAAGGATAACAGGGGGATCTTACTACCCCCCATGGTGGAGGTCTGGTGTGTCGAAGTGGAGCCACTACCTTCGCTTCCATATCGTGATCCGGTTCTCTTGATTGGGGAATTCAGTCTCAGTCTCAATTCATCAAGATTTCTTTGAAGCTCTCTCTGTCTTTTTTGATCCTCAAGTATACGTTGTTGAGAAAGCTTAGAAAGACTAGAAAGAAAGTCGTCAACGTGCTTTGAAGATGGAGAAACGTCGGCCATCTGGGGACTGTGGTGACTGTTTATTTAGTGTTTTTAGACTAGAAAAGGAAATCCCGAGTGCGATCGGAATGTGCTACAAGTTGCAACTCCGTCAAGAATGTTATGAAAGACGAAACTTAAGCAAGATAACTAACAAACTGGCATTAGTAGGAGAGGTTGCACACTTTCAGATTACTGTTGAATATGGGTGTTATAGTTGGCTAGTGTTGCCATAGCGTCATGAGCAGGTAACTGTCAGAATCCGCAGATCTGCAACTCTGCGCACGATAAGAATGGAGTCCCCACATAGAGCAACATGCTCCCCACATATAATTGCTTACAGTTACATAGTTGATGGCAGAGTTAGAGTGTTATACTTGACTTGAAATACATTAGTTCTATAACAAAACTTCCGTTAAACGTTCATATCTAAAATCTAAGAAAATAGGAATTATATACTCTTGTGCCTGGTGATCCAGGTTAAAGCATCTCTCATTAGGTTCAAGCTTTAAACCAAACCCAAATGCAAAAATGAATGCAGACAAATCTTCTTGAAGGTGGCCGTAATTATAGAACAACAGCACATGCCTCACTGCTTGGAGAGGACAGCTTGAATGCCTGACATACTGTCCTTAGGATGGATTGAAGGGGATTATTCCAAAACCACCCCCCCATGCATCGTACATGGAGCCTGGAGTTGTCTCCAGTTGTTGTGGCTGGGGTTGGGTTTCAGGCAACACCAGACCTTCACGAGTGTAGACGTTGTAAAACAAACCATACGAGTTTAATGCTTCGTCATCTATCATTTCCTCGATTTCAAAGCCCTGCTCTTTCTTTTGGCTGTCTGTAGTGTTCAAGTTCAAGGGCATTCCATTCTGACCATTTTGAGCAGCACGGCGAAGCTGTTGTTGGTATTGGCCAGTGACGTCACCCTTGCGAGTCTGAGCAGAGTCCCTTCTAAACTGTTGTTTGGCTGGAAAATTGGCCAAGTTACCCATCGTTTCCCAAAAGTCAGCTCCGTCTTCGTCTGGTATTTCCATTTGTCTTGTCTTTGGCTTCTTGCTGGACCCTTCAGCAGCGGCGTTGGCATCGTATGGTCTCTTTGCAGCTTCCACAGCAGCAGCCATCTCAACAGCTTGGGTCAAAGGTGTCAATGGGTTATTGTTTCCTTTCTCTTTTTCTTCAAAACTAATCCTTGCGTTGTTGGAGTCAGAGTTTAGTAAATGCAGTATATCAGCTCCCTTTTCACTTTCTTCCTTCTTTTTGTTGTCATGATGGTGGTGATGGTGGTGATGGTGGTGGTGATGAGTGGAGCCTTTAGAGCTATTGGCCGGAGAGGTGTTCGACAGGTTCAACTTGGGAACCTCCATGAGCGGAGGCAAATAGTTGAAATGCTGATATCTAGCCAACTGGGTTTCTGGCTCCAAATAGTATCCTGTATTACCTCTCGCGCTAGTTGAATTAGCATCCTGTTCTTTCGGTGGAGGGATAGAGCGTGGAGGTTCTTCTGGAGATGCTGATATTTGGAAGTTGGAAGGATGAGCGCCGACATTGCCTGCGTCCATGTGGTGATGGTGGTGCGTCTGCTTGACATCTAAAGGTGCGTCAATTGCAGGCGGGGGAGCATAGTGGTGGTGTATGTGTTGATGCACTGTAATTTGGACGTCATGCTGTTTGGCATACATTATGAGCTGTTGGACCAATTCTTGGTTGTGGATAACTCCTCCGTTTTCTTCATCGAAGAGTCCCTTGTGCGGCAAGTCATAGTGTTCGCTGTTAAGAGAGTATTTCCACTCAGTTTGACTGCCAGCTGGGCGGTACAGTAATCTGGAGTTGTCAAAATTGGCGTACCCGTTGGCAGCGTTTCTCTGTAGTTCGGAGTCATCCTCTTCGCTCTGCTCATTGATCGATGCCGGCTCAGGAACGGATGTGGATTCGGACCCTGGGGACGCCGGTTCTTCCTTTAATGATTCCTTCTTTCCAAAGTTTTCTAATAATTTAAAATTTTCATTGGTGACCTTTTCGACCTCTTCCTTTATAACCTTACTTGCCTTTCCACGAACAACATCGGTCAATATTTTTCTCCACCGATTCCTACATGTCAAAGATGGTCTGCCTGTGAACTCTGCCAGAATGGTTTTCCACTTGGTTCCATGCGACTTAACCAGTCGTATAAGTTTCAATTCCTCTTCATGTGTCCAAGGCTTCAATCTGTCCTTGGTGCTAGGGTCCAACACTTCCAAGTAACGCTTGGCACATTGGTCATCTGTTCTTCCAGGAATCGTCTGCAGAACCTGCTGCCACAGAGCCCCGAATTTCTTAAAGGCCTTAATGAGTATGTCGTCCTCTTCGGGCGTCCACTTTCCTTTTCTAAGGTTTGGATCAAGTGAGTTGGACCATCGCTTACGGCAGTCCTTTGGTTTTCTCAACCCATGAGGGGAAATTTGGCGGGCAATGTCTTCCCATTTGACATTGTCAAGATTCAAGTCTTGTATTCGCAGTCCATACCACTGTTGTATAATTAGAGTGAGGTTTGCGTCTTCTTCTTTGGTCCAAGGCTTTCTTGATCCCCTTCTGAATGTCTGGAATCCCAAGGATTCCGTGAGTGCTAATGGGTCAATGGGAACTACCCTTTTTTTGCCATTACTAGTAGCAGATGCTGTACTTGGATTTTGAGTATCTTCTTTGGACGTCGAAGAACTCAAGGTTGACATGGTTATCCAATAATGAATTAATATACAAACGTTATATATTTTTGCTGTAAAAAAGTTATGGGGGAACAGGGAAAGGTTGGAGGCGTGCGCAGCACAGAAAAACGATTCACAAGAGCTTAAAGAGTCCGGGAGCTGCACCGCGAGCAGCGCGGCTATGGACGGGATGAGGAAGGAAAAACTTGTACTAGGTGACAAGATGTAAAACAACTATGAGGACCCACTCTTGCCATCTCTTATGCTCTTGTTGTCAATCAATCTTAAGAGGTTTCTCAACAACATCGATATGGTGACTTTCCCTATGGAAGGAACGTACAAACCGGCCTTTTGCTTCACCTCATCGTCCCAGTTCTTGACAGATGAAAAGTTCACGATGACAGTACCATTCCGCACGTGCTCCAAAGGAAATCTATAGGATTCAACTGGAACACCAGTGATAATCACATCACACAATGGAGCAATTTTCTCAATAGTGTTTTCTTGTGCGTCTAACTCGACAACCTTGTGTCTCTGTTCACTCAAATCGTCTCCTCTAGTGAATTGTTGAACATTGTTGATGTCCACGGAGTACACAGTAGCTCCGTCGTTGGCCAACAAGGCAGCCAAAGGTCTCCCCACAATCTCCGATCGATTCACAATCATAATCTTCTTACCGTACAATCTGTTTCCGTAGTGCAACAAGGTGTTGTAGACTCCGAGATATTCTAAGATCTTGACCAAAGCAAGGGGGGTACATGGCAAAATGGACTTCTGCTCATTGGTAGGAGGGTCCAAAAATCTAACATTGTGGTACAAGTTGTGGTAGTACAAGAAATTCAACCCTTCAACATCCTTTTCTGTCAGAATTAATTGTTGCAAGTATTGATCTTGCTTATCGCCAAACACTGGGAAATATACCATTATACCATGCACTTCGTCGTCCTTGTTGGCCTTTATCAAGGCTGATTCCAAGTCATTCTTACCAATTTCACGCAATTCATAACGGAATCCTAACGATTCACAGGTCTTTCCGGTCCAATTGGCATACATCTTTGCTGCTGGATCCTCGTTTGCAAGAAACCCAACCAATTTGGGAGAGTACCCAAGTCTCGTCACACCTTGTGTGATTTCCTCAACAAATGGTTTGGAAATTGTAGATGCTAAAATGGTTCTTCCGGCTGGCTTGAACATGGCTATGTGGTACGAATTATGGTCAACAATGAATGATGAGGTGGAGGGGAGAAGCAAGTATTTATATTTCCCCAGAGAGGGTGCGAGTCAATTTGGTAGCGCTGGTAATTTATTGCAGCGCACCGAACTCGTGGAACTGCCATCCTGCGATGGGCAATCGGGTGCGCTTGCAAGGCACGTGTAAGCCGTTGCTGCCATATAAAGCGTATGATTTCACCATTTCGGGAGGAAAACAACAGCTTGAACGATGTAGATCATTGGTGTTTTGTTTGCAGGGAAACACTAGCCATGAGGTCGGAGTGCGGAGAGATTAAGACAGGATTTTGCAACCACTCTTCGGAAGCAACCAAAACCAATGTACGATTCAATCAAAAACAAACACAACACGGAAAAGAAGTCAATTCAAAATAGAAGCTACAGCGTAGATCGTACTCAAAGTAAAATTAAACATGTACATCTGTTTCCTTTACCTTTAGATGACTAGCCGACTCAGCCCACTAGCTAAGATCAGGGCTCTATCTCAAATGCGCACTTGCGTTCTTGTACAAGCTTTGCCAGATGAATGCTTCGCTCAACATCAACTCCACGTCCTTGGACGTCCAATCGTTGGTTGGAGGGTTTTGCAAAAACAACAAAATCTCTTGGAAATCCATTTCCTTCAACTCCAGACTAAACTTTGATAAAAATGCAGCACAAACGTAAACGTGGAAGTTGTTGAAGCCTAGAGGCGACTCACTGAGATAAGTGTCCCACATACGAATGATTAGGTCCATTGAGAGTTCTCTCATGAGCAAACAGTTCATCCACCTAAAGGAAAACTGTATGAATTCTATGCCTTGCTCTTCGAAATGCTGCAACAACACGACATCTATCTTTTGCATCAAAGTCTTCAAATCCCCAACTTGTCTAATAATCCCCGGTTGCTCATGAATATAGTTATCGGTGATGTTTTCAAGTAATCTAGAAAGGCACCAATACGTGTCGGCTTCTATAATGTCGGTAACTCTTTGGGAGATCTTGGAGGTTTCGAAATTCTCGATATTGTACGAGTGCAACTTTGGATCCTGCAACAAAGCCAACTCTTTTTCATCCGTGTCATCATGCAATCCAGGAATAAACAAGTCATCATCTTCTCCATTCTTTTTCTTTTGTAATTGCCATATATAATTTCCCAAAAATAATTGATAGAATGGAGTACATAAATCGTTGATTCCTTGAACATACCCACTTGCAGGGTGTCTGACAGCCCACAAGTAAAGGATTTTTCTAAGCAGTTGTTGCGTTTCCCAGAATGAATATAATTTTATAGTTGGATGTGTTCTCTTCACGTCTATCATGATTTGATGGTACAATTGCTTTTCTTTATTTGTGGTCGAGTTGTTGACAGAACTGGTGGACGAATTGTTTGGTCCATCTTCTCTAAAGTCAACGGCAACCACCTGGATGCCCTCCAAATACTCTTGTCTTTTTCTTTTGAGGGTAGATTCTTGTCTAGAGACGTTGGTTGGCAAATACCCAAGCAATATTTGCCAAGTTAATGCTCTCAACTCTGGTGGGATTCCATTCCAAGACAACTTTCGCAAATCTTGAATGTTTATGTTTGATGTTTTGCCCAATATCTTTTCGAATTTGTTGTACTTTGACTGCAATTGGTTCAACTTGTTGATTTCTGCCTTGAGCTGCTGGTCACCAAAATCATCCTCAGAGTTTCTAACGTCTGAAGATTGCATCGTCAAGTCGGGATACAAGGAATCCAACATTGGGCTGGGCTGTAATGGAGTGCTATTGCCTTGCAGAGTAAGCTTCTTCTTGTCGCTTGCAGACGAGGGAGACTGAGACACCTCATCCAATCCGGCATCCCAATCGTCGTCCAAATCGGCGTATCTTTGCTTGGGAGACCTTCTATGGCCACTGGCACTTCTAACGCCAAAGGGTGAGTGCCTTCTTCCCCCACTGCTCGGATATTCTTCGACCGGGGATGTAGGGGTTAACTGTGGGATGGATGATCCAAGGGAGACTGATCTCTGAGAGGGTGTTCTCATATTGGACCCGCCGTTGAAAAACCCTCCTCCTCCGGTCCTGGCTCCTTCTCCTCCATCTCCGCTACTTCGTTTGTTGTATGACAATGAACCGTAAATGTTGCTGTTTGCTTCCTCGTAGTCTAGTGTTGAAGTTGCTTGGTTTTGCTTGGCCAGGTATTCATTGGATTTCGAAGATCCTGTTAACGAAAGATTCTTCAAAAAAGACAGGAGATGTTTGCCTTTGCCCCCATTCTCTCCGAATATGAATTCGTTCTTGGAATTGTTGTATACCTGGGACATTTCTGGTTTCTTCTTGCCCATGGTGTAATTGTTTTGTTGGCATGTTGAGCCGCGAGCAACTGCGAAACGAACCTCAGCCCAACAGTGGCCGTCGTATAGACTCATAAAGGAGTGACCCTACAATCTTGAAAATACGATACGAGTTAAGCCCATAGACTACACATTAGAGTTGTAGAGGATCATTTGCCTGGCTTAAGAAATTGGCTTCCAGTGGTCTCTTATTTACACAGAGCCATGCTCGCAAGGCTGGAGAGGGTGCAACCAGCGTAACAAACTGCCCAGTGAGGAAGAGCAAGTATAGGCAACCGTTATTCGGTTACTAGAGAAGAGATGACACCATACTTCTTTTAGCCCCAACATATCATCAATAGAGGGAAAGCAAATCGTTAAAAGTGGATCGTGGAGTATGGAGAAATATAAAAATGTGCAGCACGTTTGCTGAAACTCACTAACATTTTATGGGACCACAAGCTCATTGCTGCTGCTGCTGCCCTGGGGAGTCATAGTTGGCTACATTTTTCCATTACCAGCTTGCACTGCTTGCTGCATACATTACTCTATATCTAAGCAGAAGAAATTTCACCCTTGACAGGAACAGTACCCTGTTTTAATTCTCTACCAGAAACATGCAAAGTACCATTTTGGGTGATGTTAACGGTAACTTCCAACTTGGAGCTTGGCTTCAAGTCCTTCAAAGACAATTCGGCCAACAATTCACCAGCTTCATAGACAACTTCCTTCTTGATTTCTGGCTCTTCGTCGGAGTAGTCTTCGTCGTCCTCGTCATCGGAGTACTTTTCAGCTTCAATGACAGTTTCCTTAATGGCTCTCTTACCTTCGTACAATTCAATCAAAACAGAAGAGGCGTCACCGTTGGTGACCTCAATGGACTTCTTGATTGGGTAGGCGGTCTCAGCAACCAAGATTGGAACAAAGCTACCGTCGGCAGCCTTGATACCAATGGACTTGGTCAAGTGGTTGGTGTTGACAACAACAGGTTGCAAAGATTCGTTGACTTGTTCTTCGTCAAAAGACTCAATCAAAGCAGCTTGCAAGGCAGCACCACGGGTGGCCAATTCAGATGGGTCGAGGGCCTTGGAGTCCAAAGATGGAGCAACAACGGTGGATTCTGGGAAAATGAAAGAAACGTTGGATGCCAACTTTGGAATGTGAGAAGAACCACCAGCAAGCAAAACTTCATCGATATCTAAGGTTTCCAAACCAGCCTTTTGCACAGCCTTTTCAACAAAGGCGGTCATGTTACTCAATGGTTGTCTAGCAGCCAATTCGAATCTTAATCTATTAATGGTGGTGTGGTAGTCAAACCCTTCAGCAAGAGATTCGATGGAACAGGTGGAAGTTTGGACGTTGGACAAGGTCTTCTTGACAACAATAGATTCAGCAGTCAACTTAGCAACAGATCTGGCAGTACCCTTGGCATTGGCCTTGAACTTCTTTTCGAATTCCTTAGCAAAGTAGTCAACAAGAGCAGAGTCTAATTCTTCACCTCCCAACTTGGTGTCGTGCTCGGTGGCCAAGATGGTCAACACACCACCTCTGACAGCAATAACAGCGGCATCGGATCTGATACCACCAAAGTCGGCAACAACGTAAACCTTGTCCTTGGTCAAGGATTCGTCTTCAGTGGATAAGTGAGACAAAAGAG
The DNA here is from genome assembly GCA_030572255.1 of Kodamaea fukazawae. Lineage (NCBI taxonomy): Eukaryota > Fungi > Ascomycota > Pichiomycetes > Serinales > Debaryomycetaceae > Kodamaea > Kodamaea fukazawae. Next base: position 175,950 of record JAJLZQ010000001.1, on the reverse strand, counting down.
CAGCAGATGGCTCGTTGATCAATTGCAAAACCTTCAAACCAACTTCGTTAGAGATCTTGGTCAAGACTTCCTTTTGGTGGTGGGTGAAGTTGGTTGGAACAGCAATAACAACACCTTCAACAGTCTTACCAATAAAGTCTTCGGCAGCCAACTTCAATTGCTTGAAGTGTCTCTTGGTGATTTCTTCAACGGTAACGGTCTCGGTCTTGCCATCTTCTCTGGTCAAGTGGTATGCAATACCGCCGTCAGCGGACTTGATGGCTGGAGCACCGACTTGGTGGCTGGCCTTCACGTCAACTTCGTCGAACTTCTTACCAATGAAGTCTCTGAAGTTAATGACAGTGTTTTGTGGGTTTCTAACCAATTGGTTGACGGCTTGGGTACCGTGGAATTCATCGTGTCCAACGTAGGAAAGAGCAGATGGAATGGCACGATCTCCGTCTGGGTTGGCAATAACGTCAACCTTACCGTCAGCGGACGCAATAGCAATAGATGAGGATGTGTTACCAAAGGTAATACCGATAACAGCAGACATTTCTTGTGGGTTGTTGATAGAGCTACCTTGATTTTTTCATCCCGATGGATGTAAAAATTTTATAACGTATTAGTTAATGTATTACGTAATCAGCTCTGATCTGGTGTACTAACTTGATGTTAACCACGAATTCGATATGATAAATAGACACAAGTTGCCTGCTGATTAAACAGCTAGCTTTGTAAGTATTATGCAATTGAGTGGATCTGGTCGAATGTGCTTGCTTTTCTTGTGTAGTAACCAAGTTGGTGTGTACACCAATTAATGAGCCACAATTTCTAAACCATGGGATACCAATAGGCAAAACAAGCATTAAATCAAGGAAAAATAAAAAATGAAAAGTTTACAATTTTCGTTTAAGTTGGAAACTAACAGCGGGATTGTACTTTTCAATGTTTCATTGAACCGTGTAGTGTTTTCAGATTCTGTTGCGATGGTTGCAAATTACGCAATGGTGAGCCCGTTCTCAAAGTCAGACTTCTAAAAGATTGAATAGAGCTGTGGAAGTTCAAGATAAACTTCAAATAGCTGAGCTTTTCAAGTTCGTCTATGGTAGTTTTCACATTTACGTCCTTTCTCATGCCCAATCGCCTCGAAGCAGCGGTTGAACTATGAATACATTGGAAAAACAGTAAGTCTTGATAATGTAAGAGGTATCTTTCATCTCACACTAATCAATTCACTGCTCTTCGCATTACGGTAATACTGTTGAATGTTGAGTGAAGGAAAACGAATTGGGACATTTTGCGTTCCTATGTATTTTGCAGCCAATCTTGCTTCCAAAACAAAAAAAAAAAGAAGACTTCCCAACGGGACCCACTCAATGCACGGAGCTAGTTTCTGCCATAATAAGTAAGCCTAGGCTTGGAATTGCCGAAGATAAATTGTGCCATACTCATAATAAAAGGAGCTTTGACTAAAATGACATTTCTTTCACGGAGCTGCTAGCCCAAATAGGAGTTTCCCAATAAAAGCATCCCCTTCGGAGCTAAGCTGACCTTTGGGTAACTTCTCCAATTGCTCACATTGCTAGCAGCTTGTGGTGTTCAATCGTCACACACTGAAAATACGTCAAATGTACGGTGATCACGGTTGAAGCTTAAACAGGAAAAATTGTGATTGCTGCAAATTGCATCTGGACACTTCAAATGCAAATTCGTCTCGGAGCCAGATCCCAGAAATAGCTACGGTAAAGTCAGACTGGTTTTCCCCGCTCAAGGAAATAGTAAACAAAGTATAATAGCCTCAAACTTGCTTATCGTGTTCATGCTATGCCCCCATATGCCGACTGTTCCGTTGCAGGGTCCGTGCTTTTACTCGTAGGGACCAGCTGGACGGAAGTGCAAAAGCGTAGGAAAGCTGCTTTTTATTTAGTAAGGAATTCCAGCAGCTTCACTTACCATCTCAAAGTCATCTTGAGTCTAATACCGTTGACACAACCCTTGCCCATTGTTTACGTATTGATAGAGAAGACTAAATAACCTTAATCTAAGCCCGGTATGTGCACTTGTAGCCCAAACTATTGCTGCAACACGGCAACGGAACGCTCGGAAATGTGGGGGGTGGTGGATATCCCGATGAAAACGGTTGGTACCCGGTTGGTGGCCTACTGTATGCCTGGCACCGGAAAGGTGAGAATATGGTAACTTGACGTCGATAAGGTGAGGGGATTCGGAGATACAAGGTGCAAACGGCCGACTGGACCAAAGGTCCAAGGAACGTTGAGCACATGAGCGTGCTACCCAACGAACCTAGAACTCCGTGAAATGTCACTGTTTGTGTATACAAGAGAGATAATGATCCTCTTCCTCTTTACCGCTCTACACTCCTATAAAACCGGAGAGCCTAATGCAGAGGTGCTCCCCTCCACATGCATCCTAATTTAAATATTCCCTGTGTTGGATATCCTTAATCTGGCACTAATCGTAGCTGTTCACCAAGTTTTGCGTAAATTACCAAAAATAACTTCACGCTTGAGCTTAAACTCCCAGCGGCCTCCTGCCTACGGTATCCGATCATCCACATACCGTTGCACAGCGCCCCTTTCCCAAGACATTAGTGACTCTGAGTTTGTGGAGCCCAGGATATGCATATGTGTGGAGGGAAAAAAGATTGCGCCCCAAATCGAAAGCTAAGAAACTCATTCATCAGTTTGTTCAACCGGATCCAATTGAATTAGCAAGCGGACTAATGGAGGAATGTCTACGTCCGGCAACAGCAACACAGACCTTAATGAGGTAGTTAACTACTATGATGCCCTCATTAACAAGGAGTTCCGGAGCTTGCAATTGGATGCGTCATTGAGGAATAAGTCACTTTTTGATCTAATTGATTACTGTGTTTTCTTGTATGAACAGAGCTTTGTCAGCAAGGAGTCCTCGAGCTCCGTCAAGATTACCAACTACATCAGGGGGTATCTCATATTCAACTACTTCATCAACAGTTTTGTGATGGTTCATTTCAAAGGATTCGATGCATTTATTGAACAAAGTGAACCTGATTTCATAATATACCTAAACTTGTTTGAGTTCTACAACTCTAACAATACTGTGGTGGATGACGTGAGGTTCATACCATTGAAGGTATTAAGAGGCCGTGTCTTGAACTACTTGACCCGCCGCAGCTTGCTTAGCTTTGATGTCGACGAATTGTACGAATGGTTGTATAGGTACATTGAGTACTTGAAACAAAAAGATGAGCTCCTGCTCGAAGAAAGACTCAACGAGGTTAAAATCAGCACAAAGGAAAGCAACGGACATGCTCAGCCCAATGCCAACGACTCACTTGAGTCTCCACCTCCAACTCCTCCCATCCACAACAACAATCCCGTATCTCCGGAAGATGTCTCCATTCTGGAGTTTTCAAATCGGTTCCCTGATATTGCCAATGAGGATTTGACTGAGGTAGAACCTTCAAAGGTTTTCAACATTAAATCAGCATCGTTCGAAGACTTACAGACGTCTTTCCATCCAGAGCCTCCAAAGAAATCGCATACTGCTCCACGCCGAAGGCCTCCTATTCCACAGAACTTACCTCCTCAGATATCCCCAAATAAGAAGAGACCGGTCAGTGCCTTTATTCCTCTGAGCACTCCATATCCCGTTGAGAGCGATGACAGTGACAACTTGTATTTTAATGAGAGCACGAAAGCAGGCTCCACTTCTGCTGCTCCCGAAAAGTACCACGACAGGCCCGCAATGGCTGTTCCCCAGCAACTACAAACCCAACGTCCGCCTGTTCCGTTACCACCGCAACAACAACAGCAGCAGCAGCAGCAACAACAACAACATCATCAACAGCAAATGCATCCACAGCGGCCTCAGTTCCAGAATCAGCAGGTCTCGCCGAACTTCCAGCAATATCCAAATCAACCACAATCCAATGGGTATTCGAATGGCTACCCCGGCCCACAAGGATATACATCCAATGGACATGGCTACCCCAACGGCAATGGATTCAACCCTTATGCTTCTTCTGTATCTGTTAATAACAACTATAATGGATATAACTACCCAAATCCTGAAGGGTACCAACAACAAGCAATTTACAACCCAAACTTTGCTTACAGCCAACCTCAAATGAATGACCAGCAACTCATCCGTGCACAACGCACTCAATACCAGAAGGAATTTTCCATCTGTGGCCTCAAAAATTTTGGCTCTTCGTGTTATTTGAATCTGACAGTGCAAGTCATTTTTGGAATTCAACTGTTCAAGTCGATTTTCACCAACCTGAACTATCATAACTTTTTGAAGGATCCTAAGTTTATTAGAATGTTAAAACTACTGAAAGATGCAGTTCATACCAAGGACTCATTGCTACTTTCCGAATCTGTGTCAGGATTATTGAGAACATTTAGCCAGTTTGGAGGTTCTTCGATTGCCCCAACCAAATTTGTAAGGGTAACTTCAGCATTGAAACCAGAATTGAATATTCCCTTTGAACAACAGGATGCTCAAGAATTCTTAATATTTGTTCTTGACAGATTACATGAAGAGTTGTCTAACAAAACATTAATAGACCAGGGAATAGTCGACGTGGTTTCATACATAAACAAAATCAACCTCAACACTTCTATAACTGATCCTAGCTATATTGAGTGGTACAAATCGCTATTGAAGTTTGAAGGGGCACTGCCAATCAATGATTTATTCCAAGGCCATTTGCAAAACAAATTGATATGCGCTCAATGTCATTTTGAATCGACCACCTATTCAACCTTCACTATATTATCGTTGCCTATACCTAACCAGGGCACGGCCGTAGTGAATCTATCGGATTGCATAAAACATTACACTCAGGATGAAATTCTTACCGGCGACAACGCTTGGAATTGTCCAAAATGTCATAAGGATTCTGGAGAAAAGCACTCTAGTCTAGAAAATCACCCAGTCTTCACTCCGAGGAAATCAGGAATATTCCGTTTAGGAAAAAGAAGCAAGTCACCACCAAAGCAAGCACCCACGACTCAAACTTCAGCAGCTCAAAATAGAAATAACAAGTCCATCAAGAAGTTGGTTTTCATTAAGCTTCCAAAGGTGTTGTTTGTTCATCTTTCGAGATTCTCAATCACTAGTATGACGGAGAAATTGAATGTTAACATCCAGTACCCGCTAGAACTTAAATTTAGAGAAGGAAACGGTGAGATTGTTTATAGGTTGGTTGGATTGATCAATCATTATGGGAATTTGAAGAGTGGGCACTATACCTCTTTGGTGAACAAGGCTCCGCCTAAGAATAGGCTGACATACTGGTGTCTTTTTGATGACGACATGGTGAAACACAACATTGCACTTGGTAACAGTGCTCAACCGTACATGAATTCGAGGGATGTCTATGTCTTGCTGTATGAAAGAGTGGAGTAGAAGTAACTCCCACAATCGACACTGACTTAGCAATTACTCAGATGTTCTGAGATCGGTCCACTGATACACAAGGTAGATGATGCTGTTGATCAGACTTATCAACAAATATATCAACAAACATAGATTTTACCCTTCGTAGAATTGCCATGCTCGGCCACAGGATCTCTATTCCTCTGTCTGCGAATGAAGCATAACTTCTTTTGAATTGTTCTTGTACTTGAATTCTCTTATTGAGTATTCTGTTCAGTCAAAAACAGACTTTTTCTGTACTGTCTTGGCCATCTTTGGCTTCAAAGTTAACTTCACCGGTCCGGTCGAGACTACAACAGGCTTCTTCTGCTCATTCTTGATCTTTTCTTTCTCTATTCCTTCCTGTATTTGTTTCTCGATAAGTTTCATAGTGATAGAACTGTCATTCTCTTCAGTGTCTCTCAGTTGCGAGCCATCTTTCTCGTCCTCCTCCTTCTTGGATTCTTCAATGAAGCTGATCTGCAAGTTAAACTCATCAGAATCGTCGGCACTGTGTACTCGCACAATGCCATTCTGACCCAAGTACTTGACAAACGCAGTGAGTGAAGTCCATCTCGTGGCATTCATGTGCACATGGTCTCTGTCATTAAGAATATACTCTTGGTAGAATTTGTTAGCATTGACCTTCTTTGTTCCATGATTCAGTCTTAGTAACCTGAGAAAGTCTTTCTTAAACTGTCCGGAGTAGCTGTCCACTATTTCACTTCCGTGATCACTAACCTTGCCTTTATGGCTCGGAGAATCCAAATGGTTTTTGAACCCATTTGCATCACGACATTGCTTAGAGCATATTTGACAATAATATTTTAACTTCTGGAGCCCAGAGGCTTTCAACTTCTTGGCTTGGTACTTTGCTGTCCCAAACTCTGCTCTGGCCATGAACTTGTTCTAGTGGAGTACAATAAAATTTGAGATCAAAAATCGTTGCAAAAGAAAAAAATAGGCATCTCCATAATGATCTCCAAACGGTATCTCAGCACGACCATTGTCCGTTTATCTGCTCCTAGAAACTCTTACCATGCAGTCATCTCACCACTCCACAACATAATTTATAATAAAACTCCGCAAAACTTCAAATACTTTGGAGTGTTAGCGAGTATTGCCACCGCTATTACCCAGTTGCACCCAAACACCATCGTGACATTGGGACCACCAGCCGTCATAGGAGGTTGGTATTTAAACCGTTACATCAAAAAGAAAACAGCTGATGCCCAGTTTCAAAAAGTACTTGGAGCAAAAGGAATTGTCAGACTAAGAAACTACAACGAAGAAGACGTATACAATGTAATCAATGGCATGGATAGTCAATACGATCACTTCAAAAGGCAGGTAGTCGACATTGTTGAGCGCCGGACTATCAACTACATCATTTCCAAGCAATTTGAGATACCTTTACTTAATCAATTTATGGACGGGGACCAGTTTAATGTGAATATTGATGAAAATGAAATTGAAACCTTCACCGCACGGACTGTCAAGATAGATCAGTTAAATTGTGACTTCATCAAGTTGTCGCTACCATTTTTCTCTAGCAAGGATGCTTCTAGAAGAAAGAGGCTAGGGACATTTCAAGTATATTTATTAGAGGTTCCTCTGTTTACAGAATCCAGTTACACTGACTACAACATTTTTACCGAGATCACCTCCTTTGAATTAATTCCAAAGAGGGTTACATTCAGCGAAGTGGAGGGTGAGAATATTACAGAAAGCAAAGTTTACTTGGACACCGAGAAAGATTCCTGAAGTTTTCAATAATAACCAAGAGGTTTCCAAGAGGTTGTCTTGCACAATCTGAAGGCTCACCAAGCGTGTAGCTGCCCTAAACTACTTAAATCACTCGGTCACTTCTTTCACAATGGAGTGAATAACTTAGCGGTGAGTCGAAGCTTTTTAGGAGCTCATAATAGTTGACCTTTAAGAAGTAGCCACTAGTTTTCAAGTGCTGTTAATGATTACGGTGTGGTAGTCATAAACTCAGTTTGTGTTTGTCATACAACTGAAGTATTGCATGAAAAAGAAACATGCTATTGGACTACCAGGTTTTGTTATATTGTATTGGACCAACACCTTTATGCCAAATGATCTTCAAAATAAGTTATCCACCTGGTTCAGAACCTGTGTTCTTATTAAAAGGGACAAATTAGACATCCTGAACAATTATACACTGGCCCCAACCGGGAAGGGATTTAGTTGCTAAGCACTCATTGTGTAACATACCTCTCTTCGGTATATTTTAGTGCCTTGCTTGGATGTGGAAGGGTGCTGGAGGTAATTAGGTGGGGTTATCTCATAATGTGTTTACTTGCAACATTATCTACCAGCTTTGGTGTGCATCGATTTCTGTCAACTCGTCTGCCGATGCAGGGTCCATTTAATTTTTTTAAAACCGTCTCTTCAATCTGAGAACGGGAATGGATCGAGAGCTCCAGAAAACACGTCCTATCCTGAGACATTGTGTGGATCATAACCCCAGAATGGGCCTTCTATGAAAGAATAAGATTGGGGTGAGTCTATGTTCACAAATCAAAACGTGAGGCCAATCATTGGCTTGTTGTTTATTCTGTGGTTATTTTGAAGATAACACTTGGTAGCTCAAAACTCAACCAACTTTGTAAGCCTTAGTTGGAGGCTCAGAATTCAAGGTTAGAAGATCCAAATTGAATTGTGGATCCATACTATAAGGCCAACCACAATCAACCGGGCCTTCTTTCCTTTGTTCCAACCTTTTTTTTGTGTTCTCGCATCCGATGGAAGTTGGCGGATGAGCTTTTGCGAAAAACTGGCTGCAAAATCGGAGCCCACCACGTTGAATCTCCACATTAAGCCCCAACAATTGTGGTTTAGACTCCGGAGGTTATACCCTATTGCTTCATTTATTGGTGTTGATAAGATTAAGGCTTTGAACCCCGACAGATATAGCCACATGCTGGTATATGCCTTGAGCCATTTGGTCCTACGGGCAAGTTTAACGAAATACAACAAAATGCCGGCTTGAGCTGCCACACCTAAACGAGAGCAAGGTAGTTTTGAGGTGTTTTATTTCAATGTTGTGCTATGTTAAATGTATCCGCCAACGATCATAATGTACACTGGTTGATGTGTTTCATGTTTGTTAGCGGACGATTTGCTCATCATTCCAGAAACAGAACCTAGTCATCTATTACATTTGGAAGCCGAATATACGTAAGACTTTCAAATGCTAGTGATTATGCGCTCAAAGTTTCCACAATGCTTTCTCTTCACCCCGGAACGCAATACTTTGAGCTGCGTGGACACATTGGCAGATAAAAACCAATGGTTGCAGCACAAATGGATGAGCCGTGACATCCCGAGAAACACTCACAAACATCTGGACAACCATGATGCCTTTCAAGTTCTTGTATATATAGTGTGGTGCATCCCTTTATCCACACACCATGACTTCTCTCAAGCCAGAAAAGAGTGCAGCTCCTGTGGTTCCAATCAACAGTGTCACCAGCTACAGAGATCCTGATGATCATCAGATCGACATCGCTGCAGTTCAGTCGCAAGTATTCAGTATAGAGTATGTTGGACAAGGTCTCACTATACCCCAAAAGCATGCAGCCTTGGTGAGGTTGGGATTCATAGGGTTGCTGAGTTTAGATGATTTGCCAACCACTGTCATATTCATGCTTGAGAAGATTCAAGCCATGTCGATTCCCGATGCAATCGAAATTTTGAGTAATGCCGTTGAAAAGTACAAGGATGATATTAATGTTCCTCCGGAAGATATTGATTTGTTTACTAGGTTACTTGAGTTGTCATCCAAAGAGTCTAAGTTTCCTGACTCCCTGCTGGATCCATCAGCAGACTCAGCATATGAGCCTTCCATTGGAGAACGTGACTATTTGAATATAAGTGATTGGGATCTCCAAGTCAGGTTGGAAGCCTCTATGATTGCTTACTGGTCGCCATATCCTGAGGTCAGATCTATTTGTGAGCCGTACGATGATATGACCGTAGCATGTGAGACTCCTAGAGTTTACTTGTTGGGGATTATTTGGACGGGTATTGGAACTTTCATCAACACGTACTTCAACAATAGACAGCCTCAAATTTCCTTATCTTCAAATGTCATTCCAGTGCTTATATATCCTTGTGGGGTATTTCTTGCCTGGTGTGTCCCCAAGTGGAAGTTCAGAATTTGGAAGTATACCTTTGAGCTTAATCCTGGTCCTTGGACTTATAAAGAGCAGTTGTTGACAACTATCTTCTATGACGTTTCCAGTGTTCCTTACTCCACAAACAACATTCAAATGCAAAAGATGTCCATGTTCTATGGCGCAAAATGGACCACCTGGGGGTTTCAAATCTTGTTGACGTTGTCATCTCAATTTATGGGTTTCGGTATAGCAGGTATCGTGAGAAAGCTTGTCGTGTACCCTGAGTTTGCTATTTGGCCAACTTACTTGTCCACTCTTGCACTTAACAAAGCTTTGTTGGTCCCAGAAAAACGTGAAATTATTAACGGTTGGAAGATTTCAAGATACTACTTCTTTTTTGTTGTCTTTGGTGCTTCGTTCTTATACTTTTGGTTTCCAAACTACATCTTCACAGCACTCTCAACATTCGATTGGTTGACATGGATCAAGCCTCAAAACTTTGCCTTAGCTACCGTGACGGGGATGCAATCAGGGTTGGGTTTGAATCCTTGGCCAAGTTTTGATTGGAACATCATTCTTTACAATTCTCCATTGACATACCCTTTCTATTCTCAAGTCAATCAATTTCTTGGGGTTGTTTTCGGGTTTGTGTGTATTATTGCCATCTATTACACCAACTACTATTGGAGTGGTTATATTCCTGTTAACAGCAATGAGTTGTTCACCAACACAGGGGCCTATTACGATGTCAATGCCATCTTAGGATCTAATGGAGAATTTGACAAATCCAAGTATGACGAGTACGGACCACCATTTTATTCTGCTGCTCAGTTGGTTTCTTACGGTTCCACCTTTGCAATGTATCCGTTTGCATTTGTTTACGAGATTGGTATCCGTTATAAGGCTATCTATCACTCGTTGAAGTTACTTTACGGCTCCATCATTAATTTCCGAAAGTCTGGATATGAAGGTTTCGATGATCCTCACTGTAAGATGATGAGCAAGTACCCAGAAGTTCCAGAATGGGCTTTCACCATTGTCTTGGTTATTTCTATTGTACTTGGTATCTTGTGTCTTGAGCTTTATCCTACAAACACCCCTGTCTGGACCATTTTCTTTGCGGTCGGTATCAACTTTATCTTCTTGGTTCCAATTTCAGTCATGGGTTCCATCACAGGTTTCACTTTTGGTCTCAACGCATTGATTGAACTTATTGCTGGGTATGCCTTGCCAGGAAATGGTATTGGAGTGGCACTTGTTAAAACCTTTGGTTACAATCTAGATGCTCAAGCTGATAACTATATCACTGACTTGAAATTTGGTCATTACGCTAAGCTTCCACCAAGAGCCATGTTTCGTGTTCAGCTCTTCTCGGTGCTTATTTCTTCATTCATTAGTTTGGCAGTCCTCAATTGGCAAATTGATACCTTCCCTGGATTCTGTGACAATTTTCAAAAAGACAAGTTCACATGCCCTGGCATCAAAGTCTTTTTTAGTGCCTCTGTTGTTTGGGGTGTTATCGGGCCAAAGAAGGTTTTCGATGGTCTCTATCCAATCATTAAGTGGTGTTTCTTAATTGGCGCTGCTATGGGATTTGTTTGTGTTGGTATTCAATACTTTATCCCAAGAAGGTTTGTCAGTTATTTCCAACCAACACAAATTATTGGAGGTATGCTGAACTATGCTCCTTATAACATGTCCTATTATACTCCTCTGATGTACTTGAGTATTTTCTCAATGTGGTATCTCAGAAAGTATTATGAGGCATTCTGGGTGAAGTACAACTATCTTTTCAATGGGGGCCTTTTGGCAGGGATTGCCTTTTCTTCAATCATTATCTTCTTCTCGGTTCAATACCATCCAAAAACTATCTCTTGGTGGGGAAATGATGTGAATAATTATGGAATCGATGGAGGTAATGGGCAACAATCATTATTGAACGCCACTCTCCAAGCACCGGATGGCTACTTTGGTCCAAGAGTCGGTCACTACCCTTGATTAAGTATATAATGTATACAAGTCAGCTCTTAGAACTACCTTAGGGCCTGATATTGTCTTCCGATACAGGTCGTCACCGATTGTTACCATACTCAACTTGAAAGACTTTCTTAAATAAAAAAATGACTTTAACTATGTGACACCAGTAGTTCTCTCATCATTCTCCTCGCTCAACTAAAAATGACATTTTCCAGTGGTTCCCTGAGCATTCTCCAATGTTTAAATGATTGCCATCATACTCTACCTTTTTTGAAAAAGTTCATAGTAGCGTCACCAAATAACTTGTACTCATAACAACCAGAGGCTTCTTTTGTGTGTTCCAATTCCGGCAACCATGATTGGATATCATGGATTCTTCTATCTGTGGCCGGATGTGTCAGCAAGAACTCCAGTAATAACCCTTTTCTCACCTGGCCCATTGCCTTGTTTTCGAAGTCTTGCATTCTTTGCCAAAAGTGGACGGCCTCGTTCAAGTTGAAACACAGTCTGGCCAACAATTCGCAGCCAATTCTATCAGCTTCGGATTCCATTTCTCTAGAGCAAGGCATCTGGATCAAACCCTGGATCAACAAGTCGCTGAACCACGATACCCCGGTCAACGCATACAAGGCACTGGATAGCACAATATAAAAGGGTTGAGCGGAAAGCTGTTCCAGGGTATGGTGAGCCAATTGATGGGACAACTCATGCGACAAAACAGTGGCTAAACCCTGCTCGTCCTTACATATTGGCAAAATGGATGAAAAGATGAAGATCTTACCGTTTGGAAGAATGAAGGCGTTAGGTGAGTTGGTGTTGTCATTGATGATGTGGATGGTCCAGTCCAAGCTCTTCAAGTGTGCTTTTTGTTTCTCGTTGTCGTTATTCGAAATGGCCGTTGCAAGCAACTTGTTCATGATGCCTCTGATTTTCCCGTACAATGGGTCGCTCGATGGGACGATTTGGTTTGAATACTGATAGTAGATTTGCTTGTAGGAATAATCTCCGATCTTGCGTTCCATCCAGTATGGGATCCAGATGAAGCGGGATCTTCCGGTGTATGGAGCACTGTCAAGGTTGTACAAGTAGAAGGCGCCCAACCCTCCCATGGCGTAGGCAAACGTACGGTTGTACACCAACGTCCTCACCCACGATATGCCTGTCTGCTGATTTCCGCCGTCAAAGCGTCTATAAGAAGCATATCGTTTAAATGACGAGTTGATTGGTTGTACCTTTGGGTACCGAAGTGGTTGAAACTTGAAGGTTCTGAACATTTAAGTGGCGAAATAGGTTGGACTTTGCTATTTTACTGGGGTACCGCACAAAAAGGTGCGGTGGATGTGCGCTGGCGACCATTGATTAGTGAGGGAGCGTTACGCTCTTTTAGTGGGGCCAAAAATCTTTTGTCGCCAGCAAACACGCTACTTTAGTGGGCCAAAAATCTTTTGTCGCCAGCAAACACGCTACTTTAGTGAGCCAAAAAGCTTTTGTCGCTTGCGTAGCGGTAAGTTGCCTGCTGAAGTTCCCTGCGCTGAAATAGCCTTCCGCTAGCGAAAAAGAGCTCTTGGTTTCAGATATGAATGGACTGTTTCAGGTCCACGAACGAACAATCACCGCAGATTATAGACTAATCTGAGGAACACCCACACGTTTATTTGCTTAACTTCCCTCATCTGCCAACACCCAAACATTCACCTCATTTCAGCTAAATTTCGCCTGAAATTCAACCCACAAGCACAATTTTTTGCGGCCTTGACCATGACTGGGGCCCACCCCACACTATGGGTGCCAAACTCTAAAAGGCCGCTCGACGAGTTGGATCAAGTAGGGATCAAAGATATGAAAATCGCCCCTAACCCCAACCTTAAAGTCTCGATAGTTTAAAAATAGTCGAGTCGCTAGGTGGTGGAGTGAGTAAGGGCCGACTAGCAAGCTAATGGCGGTGATTGTGGGGATGGCACACGGCAAGGGCTGAGCAAGGAATGGAAAATTGAAATGTTCCGCAAATAGATAAGAGCCGCATATAGTGCGTTTCCGACAAGCTTACGAACCGGGCGGGATCATGAGGCATCGGCCACATTGTAGCACGAGCAGGGTCCTTTAGTGTCCCACGATACAGGACCAAGTTGGGCAGGAGCACAAAGATGTACATGGAGGGATTGCTGGGTGCACGGCGACATTCATAACCCAGGCTATACGACTCCCCTACTTGATTGCTAAAAAGTCTATTTGCAGTTTGTTTTAGGGGATAGGAATACATAGAAATGAAAATTATATATAGTGAAGCCCAATACCCTTTTAATAATACAGAAGTACCCCCTGAAAGTACCGCAAACAGCTTGAAGAGAGCCGATGTGTAGTGATCAATCTCTCTCTTCGAAGGGGGACTCTGATCTGGAGTTCAGGCTCTGGGAGTCCAGGATGAGCTGAGCGTAGGCGTGGGTATTTTCATGGTTGTTTGTTTCAGACGGATCAATTTCTGTTGGGTTGGGAACAAAGGTGTAGTGCTCGTTGATGGCGGTGGCATCTGTCGACAAGACCAAGTCTGTAGAGGAGTTGTTCATCAGGCTAGTGATGGGGGCCGTGGGCGGCAAGAAGGAGTTATTTTTTGTGTGTTTCATGGTCTTTCTGTTGGGCAACTTTTCAAACAAAGCGGGAGCATGCAACTGTTTGGCCAAGTTGTCCAACGACTTTTCGTGCTGTATACTTGGGACGCCGGCGCCGCTGTGGGAGGAGCGGTTTGTGGTGGAGGACTGGTCAGCGACGCTGAGCTGGTCTTGGAAATGCAGAATGTGGTTGGGTGTGGGTGTGGTGTTGCCCGTTGGCGGGGCGGTGCTGGGGGGGTTGTTCAACAAGTCGGTGGAACTGGTGCCCATCACCGGGATGAAGGAGTCGTAGAAGTCGTAGGACGAGGGCACTCGGGCCCTGTGGTGCTGGCCGCCGGCCGCCGGCGGTGGCGGACGCACACTGCCTTCAAACGTCGACGACGACCCGCTCAGGCCCATCTGCTGGTTGAAAACCTTCTCCGACAGCGCCAGCTGCTGTCTCGTGTGGTCGAGTCCTTGCTCGTGTGCGTGTGGGTGCTGCTCCTGGGTCTGTTGCTCTTGAACTTTGGCCAAGTATGGCTTATGCAACTGTTCTTTGAAGTGGTCAAACAGCTCGTCGTCTCTCAACCCAATATCTATGTCATTATCAACATCTTCCTTCTTTTGTTTCTTATGATTCTTCATCCACATGTAGAGCATGAAGCATATAGCTACCAACGCCGGAATACCGACACACAACCCGGCAATAAGTCCACTGGTATTCATATTGGTTTTTTTTTGTTTTCGGACGATTATTTATATATACTTCTTTTTTTGGCAGGCCCATTTTGTGCCATATTTTGCCGAACAGCGAAGCTGGATAGATGCCCAGCTGAGCTGGTGGCCCGTGGCTCCCTCCGATGGCTTTCGGCCATGCCACTTACCACTCGCACGCCTCCCATCACAGAGTCAAGCGTATTTCTGCTTGTGTAGATGTACAACCATGTCAAAGGGAACCCACCAGCTAGGTTGCTGGATCTCCTTCCTTACCGCATTGAGCTCCTGGCAAATCACCTTGTGTAACATCCCAGATAAAGTATAAGAATCGCCAGAAAGGTGCAGAGCCGGCCCAGCGTACCGTGGGACGAGTGGGAAAAGAAATACGGTGTGAACCACAGGACTCCTACGATGATTTTGCCGAATTGACACTTTCACACCCCACTCCCGGCCACGCTTTGGTGGCTCGTATGAACAGATGGGTCTGTGCATGTCGGGCAAAAGATGCCTAAATGCCGCTTCGTGTGTGGACAAGGCTGTCCATTGGCTTTCGTTCCCCTGGGAGGATCGCCCACGCAGCCTTGTAGTGATTCGAGGCTGCTACCTACGTCCATGCCAGTGAATATCATCACTGCATTTTCAAGGGGCCCGCCGACACTCTACAAGCCCGAGTTCCCGATCGGGCAGCCGGCCATATCTTCAGCGCAAGAGTAGAGAGCAACTTTCCAGAACTGGATCTGGATGAAGATCCCTTTTGCGGAAGCTTCTTTGAGTACAAATCTGGTGGCTGCTTCTTCTTCGGCTCAAGAATGGACTATACCTCGGAAGATTGGCCTTCACTGGGTGCTTGTGTGTGCTTGTGGGTGACTGGAGGTGACAAAGATGGGCCAGAGAAAGGGTCGCAAACAAAGCCAACAACAGCACTACAACTTTGGAAGCTGGCTCTTTCGAACATACAGCCTAATGGAAGTGTCCTTCAAAAGGTTGGTTTACATGGTATCTGTTGGAATGATGCAACTTGTAGTTTAAAGATGGGCTTTCGCTTATTCTTGGCCAGATGAGCTGCAACACCGCTCCACCAATCCACTCCGTTAGCCACACTAGCAACACTCTTTTATTTCGTCCAGTTAGTTTTTGATTTTGGTCTACTTTGTGTCTGTGTACAGTAGAGCCTCTTTTGGTTTAGATTTTTAAGTCTTGATAACTTGATCTTGTTGTCAAAGCGACTAGTGAAATTCAAATTGATCTAAATATAGAGTCAGGATAACATTATTCCAAGAAGGAGTTGATATTGGAGAACTCTTTAGCAGTTCTATCGGTAGTTATCGGCACAGAACATTTGTTGTGTCGTTATAGAGCCTGTCAGTTCTCTCTGTCAGAACCTTAAGTTCTTTCTGTCGGTACAGAACCTGTGCAGTTCTTTCTCTGCAGAACCAGTTTAGTAGGTCTTTCTCTGCCAAAACCTGTTTATTTCTCTCTGTCGGTACAGAACCTACTTCTTCCTCTGCCCGTACAGAACCTTTTAGTTCTTTTTCTGCCAATCTTGATATCTCTCTTCACCAACTACAAACCATACGTATATCATGTTTATCACTATTTACAAACAAGGTAATCACCTATTACAACTGGAACTGCACGGCTGGATCGTTCAACAAGTTATGTTCAACACCATCGACCACCAATACAAACTTGTGGAACTCGAATGGATGAGCCTTGGACTCTCTGTTGGCCTTCAATTGAAGGGTACCCTTATTCTTTTCGCCCTTCACGTCAAAAGAAATATCAATGTGGCCCTTGACGGTGTTCAACGGACCCGAGATCCAAGGCCACTGCAGGTTGTATTCAATGGTTGGACCCAAAAGCTCTGCTGCCATTGTAGATCTACGCAAGATGAAAAAGGTAGAAGTGATAATTGGGGATGTGGTCTTTTCGTAGTTGAAGATAACAGCACATGAGACAATAACACCAATCCCGTAAGTCACAAAGTACCATCTGTTCTGCTTCTGACGAGCAAAGGGATCTGGAAAGTCCCTATCAAGGGAAACTGGACCATCGTACTTGCCGTTGGCCTCGTTGAAAAGATGGGCGTTCTTTTGTGCGCTAGCGCTGGAAACAGACTGGAAACGGACTCCAAGGCCTCTGCCCAGCACCCCAAGCTTGGTAGAGCTTCTCAAGAGAGAGCTTCCTGTGGTGGCGGCCCCGCTCACTTGGGTTATTCTTCTCAACATGACTATGATGTGATTTTTTTGAGTGCTCGTTCTTTACCAGAATCTCTTTTCTAACCACTTTTTTTTCTTAACAAAACCAGTCATGGAAAACGTCTCTGGATCTTGTTCGGTGGACAAGTTGGCTGGTATGGTGTACATCAGAGAGGATGTGACGCCTCTGGCACTCATATGGAAAGGTATAGACCATCCTAAGCAGTTCAACATCCCGCTCAACCAGTTGACAAACCTTCAAGCGACCAAAGATGGATCACCCAAAATGATCTTGAAGGTGGTGTACCGTCCTCCTGGAGAGGAAGAGAAGTCAATCAAGTTGACTTTCAGCAATAGACCTACTATGAATAACATAAAGGATACCTTGCAGGCTATTGTTGCGAGACAGAGAACCATCATCAAGGATCAGCCGTTGGAACTGACGCCCACACCAGCGCCTTCGGCAGGGTCCAACTCTTCAACCCCAAACGCCTTGACTGGCTTGAATTGTTTCAACAACGCAGACGCCTTGTTGGACTCCAACTTGTTGAAGAACTTGCAATTACAGCAAAAGCTCTTGCTTGAGGATAGAAACTTGAGAAATATCTTTACACAAGCAGTGATGAATTTTAAATTGCTGCCTGCCGTGTTCTGGTCCACCAGATTAAACCAATTGAGAACGTATGCCTTGACAATTTCCCAGCATAAAGGTCCTTACAATGTTCTTTCTACAATTAAACCCGTGGCTACCTCAGATAACCAAGTCAACGTCAACGTCACAAGAGATACCATTAATGAAATTTTTGAAACGTATCCGATAGTCAAGAAGGCGTTTGACGACTTGGTGCCCTCAAAGTTCAGCGAAGGTGAATTATGGTCCAGATTCTTCAACTCTAAGTTGTTTCGCAGATTGAGAGGTGATAAAGTTAACAACCCCAACGATAGAGGTGACGCCATTTTGGACAAATACTTGTATCTTGACTTCTACGACGGCAAAAACAAGGAAAACGTCAACAAGTTTATTGACTTATTGGGTAACGAGGACGACAACTCCCAAAAGTTGGGAAATAAGCCGGACTTTACCATGAACTTTGTCGACAATGTGCCTGAAAAGCAAGAGAACGAGATGATTATTCTTATGAAAAACATGAACAAGTTGCTGTCGAAAATGGTCAACATGAGTTCGCAGCAGCTGGGAAGGCCCCAAACAACACCAGCAGCTGGAAGCACCACCCCAGCTCCAAAAGAAAATGATACTCCCAGCTATGCTTCTGAATTGGAGTTGGGAGATCTTCATGAAATTGAAGAACACAACTTCATAAAATTGCATATTGATTCTGTTGACGTGCCCAAAAGCTCATCAGAAGGCCCTCAGAATGAAGGAACCGTGGATCCTGCACTAACCTCAGAGTACTTGATATCCAATAAGTTCCAAAAGATCCAAAATGGGATTGATTTGACGGGTATTTATAAGCTGAAGTCCACCGAGATTGATAAAACTGCCAGCGAACTCAACGCCTTGATTAAGCAAAACTTCAAAACTTTTAGGATGTTGTCCAACACCAACGAACCTGGGGTGAACAACTTGGTGCCATCTTCCTTGACTCAAGAAATCATCACCTACAACATGATCATTGTTGAGTTCTTGTCTCATTTCTGGAAGCTTTTCCTCAGCGGCACCAACTTGGTTCAACTTAAGAAAATCTATGGCACATTGAAAAACTACCAAAAGGATCTTGGAGAGTTCAAAGAGAGATCCATAAAGGGTTTTGATGAGATCGACATTGTAAAGCATAATGAAAAGTTGAAGGATAAAATGATAAAAGACTTCCAGAACTGTTTGAGTCCTTTGGAGAGCGCTTTGGAGAAGGCCTGTGGAGATTACGTGGAAGCTGTCAGAAAGGAGAAGCAACAAGAGACCGAGATCAATGAAAATGGAAAGAGAGCCTTGGTCAACTGATCACGCAGAACATGAAAGCTTTACTGTTTTCATTGGTTACTGGCAAGATCATGAGATGGTGTTTGGATCTAGCGTTGTTGATCGACAACAAACCATTTCTTTCACATGTTGCACATCAACGTCAACATTACAAAACCCAAGAAGATGGACAGGAAAACACAGTACAAGACTTCATTGTGGTTACACATGCTGCTGATGTTGACTCCATAGCATTAATAGACAATTTAACGAATTTAACTTACCTTTTGTAGAGGATAAGTATGGGGAACAAAAGGTGTCTCTGATCTGGCACTGGAGCACCATTTTAAGCCCTCAACAAATACCACCTTAACAGTGATAGGTCTATACTGAGATCGCCCATTGCTGACTTTCTCTTTTCACTCTTCTTGAGTTGTCCTCACAAGCTCAATGCTCGAGACACCTTCTCTTACGATTCCCTACTTCGCACTCTTCCCTCCGTAATTTTTTTGAGATGAGCTACAATGGCAAAGAAGAGTAAGTACCAAATCCAAAGATACCGGCCATATCAACAAAGTAATACTAACCGTCAGTTTCTAAACATAGTCGTGCCGCCAGAAGAGGAGAAATTCCGGATGTTGGGGAAGCCAGAGACTTAGAGAAGCTCCCAGCTGCTGACAGTGGAGTCAAGAAGTCCATTATTCGTACCACCATAAATAATGAAAACTTGCTCCAAAAGAAGATGGAGAACTCCCGTATTAGAAAGCATAACAAGAAGAAGACCAGCTCCTTGATTCACAAGCTTGAAAGAAACGAAAAGCTTGGAGGTGTTTTGGCTACCAAGATTGAGCAAAGTATAGCCAGAGCAAAGTACATTCAAAGTGCAAGAAAGGCAGGGTGGGAGCAAATCAACAAGACTATTAACATCAAGAATGACTTGGCTGATAGCGAAAAGCCAGTTGAAAAGACTGAGGAAGAGATGGAGGACGATGAAGAGGAAGCCTACGTCAAGGACTTTTATGACGATGGAGAATCCAAGAAGGACGCCTACAAGTCCAACAACCGTTTTGCATTGTTGGACGAAACTGAGGCTTGAGCATTGGCAACGTAAGGTATCTCATACCTACCTAGTGACAGGATATAAAGAAATGTATAATAGAATGCAAGGGTTAACAAGAGGTGAAAATTATAGTTTGTGATATCAGCACACTGTAGGACAATTTAGTTGGGAGAAAGACACCTTTGATTTTAGAGGGTATACAACAGTCAATTTGTTTGTACACACTTTAGGTGTAGACTTTCAAAGTGACACTGTTTTCCTATAGTGGTCGGTTCAACTCTCATACCCACTCCAGACGCTTGGAAGGTAACTGCTGGAGCAAGACTTCAGTTAATTTGGAATCTACATCCATGAAATCTCACTTCAATCAACCCTTTGTAAACAACATGAGACATCACATTGTCGACGTGGTCTCTTGTGGGAGATCAGGTCAGATCCATCTCGCTGGCTGGAATAGGCATAAATTATGTGAGCTCTGATTTTTCAAGTCTCGCAATTTCAATTAAAGACCACCATGAAGATCCAACTCATCCTTCTAGCGCAGGCCATTTGTGGAGTTTTGTCGCAACCGGCCCCATTTCAGTCATACGACCAAACCAGCCTCTCAGAGCTGTCCTTTTTTGAGCAGTTTGACTACGATTCGTTGAAGCTGTCGCCATGGGTTCCTTCCAAATCGTCCAAGGTGGATAATGGCAAGACCGTCAAGTACGACGGGCAATGGGCCATTGAAGAGCATTCTGTAAATCCCGTTTATTCAGGAAATAAAGGGTTGGTATTAAAGTCCAAGGCCAAGCATCATGCCATTTCTCGCCAGCTCCCTACTCCTTTCAACAACACCGACCAAGATTTGGTTCTTCAGTACGAAATCAAATTGCAAGGCGGGTTGACATGTGGTGGGAGCTACATTAAATTGCTCAACCACTTCCCTGATTACGATCCCACCAAGTTCACCTCCGAGGTCCCATATCAGATTATGTTTGGGCCAGACAGATGTGGTTCCACCAACATTGTTCACTTCATCCTCAGAAGAAGAAACCCAGTCAGCGGAGTGGTTGAAGAAAAGCATTTAAAGCATAACCCAATGTCCCGCGGAGGTGACTTATCGAATTTGTACACCTTGATAATTAAAAAGAACCAAGATTTTGAGATCCGTATCAACGGAGAAGTTGCCAAAGCAGGCAACTTGGCCAGAGACCTGTCCTTGATGAACCCTCCCATCTCCCCACCCAAGGAGATTGTTGACTGGGACGCAAAGAAACCAGAAGACTGGGATGATGTTGAGTACATTGAAGACCCAAACGCCGTCAAGCCCGAAGACTATGACAGAAAGCACGGCAGTACCCATATTGAAGATCCAAACGCTGTCAAGCCAGATTCTTGGGATGAGCTGGAACCCTTGTACATTGAGGATCCAAACGCTTTCAAGCCAAGCGGCTGGGACGACGAAGAGGATGGCAAGTGGATTGCCCCGGAGATTGTCAACCCAAAGTGCCTTGACCATGGATGTGGTCCTTGGTCACCTCCCAAAATCCCCAACCCAGACTATGTTGGCCCTTGGATTGTTCCAAAGATCCTCAACCCAAACTACAGAGGTGAGTTCTTCCCAGGTTTCAAGCCTAACCCAGATTACTTTGAAGACCTCACTCCTTCAAATTTGGACGAGCTTGTTGGTGCTCTCGCCTTTGATTTATGGTCTATGGAAGGAAACGTTCTTTTTGACAACATCTATTTGGGCCACTCAATCGAGGAGGCAGAACACATAGGAAACACGACCTGGGCCCCAAAACACAACTTGGAGTATGATTACAAGGTCAACAATAAGCCCAAGATTGAAAACGAGCCTGTTGCTCCTCCTCCAAACTTTGACGAGTTGTTGTTTGGAGATGAAAGCGACGAAAACGTCTTCTGGCAATTCCTCAGATTCTTAAGGCTCCTTGCACGTAAGCAATTGTTGGAAGCTAAAGACTTTTACTGGGACTTCCTGAGAACTCCAGTGCCAACTATCCTTGCTAACCCAATTCGTTTTGCAATTTATTGTTCGATTGTTGCAATCACCATAAGTGTCACTTTTGGAACATGGGCTGTCGCAATTTTTGTGATATCCAACTGGAAAAGCTTGTACAGTGAGGAATTGGAGGCCGCTAAGGATGAGACCCCTTACAACTTGTCTGAAGATCGCCCCAAGATTGAGGAGCTTACAGAAGAAGAACTTATCAAGGAACAAGTTGGTGCCGAAGACGATGCGGAAACATCCGCAAAATCGTCCGCTTTGAATGACACGAAGTTGAAGAGAAGGGCATAAGCTACAAAATTAGCTGGGCTTTCTCTATCTGAAGCATATAGGGAACATATTATAGCATCTTGTTTTTGTAATGTAACCTATTGTGCTCAAGATCTGTAGACAATTACCAGTCTTGCCCAGCTCCTTTGTGCATCAACAATAGCTGCCAGTCTTACTCATGGTAGCTCCTTGACTGCAAAGCTTCAGATGTAACAAAGCCAAAATTAATGCATGAGGTAGCGTAAAAGCTTATTGCTTGCATTCTAATCAAAATACAAATATACCTTTTCGTAACTATACTGCAGTAAGAAACATCTCGTAATCTTAATTAAAGCAAAGCAAAGTCTTTCACCTATGTATTTCTCATTACTTCACTCTCGATGTAGTCCTTTGAACCTGCGGCGTTAACCTAGTACCTTGATTTGCAGCCAAAATTAAAGAACCAATGCAAAATAGAGCAGGTCCACAAAAACACAAATTGGAAGCAATGACCTACTTCCCGTTAATTTTAACTAATCAGATGCTCAAAATGAATGTTCTTAAACTCATTTGAAACAAAGTGGTCAAGCTAGTTGGTTGATAGCATGCTTCTGTGTAACACGTGCCTGAAAACGTGACCGAGCCCCCTTAAATCCCCACACCACACTATTGTTCAGTTCGTGACTTCCAAAGGCTTTCCAAACATAAAGTCCTCCCAGCATGGACCAACCATTATTGCCAGTTCAGAGCACTCGGGTAAGAAGACCCCACCGTCGCTCGACCTTTAAGAGGTTCATTCTCATATGTGCTTTTGGGATCGGGTTGATCTGGTACGTTTTGTGGACCATGAAGTCACACTTCAAGGACCTTCCTTTGTTGAAGAGCAGCGTCAACCTCCTGATTTATACACACAACATTCGCTATGACAATAGAGGACAACTAGACAAAGATGAAACCCCATGGAAGAAGAGGAAATACGGGGTGGCCCAGTCGATAGACTTCCACACTGCGACTGGCAATGCCAACATTGTCAACCTTCAGGAAGTGTTACATCATCAGCTTGAGGATATCGTTGAGCTTCTCAACGCCAACGTCAATCCAGGAGATGAATGGACTTACTATGGGGTTGGACGTGAGGACGGCATTGACAAGGGAGAGTTTGCCCCAATCTTGTACAAACCAAGTCAATGGATCTTGCTTGCTAATGAGACCTTGTGGTTAAGTCCAACGCCAGAAGTTCCCTCCAAGGGCTGGGATGCTGCTCTTGAGAGAATCCTCACTGTGGTCACACTTCTGTCCAAGCAAAACCCGTTGGTGGTTATCAACTTCTTCAACACCCACTTTGATCATCAAGGAGTGGTTGCCAGAAGAAAGCTGACTGAGTTTATCGTAGACAAGTTGGAACACTATAACGAATTCCCTTCATTTTTGGCTGGAGACTTGAACACAGAGCCTACAGATGAGCCGTATCTGATTTTGACCGGTTCAGGCTACCATGACTCGAGAGTTTTGGTGAACCCAGTTTACCATTACGGTGAAGATACCACTTTCTCCGGGTTCAATAGAAAGGACGAAGAAAACAAGATCATTGACTACGTGTGGGGACCACCTCAAGCTGTGCCAAATAGGGAGTTGGTGGACGAGGAGGACAAATACGCAGTTGTTCTTAGAAGATTTGGGATCTTGAATAACTTCTTCCGTGACA
This sequence comes from Kodamaea fukazawae, assembly GCA_030572255.1. Classification (NCBI taxonomy): domain Eukaryota; kingdom Fungi; phylum Ascomycota; class Pichiomycetes; order Serinales; family Debaryomycetaceae; genus Kodamaea; species Kodamaea fukazawae. The sequence continues at coordinate 151,976 of JAJLZQ010000001.1, read as the reverse complement.
ACTACATTTCAGACCATAGACCCGTCCTTGGAAACTATGAGTTGTGGGTGGAGAACTTTTTCAAGTTCAACTCGACATTTAAGGCTGAAGCTGTGTCAAGATTAAAGGCAATAGCATGAAAAATGGGACATCTGTGAGTACCTTAAAACTTGCTTTTGCTGAGAGACTTTCGCATACTATGTTTTCTTTTGCATAGTAGACTCTTAGCTGTTGTATACGTTTTACTACATGCTTAGAATTCCAGATTAAAATTTATAGTTTTCAAAGACAATTAAGTAGCGGTAATGTAGGCTTAAGAGACGTTAGAGGAGCTCGTGTTGGTGATTCTAAGCTGAGTAGACATAATGCAGTTGGACACCCATACTGTTTCTGGTCCTCTTCCTTTCCACATAGGGTGCAAATCCATCCTATATTCCTTGATAGGATACTTCATCGAGTGGCTACGAATGGCTGCAACAACGGAACGGTGGGTGGTTCTTTTTCCGCGCAGCCAAATTTGCAACCTATTGGCTGCAACTGTGGTACACAATATTCACTGAAGTTTGAAAGTTTAGATTCAAGTCTAGGTATTAAGTTTAATTTCACTGCTTTAATTTCAAATGGTTATATAGTTTCGAGTTGATGTGATTTTGCACTTATTTTTCAGAGTATCGCCTCTTCTTTTTCACTTTTTACAAAATTTTGGTAAAAACTGGAACAATTCCTAAGAATTACCTTGCAGTTTTCAAGTTCAATATCACATACAACCTGTGTTAAACGCCTCTCAAACAACCTACAGAGATCAGAACGTACTATGTAGAAGCTATACAAACAGCCGAGTCAAATTCGATCCACAGTTTGAACAAACGGGAGAGTATTTCAGCGACGAAAAGTGGGCTTTGTTTTGTGCGTTTGCAACTTCCATAACCAGCAAAGATTTGCAGAAGTTAGGGGTCGGTACCGCCAGCCACACCTACCCAAGAAAGAATTGAGCCTTTATCCGACCCAGCGGTATGGAGTCAAGGCACTTTGATCCGCCAATAGGAGCGGGCGATGGTGTCGGGGGGCAGATCGAGAAATTTCAGGCCGATAACGGCGAGCTCTTGACGGGTGATTACAATAACATTTGAAGTTTGTAGTGGAGCAAAGGATAGGGAGCAAGTAGTGAATTATCTGCCCAAAACCCGTAGTTTACTGTTTACCAACACTTCAAGAGGCACTTCTCTTTACAATAGGGAATATCACTCATTTTATTCGTAACCTAAATATAATACATGAAGCAACCTGTGCTACAATTCACTCACCATGGACATCCGAACCAGGGAACCCATAAATGTACCTGTTGCGTATAAATCGCAATGTAAATATACGCTTCGAGACCCTGCTCAGCCCAGCTTTGCCTTCTCTTTCAACAATCTCAACTCGTGGTCCAGCTTCTTGGACCCCTTCTCGATAATCAAGTTTCTCAACACCTTGTTTTCCATCTCCAACTGTTGCACCTTTGCTTCAAAGTCCTTGATGAGATCGTTCAACGAGAGGAGCTGATGTTCCATTTGCTTCTCCTTCAACTTCTTCTTGATACGGAAACGAGCCAGGGCGGCAGTGTTTCTTCTTCTCTTGTCGACTTCCAGCAGCGACACGTTTGGAGTGGTGCCGTTACTTGGAACGTCTCCGAAAATAGTAGAGGCCGACTCGTCGCCCGACCCAGGAGAACCATGCAAAGGACTGTTCAAGTTGATCAGCAGCGTCGTGCTACTACTTGAGTGTGTCAGGTGAAGCCTTGGGTTGGCAAATTGAAACGAGTCTTTGGCAATCCCCGGCACCAGGTTATGCTGTCTAACGGGAGTAAATTGATTTGATTGGGATGGCAAGTGAGGTACGTTTCTGGCCTTTTGCTCTTCTTCTTTGGCACCTCCTGGGATGATGTTACCCAAACTAGCTTGGTGTTGAGCAATCAAAGCACTCAACAAGTCAATCTGGTTTTGACTCAAGCCTGCAGACACCAACGAGGACTTTGCGCCTGGAGGAACAGGGAACTTGGGCAAGTTCAGTACATTCACTTGATTCAAAAGTGAGCTTGACGAATCGTGTTCGTTGTGTAAGTCAGAGCCATTCTTGATGGCATCTGTGGGGATCACGTCAACCTCGACATTCTTGGTGATGTCTCCGTTACTGTTGACAAAATGACTACTGTGAAGGTTTTCGTGGATTTGAACATGCTGTTGATGCATCTGCTGGTGGCGATGGCTGTGGTGGAGTTGGTTTGGGTTGGCGTCTTCGCTTTCTCCCTTGTCCTTCTTTGGTTTCTCCTCGTCGGGGAAGATAAACGAATCATCGGCAAAAGCCGCCAAGTCCATTGACAATTGTCCGTCCATGTCAAGGTTCGGGGTCAACTCGCCATTGGAACCGTTCGAGATGAAGTTGTCTATATACACCAACTGCTCCAATAGAGCAGAAGAGGTGTTATATTTCTCTTCTTCGTTCATTTCTTTTGATGATCTAAAATGCAAATCCAACTGTGTGCGGTTTCAGCGTTTATAAATGTAATCACCAGACGGGGTCTGTTTCTGATAATTGTGGTGTCAAGCAAATTAGTAATCGGAACCGGCAATGCTTCACGGGTGGGGGAGCGAGTCTAAGTTTCAATATATAACAAGACGGTAATATATCTCTGGAACCAGTAGAGATCGGCTATGATGTTTCCGTGAGTCGTTGAATCCTCACGAGTCTGTTGAATGGGCCGACTGGTGTCTCTCAAAAGATATTGTCATCAAAAGCTTTGGAGGATACGTGAAAAAATTGCACCACGGCACGTGCAATAGCCTACATGAATGCATCACGTCACGTGAAGATAGGCAAAATGCAATGCGCTGCATGCACCCTGTTTGGCAGTTTTTGATGGATTAGCAACACGTTGGCCGACGGGACGCTTGTCGGATCGACCAAGATCCGCTCTGATTAGGAAAGAAAATGCACATTGGAGGATTGACTCAAAGTCAGCAACAGCAACAGAGCCAGCAGATCGAACATGCACGAGAATAGCAGAGAGGACAGAGCGTTTGCGCTGGAGCCAGAGAGGGGGGTTACGCTTTGTTGCAGCCACTTGCAGGTGGGAGCAATGGAACGGGTGAACAAGCGGCAATGGTGATATCGGGTTTTGGCGTATGGCTTCCGTTATAGGACCGAAAAATCCGTGGGTAGGGCTCATGGTAGAAAGGTGTAGGTGAGTGCACGTGAGTATGAAATTGAGACACAGTGGTGAAGCGTCTACAGGACACAGAGCACTTGGCAACAACAGCGAACGGTTGGTTTGGCTAGACGTGCAGTGCTTTGAGTCTAGTACTCGGCTAGTGTAAGAGCTGGATTTGGTGATAGCCGCTGCAAGTTCACTCAATGCGCCGTACATGTCACTGTAACATGCTCTCGTGTGGGAGCAGGAACCGAGGGATGCCTAACCCAGGGACGGACATAGCGCGAAGCTCATCCAAGTGAGGTGCTGCAGATGTACTCGACGGCGCCTGCAGTCTCTAGGCAAGCGACTCCCGGTGTAATTTTTTAGGTCTGCGGTGCGATCAGCTCAGCTGTCAAAATTTCCGTCATGCAAACACTGTCAAAGGGACACTCGGATACATTCGTCACACTCCTGAACAAAGGGAGAGTTGCGTGGGAGTCACTCCAAAGGCTAATCTGGTCACGTCAGAACAAAGAGTCAAAAAGAACAGGCACCCCGGATCACCATAAAAAGGCACAGGGCGCTAAAGATTGTGTGCACCTGCGGATTTGCGAGCCCGAGGAAGACCCCAGTTTTTCGCTTCTAAGCAATGCAAAAAAAAAAAAAAGAGCATCTAGTGACCAAGAGCTTCAGTGGTACGACTTTTGAGATGAGCACAAGAAGGACAAAGGCACACTAAGCCGTAAGTTACGAGGTACTCCAGGACTTAAGAGGAATCACAATCAGAACCAATGCATCTATGATTTACCAAGAAATTAAGAGATTCACATACGTCAATGTAACAAAAAAAATTTTTATTTCATCATATCCTAAACATATCCTAAACCCGAAACAAAGATACCAGCTCCTTGATGGGAACACATCGTAGCAAAAAAAAACAAATTAGTCGTAGAATGTCAGCAAAAGCTTTACGAGACGTCAAAAAGTCTCCTACTTGTTTGCCTTTGCCAAAGGACTCTGGTTAGTGACTCTCAATCTGTACTCGGCAAAAGATCTGAAAGAGTTACCGTTAGTTGGAACCCATCTGTGGGGAGTAGAGTTGGACTCAACATTCACGTTCTTTGGAATGTCCTTACGGATGGTTCTAACAAACTGAACTGGAGCTTCCTTTTGGAAAAACTTTTTAGCACTGGTGTTTAATTGTCTGACAAACATTAGTTGAATGATTTTTCAAATATACAGATCTACCCATCTATATATACGAGAGCAAAAAACCGTGGTGGCGCACACGCCAGGATCACAAGACACACACCACATCTCAACGCACCAACGGAACAACAGTACCTAGGCTAGCAACATGTAATTTTTCGCATTTCGGCGTTATGGGGATAGCCTGATTTCGGAACTTTTCCTCCGTAATCAGCTGTATTTTTAATGAATGTGAAAAATATTTGCAACCCCCTTACTGGCAATTTTCGATACTATCAAAGGCCAATCAGAGTACAAGATCAGCGCGGGCTGTACGCACTCCAACGACTCGCTATGTGCAGTACAGGGTAATTGTCTTGCCTTTTGTGTAGAGACGAGTGAGTCACCCTCGGAATCGGACTTGGAGTGCAGGACACAGGTGATGGGGTTGGAGCGGAGACGCCCAAGCTCTTGAAAGAGGCCACCAAGCTCACATTTGGCCAATTGGGGTTTTCTCGCATGCATTGTACCCTCACATGGTTATCTAATTTGCCTTTATCGTATCTTTTCCCCAGATAAGACCACGTGACTGGCGGAGGGCGGACTTTTTCTTCCTTAGCGTCGGCCAAGATTCGTCGGGAGTACATATGCTTCCGTCATAGCCTGCATATCGGACTACAAAAAGCTATGCTCATTTAAAATTTTCTAATATATAAAGGGCCACCCGTTTCTTCCACCCCTTTTACAATCTCTTTTTTCAATACTCTTATTACATTCAATCAATTTATGACCTCTTTAAAATCTGGCGAGAGCGCCAGAATCAACCAAATGAGAAGTGAATCCACCGTCCTCGGTCCCATGAACAAAATCTTGGTGGCCAACAGAGGTGAAATTCCAATCAGAATCTTTAGAACCGCCCATGAGTTGTCCATGTTGACGGTGGCCATTTACTCTCACGAAGATAGATTGTCAATGCATAGACTCAAGGCCGACGAGTCCTACGTCATTGGCAAGAAGGGTCAATTCTCTCCGGTGCAAGCCTACTTGCAAATTGACGAGATCATCAAGATTGCTAAGGAACACAACGTCAACATGATCCACCCGGGCTACGGTTTCTTGTCTGAGAATTCCGAGTTTGCTCGTAAGGTCGAGGCTGCGGGGATTGCTTGGATTGGCCCATCATATAAGACAATTGACGCTGTCGGGGATAAGGTTAGTGCGAGAACTTTGGCCATTGAAAACGATGTTCCTGTTGTTCCAGGTACTCCTGGCCCAATTGACACCGTGGACGAAGCTAGAAAGTTTGTCGAGGCTTACGGGTTGCCAGTTATCATCAAGGCCGCCTTTGGTGGTGGTGGTAGAGGTATGAGAGTGGTCCGCGAGGGTGATGACATTGAAGACGCCTTCAAGAGAGCAACCTCGGAAGCAAAGACCGCTTTCGGTAACGGTACTTGTTTTATCGAAAGATTTTTAGACAAGCCTAAACACATTGAGGTGCAATTGTTGGCTGATAACTACGGTAACGTCATCCACTTGTTTGAAAGAGATTGCTCGGTTCAAAGAAGACACCAAAAGGTGGTTGAAATCGCCCCTGCCAAGAACTTGCCAGTTCACGTCAGAGATGCCATCTTGACTGACGCCGTCAAATTGGCAAAGTCGTCAAACTACAGAAACGCAGGTACCGCGGAATTCTTGGTCGATGAGCAGAACAGACACTACTTCATTGAAATCAACCCCAGAATTCAAGTTGAACACACCATCACCGAAGAAATCACCGGTGTCGACATTGTTGCTGCTCAAATCCAAATCGCTGCCGGTGCCTCTTTGGAACAATTGGGCTTGTTGCAAGACAAAATCACCACCAGAGGATTCGCCATTCAATGTAGAATCACCACCGAAGACCCAGCCAAAAGTTTCCAACCAGATACCGGTAAAATCGAAGTCTACAGATCGGCAGGTGGTAATGGTGTCAGATTAGATGGTGGTAATGGATTTGCTGGTTCAATCATTTCTCCACATTATGATTCGATGTTGGTTAAGTGTTCTTGCAGTGGCTCCACTTACGAGATTGCCCGCAGAAAGATGTTGAGAGCATTGATTGAATTCAGAATCAGAGGTGTCAAGACCAACATTCCTTTCTTATTGGCTCTTTTGACCAACGAAACCTTCATTAAAGGTGACTGTTGGACCACCTTCATTGATGACACTCCTTCTCTTTTCCAAATGATCAGCTCTCAAAACAGAGCAAACAAGATGTTGAGCTACTTGGCAGATTTGGTTGTCAACGGCTCCTCCATCGCCGGTCAAATTGGTGATCCAAAATTGTTGGAAGAAGCACTTATTCCTCAATTGCACGACCCAAAGACTGGAATTCCAATCGATGTTGCACACACTCCATCTCCAAGAGGTTGGAGACAAGTTTTGCTTGAAGAGGGTCCCGATGCTTTCGCCAAGAAGGTTAGAGCTTTCAAGGGTACTTTGATCACCGATACCACCTGGAGAGACGCACATCAGTCTCTCTTGGCCACCAGAGTCAGAACAATTGACTTGGTCAACATTGCCCCAACCACAAGTCACGCATTGAGCGGCGCTTTCTCTTTGGAATGTTGGGGTGGAGCTACCTTTGATGTTTGTATGAGATTCCTTTACGAAGACCCATGGGCTAGATTGCGTGCATTGCGTAAGTTGGTTCCAAACATCCCATTCCAAATGTTGTTGAGAGGTGCCAACGGTGTTGCCTACTCCTCCTTGCCAGATAATGCCATTGACCAATTCGTCAAGGAAGCCAAGGATAACGGTGTTGACATTTTCAGAGTCTTTGACGCCTTGAACGATTTGGAACAATTGAAGGTTGGTATTGACGCTGTCAAGAAGGCTGGTGGTGTTGTTGAAGCAACTGTTTGTTATGCAGGTGACATGTTGAAGCCAGGCAAGAAATACACCTTGGAATACTACTTGGACGTTGTCGACAAGATTGTTGAAATGGGTACCCATTTCCTTGGTATTAAGGACATGGCCGGTCTCTTGAAGCCAAGAGCTGCCACCATTTTGGTTGGCAAGATTAGAGAAAAGTACCCAGACTTGGCTATCCATGTCCACACTCACGATTCTGCTGGTACTGGTGTTGCCTCCATGGCTGCCTGTGCCGTTGCAGGTGCAGATGTTGTTGACGCTGCATCCAACTCCATGTCTGGTATGACTTCCCAACCTTCCATCAGTGCCATCTTGGCCTCTTTGGAAGGCGACATCGACACTGGTTTGAATGCCTCTTTGGTCAGAGAATTAGACAACTACTGGGCTCAAATGAGATTGCTCTACTCTTGTTTCGAAGCAGACTTGAAGGGTCCAGATCCAGAAGTCTACGAACACGAAATCCCAGGTGGTCAATTGACCAACTTGCTTTTCCAAGCTCAGCAATTGGGTTTGGGTACCAAGTGGTTGCAAACTAAGGAAACCTACAAGATTGCCAACCGTATTTTGGGTGACTTGGTCAAGGTTACCCCAACTTCAAAGGTTGTTGGTGACTTGGCCCAATTCATGGTGTCCAACAACTTGTCTGAAGAAGATGTCCACAAGTTGGCTGCCGAATTGGACTTCCCAGACTCAGTCTTGGACTTTATGTCCGGTTTGATGGGTACTCCATACGGAGGATTCCCAGAACCTTTAAGAACCGACATGTTGAGAAACAAGAGACCAAAGTTGGACCAAAGACCTGGTCTTACGTTGCCACCTATCGACTTTGCTTCCATCAAGCAAGAGTTGGTTTCTCGTTACGGTTCGGGTATTGACGAAACTGACATTGCAAGTTACGTCATGTATCCAAAGGTGTACGAAGCATTCCGTAAGGTGTACTCCAAGTACGGTGACTTGTCTGTCTTGCCAACCAGATACTTCTTGAAGGCATGCAGAATTGGAGATGAAATCACTGTTGACATTGAAAAGGGTAAGACTTTGATCATCAGATTGTTGGCAGTTGGAGAAATCTCCAAGACAACTGGCTCAAGAGAAGTTTTCTTTGAATTGAACGGTGAAATGAGATCTGTTAGCGTTGACGACAAGAGTGTGTCCGTCGAAGTCAAGAGCAGAGCCAAGGCCCAACAGCCAAACGAAATTGGTGCTCCAATGTCGGGTGTTGTTATCGAAATCAAGGCCAAGGAGGGTGCAGACGTTAAGAAGGGTGAACCGGTTGCCGTTTTGTCTGCCATGAAGATGGAAATGGTTATCAGTGCTCCTGTTGCTGGTAAGGTTGGCCCTATTCTCATCAAGGAAGGTGATTCCGTTGACGCCAACGATTTGATCACTACTGTGGTTCAATAATGAGTAACGTGTATATGAACAAGGATATTTGTGTTTAAATGTTGTCATTGTAGCTTGATAAAGTTCCGTAGTTATTAGATTATACAAATTAAGAGGCTGCCTCGAAGGATAGCTAAGTAATACATGTGAAGAAGTAAAGCCAAACCGAGATAACTATCTCTTTCTACTCAAACCCAACTCCCTCCGCCTTCTGTCGTTGACCTCCCTAGCTCTCTGTTCTATCTCCCTTCTTTCTGCTTCCTTCTCATCAATTTGAAGTTCCAATTGTTTATTTTCGGCCTCGACTGTCGCCAACTCCAGCCTCAATTGGGCCTCCAAATCATCCTCTTCTTCATCGTCTTCTCTCTCAAACATCTTGTTGCTTTCTATTCCGTTCCATACGGGATCGTTGATGATATCATGGGTAAAATTTGTCTGGGATAAGATACGGATCCACTGATCCAACAAATCGTGGGTGTTGTTGGAAGCACCATTCATTCGCAGAACATCGACCTGGGTCAACTTGATTGTGCTGATAAGCTGGGCAACCGTATCGTTAATCTTCTCTAGCTGTTCCAACTCCTTCTGAAGGGCATACTGCCTAGCCAGAGCCCCTGTGGTGGGTGCTGGAGCAGTGGTTGGTTGACCATTCATGGTAAACAAAAGACGCGAAAAATTTAAAGAAAAAGCTACCTGCCAAATGGATTCTTCAAGGGAGGAGGATTTCAACAAGTTGGTCAACTCACTCCCCAGCCGATGGGAGATTGAATTGGAGTTTGTCCAGTCCTTGTGTAACATCCAGTACTTGAACTACCTCGCCCAGAATCAGTACTTGGACGATGAGCTGTTCCTCAACTACTTGGAGTACTTGAACTACTGGACCCGACCCGAGTACGCCAAACACTTGGTTTACCCCAACTGTTTGCACATATTGAGGTTGTTGAAGCTGGCCGAGTTTAGAAAGAGCATATTAAACCCAGAGTTTATGAGTACGGTGATGAATGACATGGTCAACAGATGGAACGACAACGAGACCAAAGAGACCAACGGCGATATTACCATGACCGAAGTGCCCAACTCCAATCAAGATAATGGTGTGGCAAGTGCCCCCTCCAATGGCAACGGTGATAATAACGGCGACTTGAATGGAATAGCCAACGGCTCCGGAGAGAGTTTGAATGGTTCCGGAGAAAGCGCCAACGGCACCGAGGCAATCGCCAACGACACACATGGCCACGAAGCAGACAACCTCGAGGAGACCGCTCCAAGCAACGGAGTCCTCAGTGTAAGAATAGATACTCCTGGCACCACTCAAGAGTCAAGCTCACGAGCAGATGACGATCTCTCCATAGGATGAGAATAGCCCTTTGTGAACAAACACACCAAATGTCATAAAATACATGCACAAATGAAACAGTGTCATATACGGAGGTGAGTTGCAGCAGCAACAACACAACAACTGTTGGTTCAGTCCCGCATACAGAGGGCTCATATATATTGCAGCCTGTTCTTTCGCCAGCTCGCTCCCTCATCACCACTATCCAGTCTACACAGGACTGTTTGGAAAACACCTCACACGGACTCGGGCAGCTGCCTGTAATGCTTGAATAGCAGCAGATTGGGTTTTCCGCTATGTCGTGTAGCCCATAGCAGGCCCGCCATGATCGAACTCACTTCTCAAGAGATCGGGGCCCAAGATCTCCAGTTATAGATAGAAATCATTAATATCTCGATAAATTCATCCAATAACATCCGAGGATTACTGTATATACACTGTGACGTTGTACGTTTTGCTTTAGGTGCTCCCACAAACAACCCGAGGACTGTGTTCTTCGGGCTTTACCCCAGAAAATAGATGTCTGTGTTACAACAACCCATATAGCAAAAATCAAAGAACACTGACTTCACTGGTGCTCGTGAACAATACACATGGTGCTTGTATCAGACACCCTATCATGCTCTTTGTCATCGTATCACTCTACCATGAGTTGGCCTCTAGAACCTTCTACTGCTCTTGTGAGCTTCTGTGAGCGCTGGCACTCAAAAATGCCCGAACAAATAATTTGCCACGAACTAGAACTAGTAAGGATCATTATTGCTTAGCAACCTGACAAGACCAGTATGTCGCAGTATGATCGCCACTACAACCTAGTGGTTCTGAAAATCAACGAGGTAAGCCACAAGCTTCACCTAAGAACGTCGGAATTGCTCTTTTTCCTGTCGTTCTTCCTCAACTACTTTGTTGGCAAGGTTGTTCATTTCGTGTCCCCAGAGGAAGAGGTCTACAACTACTTCAACAACAAACACAACATACTCAACAAGGTTTTCGTTAAGAAGGGCTGGGGATGGACTACCTTATACATTGCTCTTTTCTACGGGATCACTTGGCACAAGGGCAAGTTGAGCACTCCCCAGATCTTGAGAGCAACTGGTAGATGGGTTGTTGTCACCTTCTGGTGGATTCTCTTCACACAATGGTGCTTTGGAGCACCCATCATGGATAAGATCTTTATAGTGACGGGAGGAAAGTGTTATGTCGAAAGTGCCGACCTGCCATCGATCGGGCTCTTCTCTGCAGAGAGCGAGTCTGTGCACTCACTGGTTAGTGTCAGCTCGTACCAGTGCAGAAAGTTACGAGGCAGCTGGAAGGGGGGCCATGATCCTCTGGGCCATGTGTTTCTCTTGGTGCATGCGCTGTGCTACTTGTTCTTGGAAGGGTCTACGTATTGGGGAGGGTGGAAGGACTTTTTTGCAGCCTCTTCCCGTTTGGTGCAAGAGTTGAAGAACAAGGACGGCAAGATCGAAACCTTGAAGAAGTTTATCATGGAATACCCCCACTTGTTGCTTGGCCAGTTGATCGGGTTGTGGTGGTTCATGTTGTTCATGACCAATGTGTACTTCCACCTGCTGTTTGAAAAGTTGGTTGGCTTGGGCTTTGGTCTTGGGGGGATCTTTGTGGTATACGTTGTTCCGAGGATCGACAAGCGTCGGGACAAGGCCAAGAAGGTGGACTAATGCAAAAAAAAGTAGCTTGTGGGTGTGTCGGCAGTACTTGTATTAGAGATAAGACAGCATTGTACTCCGCACTGTCAAACAATAATTAATATCGTTTCTTCATTTGGACAAATGTAGACCGCTAATGTGCAGCTCATTAATGGAACAATAGATACGCGAAATGCGGCGTAGAACGCTATTGTAAGACCAGCAAGTGGTGGCTGGTTCGGATTTCAACGTGGTGGCCACTTGTGTGTTACCTGCTGGCACCAAACACACACTCCGGATGGTGTCTGGTGGAACCACGTTGCGTTGCTGCAAAAAAAGACTTTGAAGTTTGCTGGAGCCCTCAATTATGGAAGAAAGTGCCCCAGACATGACATTTGATTTCCGTACGTCGAATCTGGACAAGTGCTACAGACATAACCTAATTATAGCCCCCAAACTATATTTAGGTGTAGACATCCCTTCGGTAGGTGTGGACGCTTCCTGTGTGAGGGTGCCATTGTTGCAGCCAGTGTCTGCGCCAGTGAATACGCTTCCGCTTCTGTCCCACGACACGTCTGGCATCCGCAGCCAATATCTCATCTCCCACAAGATCTGGGTACACGTCTCTCACCTCCCACACACCTGGGTACACGTCTTCCACGTCTGCCTATGCACATCTGCAAAACACGTCCGTATCGAAAGCGATTTCAGATCCACAGCCACGAAAAAAACAGACTCAACGGCTGCTGCAGAAGTCTGGTGCTATCAATGGCAGATCCAGAACAGAGGACATTCCCTCCTTATACATCCCTTCTTAGTAGACCTAGAACGCCTCCATTCAGTGCTGATCGTGAAGCCTCTCAGAGACGGCGGTTTCCCCCCCGTTTCCCACCACTTTGCAGTGTGGTTCCTCCCACCCTGGACGTCCGCCGCTCTTAGAAGCCTGTGCATCTATTTTGGGACCTCCCTGCTTCTTCGTCTAAACGCCTTCTAATTACGTGCAGACGAACCTGTATACGTCCGCCATGAATCATTGTACTTTCCAGTAGGATGAGCTAGTTGGCAACAAGGCAACACTTGAAACAACTCTGCTACCTCCTGGGACCCCATACTACAGTAAAGTTCAAACTCTAGGGTCCGACAATAATATCTAGAGGCACTCCATCCCCTCTCCATGCCAATCATCTCCCTGAAACATACGACGGAGAACGTAACACATAAAGTTAAATATCCCTTTGGAACGCGACGCGTGCTTGTGGCCAAGTCCGACCCCCTTGTGAAGGCTGGCAACGCGTGTTTTGTTTTTTTGCAACAATAAACACACACACAATTAGACGAGAAAGACGTTCATTAGCGTTCCTAATATAGTTAAAATACACCAAAAGGTGCGTCTCCACGTCCCATCCAGCATGCTTTGTGGATTGTTTTGACACAGAAGTGCTCAAATCTGCTGGTATCGTGAATTGATATATCGGATGGAATCTAAGGTTTTAAAATTTTTGCAAACAACATACCAACCACCAACCTACCCTTTACACTCCTTCCCATAGCCTTGAGATGCTTTTCATATTAGTGTTTATCTGTGCTGTGACAGCACAGATATACGTTGGCTTTCCCATGAATGAGCAGTTGCCCAACGTGGCTCGTGTGGGCAACACCTATGCCTTCACGTTTTCAACGCAAACATACAAGTCATGGTCTGGGGCTTCCGTTCAGTACAGTGCCAGCAACTTGCCCGACTGGCTTCAGTTCGACGGCAGCACCAGAACCTTCACTGGGGTCCCATCTGCCAAAGATGTCGGCTTTTTTGACATCACCTTGAGTGGCACCGACAGCGGCGACCAAACGTCCATTTCAAACAACTACACAATGGTGGTTTCCAACGATACTGGCATCCACTTGGCCTCAGACGACATCATGTTCCAAGAAATATCTCACTACGGCCAAACCAACGGAAACAACGGTTTAGTTCTCAAGCAAGGTGATAATTTCAATGTCAAGTTTGACAAATCTACCTTTGTCAACTACCCAAACTCCTCCAGACCTATTACCGACTACTACGGAAGATCCCTGGATCGTTCCTCTTTACCAAACTGGATCTCCTTCAACCCTGACGATTTATCTTTCAGTGGTACCATTCCAACAGTCACCTCAACCATCGCTCCTTCCATTATCTATTCCTTCAGCTTCATTGCCTCCGACTACGACGGCTTTGCAGGCGCCCAGGGAATATTCAACTTGATTGTGGGTGCTCATCAATTGAGCACTTCCGTTAACGAAACTCTCATTATTAACGGTACTTACAAAAACGACTTCCAGATCCAAGTTCCAATTTTATCTCAAGTTTACTTGGATGGAAGTCTCATTACCGCAACTAACATCTCGCTGGTCTACTCTACAGACTTGCCAGACTTTGTTACTTTGAACCCCTCTAACTACACTTTGACCGGGAAATTCCCAGACCAAGCCAGTTCCCAGAACTTTAGCATCAATGTTAAGGATGTCTATCAAAACACCATTGAAATCCCTTACTCGTTTGATACTCTTGGCTCGGTCTTCACTTTGAACTCCTTGCCTGAGGTGAACGCTACAAAGGGAAAATTCTTTGAGTATCAATTCTTAAACTCTTGGTTTACTGATGTATCTGATACTAGCGTTTCCGTGTCTATTTCAAACGCAGATTGGATGACCTACAACTCCCAAAACAAGACTTTGACTGGGAATTGTCCACTGGACTTTAGTGGCACTTCTGTCCAAGTGACTGCAAAATCCGATTTCGACACCGAGACTAAAAGTTTACAAATTAGTTCTGTGGATAAGTCGAGTGCATCCTCTACCAATTCTTCTCCTTCCTCATCCTCGTCCTCAACTTCAGGTTCATCCGCTGGAAGTAAACCACACCACAAGAAAAATGCAAAGACTCTAGGTCTTGCTATTGGTCTTGGTGTTGGGATTCCAGTATTATTGATTTTGTTGGCTGCAATTTTCTTCTGTTGCTTCAGAAGAAGAAAGGAACAAAATGAAGCTGTTGTTGACACTGAAAAACAGGTAAAGCCTGCTTCTAGCGATAGCGAAGAGATGGACGAAACTTTTGAAACCGCCAAACAAGTCGCTGCTATTCACAATTTGAATCTTGACGACAACACCGACAATGAAATTGATGATGATTCTCTCAAGGAGAAGCACATGGCTGGTGATATTAGAAGTGTCAGCTCATCAGTTACCCATGTCGAAGCCGATGATTCAAAGTATTCTGTGAACGACCAACCAATGAAATCTTGGAGAGCCAATGATAAATCAGACATAAAGGTCGACACAACCACCACTAGCCACAATAATGCCTTCAACAAGAGAATCTCCGAAGCTTCCATTACCACCGTGAATACAGAGCAATTGTTCTCTGTCAGATTGGTGGATGACTACCGTGCCCTGATGCTTTCAGACTCGTTCAAGTCGTCCAGACATGTAAGCGATAATTCTTTGTCTGGTGCATTGACTAGATCTTCGCTGTTGAACATTGAGAGATTGGACAGTGATGGGAACATTGTGAGTCATTTGGAAGAAGGCGACAGACCCAAGCTTCTGAGAAGTGGCCTGGCCAATCTCGACGTTGTTGTTGAAGAAAACTCTAAGGACTTTACAAGACCTGACTTAACTCCTGACCGTTCGGATATGAATCATTCAGATATTCTTGGAGGATTCAGCAGTTACAAATATGATGACACTGACGATGTCAGCAGTGACAACTTGTTGCAAAACTTCACTGCATCAAGAAATCCTCTGCAATCAAGCAGCGAGCATAACTTCTCCCAATATAATCTAAGTGGTCAACGTGAACTTAGTGAACACGAAATATTCATGGCCACTAAGGACCCAGACGGTGAGTTCAAATGGGCCGAAAACAATATAAAGATGAACCTTATGCATACCACATCTTCTGCATCTGTGCACAAGGTGTCTCCTACCCTGGATTACTTTTCAGACGATACAGTTTCTCGCTTGAGAAGCAACAACCCTTCAGTTCTCTCCGTGGTATCAGGAAGTGACAAAATTTCCGACAGAATTTTACAGGATTCTGACAATAGATCCAAGGCCAAGTTGAGAGACTTTACTAGAAAGGGCAGTTTGAGAGAGCTGGTTCACGAACATAGTTTCCCACATCAAGGCGAGTCCGCCAAATTTGATGAATAGGGATACGGGTCCATTTAATGGTTCATCTTTGCATAGTTTATTTGTATTTAATAGGGAGCGTTTCCCAACTAATGATTGCTTTTATTTATCGATTTAATAAGTTGTACAGTACTGAAAGATTGTAGGTATCGTATACTAGAAACACTAACAAGAAGTATGATAGCTATTGTTCAACTTCTACAGCAAGAGTTACAATAATGTGTTTTACCAGTACGTTGATTGTTCTATTGAATCTATAAGGAATACTTTGTTTAGAGATGCATACATCAGTGGAGGATACTTCAGGAGCCCCACCACCGTCATTAGTGTAAATTAGCATAATCTCACAAACATCCACAACTCTCCATCGCTCTACTAGCTTAGGAAATTGGCAAACTTTCAACGTAGTTTGCGGTGTCTTGGGCTCTTCTTCTACCTTGGACGTACTCCATCATTTCGGAGTAGGTTTGGGGAATGACAGAAGAGTAACCTTGTTCTTTACCTTCACTAGAGGTCTTTGGAACGAAGAAGGAGAAGATGAAGGTTCCCGACTCTTTAGGATCGCTGCTATCCAAGCTCTTGATGGAAGTGTCTACCTTGACTTGAATCAAAGTACCTGGCTCGGTCAAGAAGGCGTCCGAGGCCATGGAGAGCTTGTTAGTGGCAGGCAAAGAAAAGTCGAATGGAGTGTCGGAGTCAGCTGGAGATTTGTCACCGCCTTCATGAATATGCTCAGTGTAAACCACAGTTGCCTTCATAGCCAAGATAGAGCCGACTGGCACTGGGGCCTTGAAAGTGGTGGAATCCAAAGAAACAAATCTGGGACCGGCACCTGAGAAGCCAGCAGAAGCAACGTAGGCTAATTCAAACAGCTGTCTCAACAAGTATCCACCAAAGATCATGTACGAGTGTCTGTTTCTGTATTGTGGTTGCATGAACAAGGTCAGTTGAATAGATGTGTCCTTCATGAAGCTGAAACCAGCTGGCAAGCCGGAAGGATAGGAGGCAGCAGCGAGTTTCTTACTGCTGGTCCACATGTCGTAGGCCAATCTGTTTTCTTCATCGGTTGGTTGCACCAATTTCTGGTTTTTTGCAGCCAATTTTTTCTTTGCGTTGTGGGACTCAGCTCTTCTGTGGTCAAGCCATTCTTTCTCAGTGGTTGGGATGAGACGGTTGATTGCAAACGACTTGTGTGTGATTGGGTTTCTAGCGACAAAGGTGAAGTTGGCACTCATGAAAACCTTGTCATCAGGAAGAGAAGTGTAGGAGACCTTTGCAGGGAGCTCTTCATCAAAGGCATAACCCTTGACGGTAATTTCCATCGAGGACTTACCGGTCCAGGTGACAGACCCAGCCAAAACGAAATTGAAGTTTGTAATTTCATCAACCTTCTTAACCATATAGATTCTATCGACCAGCGCAGTCACGTTAACAGGTTCAGCAGGTGCACAGTGCCTGTAGGCGATTCTTCCAGCAAGAGCATCCAAGTCCTGGAACAACTGACCTGCTCTCAATCTCCCAAAGGCGTTGATGTAAGCGTCACAAAGCCACTTGTCCTCTTTGAATGGGAGAGTCAAGTAGCTGAACGAGTCTTCTCTTGTACGTTCACCAACCTCAGTAGTGACCGGGGTCACGTAGCTGTAACTGTCCAAAACCTTACCTTCGGCCAATTGCTTCTTGCGTTCACGCAAGGCATCCAACCATGTGCTCTTGTTGGGCATGTGCTGTGCGTCTTGCATGTCTGCCATGATGGTAGCAGTGGCATCGGCAGCTTCCACTGCCTTGTGGGATCCAGCAGCATCTGGTCTGTGAAAGTTTGTCTTAGCGATAGTAGAAGTAGATACGGCAGCTTTAGCAAGCTTGCTGTTGTATCTGACACTTCTGATGTATGTTCTTAACATGGTTGGCAATGTCATCAAGGGTGATTATTTCGCTTTGTATTTATATGGAGATATGATCAAGGACAGCGCCGGGGTCATGTGACGCTAAGTGAGGAGTTCCAACAAATGAAACATCGGAAGAACAAGACTCACTTGTGAGATAACACTACGAAAGTGGTGGCAGGCGGCCAAAGGAGGGGAGCGGGCCCTATTTGAGCTTGGAACTGCTTTTGGACACCCGGGGAATGTAGGCAGGTTGCGCAATATCGGATGCCCAACATATGTACTCACCTATTATCTACTGTTGGAGATGGAGAATAAAACCCCGGCCGTCCGGTCACTGCCGGGGCTGAAACAGCGCGATGTGGAAAATTCACTCTCTCGCGTGCAGGAGAATCCGTTGAATTTGGACGAGCGTAACCTGCAAAAGTGGGTGACGGCTCGCAAAAAGTGCAGAGAAAAATGTTGAACCTGTAAAAGAAGGCACTTTGGAAGCCAACCTGTAAAAACCAGCAACTTAACGTGCAAAAGGAAATACATCTCCGAGCCCAAATTTTGTTGGCGGTCCTCATCTGTCCGTTCGCTTCCTTTTGTCTCTCACCAATACAAAAAAGATTTATCAGGATTCCCTTCTTTTGAAAGTAAGCAAATCATGGCTCCAAAGTTATCATCCGTCGCCAAGACTGCGCAATTAGCATCCCAAGCATTGAAGAACAGAAGCTTGCCAGCTGCTGGTCAATTTCAAGCCATGAGAATGGTTGACAACCGTGCTGCTTCCTCATCTGCCGGTAAGAAAACTATCACCATCAGAGATGCATTGAACGCTGGTTTGGCTGAAGAATTAGACAGAGACGACGACGTTTTCATCATGGGTGAAGAAGTTGCTCAATATAACGGTGCTTATAAGGTTACCAGAGGTCTCTTGGACAGATTTGGTGAACGTAGAGTCATTGACACCCCAATCACTGAAATGGGTTTCACCGGGTTGGCTGTTGGTGCTGCTTTCCACGGTTTGAAGCCAGTTTTGGAATTCATGACCTTCAACTTTGCCATGCAATCCATTGATCAAATCGTCAACTCTGCTGCCAAGACCCACTACATGTCTGGTGGTAAGCAACCATGTAACATTACTTTCCGTGGTCCAAACGGTGCCGCTGCTGGTGTTGCTGCCCAACACTCCCAATGTTACGCTGCTTGGTACGGTTCCATCCCAGGTTTGAAGGTTCTTTCTCCTTACTCTGCCGAAGACTACAAGGGTTTGATCAAGGCTGCCATCAGAGACCCTAACCCAGTTGTTTTCTTGGAAAACGAAATTGCTTACGGTGAAACTCACGAAATATCCGAAGAAGCTTTGTCCTCCGACTTTGTCTTGCCAATCGGTAAGGCCAAGATTGAAAGAGAAGGTTCCGACCTTACCTTGGTCTCCCACAGTAGATCTGTCAAGTTCTGTGTTGAAGCTGCTGAAACCTTGGAACAAAAGTACGGTGTCAAGGCCGAAGTTGTCAACTTGAGATCCATCAAGCCTTTGGATGTTGACACCATTGTCGCCTCCGTCAAGAAGACTGGTCACTTGGTCACTGTTGAAGCCGGTTTCCCAGCTTTCGGTGTTGGTTCCGAAATTATCGCTCAAATCATGGAATCCGAAGCTTTCGACTACTTGGACGCTCCAGTTGAAAGAGTCACTGGTTGTGAAGTCCCAACCCCATACGCTGTTGAATTGGAAGACTTTGCTTTCCCAGATGAAGATGTTGTTCTCAGAGCTTCCAGAAAGGTTTTGGGCTTGTAATATAGACGAGAGCTAGATAATAAACGTGCATAGGCAATATTGTAGTATGCTTACGGAGATGGATAGAAGACTGGGCAAAGTGCTTTCCAGTTAACACTCGTACTTTCTCTCCAGTATTCGGATTTAGGAAGATAGTCGATTTAGATCTCAGTTTTAGTAGCTTGACTTGGTTAGCAACAGCAGCTAAACTAGATCTAATATCCACCAACTTGTGTATCGCAAATTGAACAAAACTTGTCCAGTACAGTAGACACACGCGTAGTCCGACTTCACGGCACCTTTTATAGCATTTTTGGATCCATCCTGTCTGCATCCTTCTATGTTGTCTGCTTCTAGTCTACACCACACATATCGTACCACTACAACTTTGGAGTACACAAAGTACACCCAGCTTCCAAGTAGCCAACTGAAGCGCTTTCAGTAACTGGACACCAGGTTTGACCCCTGGCTAGTTGTTATCTAAGTTAACTTCTCATATAAACACGACTTGGTGTTCATAATCACTTGCATCACTATAATTATCATAGTCGAGAACGCGACTTTTCATTTTAACAACACACCGCCAACCAAGATGCACAAGCGAGGACCCTCTGTCGATACGACGGCGCCGTCGCTCTCCAATCCACTCAACTACAATGACTTAGGAGGCGAGAATGATGGCATGTTGCCCATTGCATCTACATATCCCAAGCCCGCCCCGAAAACCAACCAGAACAAGCTCCAGCCTATAGACAGACCTGCCTTCATAGTGTTGATCATTTTGTATCTCCTCCAAGGTATTCCTATTGGGTTAGCATTTGGAAGTGTGCCTTTCATACTTAAGACCAAGCTTCTGTACTCAGAAGTGGGGTTGTTTTCCTTAGCCTCATACCCTTACTCCTTGAAGTTGATCTGGTCTCCACTTGTGGATGCCATCTACCTGAAGAAGATTGGCAGAAGAAAGTCTTGGATCATGCCAATCCAGATCATTTCCGGTACTACGCTTATCATTTTGGGCTACATCATCGACGGGTTGCTCGAAAAGCCTCGTGAGCATTTGGTGAAGATCACGGCCACCTTCTTGTTGCTTATCTTCTTCTGCGCCACACAAGACATTGCTGTGGACGGGTGGGCCTTGACCTGCTTGTCTCCAGAGTCTTTGTCGTTTGCCCTGACAGCTCAAACCATTGGTATTAATTGTGGGTACTACTTCTCCTTCACGTTCTTCCTTACCTTGAGTTCCCCAGATTTTGCAAACAAGTACTTGCGCAGTGTTCCTATCGACCAAGGTCTCATCAACATGGGCCAATACTTGACCTTCTGGGGCTGGATGTACTTGTTGGTGACTGCCTTCTTGTTTTTTGTGCCTGAAGACCCCCCACACTTGGCCAAGCGTAATGCCGTTGTCGTGGAAAAGAACGAGAGCTTTGACTCGTACAACACCCTGAGACAAGAAAGAATGCGTATGGTCCAGTCGGTGTACACACTGATGTACCAGGTGTTGAAGTTGCCCAATATTCAAGTTTTGATCATCATTCTTCTTGTGTCGAAGTTAGGATTCCAAGTCAACGAGGCAGCCACAAACTTGAAGTTGCTTGAAAAAGGTCTTTCCAAAGAAGATATGTCCGTGATTGTCATGATCAACTTTCCCTTTGAAATGCTTTTCAGTTATTCTGCTGGTAGTGTCACCACTAAGAAGCCTTTGAGACCCTGGATCTACGGGTTTGCAGGGAGGTTGTTTGCAGCTGCCGCAACCCAAGTCATTGTCTACTACTTTCCAAAAGATGGGAAACTTTCGACTCCTTACTTCATGTTGATCTTGTTGCTGCACTTGTTCTCCTCCTTCATGGCTACTATCCAGTTTGTTTCTCTCTCGGCCTTTTTCAATCAAATTGCAGACCCTGCCATTGGAGGCACTTACATGACCACTTTGAATACCTTGTCGAACTATGGAGGAACTTGGCCAAGAATCATCATTTTCATGTTGATAGATAAGTTGACCGTTAGCAACTGTGTCACTGAAGCCGCAACCTTTGCCATCACCAGCGAGGCAATCAAAGAGCAATGTAAGACAAACGGTGGAGTGGTGGACATATTGAGAGACGGATACTACTACACTAACATGGTGTGTGTGACGTTAGGTATCATAATTTACTTTTGGGTTAAGAAAAAGGCTGCATACTTGCAAAGTTTACCCAACAGTGCTTGGAGGGTCAAGTAGTGCATCCTCAACTTTAAAGGTGACACAACTATGTGTCCATCGATTGCGGTGCCTTTGCGGTGCTCTTGGCATGCTATTACTAAATTCCTAGTAGTATTTGAACAACAATTATAGATAAAACTGATGTAGCTACAAGTGAATGTCTGAGAGAACCTTGAGCTTTGTTGTGGTAGCTCGGCATATCCAGTAGTGTACCTTGCGGAGCAAAGGCTAACTTCTACTGTTCCCCATTGTACTATGTTTGAAGTTGCCCAAGTATTGGACTTCCCATAACAGGCATGGGCTATTGACCTGTGTTGTTCAGCCGTTGAGAATGTGGCTGGTGGATTTTGCAGCCATGCGAACATAGTATTCTATTTGCAAAAGACCCAATAAGCAAATATGATAACAATTGCAAGGTGTCTGTGGTGTTTGCCTCACATGATGCCCCAGAAACACAAATTAGTCAATCTACGTGGTTGAGTGAACTATCTCTACTCAACTATTTGAAACATTCCAATGGCTGTCTAATTGTATTCTCTATATAACTTAAAGCCCTGACTTCTTATAACTGTTCTCCGCCGGAACATGGAATTCATCATTCAAGAAATCTATTGGTGAAAAGGGGATTTTCGAATCGTCCGCCATTTTCTTATTTACGGCCGAATATGTTCCTATGATCGATGGAATCAATGACGTGGGCAACGGAGATGCCGGGTCGTTCTTTTGGGAATTTGAGGTCCTCAAAGAACTAGAAATGGCTTGTATTGTGCTCGAGAAGACGTCCGAAGAGGACTCGCTTCGAATGTGTGCTGGCTGTCTGCTTAACAGTGCCAGGACGTAATGAGGTGGAGGAGGAGTTCCTGCACCGTAGCTATGCTTATGTATTAACTTTGAGTTCTCATCTGGAGTATCGTACCCAAAGTCCACGGGCTGATAGTTGTTGGTGTACCAGTCCGGCTTTTGAAAATGCGTAATTGTGTCTGACTTCTTCTTTTGATGTGAGTTGCCAAATAATGATTCTTGGATATAGTAGGACTCTTGTTGGTGGAATCCCAAGTGAACGTCATTGGAAACTACAGACGAACTTCTCAGGCGAGAGTTGTGTCTGTAGTACCAACATTGGAAAATGATTATGGAGTCAAAACTGACCGTCCCAAAACTACCAACCAAAAACGGCATTTGATCCAGAAGAATCTTGCGATACAAGACATCAGACTCGGGACTCGTATCAATGTATAAGAGATACAAATCCAGGACTATAGAGATGGTGTAAAACGTGTTACCCAACATTGCAAAAACAAAAAGATAAACAGAGATACCTTTCGTGGATCTCAGTTTATAGTTCTTGTAGATTTGAGGACTTCTGGAAGTAAGGTAGAATGCTGTGCATAGCCAAGCTGAGAAAATACCCATATCCTCCATTGTGAGTTTTAGGCAGAGGCCTGTTATAGGGAGAAGTCCTCGTAATGTATCCCATGCTGAGCCAAGAGATGCAGACACTGAAGTAGTCTTATAGCTTGGGTCTGTATCTGTATATGTGGTTGGGTGGGCCTCTGCTTTTCTTGTCAAGCTGCCAATGATTGTTCCACTCAACACCTTCTTGATGAAGTTTGTCTTCTTGTGTCCTCTGTTGTAGGACAGATTAGTGATCTCTATCGGCAGTCTTCCTGTGTCTTGTTCAAATCTGTTCCTTCTAGAGCTAGTTCTGGGATGATGACTTCTAGGAGGAGTATGCTTGACCATGTTCGGACTCTGCAACAAGTTGTGATGGACGCGCTGCTTTGGGTACACTCTAGTGTAGTACCAGTACTGCAAACTCAATATGCAATCGATGAAGCAGTAATATGCCGCCAAACACGTTTGGAAAGGAAGTGCTTTGGTCAAAATGCATCCAATCAAGTTGGTTGTGTCACCGCTGATCCAACAGCCTAAAAACATTAGTGACACACCATCCACTGATTGATTAAGGTGGTTCTCTATGATTTGCGGGAGCTGAGCAAAAAGCCAGAACGATAGCGATATTATGCCCGATACTTTGGATATCTTAGATATCACTTCTTCAGTTAGGAGATCTCCAAGGTCTTCCATCATATCAAATCCATACTCCGGTGTTGCCTGCGTGATTATATTTAGGGCAGCGGCAAAAATTTGATAAGAGTCATTTGGTAGCGCACAGCCCAAATGAATCGAGCTCATCTGAGGATAAGCAACACCCCCAGAAAGAGCCCACTTAACCGGAGAAAACAGGCACCTAGGGTCACTCAACATCTTTCTTTACCACTAGGTTCTAACTTTTGAATCCCATATAGTTCCATTGGCCTATTGACTCTATTTTGCATCTCTGTTGATTTCGCTAGCAATGACCACGGACATTCCTTCCATACAGATCTAATATGCATGGAAAATTTTTTGCAACGTACAAGTGAAACTAGAGGAGCCCTCTCCGACAGCAATGTGGAGAAGTGTGGATGTAAATGGAAGCCGAGTCCTTCCACCGTAAGGCGCCCCAAGGAAGATCGCCTTCTGTTGCCAAAGTCCGTTGGGATTACCAAACTGCACCAAGGGCACGTAATCTGCACGTATCTCAGAACGGAAATAGGGCAGAAGACGTTTAAATAGTAATAATAAAGACGACGCCCCTCTCACAACCGAGAATGGAGTGTGGAAGCGGAAACCAGCAAAGGGCGGGCTTTACCACTTTATTATTTTGCTCAAATTCCTTTAAAGTTCCTTAATGAGGCATGTCAATGTATCTAGCAGCCTCTCTTGAAAACCTTATTTTGACGAGACACCATATACGGTGAAAATGTACCTGAAAAAAGAAGCAGTGAAGCGAAAAATAATGGTGATGAAAGACATATGATGCCATTTTTCAACTAACAATAAGGAACAGAGAATGTTAGAAAGTTTGGTACCGTCAAAGCTGGACCAGAGTTCCAATTATTATTGTCTGGGGTAAGGTGCGCTGAAAATGTCGTCGATTTGGCCTGGTAGCGCAAATGAAGATTGGTAGCGCGATTTGTCTTTGGTAGCGCTTGCTGGCAAGACTTTTGTAACGAGAAGCGGGACTTGGTAGCGCTTCTGGATCTCTCTCATGGTCAGCCTTTATGATTTGGTAAGACTGCAACAACAACTCAGTCAAATAACGACTGGAATCCCAACTTTGGATGACGCATTGTTTACAAACACGTCGGGGACTTTCAAACCGCAAAGAATATATGATTTCCAATCCGTCCCAGGCAACATACACGTCTATTTGGTGTGCATTCGCTTATTGATATCGTACTTGCAGAATGGGGAGTCTGCAGTCATCATCGATACTTTGAACCCATTTCCCCGTAACATTCTTGTTAAACATCCTCTGTTTGACAAGCTGTGGCTTGGGGAGAAACTACAATTTTACACTGCAGATACATTTAGCAAGTTGTACTTGGTGGTGACCTCTCTACCTTCAAACAGCTTGGTGATTATCAACAATTTCCACGAAACTATGGATTTGTATAAAGCAGAGATTGTGGCAGCCTACGAAGAGGCAATATTTAAGTTTCAGATTGCAAGAAACGACGTGATTCTTGAAAACCAAACGTTGCATTCCAAAACGCCAGTTCCAGAGCTTCCTCCAACTTCAGATTTATTAGTTGAAAATCCTATAATTAAGTTTAAGAAGCATTTGTTTGTGCTAATGAACAGCCTACTTTCTTACACTATACGACAGAAGCTGATAGTCATAATGGTTGGTCACTTGGAGCCTCATTTCGAAGACGACGAAGACGGCAAGAGATTGGTGGTTGGAAATTCCATAGACTACACCTATCAAAAGGAGAGCATGGACTCATTTATTAGTGCCAGAGCCATATTTTTCAAGGACTGGTATAGGAAAAGTATACATTATAGAGAAAACAAGAACGTGAGAGGACAGAATGTTGGTAAGGAGAATGGAAAAGGGGACAAGCGAATAGTTGGCTGTGCTCAAGTGGAGCACAGAGGTGAATGGAGTAATCTATGCTACTTTGATAATGAGGGGTATACATTTATTGACATGTCCAGGCTGGTGAGGAGCATGTCTCAGCGAGGTGATGGCATGGAGACAGAAAGAGGTCCGTATCGTGGAAGCCAGATCACAAGACTGAACAATGGGCAGGCAACGACCCAGCCTGGAAGTATGTCTTTAGAGGCGAACAGTGACTATGTACAAGGGGGTTCTGTTGCTATCTCTCTTGGCACAGACAGTGATCTGGTTGCCCCAACAAGAGACGGAACCCCACAAACTTTGGAAGTTTTGGGCCCAACACGGGAGGCGGCTGAAAATATCGAAGAACCAAGCACTACGGCCGAAGCTTCACACAATGGCCGACACTCTGGGGACCCTGTACATCCAGTCCCCACATCGGTTAGCACCCCACTGGCACATTTAGACGAGCACACTCAAAACACGCAGGGATCGAGACAAAGCGACACAGACCCCTGTTACCTGCTGATGCCCAATGAGGAACACATCACTCGCTTAGATACGAGCACTCAGATTTCCGTTATGGACGACGACAATATTGAGACATTTGCAGCAATACCCATGGGTAACGAGAAAGAAACACTGCCAACGCTTCAAAACGGCATCAGCTATGGGGATATACTCAATAGTAGAAGCACAAGCAAGTCTAATGAGCAATCTGTGGATCACACTGCTAATGTGTTAACTGGAGAAGAGCGTAACACAAGCTCTGACAGGCAAACCCCAGTATCAGCTGCAACATGCATGGAACAAAAAGCAATAGCGAAAAAGAAGAGCAAAAATTTTTCGCCAGGTTTTACGCCTGGAAACTCGGATACTTCTGAATTGTGTCATGTCGAGTCTCATCACGAAGAGTCGCCTGGAAAAGAGTCCCCAGCCATGGAGTCACAAATTCCAGACTCTCAAGAACACATACTCTTGTAGACAGGTTTTATCTGCAGTCTCAAGTGTTGAACGAAAAAATCAACAAACAAAAAATTAAAACAGCACCATCATGACCCAGGCAATGCCAGACCTCATTGAGAACACCAAAGAATCTATCAATAATCTTATTGAGAGAATCACATCTTTAGACATTGTTAACCAGCTCAAGCAGATAAAAAGCGAAGATGCGCTCGAATACATTCAAAGCATCAGCAAGCAACAAATCATTGAGGAAGTCCGTGATTTGAAGGTGACACCCATCACCATCTCATTGGCCGTTGCTACACTTACAAGTTTGATCTTTATTGGAAGCTTCATTGGTTCCAACGATAAGAGCGACGGTAAGAAACAGAAAAAGAAAGGTAGCAAGAAGAAGTTGACCAAAGCTCAAAAGGCCAATGTTGAGATCCAAGAGATCTTGGAATATGTTGACATTCAATATATCCCAGCCATTGACAACTATATTGACCAGTACGACGAATTGAAGCAAGAAGACCAAGAGTACAAGTACAACTATCTCAACGAGATGTTGCTCAAGGAAATCATTAAATTAGATGCTGTTGATGTTGGTACCAACGAAGTTTTGAGAAGCAACAGAAAGAAGGTGATCAAGTATATCCAAGACCACCAAAAGAGATTGGATGCTTTCAGAAAGGAAAAGCAATTGGGTTAGTAGTAATATATATTTAATACAATAATACAATATAATATAGCAAGCGACATAAGTAGAGGAGCACGGAAGGAGCAACGACACGGACCTCGAGTCTAGAATGTCGGTCATGTGATGCACGGCGGAAGGGATTGCTGCGCATCTTAAATGCTAAATGTCGCGAGGGTCAGGTGACATTTTTTCTGCTTCTAGTATACAGATGCCCCAACACGTCTCATAACAACCTTTAATGCATCTAAAACTTTGAGGCAATGCTCTACATACACAGACGTAGAGTCACCTTATTTTAATTTACACAAGATGGAGCTCCCCTCAATAAGAAGATAATAATGAAATTCCACATGAAGCTGCTTCGTTTGCAAGCAAAGTCCAAATTATCCAAAGTGTTCCATATTGTTGGGTCGAACCCCTTTAGCAGTATTGTAAGTGCAAGTTTCACCATTATTATACCTCGTATTACTGATTTCGCTTACAATCCCATTGCTACCGTGGCCGTTCTGTACCTTGAGCAAGCATATTCCATTGTACCGACGACATTATAATATATGGTTTGAACACAAAGCTAGCAATACTGAACATACCGAGCCTCTGAAAATATCGTACTCCTATAAAGGCAATTCTGAAGGGAGTCTGCAAATCGAGTTAGAAACACTTAGGTCACTCGAGTCGACAACTCCAGTCTGCAATCTCCACATTCCAGAGGGCTTTAGCCTTTGTACAGCTAAATCGTTGGGGTTTAGGCTTGCAACTACAATACGTTCACAGGTAAAGTCTAGTATCGAACCCCAGATAAAGCGGAGACATTAAATGAAAAAATAATTAGCTGCCTGAAAATGGTACAAAGCCCATGCTAGGGCAAAGCGAGATGTTTATATAAAGGCGATCCAGGGAACAGCATTTTCGTTCAAGCACATATTCAGGAAGAAAAGCATATCATTCCATGTTTCCTGTATCACTTCCTATAACATTTAAGTCTTATGAACTTCCCCCAAAGTCTTCTTCAGAGGAGTCATCGACCACCAACATCCTCCGGTTTAACCACCATGAGTTCGAAATAGAAGAGTGGAAGGTTCCACCCACTAGTGTCTACAAAGGCAAAGTGATATTCTGCCACGGCTTGGGGGAAAATGTGCTGCACTATGGCAAGTTTTTTGAGTCTTTGCTGAACCTGGGCTACGAGGTGTTCTGGTACCAGCAGCGGCTCCGTCTCAGTTCGGATGTGAGCACCATAGCATCCGTTGTCAGCGTCCCCAAAGAGTTCGTCTATAGGTCAGAGGAAGAAGAATATAATAACCTAGACATATCGGATCTAGATCACATCTTGAAGTATAACCTTGACGAAAGACACGACAAGACAGAGAAGTTGTATCTTATGGGCAACGGGCATGGAGCATCTCTTATCATTTGCTACGCCATGATGGGGCAATACCAGGACTGGGTCAAAGCGTTGGTATGTTACTCTCCAACGGTACAGTTCCACGAGAAATCACTTCCTCAGCATGTCGTACGGCAAATGACTCCATTCTTGGCAAAATTAACCCCAAACATCCGAGTCTACCACAGGTTGGATTATTCGTTCATGACCACAGACCCAACGTGGTCCAAGTACTTTGAAACGGTCACATACAAAAAGAAGATCCGAGTTTCGGTTAAGGAGTTCAATCAGATGATGGTTCGTTGTAATTCATTGATTCTGAAGGAGTTTGTTTCAAGATTCAATCCCAACATTGCCATTTTTGTGGCCCATGGGGATTCCGATTTTATTAATGATGTGCTGGGCACAGAGACATTCTATGATTTATTGAATAATAACATAGACAAAGAAATGATGGTATTGAGGAACGCAAAACACATGTTGATCAATGAAAGAGAAGAGGTTGTGAGTGAAGTCTTGAGCAGAAGTTTTACATTCATGAACAAATACGCCGACGAAAAATACGGCAGTGTCTTCTACAGCATTTGAAATACGCTTTGAATGCGTGGCGAAAGTCCTCAAGATAAGCGAAAGCAGCATACACACATCATGCTTGTCGCCGTGTAGGTGTGGGGGTCACTAGGGAATCAAGTATATATACTAATTTATGGGAATCAGGCACAAAGTGCTAAGATGTTATTCAAATCTTTAATTCGTAATTACAATCAGTGAGTAAAATGGCAGCACATCTCGCTCCTACATGCAAGTTACCGGCAGGCACTGTAGCGGTGTGCAACGTATGCAGCTCAGTCGTTAATTGGATCAGTATGTATTTAGCGTGCCACTCCCGCGTCAACAATAATTTCCACAAACAGATGCATATGGCAGTGCCCCACTCCCCACATAATAAAGTCTTCAGAGACATTTGACAGGCAAACGAGATTGCTACAAACTGCTGATAAAAAACGTTTGACATACCAACCAACCTGGGCACTGCGTTTGTCTACTGTAGCTGCTCGTTTTTGTCACCGTGACAAGGCTTTGTGCTGCAACAACTCGTTTTGAAAACTATTTGTGTTGCTTCCAACAATAGACCCCAATCTGTGTAACGGAGAACTCCCGAATGCCGTGGGGAAGCCGCGTGATCCAGGGTAGAGCATAAATTATCAGAGAAACAACGCTCAACGTTAGAAATAGCGGAGAAACAGCAAGTCTTTGCGAGGACCAGCTGCAAAACGTTTGCCGAAAGTCCACTGAAGCTGGAATAATGCGTCCCGCTTAACTGATTGTTGAGGAATAAGCTCTTACAAAGAAAGCCCGAAACAACAATAAAGCTTGAAAACCGCAGAGTAATGCAGCCACTCGGTGACTTGGCTGTTGTCATCAACAATACGTGATATTGAGAGTGCTTCGTAAAATCGGTGGTCGCAGCATTCCCGTACTTTACAATTATGCAGTTACTGTTTCAATCACAACAAGGGAACCTTTCGATTGAAATATACCTCGGCTTGACAATATTTGTACTCCCTTGGTTTTTGCTACCTGACCGAAGATATGCAACCATTCCCGAAATTAGGCTGCCTATGGGAGATCAGATCGTGGCTTCGGACGCGCAGCATTTACGAGAAGATCAAATGTAGTAGTGGGGGTACACAATATCTTCCACCTGCGTCAACCGGCAGAATACATAAATGTTCTCGCATCGACCGTACCAAGTAGAGCAGAGTAAGTATGATTACATGGCTTCCACAGGTGCAGCAGACGTTCTTGACATACAAGATGAAATAGCATCAGCTTTTCTTCTTAATGTGGCATTTGAAGTGAGCTATTTGCGATTACAGTTGAACGGAATTACGCTCAGCGAAAGATTTAAGTACACCCGGTTGACTCTCCGCTACTTGCAGCACGCGATGCCTTCCCCATGGGGGAGGGAATAAAGTTAAAGTGCCAATATATTTCATATGATCTTGTCTCTGCACTCTTTCACCTGGCTGTATAAGCACAATCACAACCTCTAGATAGTGATGCAATCAGCAGTCTAGTAAGCAAATAGAATGTAGTGTTTTAAAGACCATCAATTTCAAGCTGCATATCCTAGAAAATCAATATATTGATCGATTACCTATGAAACTCGACATCTGACATTCTCGAGCCTTTCTATTCTAGCTACTTTTGCAAGCCTGATATGGTCAGAATTCCAGAGCCCATATTAATTACAGTTGTCAGATAATAGGTACAAAATGAGCTTGTTTAAATACTGCACACGAGAACTTATATAGCCATTGTAGAAAACAGGGAAATTGAAGGAGGAATAAGAGTTTACCAGCTGCAAAAAAATTTTACTTTTGTGGAGGCCAGGGGTTCAGAAGAAAATGACTCTAGAGTCGAAAATTTAGGAACCCAATACATACACTTGAAAGAATCGAGGAGACAAAATTGTATAACAAAAGCAGAAAGCTATTGATCTTGGCCTAATTTCCTCAGCCCCACAATTTGTCTTATTTTAACTTTGCAAATTGGATACGGTTCGGGTTGAGTTTAGCATGCTTTAAAAGCTTTCGCCCTAAATCTCACCCCAAACACTGGTATTCTTGTAGTGAAATTGGAGCGCACATTCTGTGCCGATAATTTACGTGAGCGAAACACATTGTAAAGGAAATCTTCTTTCGCTACAGTTTGAGTGCGTTGTGAGGTGATTTTGAATCTATTGTGCCTTAGAGATCACAAGCTTTGTACCTTGTATTGTTGATAAGAGTTCTGATAAGTTGCAATGCATAAACGGTGGTACTATGAGCAGGTTGGTTGCAAATTCAAAAGCAACGCTCGCTCCTTAAACAGTGGTCTTTGCCCAAAGATATCACAGGGGCTATGCTCTCTCACACACTGCAGAAGCTATTTTCCTTTTAGTTCGAGCTGGAGTTACATTTGAAAGCTCACGTGCAGAAACTAAACTTTGGAGGAGTTACTTTAATTAAGCAGCAGAAGGCTTAGGTATCTGTGTTTCCAAATATTGGCATGTAATTAAGACTATATTTTTCTTAGCAAGATCAACTATATAGTATGCACGTGGTGAGGTTGACCTTTGTGGTTATCAGCAGTGCTACTAAGTCAAATCACTAGGAAGCTCAATTATTATGTTGGCGCAGTAAAGCACAGGGTTTTAACATGCACAAGATCTAGCTTTAATTAACGTTTAAGCGAGAAATGCCTTCAAGATGCTGCACCACCACCAAATCAGAAGCAATTACAGCTTCATGCTAACCAAACCACATATCTTATTGTTTAAATACGGTGGATATAATAGACGCTACTCTGGAGCGCCTATAGTGTGTGTTCTAATCTCAAAGCCAATTATTGTATGCTCTACCCCACTGAAGGAATACCATCAACTCTTTCCACCCCCTGGCTCTCCCTTAGTTACCTTGATGAAAAGCCTATGTCTAGTCAAAGTAGTCAAATAAGACTGCCAAGAGACATAGCCTGGTTTATTGCTTAATTGTCTCCCCATCTCAACTGTTCAGGTCTTCTAATTTCATCTTCGCTCTCTGCGCATAACCTAACCTCTCTGGCATTTGTCTACGCCCCGCCGTTTACTGAATTCTTGGTTCCCATTGCTCCTTCTGTCAATATTCTATTAGAGCATCCACGTGGGGATGTCACCCTGAGTTCAGGGGAGAAGCCTAACCAGTGAGCAGTATTGTGATAGTATTCCTAATTGGGAAGTCTACTAAGAGACTTGTCTCTCAGTAGGTGTTCCGCTTGAAGATGAGGAGGATTAGTTCATGATCCTGTCATCATCACTATACACCTTAGGGCCCTTATCGTTGCTTAATTTGCTTTTCCTGGACCCACGTTGTTTCGAAAATGCCATTGCTTGGCATCCACCATGGCTTCACCACCAAAGATTCATTTTTTGCAGCCTGTAAATTCTTGGTATTTGCAACTATATAAAGAAGGACCTAAGGGCAGGCTACTTATTCCAACAAAGAAAAACACCACTATAGCGAATATGGCAGTTTTACATCAATTTGACTATATCTTTGCTATTGCAATGATCTTTGCGTTTTTGGACGCTTGGAATATCGGTGCCAATGATGTTGCAAACTCTTTTGCATCCTCAGTCTCACTGCGTTCTTTAAAATATTGGCAAGCCATGGTTTTAGCGGGTATATGTGAGTTCTTAGGTGCTGTTCTTGTTGGCTCTCGTGTTTCTGACACTATTAGAAACAAGATTGTTGACATTTCCGTCTTCAAGAATGATCCCGCTGCTCTTATGTTGACTATGGCATGTGCCCTTGTTGGTTCTTCTACTTGGTTAACTATTGCCACAAAAATTGGTATGCCTGTTTCAACTACTCACTCTATTGTTGGAGCTGTCATTGGAGCTTCTATTGCTGCTAAAGGAGCAAGTAACATCAAATGGGGATGGAATGGAGTTGCACAAATTATTGCTTCCTGGTTCATTGCACCCTTGATCGCTGGTATCTTTGCTTCCGCAGTGTTCCTTATTTCAAAGTATGCTGTTCTTGAAAGAAAGAAGTTGAGAACTAGTATTAGAAATGCCTTGATTTTAGTGCCCATCTTAGTTTTTGCAGCATTTTCGATCTTGACAATGTTGATTGTTTGGAAGGGCTCTCCAAAGTTAAAGTTGGACAAGTTGTCTCCAGGAACCACTGGTGCAGCTATTGTGGGAACTGGTGCTGTTGCTACCGCAGTCTACATGTTATTCCTTTTTCCATACTACAGAAGAAAGTTAATTTATGATGACTGGACCTTGCGCTGGTACGACGTATTCAGGGGCCCAATTTACTGGTTCATGTCAACTGACAACATTCCTCCAATGCCTGAGGGACATCAATTAACTATTGACTACTACCATGGAAGAAGATACAACGAGACTGGTGTTTTGGTTGACATCCACGGGCACCCACTTGGCAAGGAACCATCAGTCAGCGACGACTCTAAGCGCGACCTTGATACTGACTTGGAAAAGGATGTTATTGTTGAGTCCACTTCCATCGTCTCATCTGTGTCTACTAAAAAGACCCAAACTACTAGACAATACTGGTACTCATTGCTCAAACAACCACGCAAGTGGCCCTTGTTGCTTTGGCTTGTTGTCTCCCACGGCTTCAACCAAGATATTATTTCTAACCAAACTACCTCCAAGGATCTCTTGTCAGGAAACATTCAAAACATGCACACTACCTCCAAGTATTACGACAATAAGTTGGAATTCTTGTATTCGCTTTTGCAAGTGATCACTGCTAGTACCATGTCTTTTGCACATGGTGCCAACGATATTGCCAACGCAACTGGTCCTTTAGCAACAGTGTACTTGGTTTGGACCACCAACTCTGTTGCACTGAAGGCTAACGTTCCTCAATGGGTTCTTTGCTACGCAGCAGCAGCTTTAGTTATTGGTTGCTGGACATACGGATATCACATCATGTCTAATTTGGGAAATAAAATGATTCTTCAATCCCCTGCAAGAGGATTTTCTATTGAGCTTGGCGCTGCAGTCACCACTGTTATGGCAACTCAATTGGCAATTCCTGTTTCTACAACCCAATCTGCAGTGGGTGCCACTGTCTTCATTGGTTTGTGCAACAACGAATTGAAAGCAGTCAACTGGAGAATGGTGGCCTGGTGTTACCTTGGTTGGATCTTTACTTTACCAATTGCAGGGCTCTTTGCTGGGTTGTTGAACGCTATTATATTATACGCTCCAAGAAAGGGAGGAAAGTATGAATTGTCTTAGGGTAATATGCTGTTACCAAAATATTAAAATTTTTAATTTAATTTGCCTCGATTGTAGCAGGCAATGATCCATCGCCGTTGATCGTGATTAATAAAATGTATTGATGAGATAATCCCAATTGTAGCAATCTTGCGAAATCATCGCCCGCAATTTAAGTATCCCTTACTGTACTGCAACTAAAATGATATGTCTTATGTGATACTTCTGCCGTACGATTGTTGCTGAGATACCCAAATTGCTTGGAAACACACACGAGCTACTTGCCAAGAAACAAATGTTGAGCACTGGATCGTCAAGTCTCCAAATTATATTACATTTCTTGTGAAAACACTTATCCATTATAGTAAAAATAGGTCAGGTGTAAGAAGGTCAGTGGTATCCTCGGTCTTCATCGAGGGCAAAGCTTCTGGTTTGGGGTTGAACTTCGGCTGCTTTTTCTCGCTGTCTTTCTTATGACACAAAAGCGTGGCTGCAAATCAATCTTGCATACTGTAAAACACAAATAAACTTTCAATCTAGCATGCCAAAGTTTTGAGAGGTGGATGGAGATCCTGTTTCAGGTGTGTGTTAATGCAAGTAGTAGCCATTTTTACCTAGTGCTTGCCTCGAATATTTGGCAAATTAAACATTATCCGATGGAGATGATTACCTCCCTGGCACCGGAAGCAAATCGGCTTGGCTCGACATTCTTAAGCACTTACAATCCTTACAATCCTCGTTTCACATTGCGATAACTAAATAACCAACTTGCAACTTTAAGGAGTACCACACAAACAGATCGTGTTAATCCCGACGCTAATCAAACTTTGTTGGTACCCCTGACTGTGCAAGTTAAAAATTTAACCAACTGCTAACGTCTGCAATTTATGTACATACACATCAAAACTAGAGTTTGCCTAGAGGTTTTCTTTGAAGTTGTGACATCAGTCAATAATTGGCTCTGGTTTAGATTACCAACGAATCCCTAGCTCGTTCAGATGGAAGAATTGGAAAATTATGTGAAGAACTACTCCTAGGTCACAGCTACCATCTTTTGGATTTACGCAGACATTTTAGTTAATAACAACAGCCTTCTAATATGAATCCTGCCATCAGCAACTTAGTAGAGTCATCGTGTCTGACTCCTCTATGTACAGCCGGAAGGATGTCGTAGGCAGATGTCGCGCTCTGTTTAGCTGGTTTATGTCGCACCTCAATTTTCTGCTTTGGGAACCGTAAGGCCGGACATCAACCACAACAATCATGAGTTACGACGAACAGTTCGACGCCCTGCTTGATCTCTTGCGCAGGTTGGATCCAAGAAAGATCAATTCCAATTTGAATGATATTTGCACTTTGGTCCAACAAGAAGAAGGTAGAGACGATTTGGTGCAAGATTTGCTCTCGTCAGTCGATACTCCTCTCAAGTTGAGCAAGTGTCAAGAGACAGGAAAGCAGTACTTATCCTGTGATTACAACCGTGATGGAGACTCCTACAGGTCTCCTTGGTCTAATAAGTACTTTCCTACTATTAACAGCGGAGATGATGATGAATTGCCCCCTTACCCATCCGACGTGTTACGTGAGTTGGAGATCAAGGCGAATGACAGTTTTGACGTCTACCGTGACTTATACTACGAAGGATCTGGTATCTCTTCTGCCTACTTGTGGGACACCGAAGATGGAAACCCATTAGAAGAAGGGTTTGCAGGTGTCGTGTTGTTCAAGAAGGAGATTGATGGGTCGGGAAAGTGGGACTCCATCCATGTGTTTGAAGTCATTCCTGAATCGGCAAACAAGTTTTTGTACAAGCTCACCACTTCTGTGATTTTGGATTTGTCCAATGCATCCGGGTTATCTCTTAGTGGTAGTTTGACAAGACAATTGGAACTGCTGGTTGTTGTTGATACCAGCGCACAGCCTTTGGAAACCTTGCATTTGATCAACTTGGGCACCATTGTCGAAAAGTCCGAATACAACATTAGAAACTTGTTGCAAGAGGTTTACTTTGACAAATTGAAGGACATCATGTTGAAGGATTTGAGACTGGTTGGTGATGTAAACGAAAAGAAGAGAGAAGATGGTTTACAAGCTGAGGTGGTGAAGGGATTGAGTGGGTTGTGATTTTTCTTCAGCTCACTCACTAGCTGGCAGCAAGAAACAACTACTTGCCTTGCCATCTGTTGCCTTTTCGATGCCCTTATGACCTCTCTTGGTTTGGTTTGCTAAAGCTACATACAAGTTCATACATAAATACAGAATATTTTATCTTAGGATGTAGCCAGAGCGCCATACCGGAATGATGGATAACACTCTATTGTGCATCTAGCTATTTCATTTGCTATAAAAGTTGTTCGACCTTGCAACGAAAGAGATCTGGTTATGTTTTCTCTGACATTCACTGGTTACTCCCTACAGGTTCAATTGTTTATAAATAAGTTTCGTACATTTCTGCAATTCGTAGCAACGTCACAGTCTATTCTATCTATCATTTGTGAGCGTAAGTAGTGGCATTGGTGCCTAATCATTTCGATAATTTCGGGACATGCAAATGAACATCATTGCCAGTCCCGTAATGTTACTTGAACAGGTTCTTCAAAAGTCAATCATACTTCCTTAACTCTCATTTTAGAGTACATCGATAAATCGACTTTGTCGTCATCAGACTCTGAGTGTGCATCGTCGAGATCAAAATCACTATTGTTGGTTTCCTCAAAAGTATCAAACTTCTTCTTCGTCAAACTAATAGCAGACCCATTATCTAAATTGTACAGAATTCCATCGTGCAGGCTCCTCTTATCAGGTTCCATGGAATTCATTGGCTCTTCGCTGAGAGAAGACAAAACGTTCAGAGTCACATCATTGACAAACGACCAAATCAGCAGAGACATGGATTGTATAACGTCGTCGTTTCCCTGTTTCGCGTGCTTGTTAGTGGGAGGAGGTCCGTGATATCTAGTAGCTGGTTTCTGTGGAACATTTGGACTCAATTGTATATGAGGGTTTATGGATGAGTTGTAGTCAAAGTCATTCAACTTTGTTTTTGATTTTGATCTCAAAGGCAGGGTCAGGCCAAAGCTGGAAATCGAGTCTTCAGACCTTCTAGACTTTTGAAGGTCATTCCCTAAGGAGGTAGTCTCATCTGATTGGTAAGAGCTTCTTTCGTCACTGCTCATGAGAGACTTTTCGAATTCGTTTTGCAACATGGAATCGAATTGTTGAAGAAGGTTCAATGGCTTACTGATACTTGTCCACAACTTTGAGTTTCTCTTTTCATAACCGTTAGGGTTCAAGTTGTGCTGTTGCTGTGTGATACCAGATGCTACCACAGCTGGAGGAGGAGGCTGTATTACCAGTTGGGAAGAAGTTGACGAGCCAGATAAGGTTCTTCTTCTTGACTTCTTTGTCGACGCAATGGCTTCGTCGCGAGGGTTTCTAGATGCTAATGACGTGTTGAAGGAGGCAGACACCAAGACGGCGGGTTCGTCCTCCTTGTTCCGCAGAGTGTGGTGGGGTGTTGCTGATGTGGAGTTCATCTCCTTGTAAAGCGACTTCTGGATAACCTCACGGAGTTTGTGAATCTCTTGTTCTTGACGCTCCAAAGTCTGGTTCAAGGATTGGATGTTGTCCTTAAGCTCCACCACAGACATTTCTTTGAATGCCAATAATCTAAGCTGCTCATCAATCTCTAACTCGGAAAGCTGGTCTACGGTGGGCAAAGGGTCGATGAGGGACGCAGAGGCAGCTGCTGGTTTTGGCGGCTCTGTGACTTGTGGTCTGGCCAGAATGAACGTGCTGTGACTTGACTGGCTGGAGTGAGTGGAAAAGTTCAGCACAGACCGTTTATGCAACGACCCACTTCTCAGAAACGTGGGTTGTGATTGGGCTATTGGTGACACGGTATTTAAATTCAAACCTTTACCTCTCATGGAGTTGGATCGTGTGATCGATCTGGATTTCTGGAGTGTGGAATTGGCCGGTGTACTGGCGTAGTTTGCAGGTGGCGTGTTGGGGTCGCTGTGCTCAACCATGTTTAGCTTCAACAGTAGTAATTGCGGTGAAGAAGGACCTCCTTTCGAATGGCTGGTCTGATTCATGTTGTTGATTCAATTCAGAAAAAAAGTACACATCTGTCACGTGAAAGAAACGGAGGGGCTGTTGTTAAGCGTGAAACGCGTATAACGGCGTCAGCACCAAGCACCAAACCAGATTAAAGCAGCCGCAGATGTGTGTCAGTGCCGCTACAATGGAAACTAACTACTTTGAGGTAACGTCTTCGTAACAGTGTTAAGCACTAGAGTCCCTGCTCAACAGAGCAGTCTGGCCAATTAGGTTTGCACTGGGTGAAGCGAGGCTCGTCTCATCTAGCCTTTTCCTCGCCTTGTCAACGCCTGTCTTCCGCTTTTGTACACAAATCAAGGGATGTCGTTTCAAGGTGGGTCTTTTTTAGTAAGGGGGTCACCAATGCGTGTCAAAAGGTCTGCATCAGGACCTACACTGGAAGATGTGTGAGTTTTTTTTGTCTCTGAGGCACGACATTGTGGATGATGCAAGTCCCCGACAACTTCCTCGCATCTGCAGCATCTTGTAGTACATGGCATGATTCGGTGGATCGCACTGTAGCCGGTCCCCCGACGAGAAAGCGGATTTGTTTGCACTTGCCTTATTCAGTAGTGAGATGATGTCGCCGATTTCAGACCCTCGGTCAAATCTCGCTCACGTGCAAAAATCAAGCAAACAACAATGAGCAAGGATAAGAGCTCGATCAGCAAATGGATCAAGTGGGTCTTGGTGCTCTTGATATCTCGGGTCCAGAGGCCATATTTGTGGGCGTCGTTCCTCTCACTTCACCCATTGATCAAAAGAATTTTGGTTAACCGCTTCAAGAGACCAGTAGCACAGGCCTCTAGGTTGACCAACATCATATCAAGTGTCTTGTTGTATAACGCCTCCGTCGACACTCCAATCATTCCCAAGGACTATTCAACGTTATACTTATGGGGAACCTACTACACCGAGTTGATTCCTCCTACGTCGCTGGAAACAACTCCTCAATTAAGCGCCCATGCTGCCCCGTTGTTTAAGCTGCCCAAGCAAGACTGGTTAAGTCACATCTACACCAACAAGGAGTATGTCATTTATCCATTGATCTTTTCCCAGATCTTGTCCAACTACTTGACTCCGACAGCTTTTAAGTTGAATCACAGGTACCTCTCTGATTTCATCAAGAGGTACATTTTGAACCCGATCTGGATCAACTACACCATGTCCCACACCTCGATCATTGTCAATGTCGCTGGACTTGCCAGGAACTACGTCTTCCATAATCTTCTTATCGCTGCGTGTGTGGGCATCTTTCAATTTAAGGATATCTTTGTAAGAGAGTACTACAAGGTTCATTTCCAGTTGTCTGAGGATTCCGTCCCACAAATCACAAAGAGATACCTTTTGTACGTTTGGCAAAAGTCAAACGCCTTGACTAACTTCATCTACATCCCAAACTTGGTTAGTATGTTGCTCATTTCACTCACTTCCATAGTTCTTACCACGAACAAGTCCAAGTTATTCCTCAAATCCTACATCAAGCTGGTGGGGTTCATTTCTGGCTTTATTGCGATGTACATTAACGGAAAATTTGAGGGTCCAAGACGGATCTCGTCCGAGTTTCTTCAGACATTGAACCTGTACTTGTTCAGAATGATTTTGCTTACCAAATGGAGAATTCTTAAAGGTCAGCACCCACTTTTCAGGAAAATCAGCGAAAGAAATTGGACCAGACTTGAGGCATTGACCATGAGTGTCGCTTCCTACAAGATCTTTGAATTAAGTGATTTTGTCAAGCTGCATGAAGAGTACGACAGGGTAAAAAAGTTGGGTGAAAACAGTTTATTGAAGTTGGCACGGACTATCACTGGAGATGAACCAAAGGAGAAGAAGCACACCAGAACGGACAGTAAGGGTAGCATCGAAAAGGAAAAGAAAGACGAGACGTTAGAATTAGCTGGTTCTAATGTTGGACCTGAAGATGCCGCATCTGACTCTACTGCAGTGGAGAACACGGAAGGAGACCTTAAAAAAGAAGGCACCTCCAAGTTGACATCTACAAATGCTGCTGCTGGCACCTCAAAGGTGGAAGACAAGTCCGCAAGTGCTTCCACAAACAAAGTTGGTGCTTCCACAAACAAAGTTGGTGGTGGATTGACCACGGACGGCAGCTCTTCAAAGGGTACCACGAATCTAGCAGCTATTACTCCAAACACCAGTGACCGTTCTGGGAGGACCCCAAAGAGCCTTTTGCCCCCGGCTGGTGCCACTCAAAAGACAACCATCGTTCCAAAAGACACACGTAAGTCTAGTCCACTTCCTTCTCCTACTCCATTGAATCCCCTCCAATCTCCACACTTCCCAACGACCCCCACCAGCTCACGTAAGTCGACTCCGCCAATCAACCTGGCATCACCATCTGCCCCAGGGATCAAACCATCTCCTGTGGTACCTCCCACCATGCCATACAAGTCCTTATTGAGTCCAACTAAGGAAACCCCAAAGCCAGCCTCTTCCTCCTCGACCAAACCCTCATCATCATCTACTGATCCCTCAGTGGAGTAGTCTCTACCGCACACTGGTTGTGCTACATAGAATACATGATTATTATAATACATCTACTTTTTCATGAATACTCGCTCCATATGTACTAAATAGCCATGCGGGCCTTGTCATACGTAAGACTGGTTAGAACATCGGAATGTAAGTCCAAGTCTTTCACCAGTTACTCGGGTTTTCCAACTCTCCAGTCCATTCAACACACCGGCTCGTTGGGATGGGGTATGATGGATCAATTAGTATCCACCGGCCCCAGGAACACCTTCCTTTCCCTTCAACTTCTTCAACAATTCCTTGAATCTAGACTTGTCTCTGGAGTCGTCAACCACAGGAACCTCGCCAACCTCGGTCACCAACTCGTTGACTCTGTCCCACAAAGTGCCTCTCTTCAAGAACCCGTCTCTCTTTTCTAAAAATTGTTCTTGTTCTTTTAATACCTGCTTGGAGTTGGATTCCTTCTTGTTGTTGTAATTGTCATAGAAGTCATCGATGGTTTGGCGAGCCTTGTTTATGATATCCTCCTTCTTCTTGCTGTTAGCCTTTTCTCTCTCGTTGATTTCCAAATCACGACGTTCTTTCCATTCTTCAATGTGGCGACTTGGTCCATCTTGGTGGTGGCCGGCACTTTCGGCAGCAAACCCGTTTTCTTGCCCGTTGGCATACTGGTCTTGTGCTTCTTGCTCGGCGGCGTATGTGTCTTGCTGTTCACCGTCAACGTCTGGGAATTGAGCCTTGAAGTTGCTTATTTCTTCGTCGTCGTCGCTGGCCAAGGCTTGGGCGTCTTGCTCAGTCTTAAATTCATCTCCAAGCAACTCGTTCTCACGACTCAAGAAGTCGGAGTCCCCGACACTCTCATTGGTGTCAATTGGTAAGTCACTGTCGATGGTACCGATCTCTGGAAACTTGTCACTCATATTGTTGCTCCTATTTGTTTTTGTCGATCGTGTTCAATAATTGATTTGTTGAAGTTTCGTCACGTGCGCAACAAACTTCCATACGCTTCCGATCCAGACACATTCCACGGTCGTGTGCTTTGCTTGGTGGTGACAACTTCTGTTAAAATTGAATCTAGCGTATGAATGAGTTTGAAGTCAATCTTATACGTCTCTATATCAAGTTTAATATGATACTTTATTTTCCGGAAGGCCCGTAGCAGGGCCGCTTTTAACTTGGTCCTCCGCCTGCAGAGAATGGCTGCGAAAGAAGCTGAGTGACGGAAGGTAGCTGAGGCTATGCTGGATAAGTTTTGGAGTTATGGCGCCAAGGGAGTCAATAAA
This sequence comes from Kodamaea fukazawae, assembly GCA_030572255.1. Classification (NCBI taxonomy): domain Eukaryota; kingdom Fungi; phylum Ascomycota; class Pichiomycetes; order Serinales; family Debaryomycetaceae; genus Kodamaea; species Kodamaea fukazawae. The sequence continues at coordinate 109,704 of JAJLZQ010000001.1, read as the reverse complement.
GGTTGGAATAAAAAACTTGTTATAGTACGATCCAGTTCTTGGAGCCTCTTGGTTGTGTATGCAAACCAAGGGTGGGGTATCCGACAGTCAACGCTCGGAGTTGTGTATTGACTCTTCCGTAAAGAAGAACTTCGCTAAACAAGTACATTCACCGCCGTTGAAAGAAAATCTTAGTAATTCCCTCTAATATGATATAAATCTAACTTTATTGCTTTCCTTTTAATTTGACGGAATATTTCCACTTTACTAAGCAGCATTTGCAATAGCTGCAAAGTTTAGGACCCTGAAACCTGCACCTTCTATTCGACTTTTGAGTTCAAGCAGACTGCTAAGAATCACTCTCGGCACTGCTTTCAGATTCTTTACAAGACTTACCTACTACAAGTATTACAAAACCTCATGACAACTTGCTTATTTCTTTCTCTATACGCTCACTCCATAAATACGAACCGAGGAATCGTTACTCCCGACTCCCAAAAGTAACTTGTTTCCTGCCTTTCCACTAAATGCCAACTTTGACACCTTGGATGAAGGAGTAATAGCAGCACCAACATCATGCAAAAGCTCAAACTCAGCGCCCTTCTTCAAATCATACTCATATATGCGAATGGCGCCGCTTTCGAACCCGACGGCAACAACTACCTTGTCGCCTATCAAAGCTTTGAATGTAGAAACAGACGTAATTGCTTCTTCAAACTTGGCAGAAGCTTTCAAAACGGTCTTGTCGTTTTGGATTTCCCATAACTTGATTTGTTTGTCACGGGAACCCGTAATGAAGAAGTCCCCATAGGTGTTGCTTGGAACCCAAGAACAATCCCAAATAATTCTATTATGTGCCTTTTGGTTCAATTCTACCAATTGTGGTTCGTTCGACTCGTTGATCTTCCAAAGCGAAAATTGTCTGTCTCTTGAGACGGCAACCAAATACTCTCCGCTTGGAGAAAATTCCAAACTTGTAATGGTTAAATTGTGCCCTTGCAACACCTTTTCTTGTTGTTGGAAATCTTTCTTAGCGTTGAAAATTCTGATGACGGCATGTTTTGCAGAATTGGATCTACATGCTGTGGCTATCAAGTCACCATTTGGAGACGTGGCACAACAAGTGATTTCGTACCCATGCCCGTATAATTTTTCCAACTCTGGGAACAATGTGTACCTTTGCAAGTAGTCTTCCAAAGGAGGAGACTGTAAGGAAGCCAAAATGTCCTCGTTCCTGGTGCTAGTTGAAGTCTCACCAGCTTCTATATCTTGTTGCTGCTGGGCAGCTTCACCGGCTTCCATTTGTTCATTGGCAGCCTTATTAGATAAGCCAAGAACTGGCAATGCAGCAGCCTCTGGTAATTTGGTGTCTTCAACCTTAATGTCACACAAGTTGTTCAATAACTTTGCTATGGATTCGGTCATTTGGAACACACGCAACACCTTCTCGTCTCCTCCAGAAACAAACGTTGACTCTGACACGTTGTCTATACAAATCATGTCATAACCATGAATCTGAGGTCTTGCAAATTCATGCCAGGTGCCGTCCTTAACCCAGGGTGCAAACAACCTAGTAGTCTGGTCTAACGAGGTGGTCATCAAGTAGTCGCCACCCACAGACCATTTTAAGTCGGTGACTTCTCTAACATTACCGGAAACACCCTTTACAGCGTCGTAGCCGTTGTTGTCGTTTGACTTGTACACTCTGAAAGACCCCGTCTTACCATTTGTGAGGATGTATTGGGTACTTCCTTCTTGGATCCACAAACAAGACCAGAATCCTCCAGAGGCACCAGTGGCGGTCGAGGCACCCTTGATCGACAATTCACCCAATCTGTTGACACAGCACCAAATGCCACTTTCTTCGTCCATTTCCCATACCATTAAAGCTGTGTCTGCACTCGAGGACAACAATTGCAACTTCCCATCGGGGTGCCACTGCAAACCGGAAACCCAGTCATCGTGGCCCATGATCAAAGCTTCAAAGTTGAATGCTCCAGATCCTCCGGCATACTTGAACTTGTAGTTTTTGTTCAGCAACAAAACCAACTTGGAGTCGTCTGTTTGCTCGATCTCCTCGTTGAACTTGAGCCTCCAAAGTCTAATGTATCTATCTTGAGATCCACTTGCTAAGATATAACTCGAACCTTCCTTAACAAAGGCAAGGCACTTGATCCAGTCCTCATGGCCAGGCAAGTTGGCAACCTGGTTGACTTGTGCATCGTCGACTGTGTAGACGTACAAGTTGGAGTTAGTTCCACCAACAACCAAAATGTATGAATCATCAACTTGCTCTAACGCTAAAGTTAACGGATAAAAGCCTTTCTTCACCTCAAAAGAGTGGGCAAGCTCGTAGTCTCCTTTGGAGCTGGACTTCCAAAGGGCAATTTGGCCGTCTGATCCACCAGTAGCAAAGAGGTTGGAATCAATGACAGTCAAAGCGGTGATAGATCCAGTGTGATGTTCAATAGTCTGGAATATTTGGTTTTCCTTCCATATGATGATCTTAGCGTCCTCAGCAGTGGATACTAAGTATGGAGTGTTTGGGATGTATTTGACACAGGTAACTTCTTTCGAGTGGCCCTTCAAAGTTTGGGAGACACCGCTAGTGGACAAGGGATTCCACAACGCAATGGTGTTGGACGCACCAAACGCAACGGTGTGAGTCTCCTTGTGATAGTCAGCAACAAACGATTGCTTGTTAGCCCCAATGAAAATGGCTTCGGAGGTGATAGACATGATGGAGAGAAATTTCGATGAGCTCGCGAAGATCTGAAGTATCCAAAGTCGGTCAAGAGACAGTGAGACTAACGAGTTACCAACACAGCTAATACATACGGCAAATATGTGTGAAAGTTGATGGGTAAGCTTTGGGCTTTATTCCTTAAGGGTGACCCTCGTCAGAAGTCCTTATGTAAATGTGCCCCGTCTTGTAGGCCTCTCACAGAGACCAGACCTCTTAATGTTTACTGTAGAAGACAGTATGCGAGATTAACTCAAACATTAGTGAACCAAGTTCAATCATAATCACTTACATAGTTATTAGATTCTCCTCAAGTACTGCACCATTAGTTTTTATTTGCTTTCATTCGCCATTTCCATAAGTCTTCAATGTCTCCCGCCAGTTGGAGTCACTTCTTACGTAAGCTCTACAAAATTCAAATCCATACCAAATCAACAACAACCATGGCCACGGCGTAAGTACAATTCTGGGCGGGTACTGGACACATTGAGCTTTCTTACAAACTCTAAACACTTTGACTAGGCATATCGCTTTTTGATACAGATTTTACTAACGTTTCTAGCGTCCTTTTAGTCCAGTCAGCGACCCCAGAAACCATAGCACAGTTCCATGACCAACTCTCGAACGAACTTCCAGCACAGAAAGGAAAGTGGGCATTCACATTTCGAATCTACCGTAATAACATCTACTCGCTTCCCCCTGAATTAGAGGAGTCTGCCACGGTTACTCCGGAAACAAAGTACCTTTATACCCTCAGTCCAACGTACTTGGGGGAGTCTACCATCACATTAATCAACAAAGAGTCACTGGGTGTTTTTACCAGCGCTATCAAAGAAGAGTCAGAGCTGCATCCATTGCCGATTCCCGACGATCATTTGCATGTGGGTGCAACCAGCGGCTTGAATGACAACTTTGACCACTTTGTTGGCCAAAAGCTACAAAGCTTATGGACCCAAAGACAGTTGATAAAAGGAGACGGGGGTCAGACCTACCAGTTGGAAAATGGTAATCTTACCATCAGAACTTCCAATGTCTTTTTGCACGGGAACTTCAGAGGTTTGCTCATCCAGATCGAGCTTAGCGAGAATGCTTTGAGTGGGGACTCTTTTGAGAAGGTCTTTGAAAGAGCAAAGTCAAAGTATAGTATCCCAGACGGCAACTTGTGTTCAAAAGTGTTAAACAAGGACAGTTTGGATAAGTATGGAGACTTGTGCTTGCAGTACCTGGAGATATTGAACTTTTAGAGGCAGTAAAGTAAAAATGGAAAGTGGGAAAAAATGCTAACACTACCTACGAATAGAAGGGTTCAGGTGAATCACAGAAGTGAATTGCGTACTTATTTCTGCGTTTGCAGTTTCTAGTTTGCCTGTGTGTCGCTGTTTGTAGGTTTATAGATAACGAATGCTTTTGGAGACAAAAGAGTAGAATAACTTTTGGAGGCAAAAGAGTAGAACAAAAACTTTTGAGAGGGCTGTCTAGTTTCAGTGTATCTCAAAACAAAATGATGTGCTAATGGTCAAGGATTGGATACCATGCCACGTCCCAGTTCGTTGGTGTTGGCACCATCTTGTGCAGCATAGTTTGTGAAATTTTGCACCCAAGCTGCCGCCGCTGAAACTAGTTGCAGCCTTTGGTATTTCAATAGCACAGTTCTGTGGTTGTTTGAATCACCTATCCGAAAATCACTGGATCTTGCTTAGGCTTCTAATTGGCTGCAAATTAGCTAAAACCACACATTGCCACACGCTTATTGCTTGACGGCCACAGAAAAAAGTAGAAGAACCCTATTTTCCAAAATCTACGTTGCACTTGGGTATCAAGGAAGGTAGTTGTATGTCCTTTTCACTGGTTCCCGTTACAAGTGTCTGATTCCCATTACGAGGGTACTCACATCAAAGCACCACTACATTTATATAAAGCTGTACGTCCAGTTTTCAGACTATCCTGCCAAGGGCTCATTAACAGCACTAAATGAGAAGTGTCTTTTGTAACGTTAGAGCTGTTACTAGCACCTGCTACTTTGTTGTAACTTTACTTACTCCCACTTGTCATCTCGCTGTTTGTCTCACGTCTCCGGTATAGATTGAAATGATTTCACTCGCAAAAAATCATCTCATCTCATCACCATGGCCAAGCAGAAGCCAAGCAGAAAAGAGAACCGTTCCAACGAGACGTCTGAGTTGGAGGCCATCCAGCAACGTATAGCGTCGTATGATGCCAGTATTGACGAGAAGACCACCCAGCAATTCTCTGATCTTCCCATCTCGAAGGCCACCCTCCAAGGTTTGAAGGAAGCCAGTTTTGTCTCCATGACAGACATCCAAAAGAAGAGTATTCCAACCAGTCTTAAGGGGGAAGACATCATGGGGATTGCCAAGACAGGTTCAGGGAAGACCTTGGCTTTTTTGATCCCAGTCATTGAAGCATTGTGGAGAGCACAGATTACCGAGTACGATGGGTTGGCAGCTTTGATTGTGTCCCCAACAAGAGAACTTGCAGTCCAAATCTTCCAGGTGCTTACCAAGATCGGGAAGTACAACTCCTTCTCTGCAGCATTAGTCACCGGGGGTAAGGATGTCAAGTATGAAAAAGAACGTGTGGGTAGAATGAACATCTTGGTAGGGACGCCAGGCAGAATCTCTCAGCATTTGAACGAAGCGGTTGGGATGGAAACATCCAACTTGCAGGTTCTTGTGCTTGATGAGGCTGATAGATGTTTGGATATGGGATTCAAGAAACAAATCGACAACATCATGGGCCATTTACCACCTACCAGACAAACCCTCTTATTCAGTGCCACCCAGACTGACTCTGTGCAATATTTGGCTAGATTGTCGCTCACAAACCCAAAGAAGATTGGTGTCAGTACTGACCTGGAGTTGAGCTCTGCTCCAGACACCTTGGAGCAATTCTACGTGAAGATCCCCTTGGACGAAAAGCTCGATATGTTGTGGTCCTTTATCAAATCGCATCTTAAAAGCAAGATCCTTGTGTTCTTCTCGTCTTCCAAGCAGGTTCAGTTTGCTTACGAAACCTTCAGACAGCTTCAGCCTGGTATCTCCTTGTTGAAGTTGTACGGACGTCACAAGCAAACTTCCAGATTGGAAACGACATACAAGTTCAGTCAAGCGCTGTCGGCGTGCTTGTTTGCAACTGATATTGTTGCTAGAGGGTTGGACTTCCCAGCCATTGACTGGGTCATCCAGGTTGACTGTCCTGAAGACGCAGCCACATATGTTCACAGAGTTGGTCGTGCTGCCAGATTTGGCCGTAAGGGGAAGTCCTTGTTGATGTTGCTTCCTCTGGAAGAAGAAGGTATGTCGAAGAGACTCAAGCTTAACAAGATCGAACCAAAGTTCATGACTATCAAGTCCAAAAACAAGAAGTCTATCAGACCGCAATTACAATCCATCTGCTTCAAGGACCCTGTCATGAAGAACTTGGGCCAGAGAGCATTTATTTCATACTACAAATCGGTTTACATTCAAAAGGATAAAGACGTCTTCAAGGTGGAACAACTTCCTGGCGAAAAGTACGCCAGTTCCTTGGGATTGCCGGGTGCTCCTAAGATCAAGTTCAAGGGAGGAAGCCTGTCCAAGGACAAGAAAAACGCGCTGAAACAATTGGTTCAATTGAGCAAGGCCAACGAAGAAGGGGAAGTGGAGAAGGAATCTGATAGCAAGCAGGTCAGAACCAAATACGATAGAATGTTTGAAAGAAAGAACCAAACAGTTTTATCTGAGCATTATATTAATATGACCAAGAAGGGCGCCGCTGAGGAAGAGGACGAAGAGGACGATTTCATGCAACTCAAGCGTACTGACCACGACTTGAACGATGAAGAGTTGCCAGACATGAGCGTTCCAGTGTCAAAGAGACAGGCCAAGAAAGCGCTTTCTAAGAAGTTGTCTCTCAGCACCAAGGGTAACGCTAATAAGATGAAGTTTGACGACGACGGTGTTGCACACCCACTTTACGAATTGGAAGACGAAGATGACTTCAAGGCTGCAGGTGATGCCAACACTCAAAAGGACGAGTTTGTCAGCAAGGCTACTTTGGTCATGAATGAAGCAGACTTGGACGATAAGGCAACTGCCAAAGAAAAGAGACAAGAGAAGAAGAGAAAGAGAAAGGAGTTGGAAAGAAGAGCATTGGACGAGGAGTACGACTTGGATAGAGACATGGAGCATCTGGACGAGGAAGAGGCTGAACCTAGAGACAAGAAGCCAAGATGGTTCGAGAGAGACGAAAGCGAGGACGACGAGGGTCCTCAGCACATTGAATTGGACGCTCCAGAAACTTTGGAAGACTTGGAAAGTTTGACTGCAAAATTATTAGAGTAGAGAGTGCATGGTTTGCAGAGGTGTCAACAAGTAGACCTCAAGCGTTGTTAATTGAACATGGCTGTGATTCCAAAGTTCACCTGCTAAATTGCCGCTGGTATTTCTTAGTTCACTCCCATTACGCTTGGCATTTCCTCAGTCCTCACCCTCGGTCGTTGCCATTCCCACCGTATATATTAATAAAGGATAGATTTATCATCTTGTAAAATGAGGTAATCTGCCGTGGTCGGTCCTCCACTGTTAGTGTTGTTTCACGCGTCGCCAAAATGGTTGCATCTATTGTCTTCTGTGCTGCCTTTATGGCTGCAAAATTGATTGCGAATGGTGTTTCCCTGTTTGGAGCTGCACCGCCAAGACAATGAAACAATGTAGAGGCTTGTAGAAACCCGGACAATAGGGAACAAGTAGGCTCCAGCACCGACCGAAAGAGGCGTATTTAGGATTTAACGTTGTTGGTTATCCGTGTCCCCTCTTCCATAACCGTAGCTGGCTGGGAAACAAAGAGGGGACTGGCAATCTTAAAGGGCATTGTGGAAGACCAAGTTCACTTTTGATTGCAGGCCCTTTCACAGCAAAGAACACACAATAGACACATTGTGGGTGCCTCCAATTGCTCTCTGAACACGTTGGCGTAGAGGCATTGTGCGGTTTCATCTCTTCAAGGCTAGCCGCATCAAGTAGGTCGAGCCATTGCTCACAACACCGTCTACATGGTGGGGAAAAAGGATTAACCTAGTCTTGGTTGTCAATTGAACAGACACTGGACCCAGTCATGGACAACCAAGGCCATCCATAACGTCTACAGAACTAGTACAGCGCCATCAGGCTTGCAAATAGTGACTTAAAATAAATATATCATTATTCATGTATTAACTCAAAAGTACTAGCAGTACGAACGACAAAACAGCAAAAACTTTTCCAATTGAAGCCATTGGCTTCTCAAGAGCAACTCTGCCACCTTCTGGTACGTTTGTCTCCGTCTTCTAGCATTAGCTGGAGCTCAAACTATACCCTCACTATGATAAACAAGGCATGGATAATACCTGGAATGTAACCCAAGATGGTCAAAAGAATGTTAAGCAAGAAAGCACCACCGCAGCCTCTTTCCAAGAGAACACCCAATGGTGGCAAGATGATAGCTATGATTAATTTTAAGATTCCTCCAAGTGTAACGGCCATTTTGAAATGTGTAGATAATTAGAAATGTTCTGGAGCTATGGCTTTCTATTTATACTGTGAGGAAGATTGCTATGGTCACCACAAAAAAGCAACCCACATAAAGGTGACCTAAGCCGCAGCCTGAAGTAGGTTATGAATTGTTTCAAATGCTTGATCTGGGGACGTGTTGACGGTGCTACCAAACAGTGGGTCGACGTCATTGGGGTGGGGAGAGCTGGCCTCGGCGATTGCTCTCCATTGCTGCTCTCGAGCGGCCCGTTTCCGTCTCGCAGACGATGAGGTAGCGATGCGGGCCAGAGCAATTCCACACAGCGGATTACGTAAGGAAACGACTACAAAGCACTGGAGGAGCGTGGAATGTGTAGATTGTGCAAGGAATGTTGCTACTGGAATTAGCTTGCGTGTCAAACCCGCTAGCTTGCTGTTGCTTGTGGCAAACCCAATATGCTCGACCTGTGTAAGGACTGGTCCAAAATTGCTCGTGCGAGATAGGGAGATTTAGACGGCTGGTTTTTCCCAGCACCAGTGTTGCTATTGCTTGTGAATGTGCCACAGCCACTGCCTCTGGAGGCTGCTTTCCTTATTGAAAGTTGCTCGCAAGCACCGCCCCGGGGCCGTCGTCGGTCCCCGTCATCCACCGTGCCATTCCCACTTGTCTGTGCTAGTTGGTGCTCTGTACGAGCTGCCTCCCGCCTTAAAATTCCTTGTTTGTGGCTAGAGACCAAACGCATACATGAAAGTTGCCTAATCAGGCAACCGGCGACCGTTGTGGAGTACTTTTGGACTGGAGCAAGCAGATCATGTTTCATTTACCTTGCATTGTGTGCTGGCACTCATCACTAGGTTATGTGACAGCAGCCAATGCACAAACGGACTCTTCTGCTTGAGTGCTGCTTGACTTGTCTGCTTCGTAGATTATTTGCAACCATTCCTCTGGTGCAGCTGCGAGGTGCCGATGAGGTAGCCGAAGCTTGGGGCAGTCTCCTTGCCACTAAGGTGCTAATGCTGCAGTTTCTACTTTGTTTAATTGTAGATCAAGCTCATACAGTCAATGGGGAAGTACATGTCGCCATGGCAAGCTCAAGAAGCACTTGCTCACAGCGAACTGTGCCGTAGAATGGAGGTCAACTCAAGCAACGCAATTTGGAGTTTGAGTAACCTCAAGAGTTCCAGAGTACTACTTCTTTGCTTTTCACGTAAGATTCTAGTCTCACCTCATTAATGCTTCGTATGTATTAAACTGAACTCTCTATATGCTTGTGTTTGCGTAGTGTTTTGTGCAAGGTCCGTCCTACAATATGTGAGGCAAGATCTTCCCTTAGTCAATACCTGCCTTGGGCTCTATTAGAACCTAGGTGTCCCCACCACCTTCTCTTCGACTTCGCCCAATCTCATCAAGCTGCCCACCACTTTTCTTCCTCCTTCATCGGTCATGTCAACGTCATCCGCTTCCTTCTGTTGCAAGTTCAACACCATTAATTCTTGTAAAAATGTTGTGTTGCTTCCCTTTGAAACTAGCAAGTTGTTATCATTACCCAAGTTGATGGTGATCTTCCCAGACTGGTGGATGTTGATCAGCCCAATTCTACCACTCAACTTGGATCCCTTGACTTCCTCAACCCCCTCCACTGCGTCCAAGGGCTCGTCTTTGACTTCAGACTCGCCAGCCTCGTACTTTGGAAGTGTCTTCGGCAATTGGAATATCATATACTTGTCCAAAGACAAGTTTTCCAACTTGTTTGAAATAGTCTCCAACAAACTTTGGTGGTCAGCAATCAACTTATCTTCCTCTTCTCTTTCAAAGGTGTCGGCACTGTTTATGATCTTCTCCTCTAATGTCTCCTTGGTTGCAATAATCTTTTCCAACTTCTCCTCAATAGGTTCACTCTTGACCACGCTTGGCTCCCTAGTTGGTTCTCTGGTGGTCATGGCACTCAGTTCTCCACTAGCAATGTGTTCCACCTTGATTTCGGTAGCCTCGTGTCTCTCAGGTCTAACAGGGAACAAAATGGTCTCTTGGTCTTCAAATCTGTATTCTTTGGTCATGTTGATCTTGGTTGGGTCGTCGTCATCTTCGTCATCTTCCTCGTCCACTGCACTACGCAAACCTGGAGTGGAGCTCTTTTCTTTCTTTTCCTTCAACTTCAAGTTTTGCACGAATTCCGGTGTTGGAGAAACCGAATTGAAACTACGATCCAGTGTCAACCCAAGCTTACTGCCGTTGGCATTACCCATGCTGACCGAACCTGAGGACAAAGGACCAGAAGAAACCAAGTGAGTACCTGCGTAGTTGTTGCGACCACCTCTGCCACGACCTCTTAATGCCCCACCTCTTCCTCTTGTAGAGGCAGAAGGTATCCTGACGTTCTCTTCTTTTATGTGAGGCGCTTCCTTTTCTCTTTCTTCTTTAGACTTTCTAGCAACCACCTTTGGTTTAAACTTAAGTCCTGCTTTTGACCCCCCACTAGGTTTGTTCAATGACTCTAATCGATTGTTCATGATGCTAGACTCGGATGCTTGGTTCTTTGAATTGGTGGTGGTTTGGAGTTTCGTAAATGTGACTGATTTTGCTGCTAAATTTTTGACGACACCAGTAGAGACATTTACGATGATTTGTGAATTTTTCTCCCACGAATATAGGGCGACATTTTTTATAAGCTCATCTTGCGTCTATACATAAAACTTCTTTCCATAAAAACACCGTTGAAACAGTCATCATGGATACGGAAATTGATGAATTCAACGCTAATCAAGAGAAGATTTTGTTGAATGCTGCCGGAGAGTACGGTAGAAGAGACGATAGCGATGAGGGGGAAAGTGAAGAAGAGGTGATGGGCTTGGAATATGGTGAAGAAGATGATGATGAAGATGATGTGGATGATGAGGATGATGAGGATGAAGAAGACGGTGAAGGTGAAGAAGAAGGCGAAGAAGGAAGAAACTGGGGTGGAAGGAAAAACTATTACGGTGGTGAAGATGGCAGTGACGACGAGGATGCCAAGCAGATGACCGAAGAAGCCTTGAGATTACAGAAGCAGCACCTTAAAGAGTTAGAGATGGACGATTACATTGACGAGGAGATGATGGAAGATTGGCAAAAGAAAGAAATAATAGAAGAGCCTAAAGATCAAGTCGAAGTGCTCAAGTCTTTGGATTCGTTGGACGATGCAGAGAGGTTAGCCATGTTGAAGCAATCATATCCAGAGTTTATTCCTTTGTTGAAGGAGTTGAACACCTTACAGCCACAATTAATAAGCCTTCAGGGTAAATCCTCCAAGAGCAGAGTGGTTGAGGTGAAGATAATTGCATTGTCTGCTTACTTGGCCCTGATTGCCTCCTACTTCAGCTTGTTTGCAGATAACGTCAAGAGCGGGGAGGTGTTTAGCATGAAGGATAGCCCAGTCATGGAAAGCATATTGACTTCAAGGGAAGTTTGGAGACAAGCCAATGAGTTGAAGGACAAGGGAACTAAGAACTCCGAAGAAGTCAACGTTGTTGAGGAAGAGATTGACGATAGCGAAGATATCGAATTGGGTGAGGATGAGCAAGCTGAAGGCATCGAGGAAGACGATTCTGAGGAAGACGATGAAGAAGACGAAGACGCTAGCGAACAAGAAGAAGATCAAGATGATGCTGCCGATGCTGACGACTTCGACATTGACATTACCAAATCCCGTCACATCAAGAAGGCTCGTGATCTCGGAGTCTCTGACTTCACCGAAACATCCATACCCGACGACGTCGACATGGAAGAAAAACAACGCCGTAAAAAGTCCTTACGTTTCTACACCGCTAAGATTGATAAGGCAGCTAAGAGAAAGGATCAAGCTACTCAATATTCTGGAGATGTGGACTTGCCATACCAGGAACGTCTCTTTGAAAGACAACAGAGGTTGATTGAAGAGGCCAGACAAAGAGGTTTGAGTAACGATGGAGCAGATTTGGATGGCGAAGACTACAACAGTGCCGATGAAGTGGATGCCAGAGATATCAACCTCGAAGGTGATGACTACTACAACAGCCTTGCCAACTCTAAGTCTGACAAAAAGGTGGCACGTCGTAAGGCTCACGAAGATGCTGTCAAGGCTGCCAAGGATGGTAAGTTGGCCGAATTACAAGAGTCTGTCGGCGAGGACGGCAAGAGAGCTCTTAACTTCCAAATCCTTAAGAACAAGGGTCTCACTCCTCACAGAAAGAAGGAGTTCAGAAACTCGCGTGTTAAGAAGAGAATGCAATACGAAAAGGCCAAGAAGAAGCTTAAGTCTGTTAGACAAGTTTACGATGGCAGCAACAGAGGTCCATATGATGGTGAAAAGACTGGTATCAAGAAGAGTACTGTTAGATCCGTCAAGTTGGCTTAAGGTCGTTGACTTTGGGCCCAGTTGTGGCAGTGATGTGCTATTGTTCATAATTGTATATATTGTTAGAAGTATATTTGCATAAGAAGGAAGTATTTGAGTAGATTTATCTCGTTTGTTGCTTGTTGGTTGCAAATTTTTCAGAAAAATCCCAAAAATGTTGCAAAATTCTAGCGAAACACACATACTTGGTTTCTGATGAAGCGATTTCATCCTCGAATGACAAGGATTCAATGTATTCAAACTAAACAAGATGTTTTAATAATATCATTGATTCTAAATTCTAATATTCAGCATATTCCTTGACATTGTTTGTGGTTGTGGAGATGAGAACACAAATGGCTGCGAAACGGCCACCAACATCTACAGACACCCAGTGAGGCAGGTTAAGATGGCAGTAGTTCTTCCCAACATTTGATTAAAACCTGAGATAACGCAAGACCAACTGACTGTGAAATCAGTTAGGGAGCATGGGGTTTCATTCAGTCTTGAGAGACATATGTGCAAATGGCTACTGTAACATGTTATCGAGAGTAGTTGTATCGTTAGATTGACAGTTTTCCAAAATATACTGAAATGGTTCAAGAATCTAATAACAACCAACTCACTCATCGTTATTGCCAAATGTCTACTCTCCGACACTCGATGATAACTTTGATATCTAATACTGTACTCACAATCTCCACATCCTCTTCAAAAACACCTCCACACTGAAAAGTCAAACCTACAAATTCTCTACTACAAAAACAACTTATTAGAAAGACCTGTTACCAACCATTTACACTGTGCATACGCAGTTCCCGTCTTTGTCTACTTTCTTGTTCAATGCTTCCCCTTACCTTGCATTGCCATAAATAAGCCAGACACGCACAGTAACTTTTTTTTCATTCATGCTAACAAGAGCTATGGGGAAAGCTCAGAAGTTCTATGCCGTGGCGAATGGCAGAGGAAAGGGCATATATACCACCTGGGATGCTTGCAAGACTCAGGTGACTGGGTTTAGTGGAGCCAAGTATAAGAGTTTTCTGACTCGGGCGGAAGCTACACAATACTTGCAGAGCAATGGCTGTCTGGTTGAAGGAAGTGGACTGGGGGGCGGCGTACCAAGCGGCTCCTCCAACGGGCCGATCAATGACTCCTCGCGCCCAACGCCGTATAGCAGACCATTGGATCACTCCAAGACGCAAAGCAGAGGCTCACAGATGTCCACACTCAAGAGCTTGAAACCCAGTGTGAGTAGTCGAGGCATCACCAAAAGCACCAATGGCAGCGGGGCGACATCCAAAGAAGTACCCACTTCGAGTACCTACACCGGTCCTTACGAACAGTACTATGGCACACCCAAGTCGTATGTTAGTGTGGCCACAGTGAAACCACCTAAGGTTCAGGAAATATACACGGACGGTGCTTGTCGAGGCAACGGGAAAAAGGGCTCTGTTGGTGGCTACGGTAACTATTACGGGAACGACGATGAGAGAAACGTTGCAGAGCCTTTGAAGTTGTCAGATGGCGTGCCTACCAACCAGAAGGCCGAATTGCGGGCCGTGGACCACGCTCTTACTTCCATTGCCGAAGACTTGGCGTCCGAAACCTACGACGGAACCAAGTACATACTCAAAACCGACTCCAAATACACCAGGGACTCGCTCACCAACTGGGCCAATAACCACGTTGTGAATGGCTGGAAGAATAGCAAGAGGGAACCTGTCAAAAACCAAGAGATCATCCGTGAGGCACTTTGCAAGTTGAACTACATTAATAGCGAGTACCTGAAGAAGGGCTATGGTTCTTTAGAGATAGAGTACGTGAAGGGACATGCGGGCGTTGTGGGTAATGAAATGGCTGATAGGTTGGCCAACCAGGGTGCTGATAGATACAGGTAATGACAAACGCCAGGCATAAGCCAGCTATAGACATGAGATGCACCAAACTAGATATTGGCATTGAGCCTTTGGTAATAACTTATTGAGTTTCTACTCAGTACATTAACCAGGCTTTTCAAAGTAGTTGAGAGACTTAAGATTTCAGCTGTTTATATTTTCCATTTGAAACTAAATTGCATACTTTTACTTAGAATGATAGAAGACGACTGTAGTGAGATACCAATAAATTATTTATAGTGGTAATACATATAAACACCTTAAAGAAGAGCAAGATTACTCTTAGGTCGATCAGCAGCCAACTCCGGTATTGGCTGCAAATTAGTGCCGAAAAAGGCAAGTCTGGCCAAGAAGAGCGGCTTATCGGCAAAAGACCTCATCACTTAAAGATCATAACGTTCTTAGAAACCCAACTTAGGGACCTACGAGATAGCTGTGTCATAGCCTTGCGGCTCTCTATTACTATACACGCTCAACGAGCAAAATTGATGTCATCAATTCTCAAAATGCTCTTGACAGTCTCGGAAGCCAAAGTAATAGCACTTGTACTCACCAAGACAGGTTGCAACACATGTTCATCAAAAGTATTCAGAGCACCGGATCTTCTAACGGAGATACCTGCGTTTCTTTCTCCATTCTCATGTCTATTTCTCAACTCAGTGACAACGTTGATAGGGTTCAAACCTGCGTTTTCAGCCAAGGTAGTTGGAATGACTTCCAAGGCCTGTGCAAATTCTTGGTATACAAACTGTTCAACACCAGTCAACTGAGTGCTTTCCTTCATCAAGGTCTTTGACACTTCGATTTCAGGAGCACCTCCTCCGGCAATCAAAGCCTTTTCCTTAACAAGACATCTAATGACACACAAAGCGTCGTGGATGGATCTATCGGTTTCGTCCAAAACCAAGTGGTTGGCACCTCTGACAACAACACTGACAGTAGGCTTGGTATTCTTGGAGGTGATGCCTGTGATCTTTACGATCTTGGAGCCCGAGCTTTCGATTTCTTCAATCAAGTCGGCGTGACCCAATCTGTCTTCGGTGAAGTTGTCAATGTCAGCAATTGGCTTACAACCAGTTGCCTTAGACAAGAATTCAACCTCATCTCTCTCAATGTCCTTGATAACCATAATGTTCAACTTGGACAAAAAGTGCAAGGCCAAGTCGTTGACAGCATCTCTTAAAATGGACTTTTGAATAAGCACAACGTTACATTTTGCCTTCTTGATCTTTTTACACATGTTCAACAAATATGCTCTTTCTTCCTTCAAAATCTTGTCCATTTGTCTGTAGTCGTTAACAACAACGTTGTTTTCCATGTCTGGCTTTGGAGGAGATAATTGGAATTGAATCAAACCGATTCTGGCGCGTTCGATTCTGGTTGGGCCGCCGGCGTTCTTGACAACGTTTTGAGTGAGAACAACCCCGTTGATCAACTCGGTGTCGTCGATGGTGCCACCAACCTTCTTGATTAATCTGATGTCGTTTAAATCGACGTTGTTCCCTTCTTCGTTGACAACCTTCAAAACAGACTCAACTGCGAGTGGAGCCAACAAGGAGGAGTGCTGACTGACAATCTTAGAGGATAACGAGGTGGTGGCGGCTCTGATCAATTGTTCACGGTCGTCTAAGTTGATCTTGTAAGACATGTCCAACAAGATTTCACAGGATCTCTTTGCTGCTCTTTGGAACGACTCTGCAATCAAGGTTGGGTGGATCCCTTTATTTAATAATCTATCGGCTGCTCCCAAGAATGACCCGGTCAAAATGGCAACAGAGGTGGTACCATCACCAGCCTCAATGTCTTGAGCGGCAGAAACGTCAACCAACATACGGGCGGCTGGATGTAACACGGCCATGTGCTTCAAGATGGTGGCTCCGTCATTGGAAATGATAATATCCCCAGTCTTGGTCTTGATCATCTTGTCCATACCTTTGGGTCCCAACGATGTACGAATAGCATCGGAAACAGCACGAGCGGCCAAGATGTTGGACTTACGGACTTCTTGCGGCTTGTCCTTGTTCTTGAAGGTGGCATTGGATGGGGCCACGGCTTGGGTAGACATGTTGTTGATGAAATTTTTTTTGATCTATCACGTGTTTTAAAGTCCCGTCTCAACGTCTCCGAGGGCACCACTGAGCATCACAAAGGGACAGAAAACGAAGTGAGTGAGTGAATGGAGCAGACGAAAGCTGTGTTGGGAGTTGCTGACTTAAGAAGTGTGTGCTGACTTTGTTCCTGGCACCATTGCCATTACTGCAGTTGCCACTTTAGCATTGCTAGCGCTGTTTGCTGTGTCGAGTAAGTCTGACGCGTGGTTGCAAAGTTGCAGTCACCATATTGTAGTCTAATATCTCGGGTGGGAAACACCTTGCAGCAACTCCAGGCATGCTTAAGACTTATTAAACTTTAGAATTATCTTCATTTTGTCGACTATTGTAGAACCTGTTTGGTGGGACTTGACGAGTGGTGGCTGCAATCTGCAATTGTGCGCTACGACGAAGCTGCAACTAAGTTAGCAAAAACCTACAATCAACATAGAACCTTAACGTTTTCAGAGTATAAGAAGGGGCCAAAAGCTGGTCTACAAGCTTGAAGTGTCTATTTCAGCTTTGCACTTGTGTAGGTGGAAGGTGTCTTCATACAGAGCTTCAATGCCTTGTAAAGTGGTAACGACAGCATGTATTTGCACAACTACCAATTAGAAGACAATGTTAGTAAGCAGCAATTTATGAGCTCAAGAGCTCATAAAACTCATGAGTTGCTCAATAACCGTTAAAGACTGTAGCAGGCATTGGCCACTATTGTTGCAACCATTCAAATCTGGCAAAGCACGTGACCTCCATCACAGTACTTCTCCGAATCTCAGTGATGACTAAAACCACTATGACCTTCACATTCCAAAATATCGAGCTCACGCCAGAGGAGGTGCTCCAATGCTCCTACTCCAAGTGGCTGCCGTTGCTCAGCAAGTACATCGGAGAGTCTACTACGATCAACCCACTCCCGCAAGCCTTTCTCGATTACCTTGCCGCAGACAGTATCAAGTTGCCTCCAAGTGGAAGAGTAGATGACATCGAAATCAACAGTGACAACGAATATTCCGACTGGGAAAACGACCAAGACGAACTGGAAAGTGACGAAGAAGACACAAGACCCACGGTAGAAGACTTCAAAGACATTCACGAACAAATCGTAGACACACTCCGTCGCCACGATGTGGTGCCCAAGTTGAACTGGTCACTGCCAAAGGACGCCAAGTGGATAGCCACCGGCAACACCATGAAATGCCACGAAGCCAACGATGTCTATCTTCTTCTCAATGCCAGTGATCATATTGCAGACGATTTGGACGCCCCTTTTAGTCAAGTGGAGGGAGACAAGCCGGATCAGGTTGACTATGAGTTGGTGCTCAAGAAATGGATCGACATCAACCCTGCCCTCGAGTTCAGAATTTTTGTCTTTGACAAACGAGTTATCGGTATCTCCCAAAGAGAACTTAACCACTACAAGTTTCTAGATGAGATTAAAGGTGACCTTGAAAAGGCCATATACAAGTTCCTTGACGAGTCGGACTTCATAGATGCTTTTCCATTGGACAAGTTCATATTAGATGTTTACATCCCCAGACCATACAAAAAGGTGACTGTCATAGATGTGAATCCTTTCAGTAGGAAGCTGGATCCGTTGTTGTTCACCTGGAATGAACTCTTGGAGGGAGGGTCAGCCGAATTCAGATTGGTGGACCAGACCAACATTGGTAGATTTGCCAGCAAAGAGTATGGAGAAAGTCAAGTTCCGTTGGAGGTGGTGAGCGCCAGTATCAATGGTGGCGACGGCATGGCGGAGTTGGCTCGCGAGTGGCGCCAATTGCAGGAAAGAGGTGGGTAAGCCAGAGGATTAACATAGAAATAGGTCAATATAGAATTCGGACAAGATCTGAAGGTGTAGCAATTCTCGGAGGCGGTTGGCGCTCGGAGTTGACAGGTCGTACAGCGCTCACGTAAGCTGGGTGGAGGAGCCGTTGGATGATGTCACCTGAGAGCTGTTTGTTTTGGGGGATCCACGGAAATCTACCACGCATTAGCAGTCGTCGTGACCCTTCAAATGTAGGACAAACGCTGGCTCAGGACATCTAGTGCACCACAAGTATCTGGGGGTCCCTATGGCTTGCACCTGCGCCTCGGGTCAATGGCTTCCAAACTGAATCTAGGTGACAGGGTGGGACTCTTTCGTCCGCCTATGCTCAATGTGCACCGGAAATGATAACTGATTGGGAAGCGAATAAGGAAAAATAACCATTTTGGGACACTTCAAACTATATACAGGAGGGCCCTTGATCTATAAAAGATGGAGAGAATGCCATCACTCCCCCACGTTGGAATTGAAAAACAGCAACCACCTGTCCTCAGCAACGTATACTAAACCATGAGCACTACGACTGTCCTTGATGAAAGCAACATCTTTTTGCCAGATTACCGTGGCCGCCTAACAGAGGGCGTCACTTACAACCCGTCGAACGACACATTGCTCTGGGTTGACATTGTCTTAGCGCAAGTCCACAGAGTCACCCTCGGAGGCGATCAACCTACAAACCACGAGGTTATTGAGTTCAAAGAGGAAGGTGAGAGCATTGGTGCAATTGGCCTCACAACTAACGACAACACCATCATAGTTTGTGGGAAGTATGGGGTGGCACTCGGAAACTTCCAGACCGGGGAGATCAAGTACTTTTTCAAGTACCCAGCCAACCAGCGTTTGCGGTCGAACGACGGAACCATTGATCCATGGGGGAACTTGTGGATCGGCTTGATGTCCGACTTCCCGGTGGCCCAAAAGAGCGGCGTCCAGGGCGAAGGTAAGTTGTATAGAATCAACTGCCACGACTTATCCATTACGGACATGTTACCAGGCGAGGAGCTCTATATTCCAAATGGATTGGCTTTCCTGACCAAGGGCGACAAGTTCTACTGGACCGACTCGTTGAGGTTCACCATCTGGTCTTGGGACTACGACTACATTGCAAACAAGTTGAGTAATAGACAGGTGCATTTGGACACCAAGAAGCTCTACCCCGACGTGGAGTCGCCCGAACCAGACGGATTGACGTTGACCAAAGACGGGGAGATCTATACGTGTATCTTCAGCTCGCTGACATTGGCTGTCATTGGTACCAGTGGAGAGTTGAAGCACAAGTACGTTTTCCCATGCTCGAGAATAACGTGTGTTGTCATTGGAGGGAAGAACAGTGATGAAATATTTGTCACCACATGTAATGAGAACCAATTTGAAGGGCCTCTCAACCACAATGGCCCGGATAAGGGCGGGCATCTATTCAGAATCAAGACACACGAGAAGTTAAATAACCAGATCAAGAATGTGTGGGGTGGTAAGATAGAGTACTAGCTTCTCGCAAGACAAATAGCTCTTGCAAGCATCACTCGATCACAAAGGACAAGTTCTATTCAGAGTTGACAAGAGGAACCGAAGGGATAAAGTGCCTATAACAAACAAATAAGACGGTCATGGCACATATCATTGTAGAACACAGCGCCAACTCTGCAGCGTCAAGCGCTCAAAACAATCGTTCGCCTACAACATAGTCAACTTGGGCTGTAGAGGGTGGGTTCAAGTAACCTCAACAAAAGCTCATGGTAATGCTCTTTGTTCCGTGTGCTTTGTAGACCTCTTTCATTCACAATTGTCATACAATATACCCCTTCCTGAACAAAGGCCATCAGAGATCAGTGCTGGAGTTAAAGTAACAATACCAAGAAGAATTGATGGAGAGAGGGTTTCCGAGGTGGAATCAGTGAGTTGCAGTTGTTAGAGACGCTCCAATGTGCCGCCGGTTGTCCTGGTACCAATCCAACATTTCTGTTGCCCATTGGTGTGTGATTCTGGCATGATTGATAGTATCGCAAAACGCCTAAAAGATAATTGATAGTATCGCCTAAATGATAATCACTCCAGCTTGATGCCAGGATTCGTTTCAAAGGCCAGTTTCCGCCGAGTTGGCAGCGGACATAGAGCGGGAGTAGTGAAGTTCACCTGTTATTATCGACAAGCACAAATCCACCTGGTTGTCCGCCTGGTTTACCAGGTGCATTAACGCAAGTCGCTACAAAGGTGAACCAATTGAATAGTGCTTGATTAGGTGGTGATTCTAGTGTAGTCCCAACAGTTTTCTAATTGAGCACTTTCCGCTGGGCAAACAATCGGTGTGGAGCCATGTGTCTGGGGCACAATAGTGGGCCCCCTGTGAGAAGCTGGACATGGGCGTCCTTATTCTTTTCATCGCATATAGTCTTTCGTTGGGAATAATAGGAGAATAATGGAGAGCCCGAACTTAACAACACTCAATTGTGATTGTTTGGTAGTAACGTGCGATAAAATGCAAGTCCTTCCTGTGTTGATACATTCTTGCTAGGTGATGGTGCAACTTGTGGCCCGGGCGTATTCTAACCAGCCACGTCCATGTGGCCAATGACACGAGAAACAAACTCCTCTACTAGCTCGTTCTCTTCGCTACCGCCAGCCCTCAACTCATTCAACTTCATATTCATAATGACTCTCTTGTTCTCGTCGGTTTCTTTTACAAACAGATCATCCTTTAATATCTTGATCAATACAACGAGGTGAAATTGTAATGCTGGCTCCCTTAATAGCTCCTTAATCCTTGGATCATTCGCGATTTTTTGAAACTTGTCTTCAGTCTGGACCTCGCCCCTGTCAGTGTGCAATTTCTGTTTATCCCTTTCGGGTTCTTCTTTTGATTCAGTCGTATGCCCTTGAACGTGCTCCTCACTCTTAAAACATGCTATGGAACAATAGTTACTACCACATTTAGGGCACTTGTACTTGGACTCCTTCTCGCAAAACCCACACTTGACCATCGTTTAATTTTTTTTTTTCCCTTAATTGCCATTTCTCATAATCTGCTGAAATGGGCTGACCACTTGGCAAACTGATCCCGTGCTTTCTTTTTATTGTTGGGAGAGGTGTACATACTAAGATCAACCCGGACTTAGCGCTTAACCAAAACGTTTTACGATCGTCATTGTTGAAACATGGATGGTTTTGTGTAATGATTGCGGGATTAGTTGCCAAAACCGACACTCGCAGGGGACGCTACACACCGAGGGTATCGCAGGGGAGAATTAGGTGCGTACTGTGTACTACGACGTGGAAGAAGTTGAGGTATGGAAACGCGTACTGATCAAACACAAGCTCAGGTGCAACCTGTGAAGCGTTTAATAGCAACCCAGCACACACCAATTTAAATGACCCAGAAACCGCCTCTGCACGGCGTGGGGCCAGCTTTAGGACACTCTACACCGGCCCGCTCATAGATGTCCTCCTTGTCTACAATCTCAGCTCTCAGTCCACCTGGCAAATCGCCTCGACATTATCATACGAACGAGACATTATCTTCTTTGTTAAATTTCTTTTCGCCGTATTGTGGTATTGTAAATGCAATATGGATAAACTGAAGATTTTTGGAGCCAACCGACATATAGGTACAGGTGCCGTTTTATGAGGACTGCACACAACCCGTGCTCTAATTACCTACAAGCGGTAATAATAGGTTTGGCACCAGAAACAAAAAAAAAAATGTAGCTTTTAAACTCTGAGACGCTACAGGTTATAATTGGATGGCTGGGACACGCAGAGAAGCCTGGGCGCACTAAAGAATAAAAAAAAAAAATGTTGCTAGCCCTGATGTGTTGATTTATTGACTGGGAGGAATGTTGATTGTTAAAATTTGAGATGTGTTTAAATTATTGGTTCGATATTTTAAAGTAACGTAATAGATATTTTCTGGTAATAAATGGGATTGCACCCACTGGCTAAAAAACTGAGTTACAGTTTTTTCTCGAGGGTTGGTCGGCAGATGTTCCAGACTTGATGTCTAATAAAGAAACGCCATCGACCGGTGCACGTATAGCACCTATCGGGGTACTTTTTGGAATCTGGTCCGCCTGGTGTGTGCAACGAGGCATTTCGTGAGGGCGAGGGAGACATAACGCGATTTCCAAAAGCTGAAATTAGAGGTGCGACGAGCCAGGCAGTGACAAGGATACGCTCACCGCCCAATATGTAAGGTATGTAATGGTTTTCACAACCAGCCCCGACCAAGCACGAGCCGGAAAAGCTTGAAACCGGGACGGTGGGTACAAAACACACCGGGTCTGGGTATTATCATGCGCTCAAGATCAAAATGTGGCCAGTGCTTCTGGATTTTTGAGTGCCATGTATTGGAGGCACACATGGTAATACACCGAGCTGATCACACGAAAGGTGTGTGAATTATTTAGTGGACAATCTACCCAGCTTTGCGGTAGAGATGTAAATTGGCGCTGAAACACCTTGTGACGCCTACCAAGCATATGCGCACACTCTGTGGAGTTTTCAGCAGCGGCCTTTTGGGGTGGCTGAATGTCTACGACCTGCCGCCAGGTACTGTAGGGCAGGGAGGTGTGACCGCAGTCACATAGGACCTGTACTGAAAAGGGAATTTTTAAGCAAAGCGATTCTTTTATTTGTCTGCGGCTGGTACGACATATTGAAAGCCGATTTTTGCAACAGCCCACACCCTCAATTGCACTCATGTGTTGCAAAGCGATAGCCCTTGCAATGCCATTGTAGGCGGTGTAGACGACCGCTTGAACGAATCACCTGTTGGTGTAGGCTTATTGTCCTGCCGCACACGTACACCTACTTTGCAAGACGCTACCCACCAGCTCGCCAGCATTCCAGCCAAGCTACAGACTACAGTCTCGTTTCTTTGTCTAACCCTATATTACCCATCCTAGTACCTAATTTTGAAAATAATAATAACTCCAGTAAGGAACCTGTGAAACCGGAGTTGGAGTGGCGAAAACCACTGGCTGTTGATGCTGCTGATAGTACACAACCTGTTTCGATAAAACATCTTGATACAATCTTCTTCTCTTTGAAGTGTAGAACTCGTAGTTTGGAGTCAATGGAGTCAATGGACTGACTGAACTTGGAGTTCCCCCTCTCATGGAAAGAGGCGAGTTGATAAACTTTGGAGTTTGAATGCTTTGACTTGGTAATGCAGGCACTTGTACAACAGGTGCAATGTCAACAGGCAGGCTTGGAACAACCTTTTCTCCTTCGTTCATCAAACATCTATAACCTGCAATCATAGACGAAGGGAACTTGAATACGCCATTGTATATGAAAACGTTCCAGAATTCTCCACAGCTCCAAATGCCTCCAAAGCCCAACTTGTAGTTCAAGCTCAGTAAGAAATGCAGTTCTAAAGTATTCAACAACGACAAGTCAACAGAGACAACATCCATGCCTCCATTTTCTCC
This sequence comes from Kodamaea fukazawae, assembly GCA_030572255.1. Taxonomy (NCBI): domain Eukaryota; kingdom Fungi; phylum Ascomycota; class Pichiomycetes; order Serinales; family Debaryomycetaceae; genus Kodamaea; species Kodamaea fukazawae. The sequence goes on along the minus strand of JAJLZQ010000001.1, from coordinate 85,878 downwards.
ATGCTTAATAGTATTGTTTATGATGTTCAACCATGTCTTCAAGGTGTACGATTGGTCGTCAAATGACTTGTTTGACAATATTAACAGCATCATTATAAGATATATCTTCATCGAATCTTCTTCGTCCTCTTGCAACTCATCCTTGCAAGTTAATATACTGTTCTGCTGATATCTGAATAAGTAATATAAACTTATTATCAAGTTGGTTTGGCTCAATTGTGAGTTGTATATCAAAGATGACAAGAATTTGCCATAACGCTTGCAAAAGTCGTTATATTTCCTCTTCAAATCATGCTTTCTTGGTGACGAGTGTATGCTAGGCGTGGAAGGGTTCAGTCTATTCACCACTATCCATGCTAGCTTGACATAATCATTTATCATTCTTGTTGATTCTATAGGATGCCGCCAGCTAACGCTTAACTAGAGTTTGGCAGCCATAAATCATTATATATATAGGCTCATTTAAGCTTGATGGTATTAAAGGACGCAAAAATGCAAAAACTGCAAAATATGCAAAGAGACAAAATGTAAAATGCAGTCAGAAAAATATCCTTAAATTTTAACATCGAAAAAGAAAATTGAGACATGCGTCATGCATTGATTAGGCAAGTTCATTGCACATTTTGTTGTTGGAGTCCTGAAGTTTGGGTTTTATGCACTTGCTAAGTCATGAGGTTACTAAAGAATGAGACTAATTGACACCCCCTTCGTCTAGAAGGATGAACTTGTGAATAGAAGGATATGGCAGTGTAGAATACAATACTAAGCATCGAGAATGCCCAACAGCTGAGGCATCAACAAAATTGAATGGACACGCTGCCAATTGGCTACCTATTGTAGTCCAAAATCGGCTTTGGAGGGCCGTGTCCCTACAGTTCCACCGTCAACATTGCCTCAAACCAGCCGAGTGTACACTCGTCTTTCACTAAACCACTTCCAACCTCCTACTGCTTACCTACTAACCGTACGCCTGACCTCCCCGTAAATGCCTAATTTTTTTAACACTGATCACACTCGCCTCAACAACCTAGTCTTAAAAATATATTTATTGTGAAATTTTTATGATTGCTAAGCAAAGCCCAGTAGGGTTTTTTTACATGTTAGTAAAGGCAACATATCCCACTTTGCAAGTAATTTCTGTTTAGTCTCCGTCAACCGATTAACAATCGCTTATGTAAGCGCACTCTTTTTTTTTTTTTTTTAGCTTTTGATTATAAGGACTGTCGGTCATAATTACTGAGACTGTTCGCAACCCCCCCTACAAAATAAAAAGAAACGTTTCTAAGCAAAAATTAATTGTTGTCGATGCGATCATGTGATTTGAAATAGGGGAGTTATGAGAAGCCTTGTAACACAAGTAAAAGGGGTGCCTAGTTTTTTTGCGCGGGGAATCTCAACTGTTGCTGCTGTACGAAAACAAAAAAAAAAAAAAAAGATCCACTTTACGGTTCAATTTTCTATCCGGTCACTTTTTCGCATCCGGCATAATAGTTTCAAAAACAAAAAAGCTTTCCTGCACACCAGCTCCCGTACACTACTTCCCGCACAATACTTCCCGCACTACTTCCGGCACAATCCCACTTTAATTAAAAGTATTTTTTGACATCTCATAAAACGTTAATGGCCGCAAATTCTCCAATAATATTTCTTGGAAGTCTGTGCACTCCAGCTGCTATTAATGGAATTAAATTATTGTTTTTGAAACAGTGTAAGACAACTTTAATTAAGAAAACCGGGTGGTGACAGGATTGGAGGGGGCAAAACAGGAGGTGGCAAGCGCTACGACTTGAGACACCTCGTAAAATTACTGTCCTCTTTGCATTCCCTGCAAAGTGTGTCAACTTTAGCAATTTCCATTTCAAGGCTAGTGTTCTTCATCTACACTTATTGTTTGCAGCCAATACCAAGCCTCAAGACTACTTCTCGTATTTCTCCCAATGCACAGTCCGGGAGTCCGGTTGCCTGTCCTTTCTTGGGTGTGATCACGTATAGAACACATAAACGATTATTGTGCGCTGTGACTCCATGGTGTATGCATATCCCATTACTTGGTTACATCAATTTCATTCTTGGGAGCCACAAAGAAGCACAAAGCAGGTTATGATAGAGACGGCATTCGAACAAACACAAAAACTGTGCTGGTTCACGTGAGAGCGTTGGTCAGGTGTATGGCGGTCAGATGCGCATGATAATGTGATTTGTAGCACGTGTAAAAGAGAAGAAGTTAACTTCCGTGTCACGTGAGTAGCAATGCGGGCCGGCTGGATCCAACGGCCGTCAGAAGTGGCGGTGGTTTTTCTGTGCAGACCCTGATGACATCCAACTGCGCCAACCTTGCCACCAGTTCCAGCTATATATTTGGTTCTTCTTCTTTCCACTACAGGCCATCTACACCATGAGGTTCACATTTTTCCATTACTATCTTATTCCGTTGGTGTGTATTGTTGTTTGGTGGGGGATGCTTATTGCCATGCTCTCGGCTTGGTCGGCTCAAGGACATCCCATTTACCAATTTATGGGTAAAAAGCATCACCAATCAATAGTATACATTTCAGACATTGGAGCCACCAACCTCCAGCCTCTCTTCATAGCATGCGCCGCCTTTCAGGCAATCTTCTTTGTTGGCACCATTACGATGGAGTTTGTGCTCCGCGTCCAACACAAGTTGCAGCCATATGTTTCGAGGAAACAATTCTACTTGGGTATCTCGAGTATAGTGTGTTCGATAATAGGACAGCTAGGGATTATTTTTGTTGCTTGCTTCAATCTCAGAGCCTTCCATAGGGTCCACTACTCCATGGTGGTTGTCTTTATTGTGTTTTGTGGGGTTGCTGTGATTGCAAACTCAATCAACACCTTCATCTTCGGACACTACTCTTCAAGATTAACTCCATACCATGACAAAATCATCTTTGGCAGTCACCGGTGGGCGAACCTCTACATGGTGTCCTTCTTCTTGAAGGTGGGATGGTTGGTTGCTGCCATAGTGTACGCCGGTTTATTCGCTGGGATGCTGAAGTTGCACAAAGAAAATGTCAGCGCAATCTTCGAGTGGATTATCTCTTTTTGGTACGGGTTGCTCTTGGTAATGTGGTCGATCGACTTGTTTCCAAGTGCGGTCAAGGCATACAGAGCCCGTTCGGAAATGTGGGACGAAGAAAAGCTTGATCTGGGGTCTGCCTCGTTTTGATTCGGAATATTTATAGAATGTACAGTATTACAAATGCAACACATACTTGATTGAGCAATGCTACACCTGCGGACGCTGTATTTTGCCCTTTTCCTACATTACGGCCCCATTATGAGCCATTGGAAACCTTAATACCCACCCTGTTGCCTGGCACTGTAGGTCGGCTACCGCGCGGGGCATCCAATCTTGCTACAAATGAATTCGCAGCCACGAGCCGCAGGCTTCTCTGTGCGACACGAGAACCCTTGCAACAAACGACCTTACGACACGGCAAGTTCAACCCACAACACGCTTGCTACAACTTAAAACAAAAAGACTTAACATAAAATATATCTAATCACAAAAGCTACTTAATTCCTTTAGGCCCAGAATTCGGATAAATCTTCCCCAGCACCATTGAAAGCCAAAACGTTTGGCGAAGCCTTGTCCAAGCCGGTAAGGGCGCCCTTTGTACCATACTTGATGAACTTGTTCTTCAAGGTGGCGGTGTCAATCAACTCTCCAGAAGAATATTCGGAGGTGCTTTCTGGCAACAAAGACAAGTAGTAGGCCAAGAGACCGGTGATGTGTGGGGCAGCCATCGAGGTACCAGAGAGGGAAGCGGTATCTCCGTAAATGTATGTACTCAAGATATCCTCACCAGGAGCAAAAATGTCGACACACTTACCCCAGTTGGAGAAGGAGGCCTTGTCATCGTTGATGTTGGAAGCACCAACGGTGATGGGGCCCTCGGCGGCGGCAGGAGAACTGCCACAGGCGTCTTGGTCGTCGTTACCGGCAGCCACAGAAAAGTGGACACCAGCCTTGGTGGCAGCATTGACAGCCAAATCAAGAGCTTGCGATGGGCCTCCTCCAAGAGACATGTTGGCAACAGAACCCTTGAACTTCTTGCCCAACAACTTCTTCTTGTCATTGTGGTCGGTGACGGCAAATTCAATACCCTTGATGATATCGGAGGTGGAACCCATACCAAGCAAGTTCATGACACCGACGGCAACAATGTCCGCCTTCTTTGCCACACCATACGACTTGGACCCAATGGTACCAGCACAATGAGTTCCGTGCCCATTTGCGTCAAAGTTGACAAATGGTGGGGCAACAGCCTTACCCCAAACAGCTCTACCTTCGAATTCAGGGTGGCTGACCTTGACACCAGTGTCAATAACATAAGCAGTAACACCCTTACCACCTTCATTGTCATACAAGTAATCCAAGGTGGTTGGCTTCTTACGGTGGGAGATTCTCAGTAAACCCCAAGTGGACTCCTTTTGGACAGAGTATTCGTTCAAACGAACAATGGAGTCTTGTTCAATAAACTTGACTGCCTTGTTGGATTGGAGCTTGGACACCATGTCCGGGGTAAAGAAGCCGTGGAAACCCTTGAGAACACCAATGTCAAAGAACTGAGCCTTGTCTTCGGTCATGGTGGAGACTTCGTCACCTTGCAACTCGTGGACCCAAGCCTGCTGGGCGTTAACATCGGAGACGTCGTCGTTGAAAACAACAATGTATTTGTGTGGGATAAGGTTGTCCACTGTAGCAAGCTGGAGAAGAGGTGCCACTGTGGATTCTTGCTCCTTATGGCCAGTGTTGACGATAGGGATTTGGTTTTCGAGGCGTTCGACAAACTGGGTGAATGCTCCGAGCTGGTCTAGTTGAGGAAGGACCAATCCGGAGGCAGTGTTGAGCGCTAAGGCCAACAGGACAATAATTTTAAGAGGAAGCATAGTTAGGGGGGCAAAAGTTGGAGAGAAGGAGTTGATAAGAAATGCTCGCCCTGTCTAGATGTCACGTGAGTACGATCAGCGACTTTTTTGGGGATGTCGCACGTGAGCCTGTTCCCAAACCGGCTCTGCCCAGCTCACCCCCGACAACGCTGGCGTTGCCATTGCTCTTCGGTCTCCGGAAGCACGCAAACACAATTTGCTTCCGTGTTGAATATATTACCCTTGTCGGTAAACTTTTAACGAGCCGGCGCTTGCACCGCCGGAGGCACGATGGGGCGGAATGTCGAGCTGGGCTCAGTCTTGGGAGGCAAACTTTCGTAGCGCAGCACGGGATCCTCGGGTAGGCACAGTTCCTTCGGAATGGTCATGCCATCTCCACGTCTCATCGCAGCCCATCGTTTTGTGTAGGCCGCCCACTTGCCGGCATTGTACAATAGTGGCGATCGTCCTCCAGTGCTACAAAAGAAGCATACTGAAAATGGGGGTTATAGACGGGCAGCATACACGGAAATGCCGATCTCCGGCGCCACATGTCGGTATGCCACCCGTCCCAGTGTCCTACGGATTAAAACCAGGACGTGCCACTTCCAGCGGCCGCCTCTTGGCTTTTTGTTCGCCTTAGTAATCCCTCTCGGGTAACAGTTCTGTAGCTGAGCCATGTCCAAAGCGCATTCTCTTGTGTCAGCTACTCCATTTGAAATTGAGTGCCTCCTGCAAAGACTGATGTGTGCTCAATGTACCGTTTCATCTGTGTTTTACTGGATTCGGTATTTGCAGCAGAAGACGTGTCCAGAGTTTAGGACCAGATTTTTTTATAGGTGCGCCTGCCTTCTTGTCTTGACTTCCATGCAGTGGTCTGCAGTGGCCGGCCCTGTGTCCGTTTCTGCTGAGCATGTGTTCGCTGGAGCGTGCGTTACTCTACCGACCCAGCTATCGAGCGGCAGTATTAGATGAACAATACGAAAATATTCAGTATCGTACTATTCAATAATTAGTCTAGACAATCATCCCATGTAAAGGGACTCTTCTCGGCAAATATAGGTCTGCACTCCCATTGTATCTATGAACTTGATTTGGCGATCCTATTGTTCCGTGCTCCCCTTTCTTCGCAAAATAATAATTTCCGGGTCTTCCGTCGTTGCAACATCACCAATGCGGCTGAAGGTGTGCCCTCGTCAAGAGGAGCAGCAACCCTTGGCATGTTGAGTCTAGGCTCCGCTGTGCGTAGCCCAGTGCATCCCCCCGGTGGGTGGCAGGCTATGCACGGACCGGAATTTCACTGCAAGGGCATATTCCCGAGTTCAAAGCCAAGATAGGGGGCCCGGGTGGTGAAGCGGTTGAGGCTCCTATTTGCCAAAGGAATGATGATGAGATTGGGTTTGTGCGGTGTTTGTGGCACAGGCTGCTCCCTTTTTGCACCTGATCTAGCTTCAAGACTTCAAGGCAAAATGTGCAGCCATGTAAATCTTCTAAACTGCTCGATGAATCAAGAGGTTTTGCAGCCTTTACCAGTCGCCCTGGAATTACACAAACAGTATCTTCTCCCTGGTGAAGGTCTTTTGGTCCGTAACACCCTCCAAGGATACTGCATGCAATCTAGGGTGCGTTCCTCTCATGATCATTCTCCACAAGGACTTGGAGAGTTTGAATTCCACAATGTTGCCGATGTCCTCTCGTTCCTCCACCTTTCTTTTCTTGTTTTCACTGTCCAGTAGACCAAGCACGTCTTGCTGAGTGTCTTCATCCAACCCTAACAAGTCCCTCACCCATGTCTCCTTCATCACCCTGCCGTTCATGACAACATGGGAGTCCAGGAACCCCGACAAGAAGGTGAGAACCGGCTTGTCGGTCCCCAAGCCCTCAATCAAGAATTCTTGTTGCAAGTCCTTGAACACTTGCATCATCTTGGTGCAGAGCTTGTTTGTAACTTGGACAATGGCCATTTTGGTTGTCTTATTCAAAATGAGCTTGACCTCGGAATAGTCTGAGTTCATGATATCTAAATCCAGGTCCATCTGAAATATCAATGAACGGTGCGGTTCGTTCTTGATGTGGGGTCTGGCGTAAAGCATAGGGAAATCCATCAATGGGTCCTGGCTTGTGTCCTGGTACAACCCTTTCTTTTGTATGTCAAACAAATTCAACACAATCTCTTGTTTGACGGGGCAGAAAGGGTTGTTGATGATCTTGTGTTTGAGAATTCTCTGCTCCAATTCAAGAAATCTGTAGTACTTGCACTCACGAACCAACAACTTCCTGTGCTCATCGTTCTGGATAATCAAATGGTTTCCTCTAAGTAATTCAAGCAAGTCTGCAAACAATTTGGGGGATCTGTTGGAGAGAGTTGCCGGTCTCTGAGGTGGTGGTCTCAACATGCCCTTTGTCTGGATTGTTTTGATGTCGATCAACAAGTTGTCGTATAACACAGTAAAATAGTTTGGGACATTACCTGTCGTCTCAAACAAGGATCTCGCCACCTTGAAGGACTGGTTTCCGATGGTGGCAGCAATGTCTTGGGTGGTCAAGAACTGCTGAAGCCCTCTCAACCCAAAATAGAAGGCGTCAGACCAAAGATCTATGAATTCGTAGTCATTGCTTATGCATATGGTATACCCTTGAAGGTGATTATACATGTACTCAAAGATACGGGGGTTCCGGTCAATAAATAAGACCTTGTCCTTGTTTTCCTCTTGACTGAAGAACTTGGTAAAGTAAGAAGGAGCGTCTGACGAGAGGGAGAGGCCGCTCAATTTGAATAGCCTGTACCCAACCTGAATTGAATATATCTTCTCATGTGGTAAAATCGCAGGAATAGAGTGATCTACTTCGGGTTCGATCTCATAACGAATGGGGTGGTCGGCCATCTATGAAGTGTATGTGTATGTTTTATTCAATGTTTGTTACTGAGATAGTCAGGTGACTCAACAATCAACTCTGTAACAAGAAGTCTACATTCAACCTCCCTCTTCCGTACGTTTCACCTGATATTGCCTATATTTCAACATCCCAACCCAGACCTTAAAGCCCATAGACTATTTACGTTATAAGAATACCTTCTAAGCGGCTCCGCAACTCTTGTCTAGCGATCTCGAATCCGGAGCTCCGTGAGCGAAGAGGTGCGGAAGTACGGGAATATAGAATATGGGGAAGACAATAGACATGCTGGGTGCAGGTCAGGCACAAATCAGTTGGTCCCAGAGGGCTGATTTGCCACAGACATCTTACGATCCAAAAGGCTTTGAATCGGAAAGGGGGCTGGTTGCCAACAAAACATGCAAGATCTGAAGCATGTCCGCGATGGCTTACACATGCAATACGGGCACTCCACTTCAGCAGCAACACGCACGCATACAATAGCTTCTCTCCCATTAGCACATTTACGAACATACCGAACTCACACAGGTCCAGTGCATGTGTCTTGTATTGATTTCCTTAATAAGCTGCCGTGTGTCGGTATGAAGTTGAGAGAATTTGGTGCATATATGGCTGCGAAAAACGCATCCAGTAGTGAGCTGACATGAGCGAAATACCGCCATATCACAGAAATGCAGCCGATCCAATTGAACGTTGAAGCCATGATGACCTGGCCAGCAGTCGCAAAGTGATAATTTGCAAGTTGGGGTATGCACGGCTGTATATTTTCTAGCGTCCGGTCATATAAGGAAGCGCATGATGCGCATATGAAACTTTGTCCATCAATGAGCTTCCTAAACGAGACTAATCAATGGCATTAGTTTACAAACTACAGTTTTGCCTGATAATTGATATACGAAGCCCAATAAAAGAAACTGTTGCAGCACTTGGCCTGCCATTTTTCTACATTTGGTGGAGGTATGAACCCTGGAGGTGTGTTCACCACCATAGTGCAGCACTTTCCTGTGCTATGTTTGGGCCTGTAAGGCATCAGGCAACGTGCAAAAGATCGCAAAGAGCACCTTTACCCTCTCATACACCAGCCCCAAAGGTCAAAAGTCACTGTAGGTTTGCAAGGCGACAGGGCCAGAATGTTTTGTTTGCAATTGCTAAGTAAATGGATTTTGCTCGCGCACAATCCAAACAACATTGATGCTACGCCGAAGCCGTAATTTCAATGGCTGTTGGACCTGTCGACAACGCAAAGTCAAATGCGATCTTAGCAAACCCAAGTGTAACAGATGTATCAAGTCGGGACACGAGTGTGCAGGGTATGACTTGAAACTAGGCTGGGCAGATCCTCTTGGAGTCAAGGACGGCTCAATGGTCCCGCTCGAGGTACAGGGAGCAGAGAACCTAGAGGCCTTCCAACGAAGAAACGTGGAGCTCGTCAGATTCCCCAAGTCCCTGCAATATGAAACCTTCAAGCAAGTCAATGGCAAGTTGGATCAACTCGACAGCGAGGCTGAAGTCAAGCCCAAGAGCCAAGTTGGACCCTTTGGATTCTATACACTACATGGCAGAACATTTTCAAATAGAAAGCAACGACCCCCTATACGACCTGAAGTATCCAAAGTCACCAAACCGAGGAAGGTCCCGGCTCCAGCACCTCCCGTACTTCCTCCCGTTGATCCTCCCAAAGAGCCCACTACCTTGCATGACAATATAGACGTTCCAGCTCCTTACGTTCAGGGAGAAACATCAACAGACAGAGAAATCAAATTTAACATTCAAAGATCAATCTTTGCTCAGGATAACACCTGGGTCCAACCCCAGCTCTTGGACTTTGCAAAGTTGACCATCTTGGCCATTAAAGGTACAAAATATAGATTCAACGAACAGAACATGTTGCACATCCTATATCCATCGCACTTTCCCAACATCGACTCTGACGAATGGGTTCCAGATATCAAAATAGTGAGCAGGCTCTTTATTCATGATAAGAAGAACAAGGAACTTCGGGTCAAGTGGCTTTTGAAAGAATTGTTGGGTCTGTTGCTGTCCGACACCTTTACATTTAATAGGCTCTCTTTCAACGGCAACTATTACGACACCATATTAATACCATTCATTCATCAAATCTTTGGGGAGTTTGTTTGCTGTGAGTTTGGAAGCTGGTTGGACCTACAGTTGAATAAAGAAGCTGACTTGGACGTCAAAACTCTTTTCCAGAGCATCAAGCTGGCCGTGGTGTACCTCATTCTAGGCATGTTAACTTTCCGGGCCTCAAAGACAGTACACGTTGGTTCTAAGGTGTCAAACGTGGAGAACTCATACATATGTGACGATTACCTACGAATGGCCATTGAATTAAGAAAGCTAAGCATCTCCATAATCAACTACCATTTGGACAAGTACGACAACCACGAAGAGTTATTGGAAGGGTACCATGATCCTGGAAGTTACGAAACATTATTGCTTCTCGGGCTTATTCTCCAAATCGAATTGGATACGTATTTCAGCGTGTTTGAGAACTATGAACTCATGTTTGCAATCGGGGACTACGTGGTGAAGAACAAGTTCAAGGGCTTTAGGTGGTCGAGTCTTTCCCGATTTTTGATCAATGTGTTCAGGTTGATGTACACCTTCTACGAGAGCACCCAGTCCATCACTGTGTTTAACTATGCCATTAGTGAAGGCGACGAGAAGACAAAGTATCGAGACTTGAGCGAGAATTACAACTTGGCCAAGGAAGGAGACACTACCGAAAATGGCGAAGAAGAGGAAGACGACAATAACGACGAAAGCGAAACAGAAGATGGACAAGATTCCAAGTTGACTGTATCCAAGGAAGACCCTAGTGCCATGTCCTTCACCATTACCTTTAACAACAACTCTTCCAAGGAGGCCAAGGAGAAGTCGCAGGTGCAGCGAGAGCATCAACTCTTTGACGTCAACAAACTGTTCACCAGTGTTGTGGACACGAACCACATTTATTTAATGTTTGGAATACCCAAGCTGTTGTTGGACATCTTCCATGATATCGTACAATTAGCCAATCACAAGAATGTTTTCAAAAGAAGGCAGGTATTTCCAAGAAACTTTCCCAAGATATGCGCAGAGGTGGAAGATAGGCTCGTCAACTGGAGGGTGGGGCAAGAATGGCAGATGGACCCGGCCCACCCGTTGCACCAGTGTATCCAGCTTGGCGCAGAGGCGCTCCAGCACGCTCTACTTGTGTACTACTACCGGCTAGTCAAAGATAGACGGAGCTTGCCGGAAGCGCTCAAGGCGATCGAGTTGGTGGGGCGTTTGGCAGAAGTGAACCAAAAGCACTCTCTCTCTGTGAAACCCCATTTCTGGATCTTTTTTGTTTGTGGAGGTGAGTTGGTCGATCATGATCTGTACACCGCTCTTCAGAAGCTCTGGGACCACTCGTCCTTCAAGGGCCCCGTCAACTACTGGAGAGCCAAACAGATACTAGGCGAGATATGGAAGAGACATGAGGCTGGCGAGGAGGCTGGGTTCATGGAGATGATCAAAGAGTGGGACATTGCACTCTGGCTAGGTTAGCCGGGTGGCTGCATGTCGGGCTCATTGAAACACCTCAAAAGAAGCTGGGCTTATGACAATTGACGGCTTCTGGCTGTCAGACCGGCGCCTGAGGTGCTGGACCAGAGGCACCTTCCTGGCGTGTGAGCCCATTGGAAACAGCCGAGGCGCTTTTTGCTCTCGTCAAGTGAACCTTGTATTATAGCCGGGGCACCTTCTTTGCTCCGGTGCTCCTTCGCTCTATGTTCACGGTATTGGCGTACACGTTTGCCATTCAGTAAAAAAAAAAAAAGTACCTTTAAGCCAAAGAGTCGTTCCTGATGGTGTCCCGGTAGATACGATATCTCGGCCGAGGTTCCATAAGGGCTATCTCATCGACAAGAGCATCGCACGATCTGCGACCAAATGGTGCTGGCATGGGAAATTAAGTTCGGGATTACGCCACATCTCAGCTGCATGGTCTTGCGTCTGACCTGTTGAGCAACTCTAAACAAAGTTAACTTCACAAACCCCCATACATTGTTGAATATTAGGAAAATTGCAGATCAGCTGGATACAGCACCTCTGATTGTCACTTGAATTCGATCCTATTGTCTTTGTTCCCCGGCCACCCTGTTGGGAACATGCCTCAGTTCCTTCTTCTTTTTCCCCCTCCCCCCACCGCCCGGAGGGAATGCAGAAGCGACGGAACAATTATCGTATGTACAATTCAACGCATCCCGGATGCATCATAATTCTCCTATTTATCCCCACGTAAACCAAGTGTAACAGAGGAACAACGGCGATGCGATAGGGTGGCGGATAGAGGGCTGCCTGGATCCGCCGGAGGTGGGGGGCACACCCCGGACGCTTCTGTGCTCAGTGTAACGTTACATCTCTTCTCTGCGGGGGGCCGCTTTGTACCCGAAATGGCCACCCAGGGAGATTGACCACTTCGCCGGTGACCATCACGTGTCCCCCCAATAGGAGAATGGATAAATGGATAAATGGATCGAAGAGGTGATGGTTAGGAGCTGAAGCTCGGGAAGCCTAAAAGGTTTAGGCTCTGGCGGTTAAGATAGTCCCCCCGGCAGACTGGAGCTTTTGTATGGTTTTTGTTGGAGGGAGGCGCCCAATGCCCAGAGTACAAACAACAAGACGTGATGGGGAAAGTATGGGGAACACAAGCAACGGTTGTGTGGCCCCCAGCTGACATGTAAGCGCATACGCTGTAGGGCTGGTGCCTCTGAAAATAAGCATTTACGAACTTTCTCATCATACCGCGTCTCTCCCTCCTGGTCCCTAACCAAACCGCTTGTCTATATCTGCTCTCTTCCTAATAATGTTCCGCCCTCGTAACCCAGCTGTCTCCCTCACTTTTCCACCTTTTTTCGGCACAAAAATTTAAAAACCCAACAGCAACTACTAGACCCCGATTATAACTATTACCAGAGCCCAGATAGGTGTGGGACTTAGTTAACATGTCACACGAGGAAGTAAAAGTGGTAACCAATGGGATAAATCAAAAAGATCCCGACAATGGGAGCACAAACGGTACGAATGGCGCCCATTCCTTGGTCCAAAAATCAGGTGGTCTTGAAAACTCTTCTTCAGCTTCTGATATGGAATTGGTCTTCAAGGATGACCTGAACCCTCCAAGGAAGAGATCAAAGGTGTCTAGAGCTTGTGACTCTTGCCGCCGCAAAAAAGTCAAGTGTAACGCCGAGTTCTCCTCGACCCTTCAAAAGGTTACCAAAATCTGTCATAATTGTATTAAGAACAACGAGGATTGTACGTTTCTGAGAGTCCCCTTGAAGAGAGGGCCTTCCAAGGGTTACATCCGCGACCTCGAGGAGAAGTTGGACAACTCAAAACAGTCCAAGGAGGACGAGCATTATCACTATTACCAAAACGTCCCCATATACCAACCGCATCCCGTGCATCAGCAGCCACAACAACACCAGCAAATACAGCAGCTTCAACAGCCTCAACAGCAACAGCAAATACAGCAGCAGCAGTTGCAGCAACAACATCAGCAGCGTCAGCAGCAACAACAGCATCAGCAACAGCTCCAACAACATGTTCCGCAATCCATCCATATCCAGCCTATAAACCAACCCCACTTGCCAATCCACCAGGTTCAACAGGTACCTGCAGTTCAGAACGTGCCATCTATAAACCAACTTCAAACACAACCTTTACCGTTTCCACAGGTCAAAACCAATGCACCGATCATTTTGCCTCCGTTGGTTGGTTTCCAATCCAAAATGCACCATAAACTTTCCCCGGAAACATCAGCATCTTCTTCTCCATTGACCGGGAATGTTCATCAACCACCACAGCCTGACCAGCAGCAGCAACAACAACAGGTACCAGTAACTTCCCAGCTCCAAGTAGCGTCTCAGCAGTCCAACCCTTCAAGCCCTCGCAGCTCAACGCTAACAGGTCTTTTGAACGATAGCAAAACGAAAAACTCGAGCCCCCCAATTCAAGGACCGTTTTGGAAGGTGCCATACGAAATGCCAGGCTCCTCGTCAAGTCGCCGTCTGCTGTTGTCGTCAGCTCCCATCAATGGCCAATCGTCAAACGGGTTGGGCCGCAGAAGATCGCTGGTTGATCTGATTCTGTCCACTTCCACCAATGGCTCGAGATTGTTAAGACCAACAATCTCCATCAACAGTGACATTTCCGATAGCGAGGACGACTTTTACCTGGTAAGGTCAGTGGCGGCCATGAGATCAAGAGCCTCTTCTCGCAACCTGTCTCGGAACTCCAATGTTTCTCTTTCTCCAAGAAACTCGATTTCCTCTTTACTGAGCTTAACAGGGAGAATGACAAAGACTTTGCACTTGCAGGGATCCCCTTCACCAGTCACTCAATTCCAAAACCCAAGCATTCAACCAGTGGTTACTAACATTCAAACATACTATGCTCAATTCCACGCTAATTTCCCCATTTTACCATTCAAGCAGCATAATATCACCTCCTTAGTCACGTCCTACGGAGACCAAGGTATTCTTGAACTATTTAATACTGCTATCCATAATTTGATTCACTTCAGAGTCTTGGGAGTCGAGGATAACATTGCAGTACTTTCAAGAATCTTCCAAATCTATCCACAAGACAAGGGAGATGATGCAACAGTGGTTTTGCTATTAAGTTCGATCGTCATTTTGAATTATGCCATTTTGCTAAGCGGAGAAATATATTCCTTGGGAACATCCATGGCCTTTGCTATGTTTAATGACTTCAAGGTGCTTGAGAACTTTGTTGATTTGGTCAAGCGTAATTCCATTCCAGCAGATCAAGATGACATTAAGTTGTACCTTCCCAAGCTATATCTTTGTTTGTCAGTCATGGATGATTTGTATGCCCTTAGCTTTGGTGTCCAGAAGTCCAATAGCACACAACTTTTGAAGTTTTTGCAATCAAGAGTCTCGCTCTTGGTGCCGACACACATTAGAGACTGGATTGGAGCCACCATATTAAGAACTGCTGGAGTCTGGAACGACTTGGTTAATTTAAGAGACTTGGCGTTGGTTGAAGACTCCAAGCTTCTGACTGTGAGTCAAATCAAGATTCTGTTGGAATCATATGGCGACGAATTCACTCAACAGTTTAGTTGTTTGGAGTCGGAGAAGATCACCTTGTATTCATATCTAGTTGAGATCTTTAATTATGTCCGTCTGTCGCCAGATAGTGACGCTGAGGAAGTGTTTGAAAACGTTATGGATTACAACGTCAAGCTCATCCGTT
Organism: Kodamaea fukazawae; assembly: GCA_030572255.1. Lineage (NCBI taxonomy): Eukaryota > Fungi > Ascomycota > Pichiomycetes > Serinales > Debaryomycetaceae > Kodamaea > Kodamaea fukazawae. Next base: position 70,821 of record JAJLZQ010000001.1, on the reverse strand, counting down.
TGATGAAGAAGACGCTGACCACAATCATGAACTTTGCCAACTACGTTTGTTCAACCACTGAGTCCAAGAGTGAGTCTTTGATTAATCCATTGGTCAACCTTACAATTGGTCAATTGTTCCGCTTAATTAAATTGAACAAGCTCATCACTGATTCCATCATCCAGCTTATCCAGTCACAACCCTCCAAGTCAGACCACTTGTCTGATTTGCTTGGTAGATGTACCAAGATTAACACAGATTTGTCGATCTCATTCAATTTGTTGAACTTGAATTTGGTCAACTTACATTTGGGTGAGGTGCTGATGGGAGTGATACGGGGCAAGATTGGTGACTACAAGTTGAACTTTTCGGTCAAAAACTTGAGCACTGGCAGCATCAACCTGGACGGGCTGCCAAAAGACTTGAAGACTTCATTGAGTGCCTGGGTTCACGAAATGGAACAGGTATATTCCTTCACGGAAAACGAGGTGGTAGAAGGTTGGTTTTAGTGAGACTGACTTTGTACCATTGAGCCAGACGGAAACTTTATTTTGGCTGTTGATGCCTCTTCCTGGCTTACTGACTTTTAATTTACAGGCCATTTACCTCAATGGCTGGTGAAAAGAAACTGACGTCATTTGCAAGTTGTCATTTCCATTTAGGTCACAAGATCTCAATCACAAGGTTTCGTTAGCTGGGTTTCTAACCCCAATAAGCAAGCAGCTACTTCCGAGTCGTTAACCTACGAGTTACTGAAAGCTACGTCTTACTCGAGGTGTGCACTGCTTTGAACCTTGGTCTCACAATAAGTTTTGAATTACTCAGCACAGAGTTGTGCTGATTGAGTTCTGATACAACTTGGCACAAAAATTGCAGTCAGAATAAGCATTCAAACTATTCAACTTATACAAAAGACCCAAAGGCAAAAGCTAACTTCTAATCTCACTTCTATTTATAGTAATTTTATGTATTTGTATAATGAAAGATATGAAATATGAACTAATCAATCTTAATTTGTGCATAGATTCTTCTCACAAAGACTAAAGCGCTGATGAAACCAATCGTACCGCAACACAAGAAAACAAGAAGTGATAACACACAAGAGTAACCAACGTAAAGGGTGAGCGATGGCAAACCACCAAACTTTTGGCCAGCAGTCAAGAACAAGGAGTGCAAGAACACATAGACTGCACAACCACCGCCAATGAAGACAGACTTCCATTGCCACTTGTAGTTTTCAGAGCACAATGTGTAGTAGATCATCATAATGGAGATCAAGGCGGTGGTCAGCACCATCAAAATAAAACAGAAGAACAAGAATCCAAACATGTAGTAAATTCTGTTGAACCATAAGGAAGAATAGATGAAGTACATTTCAACAGCAATCAGACCGAATGGGAAAATACCAGAAAGCATCATGATTGGAGCGGTTCTTAAGTACCATGGTTGAGTTGGGATTTGTCTTGGGATTTGGTTGGTTCTGACTGGGACAGAGAGCAAAGGTTGCTTCAGGGCGTAGATGGAACCAACGACAGACAATGGGATGGAGATCAAGAACCACAAGACAATGATAGTAAGCATGGTACCAAATGGAATAGCACCAGATGATTGAACGTAAATCAAAAAGAAGTTCATCAAGACAAAGAAAGCAAACAATGCTCCGGGAACAAGAAGTGGAGTCAAGATCATGTTCAACTTCCAACGGTCACCGCCAAAGAATCTGTACACGTAACCACTGACAAACGCAGAGACGGAACTGAAACCAATGTAGAGAACAAACATGAAGGTTGACAAGGCACCTCTGTTGGAAGGGGAAAGCAAACCAAAGAGTGCAAAGATAATAGTGACGAAACACATCAAGAAGATTTGAGCACCACTACCAATCAAGACAGACAACAATAACTTTTGTGGAGGAGGTCTGAAAATATCACCGTGGACCAACTTCCATCCGCTTTCGTCGGAAATGTCGTCGTCCAAGTTGACTTCGTTGTACTTGACAATATCGTTTTTCAAGGTCCTCACCAAGATGTGTGCAATAATGATACCAAGAATAATCACGATAAGGGAAAAGTTAACGAGAGAAAACCATTGAATCTTTGGATCGTAGACATGTAAGTACTTATCCCATCTGGTAGCCCAAGCGGTTGGAGAGGAGATAAACTTGACCGAGTAAGTGAACAAGACCTTGTTCTCTTCCTTGTCCTTGTCCAAGTAGATCTTGGATAAGGAAGGAGAGCAGAAATCGTCTGCTGGAGAGTCATCCTTCAATTGATTTCTATCAAGCGAGTATGGGTTGACGGTAACACCGACAACTCTGTAGACATCAGCCTCTCTCTCGTGATATTCAATGTTAATTTCAAAATGGTTGTGGAAGTAAGCAACATTTTGGTCATCGACACCACCAACATTAAACCCAGTGCCGTAGAATTCTGAACTAGTACTTTTCTCGAGAACATGCATGGCAGCAGGCAATCCGTCCACGATCCAGTTATGGTGGTAGCCAGCTCTAATGTTTCTGTTCACAAAGGTGGAGTCAACCTTGCCGTATTGAGAGGTACACAAGTGCACACAAGACTTATCCTCTAACATCTTGATTTCAAACGGAGAATTGAATATTCTGTCTCCAAAGATAATAGACCCGAGAGATTCCAGTTGTTTCTTTGGTCCACCCTTTGGCTGGCAGAAGTGGAACTTAGGGTAGTAGTAATCAAACGAATAGACATATGTTCCGGACTTACCCTTGTAATTCACGCTTGATAAGTGTTGCAATGATGGGGTTAAGTGGTTGACAAGCAATGGAATGTCCTGCCCCTTCTTGTAGTTGGATGGGGCAACACCTGGCAAGTAAAATGCACACGTCAATCCAAAGTACACTAGAAGTGCTAGAATTTTGGTGAAATTCATCATTCTTGATATTCGACAATTAAACAAATGAGTTCTAGACGGTAATTGACGGTAACTGAGTGATGGAGCTGTCTTTCAAAAATTTTCTTTGACGTTGAACCTGTTGAAACACTTTTTTTCCCTGTTATCCTTGGAGCTTTTTTTTCGGTTCAGTTGATCTATTTAACGTCCTGAGTGGGCCGCGTGTTTGTGCAACAAATGCGGTGTGCCCTCCGGCTCACCCTGTGCAACATGTTACTCTTTGACGTGAGCTTGGTCAACTGAGGGCTGCTTGTTACATTTATGGAGTTGGCTCATCTTTATCATCCTCATGAGAGCTATTTTCAGTTTTTTCATCTTTCTCGTACGTTTCCTGCTCGAGCCCGCTGTCCTCTTTCGCGGAGTCAATCTCCGTCGGTTTGATTTTCTTCCGAGCCAAGTTTACCCGTTTTTGTTTGTTAGTGATAGCCCGTATCTCCTTTAGCTTGACAGCTTGTGTAGATGGGTCAAACATATAAGATGGTCTTTTTTCCAGGTAGTCACACTCTAGGTTGAGTCTAATGCATTGGTCACATTTGGGGCGATTTTCGGGGCACGCCTTATGCCGGACCCTACATGTCCAGCACCCTGTCTTCGATCTGGGGCCAAGCTTTCTTTTCTTTTCAGGCATTAGCGAAGAACTGGAGAGCCCCATGGAAAAAGGCAAGGATTCCGCCCTGGATTTCTCAAACCTTCTTTTACTTCGAATACTCCTGGGGTTGTATTCAAGATCCAGCTCGTCGCAGTCATCTTCTTTGTAATCGGTATCCTTCTCTGAGCCCTCATCTTCAACTTGCTTCCTAGGCACATCAGGCTCAACGAGAAACCTGATGCTAAGTTTGCGTTTTGAAATTGGCTCATACTGTTTCTTTTGTTGAAGTTTGAGAAGCTCTTCCTTTGACTTTCTGCCTCGCTTCTTCCCAGTATAGGGTGTTTTAGAAGTACCTTTCTTTTTGCCTTTTGGCTTTCTTCGTTTTGGGACTGGACAAGCGATTTGATGAGGCTCTTCTGATTTTTGGTTGATCTCCGTTTGGCTTGTTTGTTTTGGGCTGGGTAGAAGTTGTGGCTCTTCTTCCTTTTCCAGACTGAGAATGGAGTCCTCAAGAATGTCTTCAACCTTGATGCTTACTTCTTCAGCATTTGTCTGGATCCACGAATCTTCTCTGACAACATTAATGGATCCGTTGGAATCTAATGCCGTGATGTTGGGATTGGCAACAACATTGAGAATGTTGCTAATAGAATCACTGAAATGGCCGTGAAGTGGATAAAGAGTGTTGGGTTGCACTTCTATCTCAGAGGTTAAGAAAGCCTTGTCTATCTCAATCTCCGTGCTGTGATTCTTGATGTGTTGTGGAGAACTCTTTGGTTCCAGCCTGCATTCCGTGTACTGGCCCTCTTGTGTTGAGAGCCTTCCTGATTTCAAGTCGATGGACGACCCACTGGATAAGACTCTACGAATTTCTTTTCTAAACTTGGGTTCATAAGGTAGTTCAATATGTGGGGATGTCCATAGCTCCATTTCGCACTCCGCTAGCTTTAGTGGGCTGTCTGAGTAGAAGCCTTCCATGTTGCAAGTTTTGGCTGCCAAAACTGACGCCCTCAAAACCTGCTAATGAAAAAATTACGTAACCACCTAACGGTCTTGTGACCGCTGCAACGCAGATCCTACAAGAATTTAAATATTGTTACCCAAAATTAACACCCTCTATATAAACACGTATCTCCCATTTTATGTTAAGGCGCTTGTATAAGCAAGAATCCAGTTCAAATTTGTTAACAAGAAGTTACAACTTTGAGTCCATTCGTTATTCGAAGTAAACCTAATGCTCTTTCCACCGATTGTATCTCTTTTCGACGAGATCTTATATGGCAACTCTATCTCCAGGTCTATCGTCGTTAAGCTAGTTCCTATCTCAGCGACAATATCCAACAATGCTATCATTGCAACGTCTAGCTTATTAAAATTGAACAACTTTCCCAATGAAAACTCATTGGACGTGTACAAGTTTAGTACTGTCTTGGTTTGATTATGCGAGAATTTGATGATTTTGGATTGTGATCCATTTGCTACCAATTGGTATTCTTCCAATTTGATGTTCAATCTTTTTGTCAAGAACGTTAACAACAAGATTACTTGACCTAATGCAGCGTTGATTTCGGGCCACACCACCTTGTAACCCAACCTGAAACCGTTAATTGTTCCATATTTGTCGTTAAATGATATGTTGAAGATCTCACTGTAAATGTTGAGGTTCCGCAATTTATCTAGATGATCCAAGTTATGTTTGTAAGAAGCCTTGAATTGCTCGAGCTTGTTAAGCTGGGTGTCTAGGTCTAGCTGCAAGTCGTTCTTAAGCTTTAGTAAAGTAGTAAGCTCTCCTTTTTGTAAACGCTCAAGTTCTTGTTGATAATTCTGGAGCTCTTCCTCAAGCTTGGTTCTATCTGACTCCAACATCTTTAATTCCTCCAACTTGGTTGCTTCTTCTTTTTTCAATTTGTTTAGCTGATCCACAGATTCAGACAACTTGGAATCCACGTCACTTTCTTCTTCGTCTTTTTCTCGTAACTTTCTGATAAAGTTGAGATAACTCTCCTTTTCACGTTGACTCTGGTCGAACTTAAGCTTGTAGTTTTCTCGTAACAAATTAGCGCAGTCTTGCGAAAGAGGGTGCTTTATGTCTTGGTTCATTGACAAAATCTCAAAAATGTTGTTCAAGGCATTGATTCTGGCTGATATTGTGTGGTGTTCCTCAGGCTCTTCTTCTTCGGTTAAGACGATGTAAGAGTTTGTGCTTTCTTCCAACAGGTGGTTGCCAAATTCTTTTGAGGTGTTTGCCGCTCCATTATCCGATTCAATGCTGCTTCCGCCATTGGTCCCTACTTCTCCCTCGCCTCCCTCATCGTCCTCTTCATCGTCGCTATCTTCGTCCTCGCTCTCAATTAAATTTCGAGTGTGGAGTGGGGACTGGTTCAAATTGATCCCCGAGTATAAGCCCAATCTATCTTTTGGCACATAATCCTTAGCGTCCAAGTTGTCAAAAATTGATACGTTGGCAGTGTCATGATTGTGTGTCTTGCTTATAAGTAGATTCAATTGAGCGGTCGTTAGCTTAGATAGGGAGGCGTCTAGCTTGATGGGGACGTTGCATTGTTGACAAACAAATTCCGACATTGGGAATAATCTAACTTTTGATTGCTCTCGATGCTCCGTACAAATAACCCAACTCTGGATATCCTAGTATCAATATGTGCAGTTCTTGGGATGCTAGTAGCTATGGATTACACTCTTGTAGCTTTGACGTTTGTAATCTTTACCAAACCCTCAGTCGCTTTATCAGGAAACACAAAGTTACCCGGACAAAAGCTACTCCTTCATATAAAGGCGCTGCTCGCCATTGCTAAATGAACGAACAGAAAATTTTGATTGTTAACAACATGAGATGAAAGTGTAAGTACAATTGGTATATCTTTATGATGATAAGCAACCTGTTGCTTGAAGACCCAAGTCGCTGTGAGCACATGATTTCTCAATAGACTACAACGGTATCTGACGAGATTCTTTTATTAGTACTAAGTTACTAACTAATTTTAAGATGAGTAAACGAGTAAGCAAAGCGGAATTGTACGCTAAACCACTTCCTTTTGAATTATCTAGTGAAAAGTACGGTGACTTGCCTGAGCTTTTACCTCATAATCCTTTGTCATGGGTCTTGTACATTTGGAGATTTACACAGATTAATTATTTTTGTAGTCCACCGTATGTGACGTCGCCCAAAGTCTCGGTTAAGTTCGAGGATGGAGTTTTCAAAGTGTGTGATGAAGATGATATGCAAATTCTCTGGAGAAACGGCTTCTTTGGAAAGGGTACGCTTTCGAGATCGGAGCCCACCTGGAAGCAACGGACTATTCAGAGATTAAACCTCAACAATAATTCTAAAAGCCTGCTACAGAGAGAGGACGTTACTTCCAAGAGAAGAGAAGACCGTAAGAAGTTCAAGGATCAACGTACAAAGCTTCAAGAGTTGGAACTGAAGAACCGTAGAAATGAGCTTACTGTGGACGAACAAGCCGAGTTAGAGAAGTTGACCCAGGTGGTTACCAACTTGCGCAATAACGAAAAGACGCCTGACGACGACAGGACAGAGAAGGAACCCGAAAATGAGATTCTGGAGGAAGATAAGGCCTTGTTTGATCCCGTCACCAAAGAGTTGTACAGAAATTTGGAGTTTTTGCAGTTGCAGCCTGTTGAAGTTTTCTTTTTGCAATTGACTCTCGGGGTTTTAAATGTGTCCAAGGATGGATCCTGCTTGAGTTTGAAACAGCTTTACAATGAGTGCATTCAGTTGGATGCCGACTTTTTGCTCAAGTTTGCCGTTTACTACCATTACCGCTCCATGGGGTGGTGTGTGCGGTCAGGTATTAAGTTTGGAACCGAGTACTTGTTGTACAAGAGGGGACCACCTTTCTCTCACGCAGAATTTGCGGTGATGGTGATTCCAAGCGAGTCCCAAGACTTTGATTGGTTCCAAATGGCTGCCTTGGGGAGAGTCATTGGAACAGTTAAGAAGATTCTTGTTTTGTCTTACGTTGAATCACCAAGCGTGCAAGATGTAAGTAAGATTATTGCTAGTTCCACCGCAGGTAAGCAAGAATTCTCTGAAGTATTAAAGCTATTCAAAGTCACTGAAGTATTATATAAAAGATGGGCTCCTGGGAAAACAAGAGATTAATTTTATGTTACCGATGTGTAGTTTAGTGTCACCCATTTGGCTGCGATTTTTGCAATATCTTGGAAAAATTGCTCGAGAACGGGTATGTACAATCTAACGATGCCACGAATTCACATCGAGAGAACTTTTTAAAGCAAAGAGGAATGGAACAGAAAGTCTAGAATTAAAATATTTTGGTTGTTTTGAAGTACATTGTTGGGGAGATAGAAAGTTGACTTCTGGTAAGTATGCCGTCCACAGTGCAAACTAGTGGGCATCAGGATGATGAAGCTTGTAAAAGGCATGAAACTTGGAAAATGCATATGCTTCTATTTTTAACATTATCTTGAAATCCAAATCGAATAATTCTTTTTAAAGAATTAAAGAATTGGGAGTATTTTCAGACTTTCAGAAAACGTCTTTGACTGTCCAAACAGGCCCGCCTCATAAGGCACGTTTCTCCGCCGCCTTTACAATCAGCTTGTGGCCATTGAGAGGCCATCTAAAGTTGCGATGGCAACTTGATACTGCCCGACAACATCAGACGCCTAAATTTGAATCCAACGAGTTACGGTTGCAAATGCAGGTATGGCTGCAAACTCGAGGTATGGCTGCGAAAGTTGCTGAGGGGTATGGGAACCAGCTCGTGCATGGAGTTGGGAGCCCCGGGGGCTGGCTCTCCAAGAAGTCTGGAGCAACCTGGAATTGCCACTGCAGCAGGATGTACCGCTGGGGATGACCATATGGCTGAACCCCAGGTTGTATTGGGAGTATGGAACAGTCCCGTATGGGCTTGCTCACGGTGGCTAATGGTGGGGGATGAGCTGATGAGCGTGCGCGGGGCCAGCACACAAGTGACGAACGACCAAGAAGCATTGACGGCCGCAACACAACTAGCTGTACTAAACATTTGAAACACACAGATAGAGCACCAGTTGTACGTCCGCTTGTCAGAGGTCCCTTGCAGGTAAAGCTTCATCAAAGCCTCTATGGCCAAGTTGGTAAGGCACCTCACTAGTAATGAGGAGATCGTCAGTTCGAATCTGGCTGGAGGCAATTTTTTTTAAGTTCGACGTATCCGTTGAGTGCTACACCCGTCTCACATAGCGCCAGTGAGGTTGGCGGCCCACTAGTCTCGAAAGGCTGGCGGCGATCAGTCGCTAGAGTTAAGCCATTGGCGGTTAGTTTCCATTGCCGCAATTACGGAGAGACACGGTTTTCGCACGACCTCATTCCATTTAGCGCGAGGCCAATTGATTTAAATATCAAAGAAAATCCCATCAATTGGCGATTCGCCAAACGCGTGAACTTCCCAGCCTGATTACATAAGCCATGTCAAACCTCAGTGATTTAATCAACAAAGAGGATGACTACAGTTACAACTACGGAGGCATAAAAGAAGAGCCTGTGAACACAGGGTATGGGCAGGACTTTGCCAAGGAGGTGGAGGCAGCTGCCACGACTGTTGGAGTGTTGACCGCCCCACCCCAGGAAGAAGACGGTGCCCCATCGTCTGCCACTTCATCGCCCGAAGCCTCGACCAACGACACCAAGTCGTCGGGCAAGGTCCCACAGCACACCATACTAGCAAGCTTTGAAAAAATAAAAACACACTTCCCAGCAGCCAGAATCAAAAAGATAATGCAACTGGACGATGAGATTGGCAAAGTAGCACAAGCAACTCCTATCATTGTTGGTCGTGCGCTTGAGATTTTCATGGCCAATCTCGTTGAGGCGAGTGTGATTGAGGCCAAGAGGCAGGGCGTAAAGAGAATAAGCGCCTCCCACATCCGCGCCGCCGTCGAAAACACAGAACAGTTTGACTTTTTGGTGGACGCGGTGGATAAGTACCCGCCATTGAAGAACTAGGATGAAAGCTTCTAACCTGTATAGTACTTTGTATATTAGATTTCCAACAATGTGAAAAAAAGAGGGGATGCAAAGATGCGACACATCTGCCCTTTTAATCAAGAGACTTGTGCTTTGTAGAGTGGTATGTGTTGGCATTGGGCCCGCCTGCTTGTGCCGTTTGTGCCATCCCAACACATTGATTTAGGAGAACATGGGGAACGATCTTCCCCCACGGTATGGCCCGCCCTTCGGGGTACATTCGGTGCAATCATGCTATTACGTTTTGTTTTTCCGGTTAATTTCCCCGGCCTTCTTTTTTCTTTTCTTATATATATAAGAGAGGGAGAAGTGTAGAGCAATCGTGTACCAAATTTAAAAATAGACAACAAAACTCTTTTCCAATAAGCAATGGTCGACCCATCCAGATCTAACACCAACATCCATTCTAGATCGCACACTAGCATTTCGTCTAGACCTTCTTTTTTCAACAGTCCGATCGTTCCTCCGCAACCGGACGTCTACTATGTGGGTGTCGACGTGGGTACCGGGTCTGCCAGAGCCTGTATCATCGACACCAACGGTATCATCCTTGGTCTTGCCGAGAGACCAATCACCAGACACGAATTGAGACCCAACTTCATCACTCAATCTTCGACAGAGATCTGGAACGCCATCTGTTTTTGTGTCAACGCCTGTTTGAGAGACTCCGGAGTGGATCCAAGCCAGGTTTTCGGGATTGGTTTCGACGCCACCTGTTCGCTTGTCGCCATCTCGGACGAGACCGACATGCCTGTCGGTGTTGGTCCAGACTTCCTTGACGACAAGGAAAACATCATTTTGTGGATGGACCACAGGGCTGAGGAAGAAACAAACGCTATCAATGCGACTGGCGATAAGTGCTTGAAGTACGTCGGAGGCACAATGTCCATTGAGATGGAATTGCCAAAGATCAAGTGGTTGAAGCACCACAGACCAGGCGGTATCAAGGACCTCAAGTTCTACGACTTGCCTGACTACTTGACCCACAAGGCCACCGGCTCCGAAGCCAGATCCTACTGTTCGACCGTGTGTAAGCAAGGTTTGTTGCCATTGGGTGTCGAGGGCTCCGAAACCGGTTGGTCCAAGGAGTTCTTGGAACAAGTCGACTTGCCTGAATTGGTTGAAGACGACTTTAGAAGAATGGGTGGTATTCCAGGCAAGAACGGCAAGTACTTGAGTGCCGGTGACATTGTTGGCAAGTTGAACCAGGCCGCAGCAGAACAATTGGGTTTGACCACCGAATGTATCGTCGGTTCCCCAGTCATTGACGCTTATGCTGGTTGGATCGGTACCGTCGCAGGTAAGGCCGACGTTCCAGAATTGGAGTCCACCGCCGCCTCCAGCATCGCCACCGCCTGTGGTAGATTGGCTGCCGTTGCCGGTACCTCCACCTGTCATATTGCCATGACCAAGCAACCATGCTTTGTTTCTGGTGTCTGGGGCCCTTACAAGGACGTGATGGCCCCAGGCTTCTGGTTGGCCGAAGGTGGTCAATCGTGCACTGGTCAATTGTTGGCCCACGTCTTGTCCATCCACCCAGCCCACAGTCAACTTATCCAACTTGCTGAGGTCTCCAACGTGTCCAAGTTTGACTACTTGAACTTGACCTTGGAAAACTTGGTTTCTTCCAAGAACGCCAGATCGGTTGTTGCCTTGGCCAAGCACTTGTTCTTCTACGGTGATTTCCACGGTAACAGATCGCCAATCGCCGACCCCCACATGAGAGCCTCCATTATTGGTCAATCCATGGACTCCACTGTCAACGACTTGGCCATCCAATACTTTGGTGCTTGTGAGTTCATTGCTCAACAAACTAGACAAATCATCGAGGAAATGGAAAAGCTGGGTCATGAAATCTCTTGTGTCTTCATGTCTGGTGGTCAATGTCGTAACGGTTTGCTCATGAGACTTTTGGCTGACTGTACCGGTAAGCCTATTGTTGTTCCACGTTACATTGACGCTGCTGTTGTTTTCGGTTCCGCCATCTTGGGTGCCGTTGCTGCTGAAGAAGTTGTCGAGGAACACATCAACACCAAGGGTAGATCCAGAAGATCTTCAATCTTGTCCACTCAAAGATCGCAACTCAACTTGACTGGCACTGGCTTCACTGCTGCCTCCCAACCAGAAGTTCACTCTCCATACACTGCTCCATCGGCCACCACCTCCACCACCAACGTTGCCTCGTTGGCATACGCCCACGGCCAAGGTGGATCCTTGCATCAATTCACCCCAGTGATGGAAGAAAGCGGCGGAGACTACTTTGGTCAACAAGCCAACCCCAACCCAATCAAGGAAGAGTCCGACGACGAAGAGGAAGAAGAACAAACCTTGTCGTTTGGCTCCAAGCAAAAGGTCCAACAAGACTTGTCCCACAAGCTCGGTAGTCTCGGCTTGAAGCCATTGACTGCCATCAAGCCTCGCAGCAGATCTTCCACCCAAGATTCACACCCTGGTGACAAGTTGTGGAGAGTCATGGAAAAGATGACCGGCCCAGGTAAGGTCATTGCCCCATCCCCAGCCGACCACCCAGACCGTTTGTTGTTGAACGCAAAGTACAAGATCTTCTTGGAACAGTGCTTCAAACAACAAGAATACAGAAAGTTGGTTGATGCCGTCGAAGCCAAAAACTTACAAAAATAAGCGTTATGAATGAGCCATCCTGGAAACGACATTACCCCAAAAATGAAGCAAGATACGAACAACCACCCTTAATAAAAAAAAAATTGATATATAAATCAGCTGTAACGTTAATTCTTGGACATAGCCACACTTGGTGATGAAAATAGCCGGCAATCTTAGGGGGAGAAATATAGAGGTGTCCGAGAGACTTGATTTAATAACTTATGTAGATAATCTGCGTAATAAATGGCCCATACTTTACAATTGACGACCATTGACAGAATGAATGGGGTGAAGGGAAATTCTTGGTGTGCAATCAACTTCTGCACATCCGCAACTCAATATCTTTGATGAAATTAAGTATAATTGCAAATAGTACATCCAAGTGCCCGATGGCCATTATTAGGCCCGCCTAGCACGTACCACGAGCTTAATTCAAACCTTAATTCCTCATCTCCCAGCTGTGGAGCAAAGGGTTCTCCCTCGCAAATACACCAACTCGGCACTCCAACTTATATATGCACACTCTCAAAGAGAGATTGCAACTTGTCACGTGACACGTCGAACAACCAAGGTGCTTATTATGTTGCTGTCAGATACACAGTTTGCAAGGAATCCGACAAGGCAAGTGCACCTAAATCTCTTCAAATTGCCATTTATGCACTGATGCCTCACGTTAAAGATTACGGCAAGTCTTCGAAAGCAGGCGTCAACGGATTTTGTAATCGATATGGAATTGCTTGGGTAATTGTGGAGTCGATTGCAACATATTATCCGATTGCGTGCTCTCTGTTTTGTTCGCCACAGCGGTGAAATTTTTAATTAGCACGGCTGATACATCCAATCCTATAAAGACAATGGGATATCAGCAACGTAGATAAAGCTTTAGAAGAAAAAACCCTTTTTTTATACTTGCAAATGTCTGAACTTCTTCATAAAATTGCTAGTTATACTTCTGATCATGGGCCTGAGTCCCAGATACCTCACTTGCAAGAAGTTGGGGACCACGAAGTTCGTTCAAACCACTCTAATTACCAATCAGGGAACGAACCTTCTGTGGTAGTTCCAGAGTATCACGAAAAGAACCCAGACGTCTGGCACTGGGTCTTGGACGTTATTGGCAACCCATGGATCAAACTCAAGGCATACTTACTTTCTTTGTTTCCAATCTTGCGCTGGATCCTCCACTACAACGGTAAATGGTTGTACGGGGATTTGGTTGCTGGGATCACTGTCGGTGTGGTTTTGGTTCCTCAATCCATGTCCTATGCCCAGTTGGCTGGGTTGCCTGCCCAGTATGGTTTGTATTCTTCCTTTGTTGGTGTCTTTATTTATTCTTTCTTTGCAACCTCCAAGGATGTTTCCATTGGTCCTGTTGCCGTCATGTCCATGCAAGTCGGAAAGGTTATTGCCAACGTTCAACACAAGGTGGGTGACAAGTACCCTGCCCCAGTTATTGCAACCTTTGTCTCACTTATCTGTGGTGGTATTGCTGCAGCTATCGGTATCTTGAGATTGGGCTTCATTCTTGAGTTCATTTCTATCCCAGCCGTTATGGGTTTCATGTCTGGTTCTGCTTTCAACATTATTTGTGGTCAAGTTCCTGCTTTGATGGGTTACAACTCAAAGGTCAACACTAGAGATTCTCCTTACAAGGTTGTCATCAACACCTTGAAGCACTTGCCTGACTCCACCTCCGATGCAGCCTTTGGTTTGATTCCCCTTTTCCTTTTGTATCTTTGGAAACATGGCTGTGACTTTGGTCAAAAGAGATACCCCCTGCTCAAGACTCCTTTGTTTTACTTCCAACAATTGAGAAATGCAATCATCATTATTGTTGCCACCGCCATTTCTTGGGGTATTGTCCACCCAAAGCTTGTTGACTGGCGTAAGGAATCCCACAAGAAGGGTGCCAAGTTTGCTCCTCCTATCAGTATTATTGGTACCGTTCCTCGTGGTTTGCAACACACTGGTGTCATGACCATTCCAAAGGGTATAATTGGAGACTTGGCTTCCGAAATCCCAGTTTCCACAATCATCTTGCTTTTGGAACATATTGCCATCTCCAAGTCCTTCGGTAGAGTTAACGATTATAAGGTTATCCCAGATCAAGAAGTTATCGCTATTGGTGTCACTAACTTGATTGGTACCTTTTTCAACGCTTACCCAGCCACTGGTTCTTTCTCTCGTTCTGCGTTAAAGGCTAAGTGTGGTGTTAGAACTCCATTGGCTGGTATCTTCACCGGTGCCGTTGTTTTGCTTGCTTTGTATGCCTTGACTTCCACCTTCTACTATATTCCAAAGGCAACTTTGAGTGCTGTTATTATTCACGCCGTCTCCGATTTGATTGCAAACTATAAGGTGACTTGGAACTTTTGGAAGATTAGTCCTTTGGATTGTGGTATTTTCCTTATTGCAGTTATCATCACTGTTTTTGCTTCGATTGAAGATGGTGTTTATTTTGCCATCTGTGCTTCCGCAGCTGTCTTGTTGTTTAGAATCGCCTTTCCAAAGGGTCAATTATTGGGTAGAGTTCAAGTTGCTGAAGTCATCAACCCAACTATCAAGTACACTCAAGATGGTGAATTAAGCTCTCAAGACTCTTCCAAGGACATTGAAATCCACCAAGTTTTGACTTCTCAAGATAAGGATAAAGCAAAGGTTCTGGTTGTCGATGACGGTTATGTTTCAACTGTTACTACTCAACAATTGCTCCAGAGCAATCCTCAAGTTAAATTCCATACAAGATGGGTTCCATTGAATAACGACAACATCAACAAAGAGCTTAACGTCCTTCCTCCTCCTCCAGGGGTTATTGTTTTTAGACCAACTGATTCCTTTGTCTATCCAAACTCCTCTAGATTGGTTGACTTGATCGATGACGAAGCAAGACGTGTGACCAAACGTGGTAAGCCTTACCACTTCACTGACACAGGTTCCAGACCATGGAATGACCCTGGTCCATTAAAGTGGAGACTTCCTTTTGGAAAGGAGAACCACTCCGAAGAAAAAGAAGAAGAGGACCACAGACCAATCTTACGTATTGTTCACTTGGACTTCTCTGCTGTTTCTCAAGTTGACGTTACATCCATTCAAACTTTGGTTGATTTGAGAAAATCGTTGAATAGATATGCTGACAGAGAGGTTGAGTTCCACTTCTCTGGTATTGTTTCTCCATGGATCAGAAGAGGTTTGCTTGAAGCCGGCTTCGGTTCGTATGAAGAAGATGGCTTGGTGAGCGACAGAACTTATGTCAACATTGCCACCGAAGGTGACTTGGAAACTGGATTTGGAGCCGGTTACTTCTCAGCAGTTTCCACTGACACCCCATTCTTCCATTTGGATATTCCTGATTATAGGTAATCGGTTTGGGTTTATATATAATTTATTAATGATAGGTTTATGATTGGACAAATGTAGGATATCATGCAAAGGTGCTTTTTACCACCTAAGCCGTTTGGTGTGGACATCTGTTTCTTATCAATTAATTATTGATACTCATTGATATCTGCGGAAGATTTTTCTTTGGCAGAGTTGAGGGTCCAACGAGTGAATCACTTGGCGTAGTGCTGCCTGAAATATATTATTGGCAATTGTAGAACAGACAATTGCTCTATCATTTCTTTTGAAGTCTAGCTTCTGCTCTGGAGAATGGCAATTTGGAAAAATGCTATCCATTATATACCCCTGCTTTTGCTCATGCAATCTGCCTCAAAAGGCTGCGATCAATACCTGATCGGGCCATATATCAAACGCCACACATTAATAATCGATTCTTGGGGTACCAACCATGCAATTGGCATTGGTGGGCCAACTTTTTGAACTGTACTAGGTTGGGTGTGGTGTTGTGCGTTGCCTACTCAGCGCTCCCTTCTCTTGTGAAAAGTGAAATGCATTGCAAATCGACCTTAAAGCTGTCTTGTTTGACATATATTCTAGACCAAGCTTAGCCCTCCACAACACTTAGCACTTTACTATGCTCTAAGACCTTTATTTTCTGTTTCAGTTGATGATTTGGTGTGGTGATGCTTACCAATGCTAGGAAGTTAGCCCCAAGAATTTCTTCGTCAAGTTAGTCAAATCCATTATTATTCAAGATTTCGCTAATCTAGAAGCATGACGTGCTCAGTGAAACCAATATCAAGCTTGTAACACAGATATAATCCTGTGTTTGCAAGAATTGTAGACCCTTTCTTTTGGAGTTGCTAACAAGCGAATTGGTTGCAAAACTTTTCAACGCGAAAGCAGAGGCCGCAGGATTTCATTGTTTAGTTGACATTCCCATTTACGTAATCCTCTTGCAACTTGCAATGTCAGTAGAGACATATTATTGATACCAGTGTAAGCTTTAGTGAGACGGATAGTGAAATACTGTATTGAGCAGTACATTTGTAGATACCCATTTGATGAACCCTGCAAAGCTAGCCATTATAAGCTACACCTAGATATCTTGGGTGCAACTAGGAAACCAAACTTACAAAAGCAATCTTCTTCTCTAGCACGTCTGTTAACTCTATTTTTATGTCATTAAACTAAACGGCATCTTCGCTTCCGTATTTGGGGCCCAGAACACGCGCCCGTTATAAGTGTTGATGTGATTCAATTTTCAACGCGCTTCAAAATAAACCAAACGCGTTCATCCAGCTATGACTACACAGTCCCCAATGGTGACACCTATGGAGACATCTCCTATTCCTCAGGATACACCTGAGCTGACCCCTGACATTGCTGACGCTACTCCTAAAAGAAAACTTGCACAGAGCGAAGATGAAGACACACCTGCCAAAAGAGCCAAGTTGGCGAAGGAAGCCAAAAGAGAAGAAGAAAGATTAGAGAAGGAAAGGAAGAAAGAAGAAGAACGTAAGAGAAAGGAGAAGGAAAAGATGGAACGAGAACTTAAGAAAGAGGAAGAAAGATTAGAAAGGGAACGTAAGAAGGAAGAAGAAAGAAAGAGGAAAGAAGCTGACAAGAAGCAAAAGGAGGAGGAGAGACTTAAGAAGTTGGAGCAGAAGGAACTCGAGAAAGAGATGAAGAAAAAGAAGTTAGAGGAAGAGAAACTTGAAAGAGAACGCAAGAAAGAAGAAGAACGGTTAAGAAAGGTTGCCGCTCAAGAAGAACGAGAAAAGTTACGTTTGGAGAAGAAGAGAAAGCAGGAAGAAGAGAAGGAGCGCAAGGAAGAAGAACGGAAAAGAGCAGAGGAAGAGAAGAAGAAGGCCGAGGCATTGAAGGAGAGAAACCAAATGAGAATCTCTTCCTTCTTCCAGAAGAAACCCGAAGCTAATAAAACCCAAGACGCCAGCCCTCAAAAAAAGGCACGAGACACTAGCACAGACTATGAGAGGGATATCTTACCATTTTTCCAGCAAACCAACGTCAAGATGACTGAGAGTAGTCAAATGAAGCCAGAAGAGTTGGAAAAGTCGATTAGCAGCTTTGATGAGATGTTGGCAAACAAGAGTGGAGCTTCGTTAAATGAGTTCTTTGCAGGTTTCAAGGTCAGACAAGTTCAACCCACTCAATTGAGTCCTGAAGATATAGTGGCGGCATTGAATAGTGCTACCACCACCGAGGCTCAGATCCAAGACATGTTGAACTCGATACCGGCAATCAAGTTCATCAGCTTTTACGAGAATGCAAAGCCGCCTTACATCGGCACATGGTTTTCCAAGAACCACAGGATAAAGTTGTCAAGTCCTGTGGATACCCTCACCACTGGGTTTGACTACGACTATGACTCGGATTTAGAATGGAATCGCGAGGAGGAGGAAGGTGAAGACTTGGACGATGAAGACGAAGACGAAGAAGATATCATAGATGACGATGATATCGACGACTTTGTTGAAGAAAATGACAACTCTTCCAACAAGAGTAAGATCTACCTGATGGTTGTTGCAAGCAAATTAAACGACGGAACCAACGACGAATTCTTCGCTCAATTCAAGACCACTGTGATGGTGAAGGACATCAAATTCCCAATTCAGCTTGTTCAGGTTGAGAAACAGGAGTCTTCCAACACTGACAATGTGGCACCTTCCAAGTCAGCAGTCCCAGAGGTCAACGTATTGGTGCCTCAGAAAAAGACAATCAAGGATCCCAAAACCATTGAAGGACTTGTGGCATTTATAAAGAAGAATCAAGACTTCTCAATTGGAACCTTGGTGGAGTTATCCAAAAAGGAATTCAAAGAATACACCAAGGGTTTGTTGAAAACCACCATCCAGGACATTGCTGTGTACAACAAGAAGACTTCCATTTGGGAAATAAAAAGTGACATTGTGGAAGACAGTGAAGAGGTTCCTGTTGTTTTAGATGGAGCTGAAAAACCAGCCGTCACGGTGTAATTAGAACCTTTGGATATACTTGGGATGCATACTTTTATAGAGAATGAATAATGAACCACAAGCCAACTCCACCAGTATTGGTGATCAGGTAGGTGTTGAATGTGCACAACTTGTAAAATGTAGTGTGAGGTTGCTAATGTCTTCTCTGTAACTTCCTATAGTTTGTTACGTTTCTCCTGATATCCCAAAGTACTGGTAGGTCTTCCTTTTTTGTCTGCTACTTTGCTTGATCTATACATCACGTTAGCTATTCCTCGATCATTAAATTACGCGACGCGAAGCAGTATCATCTCCCATGACGGAAGAAACTCCACATTACTTCATATCCACCCAAGTACAGGCCCGTCATGAGGAAAACATTCAAAGAGAGAAGCAAGAGCTGTTGCTAAAGCAAAAAATCCCGCTTGTACGAGCATTCTCGAACGGCCTAGAACGACTGCCCATTAAGCCCGTTCCCAAACACACCCGAAGTAACCTGAAGCCCAAGACAATGAAACCAAAGAGAAAACCTCGCATAAAGAAGCAAACTTTGGAGGAGCTAGTCAGGAATCAATATAGTGAGAGTCGGTTGACATACTTTGCAGGCAACCAGTCCAAAATCGACCACTTCTTAAAGAACATAAGGAATAAGTCGGACATCACGAGGATCAGCACACAGGAAACGTCTAACGTGTATACTAAAGAAGAGTGGGCGCAAATCATAAGTCATATCAAGCTGAAGTTCCCCGACTTGGAAAGTACAGGCAAGCGCCGACTCAAGTGGCTCACAAGCATGATCGACACCGAAGAGCAAGAAGCAGAACAGGAAGGCATGTGGTTTCAGGCGTCCGCCAACCCAGATACCCTGCTATCTGAGGAAGACTTGAAGTGGTTGTACGACTTGAATGACGAAATTACAGATAGTGAAATGAATGCTGGATCATTCGATGAACTGTCATTGTTTGTTCAGACCCTTTCTCAAGACGTGTTAGCAGAACAGACGAGGCTGGAACCCTCACAAGCACCCTTGGATTCCTTCAAATTTACGATTCCTTCGATATCTGAGGTATGTGAGACATCTCAACTATCGCCTACACCTCTTCCTTCTCAGGATCTGCCATCACCTGTGTCAGTGGTGCTGGATCTGGAACTGGAGCCAGAAGAGTTGAAGGCAGCCACACCTCTCTTGCCATCACACCAGCAAGAGGTGGAACGAATGCCCTCTTTCTACAGCTTTCCGTTTGCCGAAACCAAAAGAAGCCAAGACAGCCACCTCGTTGAAGTTGGTGATAGCGTGGATCTCTCCAACAATAAGCTCATACGAGAGATTGTCGAAAACTCTCAAAAGTCCCCTATGATGTCGCCTTTTGTGAAACAGGGGTCATCCTCCAGAAAGTCAGACTTGTTTGAAGGATTGTCTAATAGCAAGCTGGTCAACACCATCCTCTCACCTTCAGTGTCACCAATTAAGGTGACTAGCACTACTCCAGTGAGAGGAAACGGGCATTTACTGGCACAGAAATTTATCTTGTCACAGCAAAATGAGGTCCCAATAGTAGTTTCGTCGTCTACCGACGTTACACCCAAGAAGAACAAATTGATTGTCGATTCCATTGATGGTGCTGAAGTACTACCTCAACCAGTTCGTGCTACACCAACCATAATTTCCACTCCCAGAAGAGGGAGATCCTTGCTTCAAGATGGCCATGGCTCGGTTCAAAGCATACGCAGTGAGGTTGTATATTCAGAAGACGAATACTCCACCGCAAAGTCAAGACTATCTCAAGAAGAACCTTTACCTTCATCTATGCCAATTCCTACAAATAGCTCAAAACGAAGGAAACTTCTCCACACCACTCGCTACCAAGTCATGAGTAATCTTGTGTTCAGTGATTATGAAGATAAAGTTCATAAGATCAAGGTCAGGCGATTGACAAGTGAGCCTGTGGAAGCAGCTGACTCGGACAACGAGGTACCAGATCTGGAGGACGAAGACGACAACAATATGAGTATTATTGAGATCACTAGAGAAGTTGATGAAGGAGATGACGAACACAATACGTCAGTGCTTCAAGTTCCGTCGAGCCCCACCAGCGATGGCATTCTCAAGTACTTGTTAGACGGGCTGGACGACACAAGCATAGAGGAGACCCCGTACAATGAGGAGGTCACCTCGCCTGTAAAGTTGGTAGTGTCGCCCCATAAAGTTAAGAGATAGGGTATCTCGCCCGAACCTACTATGATCTCCAAATAGCAAATACGCATCACAGTATGCTTCATACGAACGGCTCTTGCAAAAGCCCAAGCACTTCTCACTTGAGCCGATTCAGTATGCCACAGTTAATACATCCTAGCTCCATTCTAGTTTTCATTTATTGCATTCAGCTTAACCTATATCTATTGTAATAACCAAGTCTTTAATTTTGATCCAAGATTGATCTCACCAACCATTTTACCAAATCCCTATATGTATTTCTTGTGGTCTGCGTCAATCTTATCTTCCACAAGTTTGGTGTTTATGTATGTGACGATTCGTAAAGTGATCCCAGCGTTGGCTATCAAGGTTCCGGGACCAAACACCAAGTTGTTGAAGAGATTCCCATACGGCCTGTAGTACATCACTTTAACGGCCCATTTGGCATGGTGATACCACAACACAAGAAGCAACAAGGTAAGAACCGTAAGGATCAAAGCGTTGAATGCCCTTGACTTGGAAATCCGGTCGTCTGGTTTGTATGCTGGTTTCTTCATAGTGGCGTCTTTATTATTAGTTACTAGTGAAAGTGTGCGACATTGCTGGATCAAGGTTCCAGGCGACATAATAAACATGGGGTAGACACTTTTACAGTAACAAACAGGTGGGTACTTTATCTCCGCTGAGGTGTATAGAACTGCTTACAGCCAGGCTATCACATATAGTACGGTGTTAAATACATGTCTAAGCTGACAGGTTGGTGACATACAGCCATTTCAAGGGCATTGCAAGTGAACTGAAGTATAATATCTCTTGCAAAGACGAACACACTTTCTGCAAAATCTGCAAAATCATTTGCAAGTTCTATGAGTAAGTCATTTCTACATTTCACTTAAGCTTGCTTGTTATTACATGGTTGCTTTCGATTAGGGTGTCAAATGGTTTGATGTCGCATGTCGTTGAAATTAGTTATCAGGTTGAGACTCAGCATCATACAAAAAGTGACACCATGACTCGATATAACAGTGAGCCTCTAGACGTGGCACCTGCTTACTATGATGGAGGAGTTCCCGTGTTCAAGCCCTCTGCGTCCCAATTTGATGACTTTTATCGATACAACAAAGCTATCAATAAGTATGGAATGCAGTCGGGAATAGTCAAAATCATTCCACCGCCCGAGTGGAACAAGCGCTTGGACGGAATCTATACCACAGAAGCCTTGGAACAAGTCAAAATCAAGAACCCCATAGTCCAACAAATCAATTCTATTAGCAGCGGAGTCTATACGCTGCAAAATGTGGAAAGAACAAGGACCTACAACATGAACCAATGGAAGGAAGTGCTGAAAGCAGCCAACTACCAGCCACCAGCACCACCACGCACAAAGAAAGAAGACAAAACTGATAAAGGAGTGGCCCCGGGTGGCAATGGCTCGAATCCAGCCAAGGAAGAGGCTGCCTCAAACCCAGCCAAGGACGTGTCTCCCTCTGCCTCCGATGGCTGCACAGGTCCCTTCACTAGGGAAAGGTGCGAGCAGCTCGAAAAGAATTACTGGAGAACACTCACGTATGCAGAGCCCATGTACGGAGCAGACATGTTGGGCTCACTCTTCCCAGAGTCCTTCTCACCTTGGAACGTTGCCCAGCTACCTAACATCCTAGATCTCATGGATGAAAAGCTTCCTGGGGTAAACGACGCCTACTTGTATGCAGGTCTCTGGAAAGCGACGTTTGCCTGGCACTTGGAGGACCAAGACTTGTATCTGATCAACTACTTGCATTTCGGAGCCCCTAAGCAATGGTATCTGATTCCACAGCTGGACGAAAAGAAGTTTTTTGAGGTAATGAAGGAGAATTTTACAGAAGAGTTTAAGCAGTGTCTGGAGTTTTTACGTCACAAGACTTTTCTTGTACTGCCCCAGTTTTTGGAAAAACATGGAGTAGCCTACAACAAGGTTGTCCACAATGCAGGGGAATTCATGATTACGTATCCATATGGGTATCATGCCGGGTTCAACTACGGGTATAACTTGGCAGAGTCTGTGAATTTTGCATTGGATGACTGGTTCCCCATTGGGGCCGTCACCAAGAAGTGTGAGTGTGTCCTGTATTCGGTGGGAATCAACGTCAAGCACTTGTTGGCCAAGTTTAACAGGAGCGAGGACCCAGACGCCACCGAAGACGAAGAGGAACCAATCGAACATGACCAGCAAGAAGATTTTGGAGTTCCTCAGATACAGATAATTGAGCATCCTCCTGTCAAAAAGAGGAAAGTCCAGAAGAAGCACACAGAGAAACCAAGTACACATACACACCCAGCATCACTCCCAAAGACCACATTGCAACCACTACCATTGCCCACAGTCTCTGTTACGCCAGACCAGTTTGAGTGTGTTCTATGTCCCAACAAGCTTCTGCTGGAAGCAACTTCCTACCCTCCATTCCATCTACTCCAGACAGATTTCACGTATCGTGGAAAGACATTAACAGTGCACAGAATATGTAGTGAGATGTTTCCAGAACAACTCCAGACCTCCAACAACACTGTGTTGGGGACTCGGAACATCTCCAAGCATCAGAAAAAGTTGAAGTGTATGCTTTGCAGCAAGAATGCAACCCCATCTCATGGTGCCTGTTTCCAATGCACACACCCAAAGTGTACGCGAGGCTACCACGCTACATGTGCACTCAGCGACTCCTTCAGCTTTGACTTTGAAAAGAAGGCTCATCTTTGCAAGTACCACCGTCCAAAACTGACAAAATCTAGCCAAACTGGCATGCACATCTCTGTTGGTGGATGGGTTCAGTTTGCAATGAGTGGTAAATATTTCTTTGGCAAAGTGGAGTCTAACAACTTGGGCGAGGACACGTTAAACGTTAGGATATACCCATCCTTGAAAGACGTCATTGAGATCAGCTACGCTAAGGCAATCGGTGGCGTCGACTTGAACACTATAGGAAATTTCGTGGGACAGCAAAGAAACGAAGAACAATTAGAAAGACATGACAGCGCTGCTAGACACTCAGTGATAAGTTATGACATTGAACAGGACTCCAATTATGTGATGGTCAGGGAGAACTTGCCAGAACCATCTCTGGTGCTACCAGAGAGAGTGGAACTACCCGTCCACTTGTCTGGGAACCATATAAAAATTTGATGATTTACGAGACTCTATGAGTGCAAATGAAACAATAATGTAAAATGTAGGACATTCTAGTCGTACTTTGGCCTTTATAACTACGTAATCTACCTTCAGAATATGACGACTAAAGCTTAACTTTTCAATTTCGTTTGGCCGCTGAAGCCATCACTCCCAAATCAGGTTTTGAAATTGCGAAGAAATCAACGCGTTATGGTGAAGCGATCCGAACCACATTCGGACTCCGATTCCATCGATGACACTACAGAGGAAGAAATTGTCATTAAGAAAGTGAAGCGGCCAAGCCCAGAACCACCCTTGTCTGTTGAATGGGTCGACAAGTACCAGCCGCGGACAGTTCAAGACGTGTGCATCAATCCCCAGAAGCTTAAGCAGGTTCGAGAGCTCCTTGAGCAAATGATCTCCAAATCCCAGTATAAGCTCTTAGTTCTAACAGGACCAGCAGGAAGCTCCAAGTCAACGACAATCAAGCTATTGGCAGATGAATTGGTTCCCAAATACTCTGGCCAGGCCAAGTCAATCCACTTTGACCGTCCCAACTGGATAGAATATGCGGACACGTCTGTCACAGGCACGAACCAGCCCAACCAGTTTGGCGAGTTTCTTCAGGAATGCAGCTATAGAATACGATCGAACCTCTCGTTGATCTTGGTAGAAGAACTCCCCAACGTGTTTCATCACGAGACCTTGATGAACTTCAGAAACGCCATACGAGAGTGGATTTTCTCAGATAACTCCAAACCACCTCTTGTGCTATGCTTGACTGAGGTGGAATGGGGAGAAACAAACTACTCGTATAACATAGAGAACAACCTCTGCATGGATACTTTATTGGGGAAGAGTATTGTTGGACTTCCTCAAGTGGCGCACATCAAGTTCAATGCTATTGCCAATAGGTTTATGAAGAAGACTATCAACAGCATCATCCGAGCAGAAAAAGCGACCTTCTCCAAGTTCAAATCACTATCATTCATGGACGAGTTAATTAAGTTGGGGGACATCAGATCTGCCATCTCCAACTTGCAGATGTGGGCTACGCATCCAAACCGTGACAGCATGATCTACATTCGAGAGAACCAACTCAACTTGTTCCATGCTCTTGGCAAGATCTTGTATCTGAGTTCTGAGTTTGACGATATGACGTCAGATGAAAGCGACTTCCACTCGGTGGGCAAGGTACTTGAATCGTTCAATCATCTCTCTTTGTTGAACCTTTCCATCTTGGAGAATTATCCAGTCTTTCAAGACTCCAAATATCCACTTGAAATCGCAGGCGACATAGTGGACGGCTTGAGTTTGAGTGATACGATGCAGAGTGAAGAGTATGGCATGGGCATGGGCGGAAAGTTTCTGTTTGATGAGTACGGTATTCGGAATACTAGATGTCGCCTCCGTCAAGCACCTGGCAAGCATAGTACCAGTGCTCCGCTATTTAAGATAAAGTTTCCAAGACATTTTAAAATGATTAGGCAGTATAATCAAACATTGGGCCAACTAAAGAAGTATCAGAGATACATAGACAAAATGAGACATAACGTGGAAGAGTTGAACATGATCGATGGGTACTACGTCCCTTTTATTTACAACAAAAAGCATAGGAAGAGGTATTTGTATAATAGAATTGGTGGGAGGTTTCAGGAAATATACGCTGACATGGATAGAGGGGTTGACGATGAATTAGATGAGGATGTCAATGGTCTGGTGGACCAGTTTCATTTGGATATCCAAAAGGTCATGTTCGAGGACGAAATGGCAGAGGACAGCGACGCCGAATTGAGCGACCCCATCGATGACACAGCAGATGAGGACGAAGGGGAAGATGATGTTGACTGGAGTGATGATGAGTTGGACCACTTAATCTCGCAAGGAAAGTTGTAAAACAAACTGTACATAGATACCAATACACTATCCTTAGCTTGAACATTAGGTAACTTATGGAAACAATCATGGCAATTCACATGGATTGGGCGCAGATGTAGTTTGGCCAGAATTTGGTACTGAGATGACGCCCTTCAAATTACATTACATTGTCTTTTTCATCTTTCATCTTATTAAGTACATTACCCGGCAACTACACAAGCTTGCAACACATTAAAACTTTACTATTAACCCAGAGCTTGTATAGCATTTTCAAAGAAATGTTCGTCTTCTTCGATAGACTCCTTCACAATGTCCAACCCACCTTGAAGTTCTCCGTTAATGTACAATTGAGGGAATGTAGGCCAGTCAGAGAACTTCTTGAGGCCCTGTCTAACTGAGTCATCCTTCAAGATATCAAAGAAACCGAATCTCACTTGGTGTTCTCTCAAGATGGCCACCAACTGTCTCGAAAAGCCACATTGAGGAGACGAAGGGGATCCCTTCATAAAAAGCATGACAGGAGCAGCGTTGGTGAGCTTCTTCAATCTCTCATTCAAAGCTTCCTCGGACTCTTCTTCAACAATAGTACTAGATGCGGTGGATGGGGCTTCGGTGGCGGGAGCAGAAGCGGCGGTGGTGGTTGCAGGAGTGGTGGAACCACTGAACTGGTTCAATGCATTGATAAATTCTTTAGGATCAGCACCGGACAACTCCTTCAAGATGGTCGAGTTTCTGATGAGAATAAAGTATGGAACGGCGCTGACGTCAAACACTTCACTGATGTCAGACAATTCATCTGCATTGACCGAGAGAAAAAGAATGTTCGGATCCAGAGCCTTGGAGTCTGCCAAGGTCTTGAAAACGCTGTTCATGGTCTTGCATGGTTCAGCCCAAGGGGCGTGGAAGTATAACGCAATCAACTTGCTTGGATCATTCTTGGTCAACTCAGTGAACTGAGCTTCGGATTCGATTTCAATAACGGCCATTGATGGTTTTGATTAGTAAAAGTTCCACACTTTTTTCTGGACTTAAATCATGTCAAGGTCACGTGAGATGTCAACTATCAGGAGAGCCCGTAGGCCCACGAGATTCGGGGTTGTTTCCTCTGAAACGCTAATAGAGGGTTGGGCAGTTTCCAATGCTTGATGAGCCTTCAAAAGGAGTTGTTTGTAGTACAACTTGCCTCAGTTTAATGTGGTATCCGTGCAAGACCGTTCTTTGATAGAGGTTATCGAGGAAGAGTTGTCTGTGCGACTAGGAAGAACGAATGATGTACAAGAAACTGGGGATATCGGTCGAGGATAAGGAAAACAGGTTACAAGGTGGGAGCTTTAGTCAATTGAGGTGACTTTTAGAGAACCTTTCACAAACAGTTATTGAAGGGTTCGATGTGTAGCGACTTGTGAAAGTAACTCACACTGTCCCTAACTTCTATCAATCAATACAAGAAGTTGATAGCATCTATAGGGATAAACCATTACCCCTAGATCAGGTTGGCATTGCAAAAAGATTTGCAAGACTCGTGGGCGTACTTTTCGAAGTGTAAACTTGGAATCAACCGATTTTGATCTTTTAGATAAAGGTGGGGCAGGCTGGTTGAGGAGGTGGACACGAGCCTAACCGTTAGTCTGCAAGTTGGCTTTTCCTGTATTATTGGCCACCTTAACGCTTTGAAAAGCGTAATGACTTAGTGATTGAGATCAATGTCGAGATCTTGTGACATGGTAACATGTGCCGTTTGTGTCGACGCAAAGGATCTCTCTAGAATGCAACATGATTACACAGAGCGCAAGTTGGATCTCGAGCAGATGCGCTCTCACGCAAGGAGCAAGACTAAAGTTCATCTCTCTAGCTGTGTTTAGTCTCACTTCATTGCAAGTTCCTCTGTTCTTAGCTAGAAATCATGATTTTTGGCCATGTGTTGTACTCGGAAGTCAACCAGAACCACATATCCGCAATGCGATGTGTCTAGACAACCTTACACCCTACCTTTCGGCACAAGTATAACGTGTATTTCACACCTTGGTGGTGCCGTGGTTCTACGGTAGTAGTCTAGGAGGGTCCACTTGTCCGGTTATTGAGCGTATCAGTGCGTGTAGTCCCCATATAATCGGTATAGGCGGCGGTTTCGGCTAAAGCGAAAGTTAGGCGCTGCATGGTGAGGTACATGAGAGGGGCACATGAAGCGCCTGCCCCTCCAAAAGCGGTTTCTTTTGGGAGAGCTGGGGCGGAGTGCTTCAGAGTGGTCCCCGAGAAAGGTCCCTTTGCAGAAGCATAATCAAGCTGTACACTTCACACGGAGCGTTTTCTTCGACCTCGTCACGCCGAATAGGTTACCCCAGTCGCTGTACTTAACTTGAATGCATTGTTCTTGCTACATGTTGCACTTATTGTTTAGACGGAAATGTTGTATTAGGCTGCGGCAGTATTGTTGTGACCCGCCCCCGATCTATTCCAAGCACCACTAAGCACCCATTGTTCAAGTGCCTCGACATTGGACCAGAATTAGCGACTGGCCCAAAAAAAAGTGAGAGCACCTGGCTCTCATCTTTCTGCACCGAAGTTATTTCCCCTGTCTCCGGGCTTCGTCACAGGCTCCCAGAATCCAAATTGCCTGCCCATAGGCTCGGCCGCGCGTACCTCCGACACACACCTTGGCCTTGTAACGCGTTCCGAAGTGTAAGCTTATTGGAGAGTCAGCCTTTCTGCAAACGGTATCAAGTCCGGTCCCTCCCCCACATCAACGTCATATAACATAGTTCCACGTGACGCTTCTCCATTCATAACCGTTATGCAAACCATGTGACTGACCTATTAAACCGGGGTAATGGAACCCCAATCCCAACGTTAGAATCACCCAAAACACAAACACGTCAACCGAGGCAACCGCTCTGATGATCTAGTGCTCCGACAAGCGGTCCTGCTCGCCGTATTTACATACTGGGTGTGCGCAGGTCAGGTAGCACAGGCTCACTCTTGTACCTCTCGCCGTAGCATCATTACTTCGTTCCCGTTCGTTCCCTCGTTTTGTGAGTGGTTACCCCACAAAAAAAATAAGTAGTTCAAAATGCCGCGGTCCGAGATTCATGGCACATTTTTTTCATATGTGCTTGAATTCCATTTACGTCCATGTATTATACCGATTAGCTCTTGATCACCTGGTCCCAGCTCAGTAGATTCCACCTCTGCTACACCCATCTTGGCTAGCTCAACAGCTTTTCAATTTGTTGGGTCGAAAAAATAAAAAAAACTTAAATCCAGTCCCGTCTGTTTCTTTCTACACTGCTTCTAAAACTTCCCTCGACTTCTCCCCACACACATAGTATTTTACTCAATACGACTTACATTCAAACAGTTTTTCTGATCTCCTGTTTTGTTTCCCTTTCTCCCTACCTCCCCCTCCCCCGAAATCTTACAAGGCAAAAAAAAAAGCTGGAGTTAATTAGTCCGCATACAAATATGTGAGGAAATGGGTATGGAGTTTTTTTCGAAGGATTGGCCCAAAAAAAAAATGTTATCACAGTTGGGAGGATTTGAACCTATTGAATCCATTAGTGGGCAAAGTTTAATATCAAGAGATAGATTAGAGAAAGAAGTTAGTGTTAGTCAGAAGAAGCTAAACAGTGATTTTGATATCTTAAGAGGAATCACCAAGAAACAGAACAATAGGAGATCGAATTCCATTAGCGAATTCAGAATACCAACAACTACAAAAATTGGAACGACCCACTTAAATCAATCAATCAGTTCGCCAATCAACAAGAAATCCCACTTTCGAAGTAAATCAATTGATCTCACTTGGAAAATGGAAACTGACAATGGATCCCCCGATAGCACTTCTCAATCCCCAGGAGGTGGAGCTAACGGGAATGGCGTTGGTGCGACCAACGGTAGAAAGAAAAACGTTCCATTGGAGTTAACCGCCTACGGCACAACCCCGCTGGGTAAACCGAGACTCTTTGTTTGCCAGGTTTGCACAAGAGCATTTGCAAGACTAGAGCATTTAAGAAGACACGAGAGGTCTCACACCAAGGAAAAGCCGTTCAGTTGTGGGGTTTGTCAGAGAAAGTTTCTGAGAAGGGACTTGCTCTTGAGACATGCTCAGAAGCTACACGCTGGATGCTCGGACGCAATCACAAGGTTGAGAAGAAAATCAATAAAGAGGTTGAACAAGGACGGTGACGAAGATGAAGACATGGACAAGGATGACGTTGACTTCAACGTTAACGTTTTTAGTAAGCAATCCCAGCCCCACCAACACGGCCCCCAGGACCCACTGTCCTCCGGCCACCGTTCTAACTCGACGTCGTCGATTCATCCACTCCCAAACACGCCGTCAATGAACAATTCTCTTCACGCCTTCAGCAAGAGGGGTCGCCGTGGTGCGTCGTTCTCGGCCCAATCCGGTCAAAACTATGCTGTTAGTATACCCGAATTCAATGACGTTTATCCAAACCCAGAGAATGTTGAATTCTCCACTCCCCAGTTATTGCCACTGAACTTGGATGACGACATGAATTGGTTGAACCTTTCGCTGACCTCGGGCTTGTCCTTGGACAGAAAGAACCTGGGCAATACTATCCAAAACTCAATCGAAAACTCGATTCAGTCGATTCAGAATATCGGCGGTATGGACATGTTTAAATCTTCCTACATGATGCCAACAGCTACCATCTCTGACCAGGAAATGCAAAATGGCATTTCTCAAAATATACACCCAGGCTCAGTAAAGGATTTAGATTATGGATATTCCTTCTACGATATTCCTGAATTGCCTGCTCAAAAGGGGCAACTTTTTCCAAAAACCTTGACTCCAATAAAACAGGAATCATCGGAAGACGAAACTGCCAATACACTTCCCACCGTTGAGGAAAAATCCAACTTTGACATAAATTTCTTGAATGACATGGATGAGTTGGCCCATGAAATCGACGCCGGTTCCAAGTTTTTGCCAAGTGGATATTTCTTCTACGGTGATAATCCCCTGGTTTCTCTGAGCGGGTTTGACGCCAACTCTCCCTCCATCATTTCTCCCCCACCAATGCCAGAGAAATGGACAAATTCAAAGTACACAAGAGCCAGATTATTTACAAACCACATCAGACATTTAATCAACAAGGCTCTCGATAAGTACCCCATCAGTGGAATAATGGCTCCCTCAATTCCATCCAATGAAAAGTTGGAATTATATCTCAACCGGTTTGTCCTGGTATTTTTAGGACATTTCCCGTTCATTCACAAGTCCAAGTTGAACGAGGCGGAAATAATGGAAATGACTAGTAATGAAGACACGACTAATGAAGCTTCTAGAGTGTGTTTGCCTTTGTTGGTGGCCACAATTGGCGCTCTATTAGCTAATAACAAATATGATTCAGAGCATCTTTACGAAGCCTCTCGCAGAATCATACATATTTATTTAGAATCCAGAAAGAATTCTGTTGGAAAAGAACAAGCACAAGGTCCCCCACTCCAACCCCAACAAAACACTGTTAACCCACTTTGGTTGATTCAACTGTTAACATTGTCAGTCATATATGGATTGTTTTCTGACAATGAAAACAATGTTTACATCGTTATACGTCAACTTAACGCTTTGAATCTGTTGGTGAAAACTTCAATCAAGAGCAACAGATCAATTTTGTTCTCCATGAACTACGAAGAAGAATCACTTTACAACAAGTGGAAAAGCGGCGACCACATGGACGAAGAGCAAAAGTTTAAATGCATCATCAACATGCAATCTCAAACACGTATTGTGTTCATGATCTACAGACTAACCAACTTCTTATTGATGATGTATAACGTTCCTTTAACATTAAGTGTCAATGATTTGCTGAACTTAAGTGCTCCTGACCTCAAGGATGAGACGTTGTGGCTGTTTGAAACTTTTCATCAATTTAAGGATGCTGGGTTTCAATTGGACGAGTTTCTCGATAAGAAGGTCACTCCTTACAAAGATTTATTAGGCGACTTACTCGGTGGAAAGACTCCTCATAATTTGAACCAACAAAGTAACTATACTTTTATTTGTTTGGTCCACGGTATATTTGAGTTTCAACTGTACAAGACCCAGCAAATTGATCGTTGGAACATTTTCGACACAATGACTGTCTATTTGCCTCCGAGCCTCAATAATCTTGAAAGAGTTGACTATGCCTTGTTGGTAAACTTTTCCAAGATCTCAACGTTGATAGATTTCAAATTGGTCAAAGAACAAAGTTGGCTAAGAAACTTTGAAGAGTTGCTGAAAAACTTTTCCCAATTTTTAACTACTAACGTTCCTTCGTCATCTAACAAAGTTAGTGATATGGATTACTTGAAGATTGTGGACTGCTGTATTCTGATTCTCAAGTTGCTTTTGTTCAAGTCTGAAGACACGCAATCGACGTCACCTGCGCTCCCTTCCAACCTGTTCAATGAGTTGAACAACTTCTTGCTGAGCACTTACGACCCTGCTAAGCAACAGGTGAATGGCTACTCCGAAAACACTCTCTCTGATTTTGAAAAGCACCTTAATCTTAGAGTTGGTGATGAGTTTGACAATCTGACAAATCTGATTCACCTGCAAATGTTGTTCCACGTCTTCGCTGTCTTGGCTGCTTTCTCGATTTACATATTGAGGAAAAACAATGGGTACCAAGACAGCAACTCGGCTTATTTGTTGTTTGAATTGAACCATAGATTCAGCCTGGTTTTGAAGTTATTGGATAAGATTGAAGGGTATTTGAAGATCAGGTACAGAGGCAACTTGGAAAGTTTGTACAACTCTGAAGGTGCCAGCTTGGAAAAGACGTTGTACATTTTGAGGATCGGTGAAGTTGTGTTGAACTACTTGTTTGATATGAATATCAAGGTAAGCATTTTCAAGAAATTGAGTGGGAGCTTGGCTCAAATTCGGAAGTTTGTTATCGACAACGAAGACACTATAACAAAATCGACTTAGAAGACTGTTTGGAACACTTGCATTCTTCTTACCAAGAATAACACAGTACAATCCACAACAAATCCCAACCCTTAATTTCCAATGATATGCATCCCCTTGTCTGTCAAACTACCTTCCAGTACTACAAGCTGAGACCCCCACTTTCCTTCTGAAGGCACACTCGTCAATCAAGCTGTTTCATTGCTCCCTCAGGTTATGATACTCGAAGAATCATAACGAGGTAGCTGAGAGCCTACGCCATCAAAGAACACTAATGCACAAAGACCTGCTCAAGTCTACGTGTTACCACTGCTGGGCAATGGTAACCCTTGTCAAAAAATGTATTTATACTACCTGGTATGTATAGCTAATTATTTATTTTGTGATCTGGATAGTTCTGGAAATGTAGTGTGTCCCTTAGCGCTTTTCTGGTTACGAGGACGGCAAGACTTGCCCCTCGGTCTTCTCCAGAAATAGCCGCGCCAGCAGTAGCCACTGCGTTGGCGGCAACCATTAAACTTTGTATAATAGGAGTATAACAAAGGGTCTTTGTAGCACAGACGGACTTGTACATTACATTGTATAATAGGGGTACTATAACCGACAAATAGAGAACGACACATTCGGTTTCCGTCACCGTTTTAGCTACATGAACTGCAACACCCACTAACATCACTCGTCTACATTTGCAGATACCTGAACAGAATTCCAGCATCTGTTTCACTGACGACAAGCGTGCCAGTGTCCGTCAGTGAATCTGGAACCTTTTGTGCGTAGTTGCGGACTCTGCGTTTTGCGGGGCTCGTTTGTACCTGGACGGCTTTCTTGGCCATCAGGCGGAACAGAGATTAATGCACTGCGCTCATAAGCGGCGGTACCGGAATTCAAATCCAGAAGGTGTACCCCAGTTAACTGACTGGATCCATGTAGCTTTTCATTAATGCTCTGTATCATGACTGGGTGTTGAGTGTGTGACAGCGAAGCATTTCTGTAGGTCTTTTGTCTCGTCGAAAAATTGGTTGCAAGCTTTTTGCAGCCAGCAAAGTCTAGATGGTATTGCCGTGCTTCAACTCTGCCGTTAGCACAACATGTCACGTATTAATGGTAAAGCCATTAGGAGCATTATTCTGGCCCTTTAACTCTTAACTGAAGGTTGTACTATGTCCAAGGGCTGTTGTTGGACTTCTTTGTCACCGTTCACTTTTGGGCGGCCAATCTCGTTGGTATAAGAGTCTGTCTGAAAGTGCTTCAAAGCTGGCAGGGACAAGTTTCGTTATAAGTCGATTACTGGGTGTGCTAGCGTCCTAAATACAAGTAATTTTGAGTGGGCTATTGACCATTCCATTAAATTATTAATAATACATAACACCAATCACCTGTTACTCCACCATGCTATAAGTTATTATCGAACAAGATGTCCGTCGAACCAATATTATACATCAATTGATCAGTTTT
Organism: Kodamaea fukazawae; assembly: GCA_030572255.1. NCBI lineage: Eukaryota > Fungi > Ascomycota > Pichiomycetes > Serinales > Debaryomycetaceae > Kodamaea > Kodamaea fukazawae. The sequence goes on along the minus strand of JAJLZQ010000001.1, from coordinate 36,788 downwards.
CCCTTCAGTGTTCCTCGACTTCTCCAGTAAGTTTTCGTCCGAAGAGTTTCCATTTATAGCCTTCAGCGGTGCAAAAAACTGTGGGAAATCAAGGAACAGTTCTGGGTTTTCAAGCCCTTGCTGTATAGGAGTAGTTCCAGGAACGCCGTTTGGTTTAGGCGTCAACTTATCACCTTCAAAGTTGTTCACATTGTTGTTGTTTTCAGCGTATTCGTAGTCCTGCCTTTGCACGTTATCCATCATAACGTCATTCTGATCGGCGGGAGTACTCAAGACTTCTTTTTCTTCTTCCTTGACCAAATCTGGGTACTTATCGACAAGTGCTTGCCTCATCATGTTCACGATTCTGCTGAATCTATAAGAGGTAAGACTTATTGGTCCCATAATACTCAATAAACTTCCTGCAGTCTCCAAATGTTTCATCAACTCTGTTGTGCCGTACTCATCTTCAAAAGTTGGATCTTGCTTTCTGTGCAAAATCAGAAGGGCAATTTGAAGTGCGGCCATAAAACAACAATTGACTCCTGGGTACAGCTCAACACGTTCCAGGTACTGTTGCATATAAAAATGCATCATTTGAATAGTCAACACCAGCAGCTTAACACTAGCTCTACAAAAATGAGTCATGATGGCTTCACCTCTTTCAGCCCTCAATCTGTCACGGGTACTCATGTTGTTTGGAAACTGCTCCTTCTTGTGTTTGAACCCAATATACATCAAGAATGGACGACTCAACAACATAATCCCGTAAAACTGAGCTAAGTGGAGTGCAAACACCAGAAAGTTGTCCTTTGTGATTTCTCTTCTATGGCTGAGAATCTTATCAATTTGAATTTCTGGAGGAAGGTTCATAGACCACATCTTAAACTCCACGGCCAATTTCTCTGCTCTCCAAGGATCGATTCTTCCGCTAAGGTAAAAGTTATGGACGGTCTTCCCATTCAATTTGGCCACCTTGCATATTTCGATTAAGCATTGCAAATTGATCTTCAAGTCTGGGTCTGGCTCATAATCTATCAATTCATCAATAACATCATAATCGTCCCAATCATAATCAAAAATCAACAATGGACGTCCCAAAATGACCAGCGATATTCTGTCACAGACATACAAACTGACCCACAACTTTCTTCTGTGCAACACGTATTCCTTATCCTTGTGACTTTCGTTGATATACTTTCTGTGAATTCCCAAAGCTTGGGCATTTCTAATGGCGTGGCCAATCATCAACCACAGGGTACTTCTATTGCAATTCAGTTGATAGTAGAAGTAGCAAAGGAAATATGCTTCAGTAATCCATAACTTGCCGTCGTCAACAACGTCCCTCAATATGCTGAAACCGCTTTCCAAAAACGCTTTCAGGTTGGTAGAAACAGGAAGTTGTTCTATAAGAGGACTTCTCGAAATTTCGGCAAAATAAACTCCTAGAGCCAAACTCAAATATAATAACGACACTTGTTGCAAATGTTTCTCTGTAGTTCCTTTCTCAACGGCCTCATACACCTTGTCCACGATTTGAGTGTAAAAGTATTCTTGTTTAAAAATGTACCATTGTTGATTGATGTTATTCTCAAAAATCTTCAAGAATTTGTCGCAAAGCTCTCTGTTTGGTAAGGGAACTCTTGAGCGATGCTTGAATTGAATCGGGTCGTCCAAGATGTTGATACCTTGGGTGTCCTCGGTAAACTCTGATTCTCCCAAAGTTTTTCTAAAGATTTTCCTAGCTTCGAAAAGCATTGAGAGTGGAGAGCTTTCTCCAATATATCTTGTTGAAAGCTTTGAATCAAACAAGATATGGGAATCCTTTACTTGGGAGTCTGAAGTTGCGTCACTATCGGGGCCATCTTGTTCCTCTTTCTTGGTTTCAGATGCCGGCTCACTGCAATTTCTTTCTTCGTCAATCTTGTATGCAATCTTCTCTTCAATCTTGGGGGTCAGGATTGGAGGTTTATTAGTTGGAAATGATAATAACGGTTGTAAACTTTTGGGGATGTAAGTACTTTTCAATAATTTTGAAGCCGAGGGAAGCTTTGTTTCGTGGGATGAAATCGATCGTATGGGAGGAAGGGATGGAGCGGAGCCCACTTTTGGGGTCAAGGAGTTGTTTTGGTTGTGTATCAGGTTTGTGGAGGAGCCTGAATGGGATCTATCCATCTGCGTAGATACCAATTGGTGGACGTGAGGGTGAGTAGCTGGAGAATGAGGGTGTTGAGACGGAGTCTGAGGATTCAGCGTAGTATATGCATATTGAATTGGAGCCAAAGGTTGGAGATGTGAGTTTGGCACTTGAAGGTACGGGTTAGCGTAGGGGATTTCTTCATGAGGGATTTGATGTGGGGGATGAGGAGGAACAGGTGAATGCAAGTTCTGGTTCAGGTTTGCAGGCACAGGTCCGGAGTTGGGAGCTGTTCCTGGCGTTAGTGGGTGCAGAATCCCGACGGCGGTCTGGCCACTGGGCAGGCCAGCTTGTGGGTGTAGCTGTTGTATTGGGGATTGTTGATTTTGTGGTACGTACATCTGGACATACCCGCCATAATGCTGCGGAACAGGCGGTGGTAGCTGAGGGGTTGCGTGGTGAGGCAACTGCGGATGCTTCTGCTGGATGCCCTGCTGCCTCATATCGTAGCCCCGATACTCCTGGACTTGCACGTACGGGTTCATTTGCGGGTTGGGGTTTATTTGTTGGTTTTGCTGGTTGGCGGTAGCAACCAACGGTTGGTTTGGAACAGAGCCAGTCTGTGGAGGAGCTTGTTGGTTGGACGCCACGCTGACTTTGTCGCTGCTATCCATTTTATACTGGGGTTTCTCCTCTATTCCGTCTGTCTTCTTCTTTGTAGTTCTTCTATCAACAATCAGAAACTGGCAAACAATCCCCTTTTTCTTACATAAATCACAGGGTGCTCTTCCTATGCACTTGTATTTTCTCTTCTTGCAGTAGTCACATGCCCGAGTCACCTTCTTCCTCCTTTCATGGGGAAGCAGGTTAGGTAGCTTCTTATCCATGACTCAAGGGATGTATGTTTTTCAAAATTATAATAATCAAAAAAAAAAAAATAAATAGGTGAAATGAAATGAAAAACTGACTGTCACAAACAACCAAGAGCGGAGGATTTATCACAATACTCTGGTGGAATTTCCAGCAAGCACTTTAAAAAAAAAACGTGGAATGTAATGGAAACGGTCAGGCTGTGAAGGTGGTCGCTTTCGAGTGCTGTATCGTCGTTGTGTCACGTTCAATCTGAATCTCCCTTTTTAGTCTCACTTTTTCTGTTGAACCCTCAAATACGTTGGAGATCGATGTTCAAATACTAATCTAATTATCCGTTACAGGCAAAATAATGCATCTACTGGTAAGTTGAGTATTTATATGAAACAAAAGACCCTTTCAAAGCCCAACAGTTGCCCCTTTTAAAAATATAAGAAAATTTCCGGGACCGTACAAAAGCCCCCCCTCCCCCCGCCCCGATAGAAGAGTATCTGCAGACTCGAAACGCACTAGCACACATTAGATTAGGATTAGGTCGTGAGAAAGGAAATCTACTTTTGTTTGTAACTACGATTACGAGATTAGTGTTCATAACTTGAATAATAAGTGACGTGAACAGAGTGATGTTGAAAAAAAGGCGTCGTAGATGCAACCTTGATTATATTTATTTTTTTGGTGTGGGTCACAACTCCGTGGGCTGGGGCAAACGTTTGGATACAGCCGTGAGCAGGTCCAGAGGCCGGTCGAGCAACAAGACCACAAGTCAAGGGGAACCGGAATATCTTGCAAATCTTATCATATTTCAAAAGCACATGAAGATGTTTTATTTTATAGCCTTCATCCGTTGTTTGGGGTGCTTGGTCGATATATTTCATACAGGGGTGCTAGGATGAAATATTGCCAGGAAAAGTCTTCACAGGTTCGGCAATTTTTAATAACCGAGAGTTTTTTTGGTGCAAGGCATGTACTGAACGGCATTCGGGGACCCAAGTACACGATCACGTGGATGTTTCGAATGACTGGTGGCCCCATGCCCCGTCACAAGCGGCCACAAATGGCCCTGGTTTGGAGTGGTGCGCTTCCGGAGCTTCTTGTCCATAACCTAAACACCCTCAGATCCTTCTTGTGGTTTGTAGTTTACGCTCCGCAAGCAGCTACCTACATGCCGCAAGTGCACCGGAAGCATGCCTCAATTATTTCCGTGGGCCCTTTTAGTAAGAAATTCCGCAAGCACTTCCGCATGCGTGTAGCAGGCAGATCCGTAACCGGTCCTGAGCAGACCCTGAAGGGCCACTATGCATTCCTCAACCTGCCAACTTGGAACAGCTGATAAGCCCGGCCCCATCCCACAATGTGCACGGTGAATAAATAGAAGATTTCAACCTCAGCGGGCTCCCGTCCGTGGTGCTTGTGCCGAAAGGGCACACCGTGCATCACGAGTGGGCCCTGGATAAGCATTTCCGTTGCAACATGGAACGTGACATTGCTCGCAGCCTGACGTGGTTATCGGAGCGATACGTCGTTGCAACATCCTGTGCGAGCCTGCCCCGAAAGCAAGGCATAAAGCACGCATGAGCTAGTGTTTCTTGCCCGATGCAGCTTTGCCGACGACTGCGGCGAGGCATATCAAAGTTTCCAAGTGACATAAACCTACTACTCGGTAGGCAGCGCATGTCACAATAGCACCAAAATCTACCGAGGCGGGCCGCACAGCATCACTCAACAATGACCATGCTGTACGTGGCAAACATGCCTGTCAGAGATATACTACCAAACCTCATTCCCGCATTGTCATCTCGTATCCGTTCCAGTGAACATTCTTTTGTTCGGGTAGCTGCACCCTCTACATTTCGTATATCCGTAAATGTACCTCTAGCACCATAAGCAGGCTTACATATTTAGTTCCGACAGTCACCAATCTTGTACAGACACTTGTAGCATGCTTATCTAGTGATTTCCGAACTGATCCCTCGACTTCGTTCGCACCATTTGTGACACAGTCGGCGATTCACCTAATTTTGCAACAATTAGAGCGACTTGGACACTGTGAATTTGCTTTCCCGTTTCAAATCCTGCCGCTTTGAGGTAACAAAGACATGTCTGCGTACTTTTTCATATGGAAGGTACAAATTCCAGTTGGAACTGGTATGTTAACGGTTCCCTCGGGATCTCTGCTGTGTTTTGGAAACAACTGGGAGACAAAACCACATGCCCACATATCACCTTCAAGAACGTCTTGCGCTCTTGAAAAATGTTCCTTTTGGTTAGTAACATTCCACATTCTACCCTTTTACCCACGCAACATCTCCAATTTTGGCCGTCACTACTACTAGAGGTCCACTCGAGATGCCTCACGTTTTCCGTCTCTTTGGTGTGATAGAAAATAACGGGTTCCTGACTGCGCTATATGTTACGCAAAAGAGGGAACAGATTGCGCTAGAAAGGCCGTTGCTTGCAAATGTGGTGACATCCTCTGTGCCCATCTGTGGTTGCAGCCAAATTGGAAAGCATGTTATTTCCAAGCTAGGCTCTGAATTTTGGCCATGCGGCTTGCACAACGTGTACAAGGACCCTTTCTGACACCACTCGACGCTTTCTGGCTCCACACACCGTGTCTCGATGACATCATCTTTTAAAGTTAAGACGATCGCGTTTCTTTCACCAAGGCTCTCCCCTCCAAGCAAGATCCCCTCGAGCTCACGGCACTGTTCTGAATGACCTAATCGACCTCCCCTCCCACCCTCTTGCCCTCTATCTTGATCTTAGTTTCAAAATCATTTTAGCGTATGTACATTTGACTTGGCTTGCCTTACCTCGTGGTCCATCTTTGCATTGGTCTTCAATCGTTGATTTTGTGCTCTCGAAAGTTGTGCAACAATCAGCTTGGTAGCCACTCATCCCCACATCCAGGACGGGGATCAATCACCCTCAATTGCTGTGGGAAACCGCTTCAAACTGGTTGCTTCTCGTCTGGAAAATCACATAACCTCTCCGAAACAGGGTGCTTGGGTGAATGCAATTGCCCCTTCCAGCAGAATACTTTGCAGCCTAAAATCTAATCATTAGTAATCAACCATACCCTCCACACACTCGTGTCGCTTTGTAATTGTCAGCTAGGAGGGGGTAAAAGCTAAATAGAGGTACACTATTGGCTATTCAATAGATTTTATTGATATTTATTGTTTCCCACTGAAAATTAGGGTTTTGGGCGCTTCAGATTTCACTACATGGGGCTCGCATAGCGAGCTGTGGCATCTGTATATAAAGCCCAACTTTTCCACACATTTCAGACAAACAAAACTCACTCCTCAAAATGACTAGTAAGTAACGAGATTGTCAATTGATGCCACCTGTATGTGCCAGCTCAATGCCAAGCACACGCAGGTGTGATGGCACATCAATTGATCTCTTCATTGACCCCCGCTAACACTTTAGAACCACTCCAATTGTACTACTGGCCAACCCCAAACGGGAAGAAGGTTAGTATCTTGCTTGAATTGCTTGGACTTCCATACGACGTCCACAGAGTTGACATTTCGACCGGGATCCAGAAGGGACCAGACTACACCAAGATCAACCCTAATGGGCGTATTCCATCGATTGTCGATCCCAACACCGGAGTTACCATTTCCCAGACCAACGCAATCTTGCTCTACTTGGCTGAAACTTACGACAAGGAGTACAAGTTCTCGTATGCGCCAGGTACCAAGGAGTACTTCTTGCAGTTGGAGGTCTTGTTTTTCCAAGCTTCCGAACACGGAGCTGCCCAAGGTCAAGCTAGCCACTTCCGCAAGGTTGCCCCAGAAAAGATCGAGTACGCAATCAACCGTTTCACAAATGAACTTAAGCGTGTCTACAGTGTTTACGAAGAGTACTTGAAGAGGACCGGAACTGGATTCTTTGTTGGTTCTCACTTGTCGGTTGCTGATGTGAGTGCCTATGGCTGGGCCACTAGTCTCCCAAGAATCGACATTGACTTGGCCGAATGGCCCTTGGTCCAGAAATGGTTCAACAAGGTCGGTGAGTACGAAGGTGTCAAGAAGGGCTTCAATGTCTGAACCACTCCCGGCACCAGAATATGAGTCTTTTGCCGCCACACCTCTTGTGTTAGCCTGACTTAGCGTAGTGAATATAAATCTGTGAATCCAGATGTAGTTTGCAACATTTCGTGAGCGCCCCAGGTGTACGGCGAAGTTCGGACCACGCCGAATATTGCCAAAGAGTGGAGCTGACTAAGAGGTTGTGACGGCTTGGTAGCGCCGCTATCGGCAATAGGTGGATTTCCTCCGTATTGTCCGCCACAAGTGGTGCTGGTAGCCATTCCTTTGTGTTCGGGCCATTATCAGGTCACTTTTGCCGACATCGGAAACCAAACTTGAGTCTCCTCTCGAGTCCGACAATGGTCCGAGCCAATTGCAAGATACCTGCGTGGGATGTACGCCAAAAGGGTGAGATCTGAAGTAAAGGTAGACTTTGGTTGTAAAAATGTTTAGTGGAACCAGATTCGACAAAGCCCATTTCCTAAACGAGACAGAGAAGGGTCTGAAACAAGAAGGTCCCAACAGAGAGGGTGCCCGCTGCAAAGCACGCCAAAAACCGTTCTCTAAGAGTGGTATGAGGAAATGACTGCTCGTATGATCACCCAAAGGTAGTCAGTTCAGGCTGGTGAGTACAGTAATCCAAGCGTTATCAAGTCAATTTTGGAGGAGGGGCTAGGATTAGGATTCCGAACGCAATTGCATTGTGCACAGTTGACGTCATAATTGTTCCAATTGGTGTTGCTTAGGATCTCTTGCACCTGATCCAATGTGTGTTGGGATTGGGTGGTTATTGGCTAATCTCAGCCACTTGTGGAACCCGATCAAGGGATAGCATCAACTGTGGGTTTATTGATGTCAAGTTGACAAACAAGTCTTTACGTCACACGTCAATGTCTGCTCCACATCTATTGTTACTAATTGGATTCGCTACAGCAGGCAGATAAGGTTATCTTTGCACTTTTCTGTGCAACCACAATGACTGCAGTCGGTTACTATCAACACTCAGATTGGGGTAGAGTAGCAACGTGATTCTGCGTTCATGATCATTCAAATTGATGATAACAATGGCTGCACTTCTGCTTTGGGTGTGTGTCAGCCGTTTGTCTTGATCAGGAGATGTAGGGTTATCGGAAATTAAACCCGAGACTTGCAATCTTTGTGGGTGTGTGACAGGGTGCTCTCTGGGGGGCAGGAGGAGCCCTGAGCTCTGTGGTTCACAGCCAGTCCCGATTGTCTTGCCTACTAGTATGGTTTGTGAGGTAGCGCTCGGCTCGGTGCCGCCGACCCATGGCTCCAGACCGCCCGACATATCTTTGCTGTGGCGGCCAAGACACAGATTTGTAGCCGTTGTGCTACCGTTGACTGCAAAACCATGTGTGGCTCCTCCATTCCAATGTAGTGCAGCCGGTGTCAAGGTCCTGTTTACTAATGGGCGGTTGCCACTTGACTCCTCAGCCAAGCGCTCATGAGCCTCAGCCTGCTGAGCCAGAACGTTGAAAGCGTCAGCAGCCCCACCCCTTTGGTGGGGAGACTGCTGCCACAACGCTTCAGCACACCACGGCCAGGGTTGGGCGCCTGCTGTTGCTCTGATATCTGCATCGAAAGCAGAGCCGCCCGAAGGAACGCTGATCTCCAATATGCTTGTAGGACCGATCGCCAGCAGGCGGACCAGATGCGGCGTGGCGTACCTGATCAGCCTTGCCGCCGCTGGCAGGAACACATCTTCTTCTCTGCAACTCGACTCACGGTGCAGTAGCTACACTTTGCCTTGTATAACTTGTATCCTATAAACAGTACCAGACTGCAATAAATATCAAAACAACCCAAAACCATTCCCCACCACCAATCCAAATAATGCAAACAAAACCACAGCCCTCAACACCCCAAACAGCTGGGACAAGTCCTCTACAAAACTTTCGCCCTTGCTGATTTCGCCAAGAACCAACTCCATTTTGTACTCAAAGTACCTCATCTTGACGCTTCTGGCGCTTCTGGCGGGCAGAGTCCTTCTCTCTTCTCTCTTTTCAATCTTGATCTCGTTCAACTGTGACTTAAACTTCAATCTTCTTGGCTTTTCCTCCACCCTCACAACCTCGTCATACTTTGGCGGACTGTGGAGGTCTTCATAGTCGTACTTTTCGTCCACAACAGACGAAACATGCATAGAGTCAACCTTGGAAAAGGCACCGTCTTGACGGCTCTCCACCTTCTCCACAACCTTCTCCACAGTTAACACGGGCTCCTTGGAGTCCTCGTCGCTCTTGATGCTCAGCTCGTCGCTACTAGACGTGTCTTCGTTCAAGTGATGTGGGCGGCTATCGTGGTTGATTCGTCCGGAACGGCTCCATCGCCTGCTGTTGAGCTTGTTCTTAAAGTCCAAGAGTTTGGAACTTCTTGTGCTTTTCTTTTCAACCTCCTTGTCTTCTTTGCTCTTTATCTTTCTCTTGTATCTGAACATTGTGTGATGAGAAAAGATACTGTGGGTTCAAAATTCAGAGCACTCCCCTTTTATATATATATATATATTGTTTTATCTTGCTGCTGTTTTTGTCACTGTTTTCTGAGGTTTCTTTTTTGCGGCTTATAAATGTGAATCTGAACAAACCGGGTCACTTTCCGAGCCCTCTTTCGAGTGTATATTTCGCCGGCTCAGCCGGGTTTCTGTGGGGATTTGGGGAACGTAGTACGTTTAGTGCGTCGTGGTGTGTAGCCTGGGGGTTCCCGAACGGCCTGTTCTTTGTTGGAGTCTTACGATGTTGGATAGAAGGTGTTCACCTGCTGATGGAAAAAAAATTGCGTACGTCAGAATAGGGCAATCTATAGCACAAGACATTCTTGCAACTAGCGGCTAGCAGCTGCAAGTGCCATACATCGTTCCATAAACTTCAGGGCTGAGGTACATGGAACTGCATCCCTGGGTCCGGGCCCAGCCAACTCCACGTTTCCTCCCACGTCGGAACATCCCTGTGCTACCGGTAGGTCGGGTCGTTTGGCGAGCACCCATGACTTAGGGGTAGCAAGGTTGACTCATCCGCGGTGCATCAAATAAACTCTGTCGTACCTAATAATCACCGCTCGCTACAACAATGCCGAAACAATGGTCCTACCCGACACCGCGGGAATGGTGGTCGGGGAGGAGACCGCAACCGGTTCACCAGGTTTCGTTGGGTGCAAATCCCACTCTCTGCAATCCTCCATTCCGGCTCTACCGAAAAAACTCTCTTAGCAGCCCGAGAGCTAACGGCTGAATATGGGAATTTCATCCGCATCGCAATCGACAAAAGGGCTCCTACGTTTTGACACATTGACACCAACCATACCCGCAACAATAGGCAACAATATAGCAAGTATTACCCTGTACGGAAGAGTAATTACTTGATTTTGATTACAATACCCTACGTAATTACATTGGAATACGTGCTGTTTCAAGTAGATATACGCTGGATCCCCGGGCCCAGGAACGGTTTCCCCTTCCGCACATGACATGTGGATTCTGTGGCTCCGAGTCGCATCTATCTTGTGAACATACGGTCGGCTCCATCGGCCGCTTCGGCTCCTCTGTTTCCGATCCCGCAACCTTCATCATCAAACTGATGTCGACCACAAGGCTGAAATGCCTGTGCCCTGTTGGTTGTTGCTAATGCGTTGAATCCTTGAAAATAGCAAATTTTGTCATTTTTTGCAAGAATGTTGGAATTCGGAGTGATATGTCAAGAGCTGCACCTAGATGTACTAGAGATAAAGTGGTCATGGTGGAGACTACTATTAACGCGAGGAAGTGTCAAATCTCCTTGCAAAGTTGAGTTTGTTAAGGTATAATCCATCATACGACACGTTGTTTACCAAATACACCTACAATCTCCCAATCCAATACAGCAAGCTGCAAAGATTCAGCTTTTAGAGGTTCTGATCTAAGAGGAACGCAGGGTCCGCCAAGCGAGTGAAAGCACACGAATAATTTGTGCGTATGCCAATGTCAATTTTCACACCACTCTAAACCTACCGGCTAAACACCTGAGTTCAGTACAGATCGACCGGTAAATACAGAGCAAAGTCAAAAATGTTTCCCCAAAATCACATTCACGCATATTAAATATGTGGAACATCCGAATTGAAATTGCCCTTTTAGCTTAGTGGTAGAGCGTTGCACTTGTAATGCAAAGGTCGCTAGTTCAATTCTGGCAAGGGGCAATTTTTTTTGCTAATTCATATCTTGAAGCACACAACGTTGCTTACCGCCCTGCTGATCTAAGGCGTTGCACTATTGGTGGAAACCTCCCGTTTCTTAGTTGTCTCAACCTCTGGGTTGCTCTCGTATACTTTGATCCCATGTACTGGAATCACGTTACTATGTTTATTGATGCGATTTTTTTCCCTTGCCACCAGTCATTCAATTAAGCAACACTTCATGTTTGGCCGTCAGTCTATCTCCCTAGTGCGGCAGATACGCCCTGGAGGACGAATCCCAACGTCTCTCGGAGTGGTGAATCACCTCGCCAAGAGATCTTTGCAGACGCCCACCAGATTCAATCACCGCCGCCCATCGGTGGTGATCCCCATGCGAAATCTAGGGTTCATCAAGATCATAGCCAAAGCCGCAAGAATTCCTGCCTATGTAGGAGGTACAATGGCTGCCGGTGGATCCTACATTGCCTACAAAGTTGAGCAAGCCTCAAGTTATACTCATGATACCTTATCTGGAATAGCCGATTTCACAAATGGCATGTTTGACAAGACATCTGATTTCTTCAAGGGATTCCAAGGTAACTCGTCGAGTGAGAGCAGTGGTGCAAGTGGAGGAGGCCCGGGCAGCAGCGATACAGCTACGGCCGTCGGAGCCACTGCTGCCGCCGTTGGATTGGCTCCTGAGGACGAAGAGGAGCCAGTGGAAGATGATGACGAAGAAACTTTGATTGACGAAGAAGAAGACGAGGACCTTGAGAACGACGAAACCGACGATGAAATGCTCTCTTTGACCCGTCAAATGATTGAAATAAGAAACTTGTTGGCTGCCATTAACCACGATTCTCTCAAATTGCCATCTATCGTGGTTATTGGTTCCCAATCAAGTGGTAAGTCATCGGTTTTGGAAAGCATTGCAGGTCAAGAATTCTTGCCAAAGGGATCCAATATGGTCACAAGACGTCCTATTGAGTTGACTTTGATCAACACTCCAGACTCAGCCGCAGACATTGCTGAATTCCCTGCCTTGAAGATGAGCAACTTGACGGATTTCACTCAAGTTCAAAAGATCTTGTTTGACTTGAACATGGCAGTGCCAGAACATCAATGTGTTTCCGAGGACCCGATCCAAATCACTATTAGGTCCCCAAGAGTGCCAGATTTGTCACTTGTTGATCTTCCTGGTTATATTCAGGTTGAGGCGGCTGACCAACCCGTCGAGCTTAAGCAAAAGATTAGAAACTTGTGTAACAAGTATTTGGAAGCTCCAAACATTATTTTGGCTATTTCAGCAGCTGACGTCGATTTGGCAAACTCAGCTGCTTTGAGGGCCCTGAGATTGGCAGATCCTCGTGGTGAAAGAACTGTGGGTATTGTTACTAAGTTAGATTTGGTTGATCCAGAGGTAGCTACATCAATTTTGTTGAATAGAAAGTACCCATTGAGAATGGGCTATGTTGGGGTTATCACCAAAGCTCCAAATGCAACCAAGAGTGGGCCCGGCCTCTTTTCAAGAAAGGTTGTCTCGGGATATCAAGCATTTGTTCAACAACAGAACTTTGAACACAACTATTTGAAAGAACACAAGGAAGCTTTTAGAGGCACCACCACTGGTACTAGAAACATGAAGAAAAAGTTGATGAAAGTGTTAGAGAAGACCATGGCAACTTCATTGAGGCCTACACACTTGGCAATCCAGCAAGAACTCGAAGAAACTCTGTACCAGTTCAAGGTTGAGTTCAATGATAGACCTTTGACTCCACAGACTTACTTGGCTGCAAATATTGACGCTTTGAAGTTGGCCACCAAGGAATTGAGTCATAACTTTTCAAGACGTGAACTTAAGTCCTTGCTCAAGAATGAACTTGATCAGAAGGTTTTGGACTTGTTGGCAGATAGGTATTGGAATAAGCCATATAATTTGAAGTCCAAGCAGATTGAGCCAAGTCTTAAGGAGTTGTCACAAATCTCCAACATTGACGATGATGTTTATTGGCATAGAAAGTTAGATTTGACTTCCAGTTCGTTAACAAAATTGGGTGTGGGGAGACTTTCTACTAATATGGTCACCAATGCCCTTCTTAAAGAAGTGGAGAATCTTGTGGACAGCACTCAATTGCACAACCACCCAATGGCTAAGGCTGCAGTGAAGGATGCAGCACGTTCTGTGTTGGCTGCCAAGTTCTATTCCACAGCAGATCAGGTTGAAAATTGTATCAAGCCTTACAAGTATGAAATCGAGCTTGAAGATAGAGAATGGCAAGCAAGTAAAGCTAACGCCGTTGCTCTTCTCAAGGAGGAATTGACTCAATGTGAGGATTCATACAATCAATTAAAGAAGCAAGTGGGTGGTAGAAAGTTACTGCAGGTGATGACATACTTGGAGAAGTTGAGTCAACATCAAGCTGATGAAATAGATTACAACTCCAATGAAGCCCTCGGTTTCTCATCCAACTTGATCCAAAGGGGAAGAGACGCTTTGTTCCTCAAGGATAGACTTCTGTTGCTCAAGATGAGATATCAATTCATTAAGGGCTCCAAAAAGTGTCAGAAGAAGGAAAACAAGTATCAATGTCCAGAAATTTTCTTGGATGCTGTCACCACCAAGGTGACATCAACCTCTGTATTATTTTTGAATGTCGAATTGTTGAGTGACTTCTATTACAACTTTCCTCGTGAATTGGATACAAAGTTCTTCACCAACCTATCCAGAGAAGAAATCGAGAAGTTCGCCAAGGAAGATCCAAAGATCAAAAAGCATATTGAACTTCAAGAAAGGAAAGATTTACTTGAGGATGCCATGTCCAAACTTGAAAGTGTTATGTCTATCCAAAGAAGTAAGATCAGCAAGTTGGAGAAGGAAGAGCCAAAGTCTCTCTTTAGTTGGTAAGGTCATTTCTCGTATTTAACTAGCTACTTGTACATACCTTAATGAATCGTGAATATAACTTGAAATAAATGAAGTGAATTGAGTATTAACTATTTTACAGATCGGGGTAAACTCTTTTGGAGTTACATACTAAGGCTCAATGATATTTCCATCTGCCTTTTATTTTAGTCTATACTTTTATCTATGGTACATCAATGTACATGCTCTATCTGACAACTCTCATGATCTTTTCAAACAACATTTCCAATTGGACACCCTCAACATTTTCGAAAATAGGTTGGAAAGAACTGAGGTCCAAAACTCTCGTTGCTTCGACACCCTGGCTAGCAGCAACGCCGTTCTGCCCTCCAGTTCTAACAGTAACATTACGGTTGTTGATCACGTTTGCAGTAGCTTGAGCATTAGCCAACATACTCAGGATTTCCAGAGAAATGTCACCTTCCTTCGCATCATTGTCTAACGAAGAAGTTGGTTGAACGAGCCCAACTTGAGAGTTCATGTCAACAAAAACAAAGGATGAGTTGAAATAACGGACACCCACAACAGCTTGGTTGTGTTCTTGGACATAGACAGGATTCAATTGGTCAGGCTTGAATATCAAGATCTTAGAATGAACTTGTAAATCGGAGTCATTTGCAACGTAGTAGTTGAAAACCAAACAGATCAAGTTATTAACACGATCAATGGTAATAAGATTCTTTGCTCCAACAGTAGTGTCGACCTTGACCACCAAGGGGTTCAAAGAGCCAGTCAACAAGTTGAAGGACACCAATCTTGTCTTGGACAAAATAACCAAGTTGTTATCGACAATGTGAAGTGCTCTGATGTTTGAGCCGGCAATCGATGGGATCTTGAATGGGATTTCTTCAAAGGATTGTGAATTAATAGAAGAAACAGTAGACTCATGAGCCAGGAAGATAATCGAACCATCTTCAGACCAACATACAGACACCGAATTAGATGAGAGGGCACCGGCTGGTCTTGACTTTCTCAAAGTCCACGCAGTTTGCTGTAATCTCAACCCATTCTTGACTTGTTGATAGATTTCCTTTGGGATTCTAGGTCTCCACACTCTTAAGCCACCCTTGTCATCTGCGGTCAAGAATGCAAGACCATTGTGGTATGAAGAAGGTGCAGGCAAAATGGATAAAATGTTATTGTTATTTCCGTGTGGGTCGATGATTTTAGTCGATAATTCCCAGTATCCAGTCTTGTTATTCAAAGAGTTTGTAGTTGATTCATTCTTTCCAGATTCATTAAATTTCCAAAACTTCAATGCATGCTGTTTGTCATCTCTTGATAATAAGTTGTCGACGTCAGAAGTGACAACACTATCAAACGTACACATCCATTCACCATCCTCAGTAAATGCTACGAGAGAAACGGTTGGATCAATCAACTTAGTTTCCGATCTCACTTTACCTGTCAGTAACAATGGAGCCACATTCTGAATAAAACTTTGTTCGTTCTTTATTAAGTCGTAAGCTTGGATGGTGGATTCGTTAGGGAAGTAGATGTTCTTAGTCTTTGGGTGAACTTCGAATTCGGCACTGTAATCGTATTTCAACTTGTCCAACGAAGCATTCTTCTTGCGCAATCTGGCAAGGGTATTTTTCAAATTGTTTGAAAACTTTGGTCTAATAGAGTTGACAGACAATCTCAGGATCAAATCAACTGCGGATATCACCAAGATTTCATAATTATCGTAATCATCAACAACAGTCAATTCTCCTTCTTGGTGCGTGGATGAATTGACCTTCAATTGCAAAGTGTAAACGTCTTCCTTGTGGGGGTCCACAGCAATCTTGTCAATCAACCCACCAAGACGAGGTAAGAATTGGGTCTTTTCAGTCTCAAGGTTCCAGAAAACAAGGACCTTCTCCAAACCACCTGACATCAAGTAGTTGTTGTCTGGAGTAAATTGCAAACTACGCACTTGATCCACATGCCACTTGAATAAACGTTGAGGCTTCTCGGTGACCAATCCCCCATACAAAACTTGAATGACCCCTGTGACGGTCCCCAAAGCAATGACTGAATCATTGGAAACTGCAATACTAATGACAGGACTTCTGTATGGAAATTCGATCGTCTCGCTAGTGTTGGAATCCAAAGTGTAAAGAACAATCTTTGACTCTTCACTAACAAATGCAAGCTTGGAGTAGTTGTGAGAAATGCCGAAAGTCTTCACTTCAGGAACCAGAAACAATTCAGTAGCTTCCTCCTTATTCACCTTGTAAACGTATCTGGTAGGTGCAACTCCACGTTTTTGCTTTCTTCCACAAACCACATGGTAGTCATCTTGATCCATCGAAATGAGAGCTATCAATGGATGTTCAAGAGACAATTCAGCTCTTGAGATGATGGGTTGTTGTAACTTGTCTTTCCAGTTAATGGTTATGATCTCTCCATCACCTGTGAATAACAACAAATGGTTCAGGTCGTCGATTCTGGCGTCAACAACTTGAGATGCATCAATTGAAATGGTCTTAATACACTGTCTGGTAGATAAAAAGTAGACTCTAATTTGATATGTTAAAATAACAATATTGTATCTCCCGTCCTTCAGAAACAAGTTGGACCCCAGTGTCGAGTAAGGAAGAAACACTGGACGTCCTCCCGTCGCCAACTTCATGGACCAGTCGTTGTTGGAACTCATGATGGTGTTAGTGAAAGTGTTGCAAAAGATTTTTTCGAATAGTAAGCGTACGATGAGATGTGTCACGTGCCGCTTTCGAGATTTTTTTTTTCATCACTGCTACAGAACCAAACTTTGTTTTTGAAGAAAAACTCAGCTCTACGGTAAAGATGATCATTCCTATTCGTTGTTTTTCGTGTGGTAAGGTTGTCGGTGACAAGTGGGAACAATACTTGGAGTACTTGCAGGATGAATCTATGACGGAAGGTGATGCTCTTGATAAATTGAAGTTGAGGAGATATTGTTGCAGAAGAATGGTTTTGACTCATGTTGATTTGATTGAAAAGTTCTTGAGATATAATCCGTTGGAAAAGAAGGAGATTTCATAGATAAAGGAACTAGGGAGCCTGAAAGCAGGGATGTGAAGTCCGATGAAGGGACTAAAATATGGTTGCTTGTACGTTGACCAGCCGGTGATGAGCATTACTCATCACAACCACTAGTGTCTATATGAGATGCTAGAGAGATGTTGGCTTGGCCTGTAACGCAACGAGACTTTTGGTCACAGGATAACTTGTTCATTTGATACTTCATGCGCTGATCGACCTGCAAATTAAGCTCCAATATTCCTCGAAGTCAAGGAAGAGAAGAAGGATGATTGTGATAGAGTTATGAGATACTGGGAATCACAGGATAGCATGTATTTTAGATAATAAAAAGATATTAGGATATCTGTAGCATCTTTTTGAAGTTTATAAGTCTAGTTGGAATCTGGATTAGCCACTTCAGGCCAGTGGAACAACTTTCAACTAGTCCAAAAAGCTTAAAATTTTGGAATAGCATGAACAAAACCCCAAAAGTCCAGCTAGTCTGCCGCTATACTCTCCGGTACAAATATCTATGTCTTCTTTTAGTGCTTAGTCGGAAACTAGCTGCAAATTCTGTGTACCTACACTCATTAATGGTAAAACATGTATTCATAGAAAATCACTGTACAAGTATTTATACATCAATTGACCACCAAGGTGGCAATGAGAAATCACAGTAGAATAACATTGTAGTACGCCTTTAAGTAGGAAGTGCTCACTTGTGCTCACTGACCACTTGGATGTACTGGTAAATCCAGGCCAACAATTGCAAGTGGGAGTCAAAAGGAAGCTTTTCATCGACACTGTGAATACCCAGGTCTTCCATTCCTTGTTCAAACTGAGGAGTGAATCTGTATATGTTCTTGGTCAAGTTCCAGTATCTTCTTGTATCGGTGTTGGCGGGCATCAAAGATGGGGCAGACAAAATTGGGTACCCCAAATCTGGCCAAACCAATTCTTCGAAAACGTGTCTTGTGACACCAGACATAACCTTCCAGACTTTGTCATTGAATGGAGAGACTGGAGCAGCCTCCAAAGGCTCGCTGTGAACAGAGACTTCAAAAGAACCAACTGGGTTTTCTGGAGAATAGAGGGTGTGACCAAAGGCTTCAACGGAGTAGTGGTGCTTCTTGGCAACCTCAATGACTCTAGAAGCAAAGTGGTGTTGAATATCGGCAACGGTACTCTCAACAGAGATTCTATGGTTAACGACGATAGAAGCAGTTTCTGGTAAAGCGTTTGACTTTTCACCACCGTAAATTATGTCAATAGCTTGGGAAGTTTGAAGGAAGTACTTGGTGATAGGGTTGGAAAGTAAAGACTTAACTATCTTGGAGTTAGCAAAGGAGTTCTTGGTGATGCTCAACATGACCTTCTTTGTAAATGAACCCAACTTGTTGTTGTAGTCATTGACGGCCAAACATTGAATGAGGTTTGTGGTGGGGTTTTTGGAGGTCAAGACTGGTTGGAAAGGATCAAGCTCAATCAAAACGTTAAGCTCGGAAATGACACCAATTGCCGAGTGGTCTGGGGGAACCGAAGAGTGACCGCCCTTTGTCTTGACATCGACTTTGATGTCAACATAGCCCTTTTCAGCGGTGGCGACAACAGCAACAATAGTTCCGGTGAGGTCGTTTGAAGTCAACCCAAGTCCTTCGTCAATAAGAGCGTAGATCGAATCTTGACCATAGACCTTCTCAAGGTGGTGACTGAGGTGAGTAGCACCGTGGATACCACTGGCTTCCTCATCAAAACCAAAGGCGGCAAGAACGGTTCTGGTTGGCTGGTATCCCTCTTGCAACAAGATCTCAAACCCTTCCAAGATTGCAACCAAAAGGTTCTTACAGTCCGAAGAACCACGGCCGTAGACGTACTTGCCGTCGTAGTGGCCACTGAAAGGAGGGTAGCTCCAGTCGTCCAAGGTTGCTTTTTGCACAGGAACCACGTCCTGGTGGGCAGTCAACAAGACCGGCTTGAGACTCTTGTCCGAACCCTTCCAAGTGTAGACCAAGCCATAAGTGTTGACCTTGGTGACGGTCAAGTGCTCATGGACCAAAGGAAAGGTCTTTTCCAAGTACTTGTGGAACTTGGCAAACTTTGCCCAGGTTTCTGGGGAATCGTCAACTTCCGGTTGGTTGTCGTAGACTTCGGTGTCGACTTGGACAGCCCCAGCGAGACGTTGGACAGATTGTAATTTGAACTTTTCATCGTTCAAAATGGTTAACACAGTGGAGTTGTCATGGTAGAACGACTTTGGGGCAATTCTGTCGCTTAAAGGGCAAATATCCGGGTTGCTAGTCGAGGTGAAGAGAATCCTCAAGACATTGACGAAATTGGTGAAGAACAATATCACCAAAAGGAGCACAGCTCCAACACCAATGGCAATCTTCTGGGGTGTGAGTCTCTTCAAAGGAGAATCTTCAACAGGAAGTCCAATCATGATGAAGTTAAATTTTTCGAAAGGGACGGAATTAGATTGACTAATGCCAAATCCGGAGGCTTAATTGCGTGCGGTTCGTTTTAATCCCGTTTTCCAGTTTGGGATGCCGGAACCGAAAACATATGGTCCGAGCCCAAGGTGAGCAGATGTGGGCAGTGGTGGGGAGGCAAGGTTTGCTCACCTGCCAAGGGGGAACCCAGCCCAGTACTGCAACCACTTGTCCAGTTAGCCGATGGACCAATTGAGCAACTGACCAATTGAGCAACTGAGCTGGTTGCGTGCGGCCGCAGCCCAACGGTGAACGAGTTGGGAGGGGAGGCAGCGGCTGCAACGGGTGGAGGCCATGTCACATGACCAGAAGCACGCGCCCGAGCGCTATTTTTAAACCAGATCTCCCCCATGATCCGATCGACGCCCGTTTGATTTCGTCGTACACGCCTGTGTTTTGAGGTGGTATTTCCCACCTCAGCACAGGATCAATTTCACGCTGAAACCCGGACTTAGTGTAGTGTCCTACTTCCCTTTTGTGCTGTTTCAGAATCGCTCGTTTGGAGTCGCGCGTAGGCACTGGTGGAAAAAAACTGTTAGAGACAAGATCACTAAAGCTGTTGCAAACAGACCGCAAGGCCAGACTGCTTCCCCTACGAGCAATGCCTTGCACATTCCGGCGACGGGGACCTTGCGATTGGCCATTCCATTCCCCGGTGCGTGCTCTTCACTTCCATTCTGTTCCATTCTTCGTAGCGTTCCTCCCACCCTGTTCGGCCACACCCATACCCCATCACAGAGCACCCTTGCTGTTGACATATCCTCCCTCAACAGTGGCTCATCTAGTGGCTGTTTGAATTGCATTCCCCAGAGACTCGAGCCTGTAGGTGCTCCAAATACATTCCAACGGACTGCAATGACATAACTGTTGGCATGTGCGAGTAATGCTTGCATTCTCCAACACTCGTCTAACACGTATCGCTGCAAAACGTGCGCTTGGTCGTGGCGCCCCTATCGCCCGAGCAAAGTGCCCCAGATCCCGCTCAATTCCTTCCCAACCAAACCTCCACCTCCTCCGGCGCACCACCCACCCACCAACAATACTCCAGTAGCTTGCTGGGGGGCCCTCCTTAACACCCTCCTGCAGGCTGCCCAAACACCTCCTTATTAGAATCAGAGTAAACAATCCAAAACAATATCAACGTATTGTGAAACATTATTTATGCACAACATAAAAATTTGGCATCTGTGCTTTATTTTGGCGTCTGACGGGAAATGGCGTTTTCTTGAGTGTTGGCGTCTGGGTACGCAACCACTTATATAAAACGAACGGGAAGCCCATGGGAGGAATTTTTTTAGATATATCCAATCTTAACCCAACCCAGCGAAGTATAATCGCGTCCACTCCTTTTTAAACTACTGTGTTCAGATTCGATAAAACGTTCGTTATGAAAATCGCTACTTTGATTTATTTGGCAGCCGCCGTCACTGCTTTGCCAATGAAGAGGGCCGACTCGAGCTCTGAAGTTGCCAGCAGTGCTGCTCCAGCCAGCAGTGCTCCAGCCAGTGCTGCTCCATCCAGCGCTGCACCATCTGTTGCCGCTGCCCCAGCCAGTTCTGCGCCAGCAAGTGAAGCCCCAGCTAGCTCTGCCCCAGCCAGTGCTGCTGCTCCAGCCAGTAGTGCTCCAGCCAGTGCTGCTCCATCCAGCGCTGCTCCAACCATTGCAGCTGCTCCAGCCAGTTCTGCTCCAGCAAGCTCTGCTCCAGCCAGTGCCGCCCCAGAAGCAGCTGTCTCGGCAGCTCCATCTTCTGCAGTTGCAGCTCCAGCAGCATCTTCGTCTGCTCCAGCTTCGTCTGCTCCAGCAGCTTCTTCGACTCCACTTGTCACCGCATCGTCCAGTGAGCTTGCCAGCTCCGCAGCACCATCATCTGCTGCTGCTGAAGCTGCTTCCTCCGGCTCGAGCGCCCCAGCTTCGTCTTCTGCCGCTGCCGCCAGCTCTGCTGCCGTGTCTTCTGCTGACCCAGCTTCCTCAAGTGCCGCACCAGTTGCTTCTTCGGTTGCTGCTGCCTCCACTTCTGCTGGCACCACCACCCCATCCAGTGCCCAAATCACTTCCAGTGCCGCCGCAGCCCCAGAATCCACCGCCGACCCAGTCGCTTCTTCTGCTGCCTCCGACGACCAAGATACCACCATCACTGTGAATGACTACGTCACCGTCACCTTGCACTCCTCCACCTTGACCTTCCCAGCTTCTGCCTCCAGTGCCATTGCCTCTGCAGAGTCCGAAGCCGCCGAAGAAGACACCACCATCACCTCCACCATTGTCCAATACGTCACCTTGACCTCCGACAGCGAAACCCTCACCTCGGCCACCAACACCTTGACCACCACCTACCCAGAATCAGCAAGTGCTGCTGCTTCTTCTGGTGCTGAGGCCGGTGCCTGTGTTCCATCCACCGTCACTGTCACCGTCACCGCCGCCCCATCTGCTTCCGCCACCGGTGCCGCTGACGACCAAGACGTCACCTTGACCCTCACCTCCTTTGAAACCGTCACTTCTTCTTTCCCAGTTGAAGCTACCTTCACCTACTCGGACGCCACCACCACCCTCACTTCCTTCGTCCAAGTCACCTCCACCTTGACCCACACCACGGAATCTGTGTCTACTCCATCTCCTTCCGCCACCTCCTCCGGTGCTGCAGCTGGTGTTTCCCAAGCCTCCGCTACCATTGCTCCTTCTGGCTACAACAACGGTACCCACTACTCTGCTGCCTCCCCAGTCCCATCTTCTTCTTACGCCTCAATTGCTACTGACGCCCCAGCCGGTGGTGCTAAGAGAAGATTCTTCTGGTAAAGACGTTTCCATTCAAAAGTCCCTTATTCTAAAGTGGATTAACTTGGAGAAACTTGTCTGAACTAAAACTGAAACTTTTTTATATTACAAAAACTGACTATCATCTTTGATTAGTTGAGTTTTACGTTTATGGTCGTTATGGGTCTACTTCTCTTCTCTTCCTTTTTTTTTATTATACCTCTTTTATAAGTTTATTTTTGTCAAAGCCAATACCTACTGAATAACCAATTGTAACCTTGTTTGCTAGATCAGAAAAGCTTAGATGGAATTGAACAGGGCGGAACGACCGACAACCACCTAGGCTCCTGTTTTGCAGACGCCTCCTTGTTTGTTTACGCCCAGTGTCGGTTATTATGTAGGAACCCTCCTTCATCTTTTTGTGGCCATTCTCCCCTGAAACTATAAGCGAAAACTTGCGCACCTTGCATATAGGGAAAGTGTCACGTGTACAGGCGCGTGACTGAAAATCTCCGTGTGGATCCTGTTTGGCCGGGCCTCCCGCCCAAACTTTTCCTTCTTGAGTCACTTGAGTCAACTGACTCCCCGACAATTATTCCTCACCGCTTGAAGCTTAAACTGTACAAGCAACCGATTCTTCTGTAGGGAATATACGCAAGCGTGACTTTGAGGGTGCTACAACGCCCTTGCACCTAGAGAAGATTCTACTGCGCTGTAGTCTTTCTTATCGGCGTTGTATTGTCAATCTACCCAACAGAAGCTCGCGTGAAAAACTGGGATTTGATAGATTTAAAGACCCCGATAGCAAATGAACTTAAACCACATCTCCTTTTATAACGTCAACTAATCCATAGGCAATATCGACTACTGACTCGATCTCAGTTTAGAACCATCTCATCAACAAAATGAACGTCTTGGTGTATTCAGACATTGGGACAACCAAAGAGACTGTGAGACACTGTGTGGAGTCTTTGAAGCTCTACTTGAATCCGTACTATGCTGTGATCCCCGTTAAAGCAGCAACTTTAATCAACGAACCTTGGATGGCCAAAACAGCTATGCTTGTTGTGCCTGGAGGGGCTGACTTGCCATATGTGCAACTCTTGAATGGCGAAGGAAACAGGAGGATCAAGCAGTTTGTCAAGAAAGGTGGGAAATACTTGGGATTTTGCGCTGGGGGATACTACGCCCTGAAGAGATGTGAATTTGAACTTGGAAACCCTCTTCTTGAAGTCACCGGGTCCCGGGAATTGGGATTCTACCCCGGAACTTGCAAGGGCTGCGTCTTTAAAGGGTTCAAGTATAACTCACACTTGGGTGCAAGGGCTGCAACAGTCAGTGTGGACCAGAACTTGACAAAATATTCAAGCTCCAAGACTATGCTAAGAAACAGTCGTTGCGTCACATCATATTACAACGGCGGAGGCATGTTCTTTGAAGCTTCCTTGTTTCCTGACGTTGAAATATTGGCCAGGTACAACGAGCCTACAGACATCGACTCTGCAGACGATGGCGATAATGCTGCTGTAATTCACTGTGCTGTTGGAAGCGGCAACGTTGTTCTAAGCGGAATACATCCGGAATATATCCCTTCTTTGCTAAAACACCCATCTGAGTCTAACCAATTAGAGTTTGACCACTTTATGGACTTGACCGAAGAATTGACATCTGGAAACCATGACAGACAAATGTTTTTGAAGCTAATTCTCAAAAGATTGGGATTAAGAGTGAATGAAAGTGTCCAAGAGGCTCCTCAACTCTCCCCCATCTACCTTTCTTCATACTTTGACCATGCTACTGCTCAAGATTTTGTAAGGAAATTAACTTGCAATCACCATCTAGGATCGGGAATCATCCTTCAAGACAGTCAAGACAACTTGATTATTGAAAGGGAGTCCGGTCCCAAGGTGTACATGGCTCAAACTACAGACGATGAACATGCACCAAAGCATGTTAAGATACTCGACAAAGGAGGACTTCCAGATACAAAGAGTACCCCCAACTTTGATCTTCATCTCTATTTCAAAAGCTTGGGTGAATTGTCAAAGGGACTACCATTGCAGTTTGGTTCATTCATAGGTTATAGTGAGGCAATCACTTCGACAAGCAAGATACTACACCACAACCATGCACTTTTAGACAGTTTACCCAGTGGGTTTGTACTTACAGCAAACCATCAGAGCTCAGGCAAGGGCCGTGGGAATAACGTTTGGGTAGATTCTGACGGCCTATTACCTGTATCGGTAATTCTCAAAATGAAGGACGATGTTTCTTCTTCATATCTTATCACACTTCAATATTTCTGCTGCCTAGCAGTATTGGATGCAATATTATCGTATGGTTCCGGATATGAGGATTTGCCTATTCGAATCAAATGGCCTAACGATCTCTACATTCTAAAACTGGAGCATTATAATAAGTTGGAAGACAAGGATTGCATGGATCTCACGGTTAACTCTACTGAAGAAAGATACGCCAAAGTATCTGGAACTATGATTGACGTGCAGCAACTAAATGGTCTTTATCAATTAACTTGGGGATTTGGTGTGAATGTGGACAATGAATTCCCAACTACTTGCATCAATAAGGTCTTGGAGAAAATGAACGAGTTGCGACAAGACAAGGGTTTGTCTCCTTTGCCTCCATTCAAGAAGGAGTGCTTGTTGGCAAGAATCATGCACGTAATGAATAAGCGTTACCCCATCTTTCTAAAAGGTGGGCTCACCCCCTTCTTAAACCGATATCATGAATGTTGGCTACATGAAAATCAAAGAGTATTGGTTGACCTTTCGGGGCATCAAACTTCATGTACCATTAAAGGTGTAACCGCTACAGGGTTTCTAGTGGTTTCTGATGCTGCAAGCAACGACTATCAAGTGCACCCAGACGGGAACAGCTTTGACTTCTTTCGAGGGCTAGTGTATAGAAAGGTGGCATAACTTTTGTTGCTAATTTAAGAACACACGTACACCTATTCTAGCAGCAGCTTCTTTGCATCGCAGTACGCAACACTGCATGCGCAACCTCTAATGTCTGGATACAAAACACGGTTAAAGATGTCGCGGTTATAGCCGAAAAGGGATAAATTAAATTTCGTGTCAGTGTATTGTTTGGGAAAAAGTGTCGCTCGTGCGACCTTCTTACGTAATAGTAAGATTGACTAAAAGGATAGAGTTTCACGTGCACACAATCAGATGACCCAACTGATTGGCAGAGACGCGAAAAATCAAATCATAAACAAAAACTTACACGTGATTGTAAATCTAACCTATCCCATCAGTCACCATGACATCTCCACCTAAGCTCAGTACTCCGAGACTAGACCATGGGGACTCCGCAGCAAATGGATTGGATTTGGACGAATCGTTTTCTCCCGTCAAGCTTCCCGACTCCATCACACCAAAGAAACATCTATCTCATAAATCCCCCGACAGAATTATAATGCATCCTCACGGGTTGACCTCCAAACACGACAATAGAAGAAACACTATCCATAGTTATCGAAAGTTGGTGAACACTCCTTTGGTCAACGACTCGTCCAAGTTGAAAGAGCCGAATACTGTCGACTACCCTTTGTCCTCGCCGCTGTTCAAGAATAAAGAGAATAGCGCAGGATTGGATAGCATTAAACGCTCCAAGGAGGATATTGACATTCGAGTCAAGAAGTTGAACAATCCCTCGAAGAAAGACCCATTCCAGAGCTCTCCAAACTCTTCGATAATTGCTGACAGTTCTCCATTGAAAAAGCGTACTTTAGACAACGCTTCCTCGAACAATGGAAATGCTACCAAAATCGCCAAGGTGGTTACCAACGCAAATACCATGTCCGAGTCCCTGATCAAAGTTAATGATGTTTTCTACAAGGAAGATCTTATTGCACAGCTTAGTAAAAGCTCACCAAGGAGGTCTTCCGGCACTACGATCAACAAACCAACCACTGTCATCGACAACGACAGTGATAGCGACCCCGAAGACTATGGTAGGATTGAGACCACCATCAGCCAAACAATAATACCTCACACAAAAATCGGTGTCAATTCGGACCATACCCAAGTCAATAAGATTATCAGATTGGATGAAACAAGAGCAGATTATATTACTCCTCAACGACCAACCGAACCAATTGCAGTCAGTCCCTCGACCAACCAGCTTGTACGCATTAACGAAAACCTAAACTTAGAAGTAGAATTGGCCGACAATGACGTGGAGGAATATCCTGCCGAGAAAGACTCGACTAGTCCATTGAAGAATCATATGCGCAAGAATCAGGATGAATCAAACAGAATTGGTGATGTGCACGATAACGAGCAGATCAGAGTTGAGAATGAACCTACAATCAACTTTTTAATGTCCCCTAACTCGAAGCCGGTTTTTTCGCTTGACCAGGTGAATCAATTGCAACAAGAAGATCAATCTAAATTTAAACAACTACAGGAAATTTTACATGATAGAGACCAGGCCGTGGTAAGCTTGGAACTTCAACTAGGAGAAATCAGGGCTAAATTGACCCTGAAAGAACAAGAGTTGGTAGCGTTGAAAGTCGAGAGAGACTCGATCCTTCGTAACGAAGAAATCTTGCTGATCCAGTTGAAACACAATGATAGAGAGTTGGCTTCGTTAAGCAAGAATTCCAAATTGAAAGATGCAGCAGTTAATAATTTACGTTGGAAGTTGAAGAATAAATCGGATCTATATGATAAGACTCTTTTGGCTATTGAAGAGTTACGAGCAAACGTCGAGATGAGTTCTGGAAAGTACGATAAGCTTGTTCAAGAGAATGAAGAATTAACAAAGACCATTGAAGAATTGAACATAAAGCATAATGAGTTAAGTGCAACCAACGAAAACTTGCAAGAAATCAACTCAAAACAAGAAGAACTTTTGAAAGAGTTGGATAACTTGGAAGGGTTGGCTAATGATAAAATTTATAACTTGGAGAAGTCGTTATCTGCTCAGAAACTTGCATTGCAAGAAAGTTCGAATGAATTTTCTAATGAAAGAGAGGAGTTAAACAACAAAATTCTTGAATTATCAAACCAATTGCTACACGAGCAACAAGACAGAACTACATCTGGCGACAAAATTGCCGAGTTAGAAGATGAGGTTAGCTCTTTGAGGATGTCTAGCAAAAAGCTTAGTTTGAAAATTGACAGCTTAGAGACAGAAGCCCGTACTTTGAAGATTAAACACAATGAAGAGATCGATCAGTTACGAGCTACCATCCGTGAAAACGAGTCTGTCATTGATGAAAAGGAATCTATAATTCAAGAAGACATAACCAAGTTGAATGAATTGGTCGAGGCTATAGAAATCAAGAAGCAGTCTTATGAACTGCAAATCAATAACTACAAAGAACAAATCGAGACCTTGCAGAGTGCAACTACTAATAATCAAGCCAACAGTGCCAAGGAGGTTTCATTCTATAAGGACCAGTTGAGATTGCAAGAAGATGATGCGCAGAAAAAATTGGACGAAGTGGCTACTTTTCTTCATAAGCTGTACGCTGAGAAACATACTAGGAAACTTGCAGAAGTTAGAGATCTGTATGATAAAGAGTTGAATAATGCAAATTATGAACGCAAGAGCTTGCAAAGAGAAAATGAGCTGTTGAAGAGAAAGTTGAATAGGGCTTTGGAAGAAGTCCAAAAGATGACCGACTTCGTACATGTACATAAGTTGCAATACCCAGGACTGGACTCTCGCCGATAATTTACCATCCATATTGACTGAAAGGAAGGGCTACCGCACCTGTTTTGAGAGTGAAATATTACTAATTAATGAAGCAAATACTATAATTGGAAAGTGTAGCGTTAGTTACCGGACTTATAAATCAGCCTACTTGCGTACAGAATGATATTACACTTTAAAGAGCATGTATTTGCAGCGAACTGAGTGTTCTATCCTATTGATCCGCAATGACGTCAACTTTTTCTCTCACTCTTGTCTGCTCAGAACAGAGGTCTCACCTAAAATTCAAATACCCAGTACTATGTAGGTCTACTCCACTAGTCTAATAAGATGTTAACTGGTTCTGGTTGTGCATCTGCTAGAGCATTCTAATAGGCGCCAATTGTCCTTCTAGACCCCCCCTTCTTTCCCCGAAAACTCACGTGACTGGTCTCAAGTATAAAACCAAAAAAAAATGACCAACAACAACAGCTACAACATTCTTCCAACACCAATAGTTGATTATAGTTCATACAAGCATAGCATCAATCATCGCTTTAACCAAGGAGGTTATAAACTAGAGATTGATATATAGTAGGGGAACAAAAAATTATGTCGAATCACGAGACCACCAAATTATATGAAACCATCATTGAGGATGTGATCAATGATTCCAGACAAGATTTTGAAAACAACGGGATTGATGAAGCCACTTTGCAGGACTTAAGAAGAATATGGTGCGAGAAGCTTAGTCAATCGCAGGTAGCCAAGTTCTCGTGGGATGACGAGATTGAAGACGATGGCAACAATGGACATGGTGTTACTGCTGATGAAAATACTGGGGTCTCTATTGTTGGAAACGATGTTCTTAATAGTGACGCCGGGCTTGTTGCTGATGACTTTAAATACCCTCAGACCAATGACATTGGTATAGAGCTTCCCAACATACTGGGCGGGGGCAATGACGTTAATGATTCCGGATTGATGTTACCCAATATTGGGCAATCAGATGGTACGTTTGAGTTTACTGTACACACTGATGACAAGGATTTTATAAAACGCATTAGGAAACTGCGGTCTAAAAAGGTCAAACAGGTTGATGGTAGTCTTGATGACGATGACGAAGATGACGACGATGAAGGGATTTTTAACGACTCTGACGACATCAACTCCGATCTAGACGATGATTTAGAGAGTGAAAAGTCGGACGACGACGACGGGGACCAGGAAGGTCAAATCATGTTGTGTTTGTACGACAAGGTTCAAAGAATCAAGAACAAGTGGAAGTCGAACTTGAAGGAAGGTATAGCGAATATTGATGGTAAAGATTACGTATTTCAAAAGGCTACAGGAGAAAGTGAATGGTAATTTTCCATGCAAGGAGAAAACATTAGGGGATTACAAGCAGCAAGGCAGAATACTGAAGTATTCGAAGTAACTTGGTTGAAGTCTTGAAAGCCTTGTGCAAGCGTTTGGCTGGTGTCCGCACAAAGTTGAGCCAAAAGCGTGGAACTCAAGGCTCCTTAGGTCAATTTGCAGGTTCGAATAGCACAATGAATTGTACACTATGGCACCCATTTGGCACCCTTTGTGACAAGAAAACTCGAGAGACATTCTTCCACAAGAGTGGTCTCCTGGCCTGTACGAAATCTCGAGGGAGGTCTGCTGGTTCGGAGTTGGTTCTCGCAATTCCGGCTACACTGAAAGCTGACAAACTACAATTTCTGTATCTCTCTATTGTTCTTTATTTCATATCTCTAATCAATAAACACTAACTAGTAGCGAACTGTACCTGTCGCGAGATGTCCCTGCATACTCAATGGTGGTGGTGGTGGCCGTGGTGATGGTGATCGTGGTGGTGGTGGTGATGGTGGTGGTCATCATCACTGCTGCTGGAGGAGGAGGAGGAGGAGTGACGACGATGGTTGTTGTTGTTGTGGCTGTTGTTGTGGTTGTTGTTTTGTTTGTTGTGCTTTTTGTTCTTTTTACCACCACTGTGCTTCTTGCCGTTGGCCTCAAACTTGTCCTCCAACTTGTTTGCAGCAATGGCGCCGACAATGGCACCACCAATGGAACCTAAAGTTCCGTGGTTCTTGAACAACTTGTTTCCACCAAGTGCACCAGCAGCACCCCCACCGACGGTCGCAAGGAAACCCTTTTCACCAGGTTGGGCTTGAGGGCCTCCTTGTTGGTACCCGCCATGTTGGTACCCACCTTGCTGGTACCCACCTTGTTGATAACCACCTTGGTGCTGTTGTTGATATCCACCTTGATGTTGTTCGTACCCACCTTGTTGTGGGTAACCTCCTTGTTGGTAGCCCTGCTGGTGCTGTTGGTTACCGTAACCTTGGTTTGGGGCAGAGTAGCCCGGGTTTTGGTTGTTACTGTTATAATAGCTGTTGTTAGACATTGACAATTGACTTGTGAAGAATGATAAACTCGAAAGCCACGTCTTGATCTGTCCTTTTATACCACATCTATCTAATTTCACCAAACTACGTTTTTTCTTGGTATTCTCGTAAATCGGGAATGTTATGAACTCCGGTAAGGAACATCACTCACAACATAGCCGCAATAGTCATGGTGGCACCTGCACACTGCCCATTTGGCTTCGCCGTGATTTCTACCTTGGGCATGTTTCTAGATCACGTCCGACGTGACGTTGCCAATTAAGAGTTCCAACACTAAAGTCGAACTCTTCAAGCCACTTTCCAGGCTTCTAGAAGCCATAATGTTCCTGGTTGTAGGGATCTACTAACTGCCTGCAGATACCCCAAATTCTGCCTTTTTTTGGGGTGGGGTGGCTGCGTACAACTTGTAACCGAGAAGCCATACCGTGGCAGAAGGTCTCCCAAGGCTGACACTCAGTGGCATTGGGGATGACAACAGTTGGTGGTGACCCCACGGCATTGTGAATGATTTTTTGTATTTTTAGTAAATGCTGCTAATTGTTCCCTGGAACTTGGGGCTATGAGAAGACTGATGGCTTCTGCACAGGTGCCCCGAGCCATCTGCTCCTCCATTCCAGACAATAGTCACATTGCGCAGTCCCTAGCCGCAAAGTGCTATTTGCCTACGCCCGGCTGTAAGTGGGCATCTAATACCGAGTGTCAGCCATGAACGGGAGGCTTCTGGGTGTCATTTGGGGGAGACGTGGGGAGTGGTGTGTATTGGCATCACACCCGCATTATGCACATCACCGGTACTGCACTGTTCCTGATCGCTTGGGCGACTCTACATGGAGGAGCAGACACCTACGCCGCTTCACTCCGGTGTGCTACGTCGAGGTTACCAGAGTGATGCTACAACTTTTGGTCATTTGCTACTTTATTCAGTATTTAAAAACCGGGGATCTTTATATCTAACACTTCTCTTTCACTATCAGGAACAGGAGAACCCCCCTCAAACACACACTCAAAGTCGACCAAAAACGTGGTCAATACCTCCAAGGAGATATTCAATGTAGGCACAAAGACAATACACAAGTTTCTCAAATTCATTCTGTTGTTGGCCTGGTGTGCAATGACGTCTCTCAAGAACTTGAACAACACGTAGCACACGTCATAGTGAATTTTGTCCACCTTTTCGGGATCGTTCACAAAGTCCCGAAATATGGTTGCCATTACCGAAGGCCCCAAACTCGTCGAGTTCTGCAAGACAACGTGATTCAAGTGGTTGTAGGCGTGCTGGCCCAAGATGGGGCTGGGGAGCTCACGCAAGTACGTCTTGAGAAGACCCGCCACGGTGTGGATGTCTGGGTGGATGGACAGCTGGAACAAGTCCAAGTCAAATTGGCTGTTGAACTGGTCCTTGAGCTGACGGATGTTCAGTGCTGATCCACTCAAACGGAAAATACCCTCCTCGTACACAGCGCCGGTCTTGGCCAAGTAGTCTATGCATCGGAAAAACACACTGGGCACCTGGTGTCTGTCGAATGTATGGCTCGACAACAAGAAGGCCTCGCTGATTTCCCTCCCAAACACTTGCTTGGTCATACCTTCATCCAAGTTCATCTTATCCAAGTACTGCTTCATAGACAGATCGCCTGCCTGGGGGTTGGTGGGGTGTATAGAGTGTGGTGGTGCTTGGTGGTGGTCGTTGGCATGCTGGTCGTCATTATTGGACGACGAGCCCTTGCTTCTGAATGGAAACAAGCTCCTCTTCTTGGGCTTCTTATCCTCGACTGGTGCTGGTGCTGGTGCCGGGGTCACTTGGACCTGTGGAGCGGGTATCAGATACAGCTGGCTCTGCGCATGCTGAGGTTGTGCTTGAGAAACTTGCTGGTAGTGCTGGTTGATTGGCAGTGAATTCTGTGGTGTAAATTGTTGGCCACGGAGCTGCAGCACTTGTTGGTGTTGTTGGAAAGGTTGTTGTTGCTGCTGCTGTTGCTGTTGGTGTTGTTGAAACTGTTGGTGTTGGTGTGGGAATTGTTGCTGCTGTTGCGGTTGTTGCGCCTGTTGTTTCTGATGTTGCTGCTGTGGTGGTGGTTGCTGCTGTTGTGGAGGTTGTTGCTTCTGGTGTTGATGTTGCTGCTGCTGCTGAGGTGGTGGTGGTTGTTGATGATGATAGCCTCCAGATGGTATCCTCTGTTGTCCGGCGGTTTCCAATTCATCCTGGTATTCTGCTTGACTGGCCGGCAGAATTGCTTCCGAATAAGACATGGCATCTTCCTCGTTCACCTCCAATAAGACCTCCACCCATTCATCCCTCTCTTCATCTGTTTCGGCACAGAAAAAGTGCTTTGGGTACGAAGACGTCAACTTGGATTTGGTCTGAGTCTCCATAATCAAAAATGCATGTCTATAACCCTTGTCCTCGGCAACACTGTCGCTCAGCTGTCTTCCAATCTGTGCACCATGGAGCTTGATTTGTTCCAAGAGAGCACCTCCTGGCGATTCGTATATCTCCAACGATGGACCCTCCACCTGACACCACCTTACCTTCCACGAAGTTCCCAATGCTTTGTATCTTCTGACTAACCAACCTTCTTTACGAGCTCCCAGCTTGTAGTCATCCAAAGGATTAACTAAATCAAGCGACAAGAATCGGCATATCCTGAGAAGAACCATTTGTGGGATGTGTGGCATGTAAAATAATGAGTTGAAGTAATTCTGTAAGCCTGAACGACGAGTTTCGATCTTGTTCGGCGTCACTGATAAATATAACTGCTTCTCTGGAAGAGGAGGTAATCCGAAATACTCAATGATTGGCCTGATGTCGGAGTCGACAGACAATAATTGACCATAAGTTTTCCTGATCTTCCACATTTCCTTCTTCAGCTCTCTATCAACAATAGTCAACGTCACATTCGGGTCATCCAGTCGACTTCTTTGATTCTGAGGAGTAGTGTGGATAGTGCTAGAAACAAGAATGTCAATGGTTTGAAAGTCTTCGGGTTTTATGAATAAGGGTATGCTGTCCATCTCATTCTTTTGATGCACTTGGAAACTCGAACTGGCGCTGGTAAAGGAAGCGTTTGTTGGGGACTTCAAAGAATCATGCTCTTCACGTGAAGCAGATCCCCAACCAGCACCCACCTCAGCTTGTCTCCTTTGAGAAGGTGCAAATTGCTCTGGGGAATGCATTTGTGGTGTACTTCCTGCCAGTGGTGAGCGGACTTCATGTCCTCCATCTTTTTCTCTTCTTTCATGCTGCTGTTGTAAGGTTGGTGGTAATTTGATTCTTGACTTGTAGGAAGTGAAGCTAGAACTACTGGTGTTCTTCTGATGGCCAACTCTAGCGTCTTGAGAGCGCACGGTTCTAACCTCAGACATGCTACTTCTTGCAGATATGGTTCTTTCCGGGTTTTGCCCATCGGCATCTTCACTACTGGAAACCAAGGTTTCATCTTGAGAGATTTGTGGGGTAGGAGGCAGTGGCAAGGATTCTTGTTCTAGTGGCTCTTGTTCTCGAGGATATTGCTGTGGTACGTGACTAATCTCTTGGGCTGGAATAGGAGAATTGCCTTGACTGTATGCAGAAGAAGGCGAATGGCCATTTTGTTCTGGAGTTGGAGGAGCTTCGAAGGCTTCAGAAATCGAAGGGATCTGTTGAGGAACAGACTGAGGAATCGGGGTCGACACAACTGGAGAGATGACATCTGCTCGTGTGTTTGCCTGGTCGTGGAATGGCAGTTCGGCCTGCATGTCTCGGTGCTGAGCAATCTGCTCCAGGATGGGAGATTGCAATTCTTGGTGCCGTTGAGTCTCCAGAACAAGATGGTCTGATTCTCTTTGTGGTTGTTCTCTTGCATTCTCTTGTCTAATTGGTTGTTCTATAGGGTTCAGATCAATAGGGTCTATTGGAATGACCTGCCTTGTTGGAGAAGCTGGGGGATGTTCCGTTTGATGTTCGTGTCTTTCTTGTTCTTTTTGGAACAACTGTCTGACAGGACTCACGGCCTCTACGTTCTGGGAGTCATTTGGATCCAATAGTTGTTCGTGTTTAGTCTGGGCAGAAGAAATGCTATTGGTGGTATCGTTGATAGAATCGTCGTCATTGTTTCTTCTTCTTCTGGTGGATCTGACGGGTATTTCCGAAGGAGAGGTTGGTGCCTGAGTGGATTGAAGCTCGAGAAATTGTGGATTTGGTTGATGTTCTTGGTTCAAAATGGATATCAAACGGTCCTTCTGGAGTAACATTGACTGCAACTCTCTGTTTTCAAACAACAACTGTTCAATAAACTCTTGATCTGTCAATTTGGATCTATCAAACTCGGGATGAGAAGGCGCAAAGATTTGTCCCTGGTGTCGGCGAGACACAGAGAGTGGCGGCACGCCTGGGGAAGGGCCTGCTGGCGAGTGGGCATCGGCCATGAGGTTTGGGTTGGGGGTTGTGATAGGCGGTTGCGACGCGTGTGCTTGACTTCTGGGCGTCGCCTCAGGATTAGGTGTCGGTTGTGGTCTGGATGATGGCTGTTGGCTGGGTGTTGCCTGGGGGTAGTTTTGGCTGGACGAACTGTGGGGAGTGGATGGGATTGTTTGGATTCCCAAACCTATTCCCTGCGGGCTGGTAGAATTTTCGTGGACGGCCTGAGGACCAACCTGTTGTTGTCTACGTTTCAGTTTCCTGCCAACCTCCTGTGTGAGTTGCTCCACCTGCTCTGTTGATACTGGGACTCGCATTCCTGGGGATCCAATATCTAGTGTCGACATCATGGTTAACGTCGATGTCGAAGTTTTTGGCGAATCCAGTTTGCTAAATTGAATCGGTTTGTCGTATTCGTGGAGTAAAGACATTTTCTTGTTGGCGGTCACCAGCAGTTTAAAACAAGTAGTACAATCGAAATCTAACCCAATGATTTGAATACCGGGTAAAAATAAAACAAACGAGAAATGTCAATCTGTGCACTCTCTCTTTCTCTGAATCCAAACCTCTTCTATTGCCTGGAGCTATATGTGTCAAGGTCCCCGTTGTACGTTGTGCTCGATGTCAAATATCAAGTGTCCCCTATCGACGTCGTTTAATATCGTACTTTGCAAGATACGTGTTTCTCGCTCTCCCTTTTGATATTTGTTCGTCTCTTTTTTTTTTTTGCCAATCTTTCCTCATTCGTATTTTTTTATGTGTTTCGGCTGTATGCCAGTTAACAATTACACGCAAGACGGCCGAGATGCAATGGTTTTGGCGAGGTTTGAGAATGACATGAGGTGGTCAGATCGAGAATGTTTTAGAGTCCACGTAATTAGAGTAATTCCCAGACAGAATGATAAGCAAGCGGACGTGTTCCAGAAACGTAGAGAGTGTTTCCACATTGGGCAGCAGAGATCTGTCACGGCAGGCTGCTTTGTGGGTGTGCTCGACTCCCAGCAGCCACGCTGCTGAGGAGCAGAGGGGGGCCCAGCATGCGGACGCGCATGACGGAGTTGTTGGCCGCCAAGATTGGTGGGAAATCACGCGTCCTACATAAGGTTACATTCGCCTTGACAGGCTGAGTATAAGGTTAGGTATACGGTTTGGGAGGGGCGACTTTGGAAACAAAACGTGCGGGAAATGCAAAAGGCCGCTGTCCCTGCCGAGCAGCCGAATCTGGAAGGCGATGATGGAGAAAATGCTGAAAAATTGCATCGGCCGGGTTGGAAAGGCGACTGACACCAAACGTCACTGGAACGCCCCAGATGGCTGATGTCTGATTTACTATTTGAGGAAAAATGGGTGAGGCTGCACACTGCATGAGGGCGGATCTGCCGCAAAGAGACGCTCCTATTGGGATTTTGCGCCGCTAGCTTGGTCCTGGCACCGGGTGAAAGCCCTCCATCGGGTGTTTTCTGCTCTGTTCTGGGGTATGCGGCTTGCCCTGCGGTGGAGCAGCCACGTTAAAAAGTACATCTCCCGCGCCGCTCAGTGGCTGCAACTGGGGGCAAGGTGTGCGTCGAGATCATCGCTTGTAATTCCACCATGCCCGCATTTCACGACGTTCCTGATGAGACTTTCGTATATTTAGGTTTTGCAGACATTCCGATCCATCGGCCGCAACATCACCCCCTGCTCCCCAAGGGCCTACGCCGTGGTCGTACGCTAATTGGCACGCCACCAACGCAAATTGCCTACAATCAGGCAATTGCAGCATGGGGGCCCCGAGTGCCAAATAAGCGAGCTCAAGCATTGTTGTGCCCACAAAAAAACATTCCTCGATACTACAATACAAGGCACGCAGCTCCTACAACTCCACGCACACCAGCTGCTTTTGTACTCTTCGCTACCCCAAACACCAACTGGTTCCTCCCCACCGACCTGACGGCCTTTGGCTGCCAAAAAAAAAAAAAAAAAAACAAAA